>JAEVLN010000025.1:465965-1099275 GCA_018350325.1 Globodera rostochiensis
TACTTCTTTCCGAAGTAAAAGTTCTCATAATTCCGCCACCGTTTAATCTAGCTAAAAAACCGGAGCATGAGAAGTTGCTGAAAATGTTTTGGGAAACGGTCCCGAAGGAGGGAAAAATTCAGCTCGCCCTTATCAAAGAATTCCGATCCTTGGCGGAAGTGACGAGATATGGGGCAGAGGAAGAAAAACGGAATGTTCAAGCGGATGGGAAGTTCAAACCCTGTGGTGTCAGGGAGACCATCAAATTTTTGAGAGAGGTGTTTGGAATGATCACACCGGATAAGGCATTCACGTTGCCGAAACCGGTCGCCAAAAATGTTCCGTCCCATTCGGTCGAAGCTCAGAATTATCAGTTTCGAGTGAGTGGTCCTCGTCCACTTACCTGCATTCAACCGGCTGGTCCGCGCCCGGCTTTTATTCGTTCGGGAACCGACTCGGCTCGCGGTCATTTCAGACGCGGCAGTCAAAATTTTACATTCGTAACACCAAAACGGGGAAGGTTTCACTAAAGTCTCGGCTCTGTCATTGTTCCTTCTCAATTGTTAAGTAAAGTGTCGCCCATTGTTAAATCTTTAAATGTATCAAAAAGCCAGTGGACATTACTTAATTTAAATGTAAACGATTTAAATAATGCCGATAAAACACATGTTATTTCCGTGTCTCATAGCCAATTGCCATTTGTTGGTTCTATCCAGTTTCAGTCCTCGTCTGAAACCCCCAAAAAATTTTCCCTTTAGTTTTCAAACAGAGTCTCCACTTTCGTCGACGAGGACGCGACTGCTGAGGGCCGGGGGAGGACGCGCTCGCAACTACCGGACCGACAAATCGCCACTGAGGACAGCGGCTTTCTGGAGGCGGGGGATGTAGGACTCCGCCCGATATTCATATTTCACCTTTTTTACATTTCGCCAAGTGGACCTTGTAACCCATTTTTTAGTGTTCCCTCTCCCATCGGGCTTTTTTAATGTCTTCACATCGTTTTTTATTCTTATCCTATCGCTTCACTGGCGTTGGAGACTTTTGTTTTTGAGTCCAATTTCCTTCTTGATAGTTTATTCATCGATTATATTATTGTTCGTCAATTTGGAAATATCCGCCGCTGTTTGTATTGCAATTGTTTTCATTTTGGTTTGGAAAGTAAAGCGTCTTTTAAAAGAAGCGGAATTAGTGTGAAGGGCCTGACGCCCGGAAACCCTGAAAAGTCCGACGAGAAGGCAAAAATTAAAAACTCAAATCATAAACTTGATGGGAAAATTGCAAAAAAATTAGGCGTAGGTACCAGAACAATTGCTGAATGGAAGAGCGAATTTGGCCTTTATGTCAACAACAAAATTTCTGACGCAACAAAAATTGGAATTTTGAAGAAATATGCCAAAATAAAAGGAAAGAATCCGGAAATGACAGATGCCGTTATTGCTGAAATGTTAAAGATTTCAACAGGCAGCCTAAGTAATTGGAAAAAACAATTTCAAGATGAAATTAAGAACCTTTAATAATATACGGAGTTTGTGATATTATGTTTAAATTTTTTTAAAGAATGAATTTTTCGTTTCTTTAAATTACTGTTGTATTCCTATATTATAACGTTGAAAGTGTGTTTTTTTGTTTGTTTATTCTTCAGAGACTTTTGACAGAGAATGAGAGGAATGAGAAGATGGGGCAAAAATTAGGGTTGTAAAGAAAAAAAAGTGAGACCAGAAGCGGATTTTTTTTAAATTATCTTTCATTTTATAAATTGGCATTAACAAATATTATGTTTCATATCGCAACACATTGACAAATATAATTTTATACCGCTAAAGTTAATATAGATAGATTGATTGATTCAGTAAAGAATAGGCAAATTGGTAACCCCGGGTGGGACTCGAACCCACGACCTCCACCACCCGATCCGTGCGCAGCTCTTCCAACTGAGCTACGGGGCGTCTCATTTGCCTCCTATGGATGATCTTTTGCGTCCCGCGTTGGCGTTTTATCCATCTACGACCAACCCGTGGAATTCTTCTCATCCTTACAATTCTTCGATGTGCCCCTTTATAAACCTAACGATTTCTTCCACACTCAATTCTTTGTCAATCACATCCTAATATTGGAACAACAGCAAGATCGTTCCTTAAGACTCTCGTCACCCACGCTGGCCTTGGTGCTTGTAAAGAGTCTGGTGAGCATTGAGAAACTACGCTCGCGACTTGCAGTAGTAACCGGGCACGTTCCCGATCCTAAAGACACCAAGCCAGGGTGGCTTAGGCATAAGCCTTCTTTGCTACAGAACTAGAACAGGTCGAAATCTAATTTTCTTGAACTGCAATTTTCCAATACTCAATCATAAATATTAATAAAGCCAAGATATTCAAAAATAAAGATTTTTTGTTGAAAAGTTAATATAAAAAATTATGGTACAGAAAACCGAAAAAATACCGACAATTTTTTTCGGTACCGGTACTTTTTCGTTACTTTACCGAATCTTTTGACTGTGACTGAGTTCCGTTCGGTGAATCATGATTTGGCAATGAACTATTATTCCCAATCGCAATTCTGATCCAAAACACATTTAACGGTCGCGTATACTCCGAGAGGTCTCGGTATGGCATGTTCAAAGTGGTTTAATGGGAAATACTTTCCTTGTACATTTTCCGAGATGATCTTGATTATTTGTTGTAGAAAATATTTAAGAGATATCCAATATGTATTGATTCTTTGTTAATATTTTATTATTTTAAAACACCCCAGATCCGGCTTCTAATAGAAGTGGCCGGAAATTGTCACCATTTCCTCCATTTTGTGATCAATAATTTTAGGGTTGGCAGAAATTTCGAAAATAATCGCCAACATTATTTGTTTTCTGAGTGACTCCAATTTATTTTGGCTAAAAATTCACAATTTTAATTATTTTATTTTATAATATTTATTATTTATTATAATGTATGAATATTTTGAGAGAAATTCTTTAACACAAAATTCTTGACAATTTTTCAATCGAATTTTCCATTTAAATTATAAAATTAATTGGAAATTCAGAGGTTTTTTGCCCAAATAAAATGGAGGAGTTTTGGATTTTAATTTTGGTGGCATTCATCGTAACAAATTCACTAGACAAAGCCGAATCCGTACAATTGGAGGAATTGGAAGAATTGCCACTCCAAACATTTGACGAATTATTCGTAGATGAATGGTGGGACAAAAGTGAAGCCGAAGATTTGAAAATGCCGGCGCCAACAAACTTTGGACAAAATGTCCATCAACAAATCGTCCGGCAGAACACCCAAATTGGACAAATTGAACCCAATTCAAATGATCAGCTTGGACAAACTGAACCCAATTCAACTGATCAGCTTGGACAAACTGAACCCAATTCAACTGATCAGCTTGGACAAACTGAACCCAATTCAACTGATCAGCTTGAACAAACTGAACCCAATTCAACTGATCAGCTTGGACAAACTGAACCCAATTCAACTGATCAGAATCCTCCTCTCACAGAGTCTGATCAGTCTGATAATGCCAAAAATGGTGAAGAACAGAATAAAATAATGAATGAAATTTCTTCAAACGAAAATATTGCTGAAGATGAGCGAAAACGTAAAATGATCTACAAATTCCACGAAATGAAAGAAGATTTAAGCAAAAAGGAAAATATTCAAAAAAAGAATGGGTTAAAATTGAAAGGAAAATTGCTAAACATTTAAAAGCCAATCGCACAAAAATATATGAATGGAAAAAAGAATTTGGCCTAATTCGAAAAATGCATAACTTTGGGAAGGAAAAAAATGAGCGAAAAAAATTGGTAGAAAAATTTGATCAAATGAAAGCCGAGTTAAAGCGGGGCGGATTCAAAAACTTTCAAAATAAATTAGATAAAACTGTCGCAAAAGAATTGGGCCTCAGTTTTACAACAATTTACAATTGGAAAAGGGAACTTGGCCAACCCGGTGAGTATTTTTTAATTTATTTATTTAAATTAATTCAAAATTCTTTTGCAGAAACAAATAAATATCCCCACAGTAAACAAAAGGAATTGATGAAACGTTATTATGAAATTAAAGACCAAAACTTTAAAATTAGAGACAAGGTTGTAAGAAGCACTTTGGATAGATGGAAAAGGCAATTTAAACGACAGCAATTTCAACAAATTTTGTCGATGGGCATTCTGTGAAAGAGAATGCCGCGGCAAATGTTCAGGCTATTGAGAATTCGAATTTGGAAAGTATTTGAATAGTCAAGGATTAAAAACCCCCAAATCTGTTACTAATTCATCATATCTTCCTGAATTTTACTTCAATTTTCTTAATAAAGATTACCAATTTTTGTAAATTTTGGTGCCTATCGGCACCGTCGACCAGTGTTTTGCTGTTCCAACAATTTTGAGTCTGTTCCTGTTCCTGTTCTGTTCTCAAATTTTAGAACAGCCTATCTGTTCTGTTCCTGTTCTGTTCTGACCTCGAGAACAGAACAGGAACAGGAACAGAACAGGAACAGAACAGAGTAAACTGTTCTTAGACTGTTCCATATTAAAAATTTTGCGAGTGAAATTCAGTCTGAAATTTTAATCGATGATTCATTGGACAAAGTGGTTCAATCACTGAACAATTGAGGATTAAGATGCTCGTTAACATAAACAATCAACTGATCGTTCAACAATTCGTATTTTGTAAGACTCCTCTGATGTACTGTGGCCGAGCCAGCCTTAGACCAAACACGTTCAATTGGCGCAGCCGATGCCGGAATCGCAAATATTTTAAAAGCCAATTCCTTAACGGGTTCCAATTCCTGAAAACCCCCAGCCGATAATAGTGTCTTATTAATTAATTCTTTGCCTTTTTTGCTGAATTCCAATAAACAAGGGGGTCTATGTCACCCGGGCAATCGTTTAGAAATTTCAAAGCTTCATTAGTAATTGCTTGAGCGGTCAATTTGTCCCCACTTGCGCTCCTGGACCTTTCGCGGGCCTGTTTAAAGTGTGCTCTAAACGATTCCAAAGAAGAACTGCTTTGAATGTGGGCACTTTTTGGCAAAGGGTTTTCTTGAGAGGGCATTGTTATCTAAAAAAATATGTATCAATTTCTAGTTTTATTTGTAATGCTACCATTGAAATGATATATGAAGCAGCCCTTGATATCTCATTTTCGTCTAACATGCTGATTGTATTTGGGTCAAGAGCACTAGCGATAAGATATGTTGGATCAAAATTCGTATCACCAATTTCCCAAAGTGATTTAAATCGTCGAATAATTTGTGATTTTAGAATGTCAACAACCTCTCGAACAGAGTTATCTGTGCTCTAATAAAACTTTTTAAACATAATAATAAAATAACACCTTTACGCTGTTTAGCACACTCTTTGCCATTTTTACATAAATAAACGCATTAGAAATACTGACAAATTGTTCTCCCTGGACCTCTCGCAAGATTTTTATGGGGTTTGGCAAATTGTTGAAAAAATTCAAATATATTACAAGTTCAATTTTTACCTTGTTCTAGCTTGGCCTGTTCTGTTCCTGTTCTGTTCCTGTTCCAAGGATTTTGAATCTGTTCCTGTTCCTGTGCTGTTCTGAAATCTTAGAACAGAACAGGAACAGGAACAGAACAGGAACAGAACAGGAACAGAACAGGAACAGAACAGGAACAGAACAGGCCAAGCTGGAACAGCAAAACACTGCCGTCGACCCCCCCCCCCTTCCAGGAAAAAAATGGCGCTTAATACCCGTACCCGAATCTCAATCTCATGCGAATTTTCACAGCAGATATCGCGTATTGGATACGGATTATGATTTTTGAAAAATGAGACTGATACAAACGGGTACGGATCAGGGATAGGAACCGCTACCGCTCCCGCGCGGTATTTACCGCGTTTATCGCATTTTTGGGCATATCGGCAATCGCATATCGCTACCGCATTTCATGCAATATCGCGCGATATTACACCCATAACGATTGGATTTTAAAATAATGTCAGAATGCCATAAAAAGTGGAAATTTCGTGTGCATTTTTTGAAAATTTTTAAAAAGTCGATCCCTGGCGAAGCGGGCCACTCCCGTCCCGCCACTCCCGTCCCGGCCAGTCCCGTCCCGCCACTCCCGTCCCGGGCCACTCCCGTCCCGGGCCACTCCCGTCCCGGCCACTCCCGTCCCAACCATTTTTTTTTGAACTGCAAAATGTGATCGATATAAAGTGAATTACATTTCGAATAGATTTTAGAATTTTTCATCTTTTTAAGCTTCTAATCCCTAGTTTTTTCAAATAGATTTTAGCGTCAACAATGGAAAATCACGTAGTAAAAACCAGGCAAAACAACAAAAAACTTGAACATGAGGGATGCTTGTACATCTTCCACAAGTTAAACGCCGACGGAGATGTCAAATTTTGGCGCTGTGAACATCAACACGGTGATGTCAAATGCAGAGGCCGCGTGCACACATCGCTGAACGATGTCGTCCTGAAGACTGTTGGGGAGCATAGCTGCCAGCACAGCGCAGCGAATGTCGCCAAACAGAAAATTGTGACGGGGATCAAGAGACGCGCAGCAGAAACGATGGAAACTCCAGCGGCAATCAGAGCCCACGCACTTCAACAAATTCCAACGCCAGTCATGTCAAATCTACCGACGAAAAACGCCACCAAAAAAGTAAGTAGCCAAAAATGCAATTTCACCAGATGTTTTTTTGGTTTAGTTGGTGAAAAGGGTTCGTCACGAGATCGATGCGCCACCGCCTGTGCCGGCAAGCATTGAACAACTTATAATCCCGGAAGACTACAGGATCTACAAAAGATCTGCCACTGCGCAAGAGCCGTTTCTGTTAGCAGATTCAGGGATATATAGACGAGAAGGACAAGAAAGGTTTCTTTTTTTTAATTTAACAATTAACATCTTCAATTATAGGATCCTGATTTTTGGTCGACAGTCATTTCGCGACTGGGCGTCTGAGATGAAAACCATTTATTGCGACGGCACATTCGCCATAACGCCGAGCCCATTCACGCAGGTCTACGTCATTCTGGCACGGTTAGTTAAGTCCACTTTATAAATGCAAATAAAAAATTGTAGGCGTGACAAATGGGTGTTCCCAATCTGCCACTGTTTGCTGACGGCGAAGACACAAGCGACATACGAGCGTATGTTCGACCTGCTGCAGCAGTGTTGGCCAATGTTCAAACCGCACGCTGCGGCCATCGACTTCGAGCAAGCCATGGTTGGCGCTCTGAAGGCAAAGCACCCGCAGTGCGACGTCAACTTCTGCCTGTTCCATTTAGTCAGGAATATGAAGAAACGGATAGCTGAACAAGGTCTCACTCACGTAAGTATAAATATGGAAAAAATTGATACGAATTGCCTAAAATTAGCTGTACAACACGGATGCTGCGTTTTCGCAGGCCGCCCGCATGATCACGTCGCTGGCTTTCTTACCAGTAGCTGATCTGAACCCAGCACTGGCCGCTCTCGAAGATTTTCTGCCTGAAAATCTTAATGGAGTGCTCGACTGGTTGGTTAAATTTTTTGTCATTACAACATGATCAACTAACTACAGGTTCGTAATCAACTACATCGGGAGGCTCCGTCAAAACAACACCCGTGCGCGCCCGTTGTTCCAACCTGATCAGTGGAGTGTACACCAACGCACACTTGACGGAACTGACAGAACCAACAATTACGCGGAGTCCTACCATCGCACATTGCAACACGCATTTGGCCACACGCACCCCAAGATCTGGTCCTTCATCGACAAGTTGCGCGAACAGCAGAAAATGGTCGACGTCAACATGGAGCACTTTATCGCCGGCAATGCTCCTCCACCAAAAGCAAAGAAGTTCCGCGACGCTGACAGGAGGATTCTATCAGTCCTTCATCGATACATAAATGCAAAAGCGGCGCTACCTCAAGTTCAAGACGATCATCAGTACATCCAAAACCAAATCAATCCTCATTTGATCATTGAAGTGCTTAGTGGAATTTCCAGCAATTACCACATGAATTCTTGAATTAATTTGTTTTGTTAAGTTTGTTATTTTGTTTTACAATTGCTTCATCAACTGATAAAAATTTTACTTATGGATTAAAATCTATGGAACATTTTTGTTGGTGTTACATGGTCATCATTTTTTGAATAAAGACGCAGCTGAAATTTTGATCACCAAAAAAAATTTTGCGGTTGGGACGGGAGTGGCCGGGACGGGAGTGGCCCGGGACGGGAGTGGCCCGGGACGGGAGTGGCGGGACGGGAGTGGCCGGGACGGAAGTGGCGGGACGGGAATGACCACTACTCATCCCTGGGGGCGTATTTTTCGTTTTTATTGCATTTTTGTTAAGGTATTTTTGAAAAATAACTAAATATTTATAAAAAATTGCGAAATATGAAATATGGATTATAAAATGGGCTTTAGAAGCTCCAACCAAAGTTAAAAACGCAACCATTTGGAAATATTTTACACTTTCCCTTGACAGAGTTGCTCGATGTAATTGGTATGGTGGCACGACTTTTCGTCAATGGACTTTTCGTCAACGGATTCTTCGTCAACGACTTTTCGTCAATGGACTTTTCGTCAACGGATTCTTCGTCAACGACTTTTCTTCAATGGACTCTTCGTCAACGACTTTTCGTCATTGGACTATTTGTCAATGGACTTTTTGTCAATGGACTCTTCGTCAACGACTTTTAGTCAATGGACTTTTTGTCAATGGACTCTTCGTCAACGACTTTTAGTCATTGGACTATTCGTCAATAAGAAAGAATTAAAAAAACAACAAATTTTAATTAAATTTAAGCCAACACAATTATTCGGAATAGTTAAGTTTACTTGTTGCACACAAAAATTTTATGAGGGTTTAAAATTCTGAGAAGTACTCGAGGGTTATCGAGGTTGCTGATCACGAATATGACAACAGATTTATCACATGACATCATCTGATTATGATTTCAAACATTATTTTTTTGAAAATTTTAAAAATGCAACAAGGCCTTAAAATCATTCAAAAACATCTATTACAACAAAACAGCAAGTAATGATCGAATTGTGCTTTTCGGATGATTTTAAGCGAGAATTTCGTGTTGACTTAAATTTAATTGAAATTTGTTGTTTTTTTAATTCTTTCTTATTAACGAAATGTCGTTGACAAATAGTCCAATGACGAAAAGTCGTTGACAAATAGTCCAATGACGAAAAGTCGTTGACGAAAAGTCATGGAACCATTGGTATTACCCTACACGCGCCTGTACTACCAAATTTGCATCCAAAAAAAAAATTTATAAATTATGGTGATTTTTTAAAGCGCAAGCGCTTTAAGCTTAATTTTTGAATTTTTAGCAGATTTTTCCTGCTTTTTCGGCTTTACTTGCTATTCCTGCTTTTTAAATTTGTCCTTATTTGAGGGGTGCCAATCTTATAAAAAAAGTCCTTATTTATAAGATTGTCATTATTTCAGGCTTTCATCCTTATTTTGTTCCTATTTTTCGAATTTTGTGAAGATTTCCATAATATTTTGATCCAATTTTCAAAATTAGAAAATTTCGAAGCGAATTGGACCAATTTTCATTACAAATTGAGTCAAAATTTCTCGGCGGCGCCTATCGGCACTGCCGACCCCCCCCCCCCCCCCCAACTAAAGCAGAATTCATAAAAAATAAATCCATTTTTGAAAATCGGTAAAATTTTCGAAAATCCATGGGAGCAATTTCCAACCCCGAATTGTTGAGGAAATTTGTTGGTGGAGAGAAATATGATTAAAAAAGTGCATTTCATGCTAAAAAATAAACATTTTGCTGCATTTTTGACATTTTGTAAATGTCCTTATTTCGGACCCCAAAATCATATCGCTTATCGCATATCGCCTCTGCTTTTTTCGGCGCGGTTCCCATTCCTGGAGCGGATACAAATGCCGGGGATATCCGGACACGGATTTAAAAATTTCTATCCATTGCTATGGTCGGTGAGGCCTAAAAATGTCGGGGTTCGGGGATGAAGCCTAAAAGGCTTAAGCCTAACGAGGCCTGAGCCTAACGAACACCCCAAGAACCATTTTTTGTCTTAGAACGTTATATTTTTTAGGATATGTTGCTTGACTGTTAATTTTATAGGATTTAATTTTTAAAAATTTTCCTTGTTGCCAGACTCAAAACTCAAGTGGCCACCAGACTCAAACCCCCAGACTCAAGTGGCCAGACTAACGACCCCTACCGAGCTTAGGCCTAAGCCACCCTAAGCTTAGGGGTTCAATCAGCGCATCAAATAACATAATTTCAGACAATTTTGTATAAAATATTTTTTTACAAATTTTGACCCGTGGTGCGCAATTCTCCTTTTTTTGGGGTGCGCAATTCTCCGGTCCCCGATGCGGGCATTTACATGAATTTTGCCAAAAAAAATTGAGGGGGTAGAAAAAATATATGGAAATATTCTGCCAATCAATTATTGGCCACTTTTTCAATAAAATTAAATCTACGCACAACATTTATTTATTAATATTAAATAAATAAAGTAATAAAAATGAAATTTTGGCTATTAATTATTATTTGATTCATTTAAACAAATTTAATCAAAAATGCCAATTCTGTGGGCGAAGGCGGGCAGGAATCAAAACTTTACAAAACATTCGATGAAATATTTGGAAAAGGATGGGACGATGAATGTAATGATTAGTGTTCGGCACGATACGATAAATTCGATAATTATCGCAATAAATTTTTCGATAATTATCGCGATACTATCGATCGAAGAAAATCCGGATATTTCGATAATTTTCGATAACGATAATTTATCGAAATATCGTATCGTTTATCGATCGAAGAAAATCCTAATACTTCGATAATTTTCGATAACGATAATTTATCGAAATATCGTATCGTTTATCGATCGAAGCCATTTGCCGAACACTAGTAATGATTCAAAAGACGATGGGATGGGCGCTCTTTGGGGGAGAGAGGGGCGGGCATTCACATGAAGGGGGTGGGGGATAAATTAATGGAAATAATCTGCCAATCAATTTAATTTGCCACATTTTCAATAAAAATTAATTCTATTTCCAAAAATCTTATTAATATTTTATTTAAAAATTTAGACAAACCCATTAAAAATTTGGCTATTAATTATTACAAATACTAGTTTATTACTAAAATTTTTAACATTATTAATAAAATTTACAGAATTCTTAATTTTGATAAATGAAATTTCGGCTTTTAATTTTTATTCCATTCTTTGCAACAAATTTAATCAAAAATGCCAATTCTGTGGGCGAAGGCGGGCAGGAATCAAAACTTTACAAAACATTCGATGAAATATTTGGAAAAGGATGGGATGATGAAAGTAATGATTCAAAAGACTTGAACTGTCATCATGTTAAAGAAGAAGTTCAAGACGGACAAGCTACAATCACTTCTGATCAGAAAAATATTGATGAAATATTGAAACAAAAATTTGATGAAATTTATGATGAAAATTGGTCGGAAGACGAAAACAATTCAGCGCCAGATCAAGATGAGAGTGTTGATGAACAGCAAAATGCGTCCAATGAATGTGAAAAATTTGAGTCTGATCAGCAAAAACGTAAAATTATTCAAAAATTCCGTAAAATGAAAGATAATTATCAGGAAAAAAACAAACGCGCACATTCAGCTAAAGAATGGAATCAAATTGATGCAAAAATATCAAATAGTTTGGGTTTAAGTCGCACAAAAATTTATAAATGGAGAAAAGAATTGGGCTTAAGTCGAGAAACAAAGTCTAAATCAAAGTTTTCTGAGTTAGAAAAACGTCAAATTTTAAAACAATTTGATGAAATAAAAAGCAAATGTAAGAAGGCGAAACTCAAAAACATTTCAAAGCATGAAATCGATGGAAAATTTGCAAAAAAATTGCCCGTTTCTGAAAGAACAATTTATGAATGGAAGGGCGAATTTGGCCTTTCTGCCAGCAATAAATCGGATGCAACAAAAATTGGAATTTTAAAGAAATATGCCAAAATAAAAGGGGAAAATCCGAAAATGACAGATGCCGTTATTGCTGAAATGTTAAAGATTTCAACAGGCAGCCTAAGTAATTGGAAAAAACAATTTCAAGATGAAATTAAGAACTTTTAATAATATACGGAGTTTGTGATACACTCGAGATTTTTTGGTTGCGGTCGGACTATGTTTAAATTTTTTTAAGGAATGTTTTTGTTTCTTTAAATTACTGTTGTATTCATATATTATAACGTTGAAGGTGTGTTTTTTTTTGTTTGTTTATCCTTCAGAGACTTTTGACAGAGAATGAGAGGAATGAGAAGATGGGGCAAAAATTAGGGTTGTAAAGAAAAAATAAGTGAGACCAGAAACGGATTTTTTTTTTTTAAATTATCTTTCATTTTACAAATTGGCATTAACAAATATTATGTTTTCATATCGCAACACATTGACAAATATAGTTTTATACCGACAAAGTTAAAGAATAGGCAAAACGGTAAAACCAGGTGGAACTCGAACCCACGTCCTCCATTTGGATAATTTGAATTTTCGTTTTTCGGTAGAAACGGCTTGCGAATGTACTTCGTTATGTATTAATCACCAAGAATTGTACTATTACTCTCTTCCGCGATAATCTCAGAAAAAAATTTATTTTACTCGATGAGATATTTCTTTTAGGCACAACAGTAGGTGCAATTGTGATGGAGAGGCAGATTTTTGATGAGTTAATTTATGGTTTTATTTTAATTTTGCTATCTTCGTTGAGAGAAAACGACGTGTGAAGTGGTTCAAATGAGGCGTCTCCGTAAAATTTTGAAATTCATTAAGGTTATTTTCTTCCAAATTAGGGCCGAAGAACGGTAAGGTGAAGTCAAATTCAGCGAAGAATTCGTCTTCTTAGTCAAAATATAGTAAGTCGGGTGTGGGTTTTCACCAGTGGCGTTTGAGACTTTTCGGCACAGTTTAACCATTTGTTTATCGGATTTTAAGGATTATTACGAGAGAATTCTCGTTGTATTTCTTCCGCACAGCGTTTCAGTCGGTCTGATTCAGTTTTTAAATCCACAGCGTAACTTGAGATACTAAGGGGTTCATTAATTTCAGTTGTGTGTATGTGTATTCCAGCCAAGAACAAAAGGATCAAAGTGAACGTAATCTGGATACGATTGGAAGTGAATTTTCAACGACTCGAGACCGGCTTTTGTTTGATACGGGTGGGGGTCTCAATTATCGTTTGAATTTGTTTGATCAACCGTTGGTTGTAACTGATATGCGTCTGGCTTTGTCCATAGCTGCTTGTACAGAACAAGAGCGGTCGTGAAGAACGCGAGTCTTTTGACTGTGACTGAGTTCCGTTGGTGATGCTGCAGGGCAGTTTCGATTACCCGCTGTATTTGTCGTTTGGTGACTGGATCTAGCTGACCGGCCTTAGGTGTATATGTTAGCCCCGACCCCGAGTCGGGGATGGGGTTCGAGGTTAGAAGTGTCGGGCTCTGGGAAAATCACGAAAATGGCCTAAATTTGCGTGGTCGGAGACGAGGTCGGGGTGACAACCCGATTTCTAACTTTAATTCCGACTTTCCAAAAAACTTTCAACACCGCAAAAAAATGCGACACTTAGGCTTAGACTTAGGCATAAAACAGTGGACCCGCACGGCCCTAATAGAAGCGGCCGGAAATTGTCACCACATCTTCCAATTAATTTTAGGGTTGGAAGAAATTTGGAAAATAATCGCCAACATTATTGATTTTCTGAGTAACTCCAATTTATATGGGCTAAAAAAATTCACAATTTTAATTATTTTATTTCATTTTGGTTGTATGAATATCTTTAACACAAAATCCTTGACAATTTTTCAATGAATTTCCATTTAAATTATAAAATTAATTAGTAAATTCATAGATTGTTTTTTACCCAAATAAGATGGAAGAGTTTTGTGCTATAATTTTGGTGGCATTCTTCGTAATAAATTCACTGCACAAAGCCGAATCCGTACAATTAGAGAAATTGGAAGAATTGTCACTCCAAACATTTGACGAATTATTCGTAGATGATTGGTGGGACAAAGATGAAGCCGAAGATTTGAAAACGCCGGCGCCAACAATCTTTGAACAAAATGTCCATCACCAAATCGACCGACAGAACACCCAAATTGGACAAATTGAACCCAATTCAACTGATCAGCTTGGACAAATTGAACCCAATTCAACTGATCAGCTTGGACAAATTGAACCCAATTCAACTGATCAAAATCCTTCTCTCACAGAGTCTGATCACTCTGGACAAATTGAACCCAAATCAACTAATCAGAATTTACAGAGACTGATCACTCTGATAATGCCAAAAATGGCAAAGAACAGAACGAAATAATGAAAGAAACTTCTTCAAATGAAAATATTGCCGAAGAGGAGCGAAAACGTAAAATAATCGACAAATTCCATGCAATTAAAGACGAATTTAAGCAAAAAGGAATATATTCAAAAAAAGAATGGCATCAAATTGAAAAAAAAATTGCTAAACATTTAAAAGCCAATCGCACAAAAATATATGATTGGAAAAAAGAATTTGGCCTAATTCGAAAAATGCATAACTTTGGGAAGGAAAAAAATGAGCGAAAAAAATTGGTAGAGAAATTTGATCAAATGAAAGCCGAGTTAAAGCGGGGCGGATTCAAAAACTCTCAAAATAAATTAGATAAAACTGTCGCAAAACAGTTGGGCCTAAGTCATACAACAATTCAAAATTGGAAACAAAAACTTGGCCAAACCGGTGAGTATTTCAAACTCAATTTTATTATTTATTTATATTAATTCAAAATTCTTTTGCAGAAACAAATAAATACACCCACAGTAAACAAAAGGAATTGATGAAACGTTATTATGAAATTAAAGACCAAAACTCTAAAATTAGAGACGAGGACATTGCCAAAATGTTGAAAATTGGAACACGCACATTGGTTAATTGGAAAAAGCAATTTAAACGTTAGCAATTCCATCAAAATTCTGTCGATGGACATTCTGTGGAAGAGAATGCCGCGGCAAATGTTCAGGAAATTGAGAATTCGAATTTGGAAAGTATTTGAATAGGCAAGGATTAAAAACCCCAAATCTGTTACAAAATCATCATATCTTCCTGAATTTAACTTCAATTTTCTTAATAAAGATTGTCATTTTTGTAAAAATTTTCTCGGCGGCGCCTATCGGCACCGCCTAGTGATTTTTAAACCGCGGGGGGGGGGGGGGGGGAACGCGCGGGGACCCGCGGAGCGGGCACGCGCGAGACCCCCAGCCGGGTCACGCGCAGACTTCTTCCGGAGCCCGGAGTCTCGCCCCACCTACTGGCCGCCGTAGTCGAGTGTGCGGTACTTTTGAGCAAGAGAAATGTTTTGAGAGGGCGTTTTGATAAAATGGCCTTATTCATTGAAATTACACAATGCCAAATCATGATTTCTCCTTTAAAATTACAAATATTTAAACTTCCAGCCTAATCTTCATTTTCCAAGGACATTCTTGGAAATAAGAACATTTTCATTTTTCCAAGATCGAGGGTTCATTTCCAAGGACTGTCCTTGGAATCCAAGGACGAATCGGACCCCTGTATTAGAGGAAATGTTTATTTGTAAAAATCGTAGCAATTTTCGCATCCGGTCCGAAGGTCGAAAATGTTGTAACTTTCTTTATCCTAAACCGATTAGGTCGAACATAATACCAAATGAAAGCTTGCGATGAGTTAGTGTTATCATTAGGGCTTCCACTTTTAGGCAAATGCCTATTTTTTTTGCGAACTTGGCACAGTGAGTTAACCACGAAAAAAATTGTTTTTAGCTTTAATTGGAGCTTCTAAAGTGGACTTTATAATGCCTATTTTGGGGTTTTCGTGCCTAATGCCTACATATTTCGACATTTTTGTGCCTATTTCATGCCTATTTCGACATTTTTGGCGACTTTTTTCAGGATTTTGAGATATTTTGCAAAAAATGCCAAAAAAAGGCATACCTGAAGCGATTGAAAAATTGGGTAATAGTTTAGTTTATACTAGAGTGCGGCGCGGGATTGATTCCGCGCGGGATTTTGCGGGATCCCGCGCCGCAATCTCGCATTTTTTGCGATTTGCGGGATTAATCCCGCAAATCCGATCCCGCACGAGATTTTTGTTTTGTAATTCCGCAGCGGGATCCGCAAATTGGTATGCGGATCCCGCAATTGGAAATTTTGTTAGTGAATAATGTCAGTTTATTCAAAATTAGCACAGACGTTTTGCCAAATCCATCAAATTAAAAGACTCGATGCTCACAAATTACACGTGGAGTAATAAGTAGGGAGTATAATTATATGCACATGCATGTTTTTTCCTGAACTGGGAACGGTCTGAAACGCACGAAAAACGTGTTTTCAGCTTGGTTTGGAGCTTCTAGAACGCATTTCCATGTGCATATTTTGCATATTTTTGCATATTTCGCGATTTATGTGCATATTTACATATTTGTGCATAACTCGAATCTGAGCTCGATTTCGGCCAATTCCGAACTCCAGACCCGAATTCGAACATTTTTCAAAAATTCAAAATTTCCCAAAAATCAAATTTGGCCTCAAATCTTTGTTCGAATTCGGGTCTGCGGTTTGGAATTGGCCGAAATGGAGCTCAGATTCGAGTTATACGACCCCGATTCGGCTGCGTTCATTTCAGTGCCGGACACTTCAGTGCCAGCAACTTTGAAAGTCTATAACTCTTTTTAAACTCAACCAAATCAAACAAACAAGATGTCTTTCGAAGATCCAAGCTTTAAAAGCGGTTTTCGATCCTAAAATATGACCAATCCTATCTCGGGTATTTGAAGATTTTTAAGCCTATTTTGGCATTTTTAGCGACTTTTGAACATTGGTGCCTATTTTGACCTTTTTAAAAAAATTTCTTAAGAAAAAATAAAATAAAATTCGAATGTTTTTTTTGTCAGGATCAGTTTTATAGAATTTCGTGCCTTTTATGCAAAGGACCCCCACAAAGTCCGTATGTATATTTTCAAAGGTTCTTAATTTCTTCTTTAAATTGTTTTTTCCAATTACTTAGGCTGCCTGTTGAAATCTTTAACATTTCAGCAATAACGGCATCTGTCATTTTCGGATTTTCCCCATTTATTTTGGCATATTTCTTTAAAATTCCAATTTTTGTTGCATCAGAAATTTTGTTGCTGACAGAAAGGCAAAATTTGCGCTTCCAGTCATAAATTGTGCTGGCACTTACACCCAATTTTTTCGCAATTTTCCCATCAAGTTCATTCATTAAAATATTTTTGAGTTTTGCCTTCTTACATTTGCTTTTTATCTGATCAAATTGTTTCAAAATATTACGTTTTTCTAACTCAGAAAACTTTTTGTTTAAACCCAATTCTTTTCTCCATTTATAAATTTTTGTGCGACTTAAACCCAAACCATTTGATATTTTTGCATCAAATTGATTCCATTCTTTAGCTGAGTGTGCGCCTGTTTTTTCCCGGTAATTTTCTTTCATTTTACGGAATTTTTGAATAATTTCCCATTTTTGTTGATCAGACTCAATTTTTTCACATTCATTTGACTCATTTTGTAGTTCATCAACACTTTGATCTTGATCAGTTGAGTTATTTTGATCAGACAAATGTTTCTTAGAATTTTGCTGATCAAGATCATCCGCGTTTTCGTCTTCCGACCAATTTTCATCATAAATTTCATCAAATTTCTGTTTCAATATTTCATCAATATTTTTCTGATCAGAATCCTTTTCCAAATATTTCATCAAATGATTTGTAAAGTTTTGATTCTTTTCCGTGTTCGCCCACAGAATTTGCATTTTGGATCAAATATGTTGCAGAAACTAAGGAAATAATAATTATTAGCCGAAATTTCATCTTTTATTGACTAGAATTTACCTTAATAAAAATATTAAAATAAATCTTTAGAAAATAGAATTAATTTTTATTGAATGTGGCTAATCAAAAATTGATTGGCATATTATTAGTATAGGGAATCATTAACAAAAGATATGTAAATGATCAAAAATAATTTTTAAAATGATAAAAAAATGTGAAATGCCTTCACAATTCAAAAAAAGATAAACTCATAAAATTAAAAAATGGCTAGCGTTCTTTACAAAAAATAAAAAAATAAATTAATAAACGCTTTAACACACTGCTACGTATCAGGACGCTTTTTCAATGCAATTTTTGACGACGGCAGCGTCAGTTATTCATTCTCGGTCTCGGTCTCGAGCCTCGGGGTCAAGTCTCGGTCTCGAGTCTCTCGGTCTCGAGTCTCGGGGTTAGGTCTCGGTCTCGAGTCTCGGGTTCAAGTCTCGGTATCGAGTCTCGGGGTCAAGTCTCGGTCTCGAGTCTCGGGGTCAAGTCTCGGTCTCGAGTCTCGGGGTCAAGTCTCGGTCTCGAGTCTCGGAGTCAAGTCTCGGTCTCGAGTCTCGGAGTCAAGTCTCGGTCTCGAGTTTCGGGGTCAGGTCTCGGTCTCGAGTCTCAACTCGAGAAAAGTCTCGGGTTTTTTGGGTTTCGGTCTCGGTATCGAGTCTTGGGGTCAAGTCTCGGTCTCGGTATCGAGTCTCGGGGTCAAGTCTCAGTCTCGGTCTCGAGTCTCGGGGTCAAGTCTCAGTATCGAGTCTCGGGGTCAAGTCTCGGTTTCGGTCTCGAGTCTCGGGGTCAAGTCTCGGTCTCGGTCTCGAGTCTCGGTGTTAGGTCTCGGTCTCGAGTATCGGGAAATTTTGGGTCTCGTGCATCACTCTACTCTCCTCCAACTCCGTCGCCCCGTCCCCCGGTGTGCTCCATCAGCCTCCCCCCCCCACATGCCATTTTCTTATAAATAACATCCATCGATTGTCGAATGCACCACGAAAATTGCATCATGGTTATATTATTGTATGGTCGAAACTGGGGGAAGGGGAGGGGGCGGAAACGTTGGGTGTGCTGCTTGCTGTTGATGGGTGGGAGGCTCTCTGATTTTTTGGGAACGGTGGGGGTACGGACGGCAAACTTGATAGATGATCGTTTGGATGTGGGGCAGAAATTGTGGGAGGAGGGGGTAGGGGGGGCGGCGTGTGTGATTAAGTTTAATTAATTAGAAACTAATTAATAGTATGGTTGGTATTCATGAAGGCCCGCCATGCTGCTGAATTTTATGGTGTTTAATGGTTGTTTTTATTTTTATAAAATTAAAAGCGCCTACGCAATAAAATAAATTTAAAAAATATCGAAAAGTTTGTTCGCCGAATTCGGGGGTAATTTAATTAAATTAATTGCCACGCAATCGCCAGAAAGTGCCGTTGTTTTATTTGTTAACTTTAAGCCTTATTTTTTGATTGAAAGTTTGTGCTTTCCAAAAAATGAGTTTAATAAACTTTCCAATGCAATAAAATATAAAAATTATATAAAATAAACTACTATATCTTAAGACTTTTGATATTCGGCGGGTGAGAAAGGATAAACATTTTTGATTGGATTTGTTGTGTGAATAAAGTGTAGAAATTCACATGAACTTCCAATTTTTCGGCTATTGTAAAAATGCGACGTTTTTTTGAGATAGCAGTAATATCCGGCTCCTCCTCGGTGAAATCGTCGTCACTCATTTTTATTAGTTGACGCTTAATTTTACTTAAGTTAATGGCGAAAAATAATAACTTAGGTAATAGGTTCTTAGATAATTTTGAAAGTTCACGGCTTAGGGGGGGGCCTACAATTAGAGAGGGGGCTTCAAATAGAGAGGGGGCTTCAAATAGAGAGGGGGCTTCAAATAGAGAGGGGGCTACAATTAGAGAGGGGGCTTCAAATAGAGAGGGGGCGTCTATTTTTCAACCACCCTCGAGGGGGGGGCTACAATTAGAGAGGGGGCTTCAAATAGAGAGGGGGCTACTAATAGAGAAAATACGGTATGTTGCAACTGAAAAAAATTGAAAATAAAAAACAAAACATAAATTTATTTGTGACAATCTAAAATTTGTTTAAATTTAAATAGGTGAATAAATACAAAACTTTTTTAATAGTAAAAATTAAAATTGTAAATTAAATAGGCGATTAAGACTTTGATCGATCATGGGAGTCAATCGATAAAAAAATACAAAAGAAACCTTAAAATGGACAGTCCCCCAAAGTCGATATCCAAACACATTAATTATAAATAAAATCTGCATTTTTTGCGTTTTAGAATCCTCAAAATCTATTTTTTATTAATTATAAACGTGTAATTTATGACAAAGTCCGATATTTCAAATGTTCTTTATTTCTTCTCTAAATTGCTTTTTCCAATTATTTAGGCTTCTTCTTGAGATTTTCAACATATCAGCAATGACACCATCACTCATTTTCGGATTCTTTCTTTTCTTTTTTGCATATTTCTTCAAAATTCCAATTTTTGTTGCATCCGAATTATTTCTGGCAGAAAGGCCAAATTTGCGCTTCCATTCATAAATTGTGCAGGCACTTACGCCCAATTTTTTTGCAATTTTATTATCGAGTTCATTCTTTGAACCGCTTTTAAGTTTTGCCTTCAAACATTTGCTTTTTATTTCATAAAATTGTTTCAAAATTTGGCGTTTTTCTAACTCAGAAAACTTTGATTTTAACTTCGTTTCTCGACTTAAGCCCAATTCTTTTCTCCATTTATAAATTTTTGTGCGACTTAAACCCAAACTATTTGATATTTTTGCATCAATTTGATTCCATTCTTTAGCTGAATGTGCGCGTTTGTTTTTTTCACGATAATTATCTTTTATTTTACGGAATTTTTGAATAATTTTCCGTTTTTGCTGATCAGACTCAATTTTTTCACATTCATTGGATTCATTTTGTTGTTCATCAACACTATCATCTTGATCAGTTGAGTTATTTTGATCAGACAAATGTTTCTTAGAATTTTGCTGATCAAGATCATCCGCGTTTTCGTCTTCCGACCAATTTTCATCATAAATTTCATCAAATTTCTGTTTCAATATTTCATCAATATTTTTCTGATCAGAAGTGTTTGGTGCTTGTCCGTCTTGAACTTCTTCTTTAACATGACGACAGTTCAAGTCTTTTGAATCATTACTTTCATCGTCCCATCCTTTTCCAAATATTTCGTCAAATGATTTGTAAAGTTTTGGTCCTTGTCCGCTTTCGCCCACAGAATTAGCATTTTTGATCAAAAATGCTGAATAGATTATGATAATAAATTGCCAATATTTCATTGCATGCAATTCTTTAAGATTCTTTAAAATTTTATTAAAAATTTAAAATTGTAGTAATAAACTAATTTTTGTCAATAAAGCCAATGTTTATTAATCCAATGCTTATATTGATTTCCTGAAAAGATCAAATCGTTCAAAGCCAAATTCTTTAAATTAAAATAATGCGAACAATTACAGGCATATAATTTTGCTTAGAAAATCAAAATATATATACTATATGTCATTTGATTTTAGAATTTTTAAAAAGAAAATTTTTTAAGGCCTCGGAATAGCGATTTCCGACATTTTTTGAGGCCTCTTGCGATTGCCGACATTTTTTTGAGGTCTTCGGGGCCTATCCCTGGTTTGGATCAATTGGTTTATTTCCGTGTTTGAGATGTGCGCATTCCGCGGAAAGACATTTTTTATTGGATTGAAAAAACTTACGCGCCTCATAGACATATAGAAATTTTTTGGTTTTGTTTACATTTTATAAACTCACTGGAATTTTTTGGTTTTTGAAATTTTCGATGAGAGCGGCGGGGAGGGGGGTGGGGAGGGAGCCTCCCGAAAATTTCGGGGGGTAATTGTTTTGTCGAATATGCCGGTTTAGTCCACAATTCCCGGACGCCCCGCCGGTCGTTATGGGTCCCCGCATAGGAGTCGGTTAGAGCCAGTCCCGTAGCCAGAAATTTTTTCGAGGGGGTGGGGGTCAGTTCTAGGGGTGTATTTTTGAGTTTTATTAAGAATTTTTTCAGAAGAAAATTTTCTGCAAATCAATTTAGGGGTCTCAATTTTTTAAGAAAATTGGCCAAAAATTACAAATTTTGCAACACAAAACGATCTCCCCCATATGGATTTTTTCTCAAAAAACGTTTCGGGGAAGGGGGGGGGGCATGGGCCATGGCCCCCCTGGCTACGGAAACCCTTATCGACACCGTTGCGTTAGCAACCGATCTCAAACTTTTTTCTTGTGCCGGTGTTGAAGCCCTTCGTCGGTCGCTTTGGTTTTGACTTGACATCAATTAACAATTTACGTACATTAATGATTATTCATTAAAAAATGAAAAATCAATAAAGAATGAGAGCTAAATTGACATTTGTAAAAATCTTAACTTTATATGCAAAAATTTCTCCCACAATCCTCAGCATCACAACGGAGCAAAAGTAGTGCGTAGAGTCGATTGTTATTGTAACTGTGCTCTCCTCTCCACCCCCCCCCCCCTCCCTTACAAGAACGGCCAAGAAATCACCAAGATCTATTTGGGCATCATCGGGCGGTAGCGTAGCTCAGTCGGGAGAGCACCCAACCGGACATTGGAAGACTCCGGATCGTTCCAGGGCGTTGTTAGCCTTTTTCCCCGGGAAAAGGGTATAAGCCAGAAGCAAGGAGCAAATCGAGATGATTTTTTGGCAACGGGTCGAACACGTTCACTGTATAGCAGCATTTCTGGGCCCTATGATTAACATTTTCCGAATTCTCAAAACAAAGGAAATTGGGGGCAGAAGGCACTCCTGGCACCTTCAGCAGCACACCAAATGAACGACGTACGCCAGCGGGCCTATTTTTAAGCCGACCCATTCGAACAGTACACATAGACGTGCTGCTGGTCAAATCCATCGACGGCAAACAAAAACAACCACCTCCAATCAATCACAACACAGAAGCGAAAACCCATGCGAACAAACTTGCATTTTGACAATTCTCACCTAACATTGTTGGAGAAAAGTGTAAAAAAGAACAAATTTAATTTTAAATTTTTTGTTCAAATCATAACTTTCCGATTCTCTACCAGCCTTCCAAATTTTTGCTTGTTTACAGCGCTTTTTGCTCATTCAAAATATCACATTTTTAACATAATAAAATGCAAAACGCTGCATTCCTTTATGGCTGACCAATGGTCCTACCCCCCCCCCCACTCAATTGTTTTCCACAAATTAACAACTGTTCCGGGGGCGGTCCCTCCCACTTTTTGAGCTGTTACCCAACACCTCTGATCACCCCCCCCCCCATTCACTTTTGATCGGATCCGGATCCCAGCCAACCAATCCTTCACCCCACTTCCCTACCCGAATCGGGGGAGCTTTTCCCATATTCTGCAACTTCTCCCCCCGAATAAAGGACTGCACATTGACATTCGTGGTTGGGAAGGGCAGGCCAAACCTATCGGCCTGACTCAGTATTCATGGAGGTCCCGCCAAGGAAGTGGGGAGCAAGGCGGAACATGTAAATTTAAATTTTTTATCCCAAATTTAAAATAATTAAAAGTGTGACAAAAAATATTTAAAATAAAATGATAAAAGCACAGCCAAAGGAGGAAAGAAATGACGGCCGGAATGAAATTAAAGAAATGAATAATGCCCGGAAAACAAATAAAGAAAAGGATGGTTGAAATTAGGGTCGCAGCCGGGGGGGGGGATCCCCGGTCAAACCGGGGACGGGGATACCGGGGATGGGCAAACCGGGGAACGGGGATTCCCGTACGGGGATGAGCAAAATCCATTTTTAGGGGTGCATTTTTGAAAAAATGCATTTCTTTGGGGGACTTTTTATAAAAAACCGAAATTTCTTCAAATTAAAGTGCACCCCTAAGAAAAGGCTTTTCTTATGGCAAAATGCACCACAAAGTTTTAATTTTTTGGGGGGAGAGCGCGACGGTCCCGACAGGCGCCGTCGGGAAAAATTTTTTGGATTTTGGTTAAGAAATTTCACCAAAATTTGGCAAAATTAAGAATTTTGCGTCGAAATTTAGGAAAAAAATGCTTATGTAAGAGTGGAGGATGTTAGGCGGTGCCGTTAGGCGCCGCAGAGAAAAATTTTGTAATTTTGACTCAATTTGTTAGGAGATTTGCAACTTAAAGTCGATAATTTATGATGCTTTTTAGGAACGGGCGAGGTGGGGAAATTTTTTTGAAGATTTAAAGATATTAACTAAAGAAAATTGTCAAGATTTTTTTGTAAAAGAGCGTAAAGGATAAGGGCAACTTGAATTTTCTAATTTCAAAAAATTCATTTTGGCATTTTAATAAAAAATATTTGAAATTTACCCTAAAATATTCTTTTACTGGGGGGGGGGGGAGGGCACACTCGACAGAATCAAAATAAATTTAAAAATTGATAGCACTCAAGCGGGTCCGAACCCAGACAGCAACATAAGAATTGAGGGAAGATAAACCAATAGGCCACCAACTGATTTGTGATGATTCAGACGGGGACTGGGATGAGAATAGCCGGGGATCCCTGGTTTTCCCGCCGGAAGGCGAAGAGTCGGCACCTAAAAACAAAGAAAAAAGTAAAGAGTAATGAAGAAACTGCGAAGAACAAAATGGAGCGAAGAAAGTCGCATAAATTTTCATTATTCTCGCACAAAATGCAATTTGACTGCCAGTCAAAATTTTAATCAAAGAAATGAAATTACCGTATTATCAGACAAGTGAGTTGATTGGTTGACGGGCGTTCACAATGAGAAAAAATGAAGGCGGAGAAGGTTCGGAGTGACGAACCAGTCCGCGGATGGAACGATTGGCCGATGGAGGAGGAGCACCGGAAGAGCTCGCATTAAAAGTTCGAGCACGACGGCGAACAAAAGGAAAGCAAGTTGAGAAGCAGGTAATCAACAGAATACAAAGCAGAAGACCGATTGCAAGCCCACCGGCGAAGATCAAGCCAAACATCCGAAGGGCATTCGCCTCACTCAAAGAGATGTAGTTTTGGAAGGCGTTCGGGTCGACCCCAGTGGGGAGGCACACTTATGGAGCGGAACAATGGACGGGTTCCCAACAAATTTTAGGAGAAGGACAATAAATAGAACAATCGCCGAGTTTCCCAGGAAGTCATATTGATTTGGCATAGGAAAGTTGGAAAGAATGGAAAAAGTTAAGATGAATAAAAAGTGATGGAATGAATAAATTGAAAGGGTGGAAACAAGCGCACGTCCAAAAGAGGAATATTTACAGAAATGACATCATCATCGACTCCTCTAGTGTTGTTGCTGACGAGGATGAGGAGTCTCTGAAGCGTTTGGAAATGCGTTTAACGTGACAACTGGCTAAAGTCCGGAAGAGTTAAGCCGGAGAACAGAATGAGAAAATGAAGGAAGGCCATAAGTAAAAAGAGTCGAATGGAAATCGAGCCAAAAAAGGCAGAAGATAAAGAATGAAAAAAGGCCGAAGAAGTACCGAAGGTGAAATCAAACATAGGACAGGAGAAAAAGGAGTCCGGAAAAGAAGAGAAGAAAACATGGGAGGATGTCATCTCGTTATTGGACGATGAGGTGTCACTCGGGGAAGAAGAAGCATTATTTGAGGCACCAAAAGTGTTTGAGGAAGGAGGTTATGGAACCTGTGGGAGAAGAGTAAAAACAAAAAGCGAATTACAAGAGTTGAGAAAGGACGAAGTGAGGAAACTTACGGCTTCAAATGCAGCAAAGAACAAACAAATTCGAAGCGAATGAAAAAAAAACGAAATTTGCTAATTCGAAATGGAATGAGAAACTTCAGAAATTGGAAGACTTCGAAAGAATCGCGGAAGAAGCAAAAAAAGGCTTTGACATTGTTGCTAAATGTCAGACAAAAAGCACTTGACATTCAAGATGATGCGCAAAGAGCAACTAACGAGTTGCAAAAGTTGTTGGGAAAGATGAAAAAAGAGAAAACCCCAGCAATCAATGAAGAAGGAGGAAATGATTGGTGAAGACCGGGGGTGCCAACTTCATTTTGGTCAAACGCCATCCCTGTTGTATACGCGCCGGGAGGAATCGAGGAACAGAAGAGCCGTCGGCGACGACCGAACGACGAACAACGCTGCGGTGAACCAGCCCCCCTCCCCTGCAACAAATTTCCCCCGGGGAATAACAACATTCATTTCATCAGCACTCAACTTGGGCCTATGCCAGAGAAAGCCACTCCCTTCGGCGCTTCTCCTCCCTTCCCCCTTCACCAAACGACACTTTCCCCGCACCAGGCCGAAATACTGGCACAAGCATTGGCGGAAGACGGGGCTGAAGCGAAGGCCGCGGAGGATTGAAGTGGTGGGTCGATGGAGCGGTGGAGGCAACGCGGAAGATCGCGGAAGCGGTGAAGTATCGAAGGAAGAGAACGCCACGTGGTAATTGACGAAGACGAGGATTTCCTGACCGTAGGAGGCAAGGTGGAAATGGCCTCGCCGCCGCCGGCCCCGGAAGTGTCGCCAAATTTGGGATTGGTGTTCCAATTTTGACTTTCCCCAAGTTCTCTCGCATTTTTTAAACCATTCCCATCTATCGTAAATCGGACAAACATTTGCCCACCCTTGTTACTATCACATTTACATTTGCCAGATTGGCGACTGTTGATTTTTGAATTTTGACTTTTTATTATTTTCGAACCAGCCCTGTTGCAGATCAAAACTTGATATTCAAGGTTTATTTCGAAAAAAAAGATCAATGGGCTTAAAATTTAAAAATTGGGAGGCAATTGATCAAAAATAAAAAAGAATTCCTAGCCTTATAAGAAGATTTTATAAATGTAATTTAAAGAAACAAAAATTCATCCTTAAAAAAATTTCAACATAGTTCGGCCGTAACGAAAAAATTTCGAGTGTATCACAAAGTCCGTATTTTAATGGTTCTTAATTTCATCTTAAATTGTTTTTTCCAATTACTTAGGCTGCCTGCTGAAATCTTAAACATATCAGCAATAACGGCATCAGCAATTTTCGGATTCTTTCCTTTTATTTTGGCATATTTTTTCAAAATTCCAATTTTTGTTGCATCAGAAATTTTGTTGCTGACAGAAAGGCCAAATTTGCGCTTCCAGTCATAAATTGTGCTGGCACTTACGCCCAATTTTTTCGCAATTTTCCCATCAAGTTCATTCATTAAAATATTTTTGAGTTTTGCCTTCTTACATTTGCTTTTTATCTGATCAAATTGTTTCAAAATATTACGTTTTTCTAACTCAGAAAACTTTTTGTTTAAACCCAATTCTTTGATCCATTTATAAATTGTTGTGCGACTTAAACCCAAACCATTTGATATTTTTATCTCAATTTGAACCCATTCTTTGGTTGAGTGTGCGCCTTGGTTTTTTTCCCGAGAATTATCTTTAATTTCACGGAATTTTTGAATAATTTCACGTTTTTGCTGATCAGATTTAATTTTTTCACATTCATTGGACTCATTTTGCTGTTCATCAACCAACTCATCTTGATCTGCCGCTGAATTGTCTTCGTCTTCCGACCAATTTTCAGCATAAATTTCATCAAATTTCTGTTTTAATGTTTCATCAATATTTTTCTGATCAGAAGTGATTGGAGTTTGTCCGTCTTGAACTTCTTCTTTAACATGAAGACAGTTCAAATCTTTTGAATCATTACTTTCATCGTCCCATCCTTTTCCAAATATTTCATCAAATGATTTGTAAAGTTTTGGCCCGCCTTCGCCCACAGAATTTGCATTTTTAATCGAATTCGTCGCAAAGAATGAAATAAGAATTAATATCCAAAATTTCATTTTTATTACTAAAATTTATTTATATAATATTAATAATTAAATCTTTTGCCATAGAATTAATTTCTATTGAAAATGTGGCCAATAAAATTGATTGCCAGATGAGATATTGCATAAAGTGAAATCGATTTATGTAAAAATGCGGCCGCAGGCAAAAAAAAATTAAAAATAAAATGCCGAGTGTTCGCATTGCTAAGAATGTTTTATGAAATTTTGGACTCGAGATCTCGAGTTGAGATTTTTCAAGATCACGTCTCGACCGGCCTCTAATTAATACTTTAGTAGATCCATCAATGTATACAGCCGCCGGAAAAAATTCTGAATTTTTTACTCAATTTGTTAAGAGATTTGCAACCAAAAATTTTAAAAATGCGGTAATTTTTTGAAGCTATTTAGGAATAGGAGGGATCCGTCCGGTGGTTCCGATAGGCGCCGTCGGGAAAAAAGAGTTTAGTGAATTCACTTATTATTAGGAAAAGGTGCCTAATTTGTAAGTGTTTTAGTACATCCCTAGTGAATGAATCCTTTTTTAAGAACGTAAATTGAATTGGCGAAATAACCGCACACTAAAATTTGCAACAAAAAAAAAAACATTGTGATTTTTTGTTTATTGATTAACAAATAAAACCAATAAAAAGAAACAATTCATTAAATTAAAAGAATGCTCACATTAGTGGGCCAGTGTACTTGGGTTTCTTCAACTCTCTCGGAACTGGACCCTATCAAGAATTTTTTTTTTCTAGTAAATTTTTTGCATTTTTTGCCGAAGTATAATTAAAACTTTCGTTTTATTTTGGCGGTGCCGATAGGCGCCGCAAAGAAAATTTTGTTGTTTGTGTTAAGAGATTTGCAATCAAATTTTAAAAAATGGCTGTGTTTTTTGAAACTTTTTTAAGAATGGGAGGGGTCGGCGGCGCCGTTAGGCGCGCGCCGCTCAGAAATTTTTTTAAAGATTTTAACAAGATTTGTTAAGAAAAATTGCTTTGTTAAAATACATAAAACTTACAAAAAGTTTTTTTTTGGAAGGTCGGAATTAAAGCTAGAAATTTTTGGTGCAAGAAAAATAACAGCTCAACTAGTGACCGGCGGAATTTTTGAAAATTTGGGTTACATTTGTTAAGAAATTCGTTCAAAAATTTCTTGTGGACTTTAGTGTGATTAGCATCGCTTCCGTATTCTTCTAAAAAAATCTTTCAATTGGAAGAAGATGCGGCCAAAACAATTTACTCTAACGAAATTACAAAAGTTTTTTATGTAAGTTTTGAATGGGATTTTGATCAAAATTAGTGCATTTCTACAAGATAATTTATAATTTTTTCACCCACTCGAAAGAAACTTCATTTTTTAAAGAGAGTCAAATTTTTGCAACGTTTGTTTAATTTTTCAGGCTGCCCCTGCAGCAGCTAGAGTTGGACAAGTTCAATATTTAAAAATTTTAAAGCAAAACTGGCAGCACTATGCTCATAAATTACGTTTTGGAAATTGAGGTTTGACGATGTCAGTAAGTTAATGCCATGAAAATAATTGGTAATTTGAACTAGGGTTTGTACTAGAGTCCGGACCCAAAACCCAAAACCAAAAAATTTTTTGGGTTTTTTGTACAAAAAATTGGACCAAAATTTTTGGGTTTTGGTCAGATTGGAGTAAAACCCAAAAAAACCATAACCCAAAAAATGAGCAAAAAATTTTTGGGTTTTGGGTCCAAGTTTCCGGTCTTTAGTTTGTACCCATATGCCGCCCCCGATGGGACGGGGACAAACCCAAAATTGAACAAATTAAGAGAAATTTTATGCTCGGACTTTCCTCCCCAACAAACAGCAGTATAAGGTTACATTTGGGTATACGGTAGCTCCCTGTATATTGTACCTACAGTATACTGTACTATCGTATATCCAAATGTAACCAACCACACCCAAAATTTTCAGTACTTATTTTGAGAATAAATACCAAAATATTTTAAGCAAAGCTTACCGTATCCCGCCCACTACAAATACCTGGGCATTAGCTCAACACATTGAAAATTTTTGAAAATAGACCAGGGAGGGAGGGCAGATGGGAGGGGGTGGCGGGGATCATGCACAAATATGTGAATGCAAAGGAACCCCGAAGGATTTGCGAAATTTTTAGCGAGAAATGGGCGAAGAAAAAGCGTAGGAAAGAAGGGATCAATAACAGCAAATTAGCGCGCATAAATCTGCACACGTGCTGACCCATATTTAGCGCACACAACGTTCAATACTTTCCCACGCGAAAATAAAAGGGAAAATGATGGAAGTTTTAAGAACCAAAAATTAAGGAAAGAGTTTAAAACTATTAAAGTTTTTGGGAAGGGTAAATTTAGCCAAATGGCACTCAAAATCAGTTGTTTGAAATGTTTGGGGGGGGGATAAAATCAAAAGAACCCGAGTACAAAAAACTTTCAAATTTTCAACTCAAAGTTCAAATTCTCTCCATCTCCTCAACAGAATTCGATCCAAACAAAAACGGCACATTACAGATCACCCCCCCCATCGCTTCCGCTGCCTCCACTGCCCACTGCCGCTTTTAGTGTTCCATCGCTTCTTCATCACTCTCGATGATGAAACTTCGTGACGCTCTGATCATTGGGACGTTTTTCACGTCTTCGTCGGTGCACCACATGTCGTCTGACGATACCGGGCGTCGATTTGCCGGAAGCTGCGCTGCTGTTGTTTGCGGTTCCCCAGCTGCTTTTGGCGTTTATCAGCAGTTGGTTGTTGTTGTCGTCGGCGGCGGTCGTGGCGGTGGTGGCGGTGGTGGTGGCGGTGGTGGCGGCGCTTGGCGGCAAATTGTTGGCGGCATCGGCGGCGGCGGCAGCAAACCTCCAGAATCAGGGACGGCGGGCGCAATCCGGCGACGCTCAAATCATACATTCGGGCGATCCGGATGATCGTTGTGTTGGGCGTCCAATTCATGCGATACTGTCCCGATCGTACCGCGTTGCGCGAGTTGCGATAGTCGTCGCGGAGGCGTGCCAACGCGCCCGCGCGCTCGGCCTTTTTTTTCGCTTTTCGTTCTCGCCGGCGTTGTTTCTCGGCCTTCTTCCGCTCTGCCGCCTCCGCTCTCTGCACGTCCGCCTGGCCTCGCTTGCGACCGGCGTTATGGTCCAGACATTTTGCCTCAGGACATGAAATGTTTTAATGGGGGGGGGGGGTGAGTGAAATTGTGAAAGAATTAGGCATGATAATGCCATAATAGGTGTGACAAAATAAGAGTAATAAAAAGCAGCCCTAAAACATCTTAAGGCTCACAGATTTCGCTGGATACAATCGTCTCCGCTGGGCACAATCAACGCTGGGCACAATCATCTCTGCGGGCATTCGATCAGACAGGTATTGGTACTCAAAATTTGAAATGCCGTTGGCACAAACCGATTAAATTTAGGGTTACGCTTCCCCCAAGTGCTAAACCAAAATCCCACTGGCACCAAAAGACAAATTTCGAAAAGTGCCACTGGCACAAACAGGCAAAATTTTGAATGCCGCTTGCACAAATGGGCTAAATTTAGGGTTTCCTGCACACCTAAGGGTAAAATTTGGAATGCCATTTGCATAAGTAGCCTTTAATACGGGTTTTATTTGGTGCCTAAGTGCTAATTCAAAGTGACAATGGCGAAATTTAGTGTTCCCTTTGCTCCTAAGTGCTAATTCAAAGTGCCAATGGCACCTTTGGAATGCTATTGATATAAGGAGGCTAATTAGGGCACCCTTGACCCATAAGTGCTAAACCTTCCTTTAATTTTTTGATAGACTTGATCATTGCTTTTTTTGTTGCTATTGAAGGATTTTCCTATCATTAAAAATAAAAGGCGATTTTGTTTTTTTTTAAACAGTAGTGCCATTGGCACTAACAGACAAAATTTAGCGTTCCCCTAATCCCTAAGTGTAATTCAAAGTGCCAATGGCACTAACAGACAAAATTTGGAATACCATTGGCACTAATAGGGTAATTTCGCCGCCGGCGAGCGATGGCCAGCGGAGGAGACGAGGGAGTTGTCTCCCTTTAGCAAACATAGGATTTGGCGCCGGAGGAGGAAACGACAACGACCGAACCACGAACAACGCTGCGGTGAACCAGCCCCCCTCCCCTGCAACAAATTTCCCCCGGGGAATAACAACATTCATTTCATCAGCACTCAACTTTGGGCCTACCGCCAGAGAAAGCCACTCCCTTCGGCGCTTTCTCCTCCCTTCCGCCTTCACCAAACGACACTTTCCTCGCACCATTTAACCCCCCGCTTGTTTTAGACATTTGTTTGACATGACGTTCAATACTTCCGAAAGCAGCCGGAACTCGACACGCGAGCGGGACGAGCGGCGTCTCTGTGCGGTGCGCCGAATCGCCGACCAGATCGAACAGCTACTGCAGGCCCGGGGCCGGAGCAACACCGAAGCCCTGCGAAACGGTACGCGGATCAACTCTCCCGTCTTTTAACAAACCAGCAGCAGCGCATCATGGCCAGACATCCCGGTCTCCCTCCCCCCCCCCCGCCGCCAACGGAAGGAAGAGGTGAGGTCTAAAAGGGGGGGGGGATACCGGCCACCACCGGTTGGCCTCGGTGGTGGTGCGACCAGCGGGGAAGCAAGGAGGAAAGGGAGAGCCGCTTCCTGGGCGCCCGTAAAGGCGGGAGGAAGAAGTGACGGAGTTCCGCCGAGGGCGGAAGGAGCAGCGCCCGAGGAAGGCGCTCCCCGCCTCGTGAAGTACGAGAGTGTCGGCCAGGGCCCAGCCGTCAACGGGTGATTGTACCCGAGGCCCCGAGAGACGAAGTGGCCGAAATACTGGCACAAGTATTGACCCCCCCCCCTTTCTTAGGTGGACCAATTTCCACCTTTCACCGATCGCACATTTTGTTATGTAACGCCCCCCCCCCTCCCCTCCCAGGGGAGAAGAGCTTCTTCGGGGTTCCGTCTCTCATCATATTTTTGTCCGTCCTTTTTCCCCTCACCATTTCAAAATTGGACGTTACTTCTCACTAGTGCTGCACGAGAGTCTCAGTCTCAAGTCTCGACTCGAGAAATTTCTCGGGTTTTTTGGGTCTTGGTCTCGAGTCTCGGGTACTTGGTCTCGAAAATCGAGACTTTTTTACACCCCTAAAGATGGCATTTTTAGAGAGAATTTGTTTAGAATTCAAAGCTTAGATTTAAAAAACATAATGACAAATCAAATTTAAAAATCCTTTAAATAAATCCTTTGCACAGCGCATCCATTGGATGGTCTTATGACTCAGTGGTTAAACTCTGTATCGTAATTTATGTACCGGCGGTTCTATTCCCAAAATTAAATTAGTTATTTTTTAATTTAATAATTAGTTCTTACAAAACATCACTCACTATCAGGAAACCTTATGAATGTAATTTTTTTGGCAATTTTTTTAACAGAATTCAAAACTAGACTTTCATCTTCCTCGGCGGCGCCTATAGGCACACCCCTCCTTCCTACACCTAAAAAAGCTTACAAAAATTACCGCATTTTTAAAATTTTTAGTTGCAAATCTCTTAACAAATTGAGTCAAAAAATCAAAATTTTTTTGACAGCGCCTATCGGCACCGCCGACTCCCTCCCTCCCCCCCCCCTAAAAGTAGAGCAGAATTTGCAAAAAAACTTGTATTCCTGACCAATTTTCTTAATTAAAAAAAATCCAATAACTCAAAAATACACTCCTAAAATTATTCGTGTTCGCCGCGGCGCCTGTCGGTACCGCTAGTCCTCTGCAAAACCCTTTAATAAAAATTGCAAAAAAATTTGTCTTTTCCAAATTGAACCAAAAAATTAAAAAATTTTCAAAAAAGTCTCGGTCTCGAGTCTCGACTCGGGAAATTTCTCGGTTTTTTTGGGTCTCGATCTCGGGGTCATTTCTCGGTCTCGAGTCTCGGTGTCATTTCTCGGTCTCGGTCTCGACTCTCGAGTCTCGGTAAATTTCGGGTCTCGTGCAGCACTACTTCTCACTAATAAATTTTCCCTTTGAATCCCCTGGCGGATCAGTTTTGGGAGGGAGAACAAGGAGAGGGAACAGCTCCATCGCCGAATCATCAGCAGCAAGTTCAAGCAGGCGTCAATCCCTGACGGCCTATTTCTTTCTCACTCGTCCATCGTCTTCCCCCACCTCCCCCGAACGTCCCGAACCTCAGAGCCACCAACCCACTTTTTGCTTCCCAACCCCCCCCCCCCCCGGCCGTATCCGTCCGTCCTCAAAATACCCATATCCATTATCCGTCCGTATGCGGATATATCTGCGGATATCCTCATATCCGGATATCCATGCATACGCCGCCTGATATACACAAGCAATATAAATTTAAATATTTAAAAAAATAAATTTTTTTTAATTCACTGAAAAAAAAATTTGCATTTTCGTCTGTCAATTCCCGAATTTCGAATTTTTTTTATCAGGATCCTTCTTTAATATTTCGTGCTTTTTATGCAGTAAAATTAATTTTTAAATAACAACAATTTGCAAATAATAAAATCGCGTTGAGTCAATGACCTACAAAGCCCGTATATTTTCAAAAGTATTTAATTTCTTCTTTAAATTGTTTTTTTCCAATTACTTAGGCTGCCTGTTGAAATCTTTAACATTTCAGCAATAACGGCATCAGTCATTTTTGGATTTTCCCCTTTTATTTTGGCATATTTTTTCAAAATTGCCATTTTTGTTGCATCAGAAATTTTGTTGTTGACAGAAAGGCAAAATTTGCGCTTCCAAGCATAAATTGTGCTGGCACTTACACCCAATTTTTTCGCAATTTTCCCATCAAGTTCATTCATTAAAATATTTTTGAGTTTTGCCTTCTTACATTTGCTTTTTATCTGATCAAATTGTTTCAAAATATTACGTTTCTCTAACTCAGAAAACTTTTTGTTTAAACCCAATTCTTTTCTCCATTTATAAATTTTTGTGCGACTTAAACCCAAACCATTTGATATTTTTGCATCAAATTGATTCCATTCTTTAGCTGAGTGTGCGCCTGTTTTTTCCCGGTAATTTTCTTTCATTTTACGGAATTTTTGAATAATTTCACGTTTTTGCTGATCGGACTCAATTTTTCCACATTCATTGGACTCATTTTGCTGTTCATAAACACTCTCATTTAGATCTGGCGCTGAATTGTTTTCGTCTTCCGACCAATTTTCATCATAAATTTCATCAAATTTCTGTTTCAATATTTTATCAATATTTTTCTGATCAGAAATGTTTGGAGCTTGTCCGTCTTGATCTTCTTCTTTAACATGACGACAATTCAAATCTTTTGAATCATTACTTTCATCGTCCCATCCTTTTCCAAATATTTCATCGAATGTTTTGTAAAGTTTTGATTCCTGCCCGCCTTCGCCCACAGAATTGGCATTTTTGATTAAATTTGTTGCAAAGAATGGAATAATAATTAAAAGCCGAAATTTCATCTTTTATTGACTAGATTAATAAATCTTTAGGAAATAGAATTAATTTTTTTATTGAAAATATGGCCAATAAAATTGATTGCCAGATTATTTCCACGTATTTCTTCTCCGCATGAGATATTGCATAAAGTGAAATCGATTTATGTAAAATGCGGCCGCAGGCAAAAATTAAAAATAAAATGCCGAGAGTTCGCATTGCTAAGAACTGTTTTATGAAAAAATTTTGGACTCGAGATCTCGAGTTGAGATTTTTCAAGATCTCGTCTCGACCGGTCTCTAATTAATACTTTAGTAAATCCATCAATGTATGCACCAGGGATGGGAACCGCGCCGAAAAAAAAGCGGTGACGGTATGCGGTAAGCGATAAACCCATTTCAAATGCGGTAGCGATATGGGGTTGTAAATTTTTGAAAAATCAGGATAAAATCAGGAAAACTCCGAAAAATCAGGTAAAATCAGACAACAATGGAAAATCAGGAATAAATCAGGAAAACACCCAAAAATCAGTAAAAACCTGACAAATAAGGTACTATGGCCACCCTGGATAAGGGGTCGGCGGTGCCTTTGAAAATTTTGGTTACATTTGTTAAGAAATTCGTTCAAAAATTTGTTTAAAAAGTGGACTTTAGTGTGTTTTAGCCCAAAAATGAGTGAAAAATGCAAAATTTGGGGCAGAATATAAAGGCCAAACGAAGTAAACGTGGTTTTATATATTTTTTAGAATTTTTAAAACTATCTTTGTAATCATCCATAAGTGTTTTATCGAAAATTGGTGAAATTCATCCCAGCAGTCTACCGGGCTCGAACCCCTGACTCAGAGCAAAAATGAACTGTTTGTGTTGTATAAATTCAGTATGCCAACATTTTTTGAAATCCACTTCACCACTAGGGATCGGACGGGCTTTTTTGGTACTGAGTAGAGCCCGGTCGAGACGAGAATCTCGTCTCGAGATCTCGAAAAATCTCGTCTCGACATCTCGTCTCGAAAAAACTGAATTTTCGAGATTTTTCGAGATCCGAGATTTTTTCGAGAATCTCGTCTCGCTCGAAGCTCAAGTCCGGGCTCTAGTGATGTTTTTAGTTTTGGTTGGCGCTTCTAGAGCCTATTTTATAATCCATATTTCGCGATTTTTATCCATATTCCATATTTTTCCATATTTCGCCCTTTTTTCAAAATTTCCTTAACAAAAATGCAATAAAAAACAAAAATACACCCTTAAGGATCGACTTTTTTAAATTGTCAAAAAATGCACCCTTAAAAAATGTCATTTTTGCAATTAAAAATTCTGCTACCAAAAAATAAAAATTTTTTAAATTCGCTTATTTTCAAAAATTTTATCTGAAATGCCGTTAATTTACATATAAACATTTTTATTGCTCTTAATACTTCTGTTAGGAAAATCATGCCCATTTTTTGCTATATTTTAAAAAAATTTTCTCCGTATTTTTTCGTCCATATTTTGAATTTTTTGTCCATATTTGGTCCATATTTGCAATTTTTGATCCATTTTTATGGCCATATATGAATACATCGGCTTGCAACAGCATCCGCAAATAATTCACAAAAGCCCGGACTTGCTCACTGAACGCCAAGGGTCGAATATCGGGCGGGCGAAAATCGGGTATTTGTGAATATCATCGGAGCACAAATGGCAGGGCTCAATCGGCTGGGCTCAAACGTCTAGCCCAAGCGATGGGAGCCACACGCCCTTTAGGTCATTTGTGAAGAATGCTCGTTCTACTTGGTTATAAAAAAAGCCCGACTCAGTACCATAAAAGCCCATCCGATCCCTATTCACTAGTGATGCACGAGAGTCTCGGTCTCGAGTCTCGACTCGAGAAATTTCTCGGGTTTTTTGGGTCTCGGTCTCGGTCTCGACTCTCGGGTTTTTAGTCTCGGAAAACGAGACTTTTTTGCACTGGTAAAGATGGCATTTTTGGAGAGAATTTGTTTAGAATTCAAAGCTTAGATTTGAAAAACATAATGACAAATCAAATTTAAAAATCCTTTAAATAAATCCTTTGCACAGCGCATCCGTTGGATCCTCTTATGACTCAGTGGTTAAGCTCTATATCGTAACTTATGTATCGGCGGTTCTATTCCCATAATTAAATTCGGTAGTTATTTTTGGTGTGTAGACATTTGCGGCCCAGACATTTGCGGCTTAAAACAAAATAGACATTTGCGGCCCGACATTTGCGGCCCAGTCCACACTCTCTGATAATTCCACACTCTCTAATAATTCCGCCCTTTCTGAGGAGGTTGAAAAATAATTCCACATGTGGAATTACAAGAGGTAATACGGTAACCCAAAAATACACTCCTAAATTTAAACTAAATAAATTCTTGTTCGCTGCGGCGCCTGCCGGCACCGCTGGTCCCTGCAAAACCCTTTAATAAAAATTGCAAAAATTTTTTGATTTTTCCAAATTTTTGAACCAAAAAATTAAAAAATTTTCAAAAAAGTCTCGGTCTCGAGTCTCGACTCGAGAAATTTCTCGGGTTTATTGGGTCTCGGTCTCGGTCTCGAGTCTCGGGGTCAAGTCTCGGTCTCGGTCTCGAGTCTCGGGGTCAAGTCTCGGTCTCGGTCTCGACTCTCGAGTCTCGGTAAATTTTGGGTCTCGTGCATCACTACTATTCACCACGCGTGCAATTTTGCCATTTACAAATCTATTGGAGCGTAAGTTATAGTGTGTATGTCAAATATGAGGAACAGTTTTTGGTTTTTAAATAAACACAACATGTGGGGGGGCTAATTAGGGGAGGGTCCGTGGGTATAGGGGGTCCGTGGAGAGGGTCCAAAGGGGGGGGGGCTAATTAGGGGAGGGGTTCATGGGGGGGGGGGGGGGGGGGGGAGGAGAAGGGGGGTACGAGGGGGGTAATTAGGGGAGGGGTTTGTGGGGGAGGGGTACGAGTGGGGGAGGGAGAGAAGGGGTGTACGAGGGGGGTAATTAGGGGAGGGGTTTGTGGGGGAGGGGTACGAGTGGGGGAGGGAGACCCCGGCGGCAATATCAAAGGTGTGTATTTTTCAACCCCTCAAAGGGAGGGGGGTGGGGCTTTATTTTTCAACCATTTTTTTCCAAAAGGTATTAACAAAATTTGCAATTTTTTGCACAAGTTTTTAGCAAAATATGGACAATGTTGATCCTTTTTCTGGCAAAATCAATCACAGAATAGAAATTTTATTATTGAATAACAAACACTGTCAACGCGATAAAATTTAAAACCCTCGTATAATATGCATCAGGGATGATCGGAATTCCGACTTCCGGAATTCCGACTTCCGAAAATTACTTAAAGCCCGGAACGAAATTTTTTGAGGTCGTCGGCTCCCATTCCTGATATGCATGGTTTGAAGATGACTACATATTACAACCTTCAATTTTTAAAGTGAATATTACAACCAATATAATTTAAATATTTAAAACTCAAAAAAAAAAATTTGGATTTTCGACTGCCGTTTTCGAATTTTGACTTTTTTTTAGTTTTAACACAGCCCTGTTGCCGATCAAAACTTGAAATTCTTCGAGGTTTATCACGAAAAAAAAGGTCAAAGAGCTTAAAATTTAAAAAATTGGGAGGCAATCGATAAAAAATAAAAAAGAATTCCCAGCCTTATAAGAAGATTTTATACAAATGTAATTTAAAGAAACGATTTATTCCTTAAAAAAATTTCAGCATAGTCCGACCGCAACCAAAAAATCTCGATCAAAGTCCGTATATTTTTAAAAGTTTTTAATTTCATCTTGAAATTGTTTTTTTCCATTTACATAAATTGCTTCCTGATATTTTCAACAAATCAGCAATAACGGCATCTGTCATTTTCGGATTTTCTCCTTTTATTTTGGCATATTCTTTTAAAATTCCAATTTTTGTTGCATCAGAAATCTTGTTGCTGACAGAAAGGCCAAATTCGCGCTTCCATTCATAAATTGTTCTTTCAGAAACTTCAAGTTCATTTTTTGAACCGCTTTTGATTTTTGCCTTTTGACATTTGCTTTTTATTTCATCAAATTGTTTTAAAATTTCATGTTTTTCGAACTCAGAAAACTTTGACTTTGTTTCGTTTTTTAGACCCAATTCTTTCTTCCATTTATAAATTGTTGCGCGACTAATCCCCAAACCATTTGATATTTTTCTTTCAATTTGAATATGTTGATTATTTGGATATTTTCTGTTTTTCTTATAATTATTTTTCAATTCACGGAATTTTTGAATAATTTCACGTTTTTGTTGATCAGACTCAATTTTTTCAGATTTATTGTACTCATTTTGCTGTTCATCAACATTTTGATCTTGATCTGGCGCTGAATTGTTTTCGTCTTCCGACCAATTTTCATCATAAATTTCATCAAATTTCTGTTTCAATATTTCATCAATATTTTTCTGATCAGAAGTGATTGGAGCTTGTACGTCTTGAACTTCTTCTTTAACATGACGACAGTTCAAATCTTTTGAATTATTACTTTCATCGTCCCATCCTTTTCCAAATATTTCATCAAATGTTTTGTAAAGTTTTGGTCTTTCTCCGTTTTCGCCTACAGAATTGGCATTGTTGATCAAAAATATTGCATAAATTAAGGAAATAATAAGCCAAAATTTCATTCTAAATTTTATTGAATGTTAATAATTATAGTAATAAAATATTTTTTGTTAATAAAAAGTCAATGTATATTAATCAATGCTTTACATACATATATTGGTTTCCTGAAAAGATCAATTTCGTTCAAAGCCAAATTCTTTTAATATTAAAAATTTACAGGCAATATAGGTTTAGGCTTAAGCCACCCTGGCTTGGGGTTCGTTAGGCTTAGGCCTAACAAAGAGAAGGTCTTCAGGTGTCCACGGAGTTTCGGGATGAAACTTGGCATTATAACTGTTTAAGTGCTTGTGTGTCCTGGTGGTTGTGTCCTCAATTTCATTTTTGTGTGCAAAAGTTCGATTCCTCTTCGATTCAAATATTTTTTTAAATTTATTTTTTTAAAACGTTTCTTTCAGCAGAAACATGGCCATTAACCCACAAAATATCATTTCTTTATTAAAATTAAATTTTTCATCCTTTCAACAAACTCTTCCGTTCAAATACGAAGAAAATATACTTTCAAAGCGTTTTTTATATCGATATTGAAAAAATGTTTGGAAAAGGACACCGATTTTGAAGTCCTGGATGACTTGGTAATTGATAGCGATGAAAATGTCGATTTGAAACAAGATCAAGAAGAATTTGGAGTTAAAAATGAAGTTTCTGACGATAAATATTCTTTCTTCATTAGGGGTGTCATAAGCCACCTTTGTTTTGAACATTTTTTTCAGAATTACCACATTTGTGCCGGACCGGAATCCGGCCGGATTTTTCAGAACCCGGGTCCGGAATCCGGGTTTTTTGACTCTTCCGGATTGGGATTTTTCCGGATTTATCCAGAAAAATCCCTCCGGCAAATTTTTAAAATTGAAAATCCAGTTCCGGATACGAAAATTTTACCCGGATTTTCGGATTCCTTAAGTTATTGAAATTTGAATGCTTGACATTTTGGAATATTTTGATCCAATAATCAAAATGAGAAAATTTCGAAGCAAATATTTTAATTATATTTAAATCCAGCCCCCGCACAAACGAAAATTGGACGAACTTCTGCAGTTTTTGGTCTAATTTTCTTAACAAACATTGTTAAAATCTTCAAAAAAATTCTCCCCCGGACCTATCCCATTCCTAAAAATCTTCAAAAAAAATTCCCGAATTTTTAAATTTTAGTTGAAAATCTTTAACAAAGTCAAAAATTCAAAATTTTTCTCGGCAGGGCCTACCGGCAGTGCCGACCCCCCCCCCCTCCACCCCCCAGAAGTTTTTATGAAAAATTGAAAATCGGCAAAAACCAAAATTTACGACTTTACGGATTTAAATGTGAAATTTGAGAGATTTTTTACTTGTAAAAGTTGTTTTAAAAAAACTTCGGATTCGAGCTTTGAGTTTCGAGTTTCGCAAAATTTCGCGTATTTTGGGGCTTCGAGTTTCGGGTTCGGGAAAACAATTTGTTTCGTTTCGAGTTTCGGGTTCGGGTAGTGTGCCGAGCTTCGCCCAGCCTTGACCGGCACTGGCGACCATCAAAAAAAGGATTTTATTAGCAATTTTTTTTGGCTTTAATGAAATGTACAACGTATTATATAACTCGATTGTTATTTTTACAAAATTTTTAAGAATCCGTGACCCAGGCCGGATCCGGCTTTTCGACCTTCCGGATGTTTTCGGATTTATTCAGAAAAATCCCTCTGGCAAATTTTCAAAATTGAAATTTGGAGCTCCGACCCTTTCTCTAAGAAACTTCGATTCCCCTACTCCCCTGTGCTGGTACAGCTCAAAAAGTAAGGGTCGAAAAAGCCGTTTAATCCAACTTTTGCTCCTTTGGCGTTGTGTTGGGACAAATCCGGTTTCGAGGGGCAGGCGGGTCAAAATAAGGCGACATGAAGTTTGGGCACCGGGAAGTTTAGGCACCGCAATACAAATTTAAAAAAATAAATTATAAAAAAAGCATTCATTCTTGACTTGTTTTGTACATTATTGCATGGAATTTAATTTTCGACAACCAAAAGTATTGAGTTCTAATTAGAGTTGGCCGGGACCGGGACTTTTGGGAAAAAGCGGGATTTTTGTTATTCAAAAATATCTTCCTGAGAAAAATTTTTGAAATTTTGAATCAATTTTGTTAAGAAAGTTAATCAAAGTTTTAGCAAAATTATGAATTTTGCTCGGAATTTCAGAGAAAAACACTGGTTTACGTAAGTGTAGAGGATGTCCGGCGGTGCCGACAGGCGCCGCCGGAGAAATTTTTTGAACATTTTAATGATATTTGTTAAGAAAATAGAAGCAAAAATTCAGGAAGATGTGATGAATTTATTTCAAAAATTTTTGATTTAGCTCGCAATTTAATTAAAAAATATTTAAAAATTATTAAAATATTTTTATTATTAGGGGAAGAAAATTATGTGAGTAGAGGAAAAAGGATAAATAAAGGTTTTTACTCAAGCGGACTCGAACCCGACACAAACATTTGACTTGCCGGAAGACAACCCACTAAGACACCGAGTTCTATGAGGAGTCCCTTGTAAAAAAGATTGAAATTGTCGGCCGATGATGACATCATTAGGGGTGTAAATTTAGTCCCGGTTGGTCCCGGTCCCGGCGGGACCAAAAAACCGGGACCGGGACTTTCAGTTTTCAAAAAGTCCCGTCCCGACCGGGACCGGGACCGGGACCTGAAAAAACCGGGAAATCCCGTCCCGGTCCCGGTACCGGTCCCGCTCAACCCTAGTTCTAATTAGAGTTGGCCGGGACCGGGATTTTTGGGAACGGGACCGAGATTGACCGCTGGACCGTGAAAACCGGGATCGGGAAAAACCGGGACTGGAAATGGGGGGCATTGTAATGGTCAAGGGTGAAACAAAAATTATTTTTTTATTATTCAAAAATATCTTTCCCATTGTCTTCAATTGTTTTAAAACCTCATGGCCAAGAAGGGTAATCACTTTAAGCAATAATGGGTTTGAAATGCTTACGATAAAAGCTCCAAAGTGTTTATGAGAACCTAAGATGGCGAAAATTTTAAAATTTTAATTTTTTATATTTGTATTGCAGTGCCTAAACTTCCCGGTGCCCAAACTTCTGGTGCCCAAACTTCCTGGTGTCCAAACTTCCCCCCGCCCAAAATCGCATCAGGTGGTTCCGACAGTAGTTGATTTCGACAGTAAGTGATTTCGACAGTGAATTCCAAAAAAATGTATCGAACTTGTTAGCATTTCGAATTTTCAACTTCTAAATGCTTTTAGACCTGTACGTTATCAGTTTTGCTAAAAAAATGCATTTTTAGGCTTGCCTCGAAAATTACAGATTTTTTGAATTGTTTGAATTTTTTACTTTTTTAGGGATTTTATATCGTTTACGTGGGTCGAAATGCCTAAAAATGCGAATTTTAGACTTCTTGGAAAATTATAGAATTTTTAACAGTGGCACTGTCGAAATTCACTGTCAAAATCACTTACTGTCGAAATCAACTACTGTCGGAACCACATGATGCCCCCAAAACGCAATACTTTTAATAAAAAACAACAAAAATTCAATAAATAACAAAAAAAAAATTAAATAATCCGATCAATACAATCACTTATTTTCGGATTTTCTCCTTTTAATTTGGCATATTTCTTCAAAATTTCAATTTTTGTTGCTTCAGAAATTTTATTGCTGACAGAAAGACCAAATTTGCGCTTCCATTCATAAATTGTAGTTTTAGAAACGCCCAATTTTTTTGCAATTTTATTATCAAGTTCATTCATTAAAATGTTTTTGAGTTTTGCCTTTTTACATTTGCTTTTTATTTCATCAAATTGTTTCAAAATTTGACGTTTTTCTAACTCAGAAAACTTTGATTTAGACTTTGTTTCTCGACTTAGACCCAATTCTTTTCTCCATTTATAAATTGTTGTGCGACTCACACTTAAACTATTTGATATTTTTCTCTCAATTTGAACCCATTCTTTGGCTGAATGTGCGCGTTTGTTTTTTTCCCGATAATTTTCTTTCATTTCACGGAATTTTTGGATAATTTCACGTTTTTGCTGATCAGATTCAATTTTTTCACATTTATTGGACTCATTTTGCTGTTCATCAACACTCTCATCTTGATCAGTTGAGTTATTTTGATCAAAAAAAGAATTTTCTTGATTAAGATCATCCGGGGATGGCGCTGAATTGTCTTCGTCTTCTGACCAATTTTCATCATAAATTTCATCAAATTTCTGTTTCAATATTTCATCAATATTTTTCTGATCAGAAATGTTTGGAGCTTGTACGTCTTGAACTTCTTCTTTAACATGACGACAGTTACTTTCATCGTCCCATCCTTTTCCAAATATTTCATCGAGTGTTTTGTAAAGTTTTGATTCCTGCCCGCCTTCGCCCACAGAATTAGCATTTTTGATCAAATTCGTTGCAAATAATGAAATAAAAATGAATAGCCGGAATTTCATTTTTATTACTAAAATTATTTATTTAATATTAAATAAATCTTCTGCCATAGAATTAAATTCTATTGAAAAGGTGGCTAATCAAATTGATTGGCAGATTATTTCCACGTATTTCTCTCCCCCTCAAAATATAGTCGGAAATCGGAATTCCAACCACCCCCCTGGTTCATACCATTCTTCAGCACGCATGAAATATATTGCACAAAGGCAAATCGATTTAATTGCAAAATGTGCCGCAGGCAAAAATTAAAAATAAAATGCCGAGAGTTCGCTCAAAGCCCTAACTAACACAAGCTTAATTGAAAAAAGAGAGCGAATTTTGGTAGCAGCAAATCTCGTCGAGTTGTTGCGAATTTTTACTATTATCAGCACCAAGGGCGGAGCCAGGAATTTTTTTCGGGGGGGGGGACTCCTGGGTCCGCCAAGGCTCTCAGATCACCTTCGAGAAAATAATGGCAACCGGCTCCAAAAATATGGCATTTTTATGGCATCAAGGGGTCAAAAATATGGCATTTTTGGCATCGAGGGGTCAAAAATATGGCATTTTTGGCATCGAGGGGTCAAAAATACGGCATTTTTATGGCAGTTTTCTTAAGGGATTTTCAAAAAATACAATTTGTTTTTTTGAGAATTTTGCTTCACTTCTGAGGGGAAGGGGTGGCGGTGCCGATGGGCGCTGCCGAGAAAATTTTGAATTTTTGACTCAATTTGTTAAGAGATTTACAACCAACTTCAAATTGTACGAATCAAAGATACTTTTTTCGGGAATTCTCATTTTTCCCTCAAAAAATAAGAAATTTCAAAGTTCAAAAATATGGCAAATTTCCAAAATTATGGCATTTGCCATAAAAATAGGGCATTCTGAGAGCCCTGGGCTCCGCCCTTGAGCAGCACTAAGACGCATAAAAAATTTTTTTAATGCCCTCTGGCATTTTTCCCCAAATTCCCCCCCCCCCGTTTTCAATGTATTTTAGACTCAACCATATGTCCCTGTGAGTCGAGATTCTTGAAAAATCCCGTGAACTTCATTTGTATTCAAGCGAGATCTTGAGTTGAGATTTTCGAGATCTCATCTCGACCGGTCTCTAATTGATACTTTAGAAGATCCGTCAATGTATGTCAAATAGTGGAACAGGTTTTGGTATTTACTATAAAAACAACACGTAAAAATAGCGAACACACACAAGCAAATAGAAAGCAAAAAATAAAAAGTGCAAAAAGTCAAAAGTGAAAATGATATTTGTGATGTGCCACAGCAAATGGGGACGGGCCGGGCCTTTGTCTCCCCTCGGGCGCAATGCCATTGGCACGCACAGCTCAACGCTCCTGGCTTCGTTCGCCACCGTCTCCTTCAGCGGCGCCCTGCTCAGTGTTAGCCATTTTGCCAACGTCGGAAATGAAATGGACGGTCAGCTGGTCGAACAGGCTGACCCTGCAGCAGCTAGAGTTGGGCAAGTTCAATATTTAAAAATAGCACTGTTTTGCCCATAAATTACGTTTTGGAAATGAGGAGTTCGACAATGTCAGAAAGTTAAAGCCATGAAAATAACTCCCCAAAAATCGCCGACATTCCGCCCCCGACGGGTCGGGACAAACCCAAAATTGAACAACAAATTAAGCGAACGGCCTCTCTCTATTCCCGCGATCAGTACCCGCAATGGCAGCCGTGCTTTCGCTGCTGACCAGCGCCAGTGCCGTTTTTGTGCTCCCCGTTGTTGTTGTTCTTCAACTTGAGCACGTAACCGCGCTCAATCAGTTGGAAACGGCGGGACAACGTCAACTGCGAGAAACGGGATGGCACAAATAAATTGCATAACATTTTCAGAAGACCATACATGACGGACGCATGACACACATGCACCTGAGCAGTGCTGATCAGGGTCATCATTGGCGTCAATTTTTTTGGCGCCAAAAAATAGATCGGACAATTTTTGTGGACAATTTTATTATATAGTAAATAAAATAGTATCAAAAAATTTGCGGGGCAACCCGTTTTTGTGTTGGCTAAGATTTTCACATTTGCCCCCGAGGCATTATACAAAAATTGGCCGATGACAATTAAAACTAAATCAAAATACTCCAATTTAGGCTAGCACGCGGGCCAACGGACTTTTGAGAAAAACCGGAACCGGGACTACGGGACAAAAAAATGAGAGTTTTGAAGCAATTTTGATAAACCGGGACCAACATTTTCAGTCCCAGGGTGGACACTTCAGTACTGGTCCCGCCCGGTCCCGTGCCATCCTACTCAATACCCTTCCACCACCACACCTTCTTCTCCTCCAGTAACCGCTTGGCAGCCATGTCCCCATCAATGCCATAGGACGGGTGGCACTTTTGCATCCACTGTAATGATTTGGCCAAAATCGTTGCAATTTTTAAGCGTTTTTTAGGAGTAGCATTGCATTCTTTTGTTTCTTCATTTTGACTGATTTCTAAACCATTAGCCCGAAGCCAAAAATTCGTTAATTTAACACTTTTGAATATTTTACACATCATCCAACGTCTGAATTCAGTGGGCTATGAATTTTGAAACAAATTCGGGGGCTTTAATGAATTAACAAAAAAAAGAGCAGCTTGATCAAAGCGATCTGCTGACGACTTTCCAATAGAGATTGAATCAGATCAGCTTTTGAAAGCCAAAATAATCGAGAAAATTGGTACCCGATCAGTTCACGACATTACAACAAAATTTGTCCTATGCCACACGCCAAGCATTGCTTTTTGCTCGCCCACCTCCATGCCCTCAATGGGCGCAATGGTGAAGGAACGCCGGCGGCTACAACAACGCCGTTGCCGGCGACGATGGCACTCCTCGTTGTCGTTGTCGTCGCTGTTGCTGTTTTGCCCATAATTTTGTTGATCATCATCAGCCGCCGCCGTTGTTGTCGTCGTCGTTTCCGGCAATTCCATTGGACACTTTGAAAAAGTTGTGTAAATTTAAACAAAAAAATTTTAATGAGCAAAATAATAAATTGTAAAATGTAGCAATCAATGCTTAAACATAAAAACCTCTAAGCCGCCTGATCAATCAATTATTGTTCATTAATTGTACTTATTTTATGAACAAAAAGCGGAAAAATTGAAGATAGAAAAAAGATAGACCAAGAAGACATTACAAAAAAAGGATTAATAAGCATTATGTAGGAAACAGGAACGGCGCCAACTCTTTTTTGTTTTTTGATTTTTGTTAGGGGCGGAGTAATCCAATTGATCACTTTTTGATCCAAACAATTCAAATAAAATAATGTTAAAAAATTTGGAATATTTTTGATTTTTGTTAGAGGCGGGGTATCCAAATGATCACTTTTTGTGGTGGCACTGGTCTTATAAAATTAATTAGTGAATGTGTAAATAATAAAATTGTGTTGATCGGATTGATTGATCGCCTTTTGATCAGCCAAGTCCGTTGTCCTCGAACAGTCCTTGTGTTGTCTCCTCCTGAAAAATTAACCCAAATTTGTTTTGTGCCGCTGGGAAAATAAAAGTGCAGAGTTTGGAGTGGGGATCAGGGATGGTCGGAATCCCAATTTCCGAAAAATAAGGCCTCGGAATTCCGATTTCCGAAAAATTTCAAGGCCTCGGAATAGGTCCTTGTGGGTTTTGTGTAGGGTGGCACGGGACCGGGACCAGTACTGAAATGGTCAATTTTTCAAATTTTTTGGTACTGAAATTTTGGTCCCGGTTTTTCAAAATCCCTTTAAAATTCCACTATAAAAGTCCCGGTTTTTACAAAATGATTTTTTTTTCTTGTTTTTGTCCAGCAGTCCCGGTTAGACTCCGTCATTTCGGGTTACGATTATTAAAATGCACCGCCATTACGGATTACGGTAACCCACTCTGGTGGAAATCAGTTTTGTTCTGATCACTGCCTGATCAGCAACTGATTTTGATCTAAAAAAACTCACGTCCTGCAGCAAATCCTGCGCGCTGATCGCTTTCAGCACCTGCTTCTTGCTGGTCTCCTGAATTTCGCCGGCCAACAGGAACTCGTCCAGTATGAAGTAGGCCTTCTCAAAGTTGAAGATGATGTCCAGCTCGCAAACGCTGCCAAAGTAGCGGTCCAACAGCTCCACGTAGCGGTGGATGACCTCCAGGCACAGCAGCTGAACCACAAGACTCTCGAGGTGGTCATTTATTTTATGATTCATTTCAATTTCTTTTTTTATGGGGGTTGCTTGATCAGATCACGAGAATTCAAACCCGATTTGTCTGTTCATAATTCTCTAATCTATAGCCAAAATATTACGGGTGATTAATGAATCCCTGATCAATATCTGTTCGAAAATTGTCTACGAAATGTTATTCAAGTGTTACTCTGATCTGATTCAATTATAAAATCACATAAAGATCAGAAAAACCCATTACTCCCACCTCATTGTCCGTCTGTTCGATGGCACAGCAAAAGTACAGCGAAGCGTAACTGAAAAAGAATTATGACACTCAAATTAATTTTAGAAATTTGCCACAAAATGAAATGCTCTCACCGTTTGTACACAATTTTCATGTCTTTGTATTCGAGGAATGCGCACATTTTAGGCTTACGCGCCAAAATGGTGGTGATCAATTCGCGCGTGATTTTCTTTTTGAGCTGAAATCAAAATGCATTTTTTTTGGCAATGAATCATAACAATATTACAATTTAAAATTAAAAGTCGCAACAAATCTTTAGGGTCAATTAGAATTGATCAGATCGAACGGGCTGATCATTAAAAGTCTACCCAAGCGGCCAATACCTTGAAGAAGTATCCAAAATTCAATGTTCTAAGTCAATTTAAAACCCTGATCTAAGATGCAGTTTCAACTGTTGATCATGATCAAATCCAGATCCAGAGCAATTATAAACCCCAATCATGATTAATTTCATATATACCGTACAATGTCAAACTCTGATCCCGATCAGTTTCCCTTTCATTTCAAAACACTGATCACGATTAATATCGGATCAATCGTCAAATTCAAACTCTGATCATGACAGTCTGTCGATTCTTGATCTATTTCCCTTAACAGCGTCTAAGACCCCGATCAGTTTCCCTTATCAATTTAAAACACTGATCATGGGTTAACACGCGATCTTGTTAATTCAAATTTTGATTATGACAGTTTGATTTGATTTTCGCCAAATCCTTATCCCGATAAATTTAAAACACCGACCCTGGCTACTTCTGTTTCAACCCAATCCTAATCAACATGATCAATTTCCCTATTCAAATCAGGTTTTGAATTGGCACGAGAAAATTCAATAACAATGAAGTGATCCACCTTGTCCGCGTATGCGACGTACCATTTCTGCAAGCGCAATTTGCCCTGACGCGAGAACAGCAGCAAGTAGTGGATCATCTCTTGACGCAAATAATTAAATGCTAATATTCAACAACAAAAAAAAAAATTCAAAAAATATTAAAATGTGTCCACGTAAAAAGCGACAAATCATAAAAAAAAACAATTTTTATTTATGCATTTTCAATGAACTCTGCCCGGACGAGGCTCGACCGGTCGTCCACAGGCTCTGGTCCAAGTCAATCAGATCACTACAGACTTGTAATCCGGATCTGATCAGTGATCACACATATTACTCCACAGATTAACCCCCCGGGGGGGAGGGGGCATGTAATCCGAAGATGGTTTCGCATAAATTAACCCAGTGAAAAAAGGAGTAATGTGTATAAAAATATGTGTGAACAGAAAGTGTTGTGTATAATAGGGAATACATATAGATATGTAACAATAATTTCTGCAAAAGACAATACTAATAATCACAGTTTAATGAATGATCAGCAAACAAAAATGCAGAAATTTTCAAAAAATTTGCCATTTTCGAAAGATTCAAATAAAGTTTTGTTTTTTTGTTTGTTTGAGGGAGGAGGGGGGGGGGGTCAAATGTCAAAGGTGTCTTTGGATGGTTGAGGAAAGTGCGTTGGTCAGCCATGTGACACTTCGCTTCACATTCACGTTTTGTAGGGCCTAAAAAATTGAAAATTGTTTTGGCGAAATGACATATTTAAACAAATTCTCAGAAAAAAATAAATTTAAAATAATATCCTTGCGCTTAACAAAAAATATTGCTCAGATAGTCTTTTTTTAATTTAAAAAGTTGTTATTAATTTTATTGTTGAATAACGTTAACGACTGCTTTCAACCAATTCAATGCAAAAACGGACCGACACAGAGAAAATGGCCACGTCCGCTTGGTGCCGTGAGCTGATGTGGTTGTTGAAGTACTGGCGCCGGAAGCGTTCCATCAGTCCGTTTTGATCGCTGTTGTTGTTGATGTGCCGCCGTTGTTGATCAAGCGTTGTCGACGACGACGTCGAGCTGGACAGCTGCTCCCAGCAGTCATCAGTTGTAGTACTGTCTCCGCCGGCGGCACCGTTGCTGTAGGAGGCGCCGGCAGCAACAACAACAACAACGCGTTCGTCGCAATTGTCCAGCTCGAAACTTTGCCAACCGCTGCCGCTGCTGCTGCACAGCGTGGCCGGAGACACAAGCGGCGGCGGTGGTGATGACGACGATGGAATTACTGGTGGGCAAGCAGTAGCAGAACCACCAGTAGCAGAAGCAGCAGTGGTTGTGCCGGTGTTGGAGCTGATCAAGGAGTTTGGATTTGGTGTTGGTGTGCTGCTGTCGCCTCCTGCTGCTGATCCGTTTATGTTGAAATAACGGGCGCCCGGAACAGTACAATTGCCATCAGCATATGTTGTTGTTGTTAGCGTCTCAGCACTGTCTGGAAGAGGCAAACAAACCCCATTTATTTTTTTTTACCAATTCAATTTGAAAAACGATTTCGAATAAACCCAAAAAAGTTTGCTCTAACCCACACGTACCACGGCTGCATCCGTCCAATGCCACCGCCGCTTCCTCATTCTTTGGTTGGTCCAAGTCGCATTTGTTGAACAGAATCATCAGCGGCAGTTGGCAAATGCGTTCGATCGCAAAAATGGTTTCTGTTGGGAACGGGGCGGGTGCAAGGCGTTCAAAATAATTTAATTTTTGAAAATATGCGCGGGCCCAAGGGCGGTGGTCTTACAAACTTTTTGAAAAAATTTCAACCTTTTTACGCGATTCCCCCCCCCCCCCACCAATCTGGTACCGATCGGGCGCCCGGGAATTGTAAACTAAACCGGCATTTTCGACACATTTTCGGGAGCCCAACGCTATCATCAAAAATTTCCCGAGGTTTCGGAACCGAAAAATTCCAGTGAGAGTCTGTAAAATGTAAAAAAAACAAACAAAAATCCAATTTACGTCTATAAGGCGCGTAAATTTTTTCCAATGTTTCTTAGCGTCCAAATAATTGTTTTTTGAATTTTTTTAATTACCCACCCAACGCGCTGAACACCTCGGGCAACCGCTGCACGTCGGCGGAGTCGACCACAAAAACGAGCGCATGGCACTCCGCCAAATAAGAGCCCCACAATGAACGGAGCTCCGCTTGGCCGCCAAGGTCCCAAACATTGAGCACAATGTCCTTCAACGGAATGCGCACATCTCAAACACAGAAATAAACCAAGACCCAAAGACCTCAAAAAAAAAAAAATCGGAAATTGCAATTCCAAGAGCTCAAAAAACTTCGGAAATCGCTATTCCGAGGCCACAAAAAAAATTCAGAAATCGCAATTCCGAGGCCACAAAAAAAATTCAGAAATCGCAATTCCGAGGCCTCAAAAAAATTCAGAAATCGCAATTCCGAGGCCACAAAAAATTTCGGAACCCGCAATTCCAAAAACTCAAAAAATTGTTCATTTAATTAAAAGAATTTTGCTTTGAACGTTTTGATCTTTTCAGGAAACCAATATAACAATTAGTAGAATTATTAACATTCTAACAAAATTTTAAAGAATTATTCAATAGAAAAATAAGGGAAAGATGTTGGATCGAAATGGGGTGGACGTCCTTTTGGGAGAGGGAGTAACGCGGGGGCATTTACATGAATTTTGCCAAAAAAAATTTGAGGGGGAGGGGGAATAAATACGTGGAAATAATCTGCAAATCAATTTTATTGGCCACATTTTCAATTAAATTAATTTTATTACCAAAAGATTTATTTGTTAATATTTTTTAAGGTAAATTTTAGTAATAAAAATGAAATTTTGGCTATTAATTATTATTTCATTATTTGCAACGAATTTGATCAAGAAGGCTGATTCTGTGGGCGAACGCGGACAAGGGCCAAAACTTTACAAAACATTTGATGAAATATTTGGAAAAGGATGGGACGATGAAAGTAATGATTCAAAAGACTTGAACTGTCGTCATGTTAAAGAAGAAGTTCAAGACGGACAAGCTCCAAACATTTCTGATCAGAAAAATATTGATGAAATATTAAAACAGAAATTTGATGAAATTTATGATGAAAATTGGTCGGAAGACGAAAACAATTCAGCGCCAGATCTAAATGAGAGTGTCGATGAACAGCAAAATGAGTCCAATGAATGTGAAAAAATTGAGTCTGATCAGCAAAAACGTGAAATTATTCAAAAATTCCGTAAAATTAAAGATAATTATCGGGAAAAAACCAAACGCGCACACTCAACCAAAGAATGGAATCAAATTGAGGCAAAAATATCAAATGATTTAGGGGTTAGTCGCTATAAATTATATAAATGGATGAAAGAATTGGGCTTAAGTCGAGAAAAAAAGTCAAAGTTTTCTGAGTTAGAAAAACATGAAATTTTGAAACAATTTTATGAAATAAAAAACAAATGTAAAAAGGCAAAAATCAAAAGCGGTTCAAAAAATGAACTCGATGAGAAAATTGCAAAAAAATTTGGCGTTTGTTGCGGCACAATTCGTGAATGGAAGCGCGAATTTGGCTTTTCTGCCAGCAATAAACCGGATGTAACAAAAATTGCAATTTTAAAAGAATATGCCAAAATAAAAGGGGAAAATCCGAAAATGAGAGATGCCGTTATTGCTGAAATGTTGAAAATATCATTAAGAAGTCTATGTTATTGGAAAAAAGAATTTAAAGAAGAAATGAAAAACCTTTGAAAATATACATACGGGCTTTGTGGGCCCTAGGCTCAACGCAAAATTTTTTTAACACAAAATTGCTACGATTTTTTTTACAAATTCCTTTCCTCTAATATCAGGCAGTTACTGCAATAAAAATCGGTTTTTAAAAAATCTTATTTTTTTTTCAAAAATCATAGATGTGAAATCGTGATTAAAAATGAAGTGTTTCGAGGAAGTAATCGGGGTGTAGAATCCGAATCTGACATTAGTTTCGACCAATTCCGAACCCCGGACCCGAATTCGAACAATTTCAGAAAAAATTGTTATATTTTCAAAATTAACATTTATTGCTCTAAATCGATGGAAATGCACAAAATTAATCGAATAGGCAATTAATGATCGAATTCATGTTTTTTGAACAATTTTAGGCCAACATTAATTTTAGGAAATTTTTGAATTTTCAAAAATTGTTCTAATTCGGGTCCGGGATTCGAAATTGGTCAAAATGGAGGTCAAATTCGGATTCTACACACTCGAATAGCCCTAACAAAATTATTTAAACAACTGAAAACGAATTTTTTTTTTAACATGGGTGGCACCATCTTTAGTACTACCCAAAATCGTTTTTATTGAAAACTTTTCTGATCGCTTACGATTCAGTCCGACGGTGGGCCCAATTTTGGCCAAATTTCGGCCACAATAATGCCGATCAAAATGGGCCTTCAACCGCTCCAGATAGGTCTAAAATAAGGGGAAATTTAAATTTGCAATTTCCCAAAAAATTTTTTACCGTTTTCCCGGCGCCGTCAAGCCCAAGGAGGGCAACAAAAAATTCGTCCTTTCGCGTAATTTCGCCATATGCTCCACGGAACAATGAAAACATCAGATGGCATTCGACGAAAGTTGGCAAAACATTGATTTAAAATAAAAAATAAAAATTTGTAGAAACAAAAAAATGTAAAAAAAGGTATTAAAATTTTTGTGTCCAATTTAATGTGCATGGAAAAAAAGGTGCAAAATTTCACCAATAAAATGCTTATTAAGAAAAATTCCCAGAATTGCAAAATGGTAAAATGAATTCAGAAAATTTGGACCGGCACATTTAAAAATGTTTTTTTTTTTGTACAATTTTAAACAACCAAAATTTGTTCATTTAGACCAAATTTTGGACTTCTGATCACCATAATGTATATGTGTATATATATCATCTACTTAGAACATCAGCACACCACACCATCATCATGATCAACCCGTTCAGCAACACATCCAATTCATTCATTTGTCATCCTTGGGTTTCTGTTGCTGCTGCAGCTTCTGCTCCACATTTCTGGCCAACTGCTTGCTGTAGTTGCGGTACTCCGGCTTCAGCGCCCACATGGAACGATGCGGCGCACTGTCATGGTACAGGCCGATGTCGTTGAGCTTAACACAAACAAATTAAGCGATATAATCCCTCCAAAAAATGGGGAAAAACGATAAAAAAAATTTGAATATTGTGTATTGTTGGGAGGACCAATAAATCGTTCTCAACAAAAATTGGTGCCATTTTTTTTTGTTGGGTAAGACCGAACCCCCCGGGGCCCAAAACATTTTCCATACCACTTCGCGCACAACACTGGCCGGCTGATTGGTGATACGTTGGAGGTCCGCTTGTCTAAAAAAATGAAAAAAAAAATTTGCTAAAAATTTTGGAATCTAGAAAAATGATGATTTTTGAATTTGGAATCAAAAATGATTAGACAAACATTCACACAAAACCTGTAGAACTGGTGCCGTTCGAACGCGTTGAACAACAGGCTGACCACCTCGTCACGCTCCAGCCGAATGGCTCTGGCGCCCTCCTTGCGCTGCTTGTCCTTCGTCTGACAAAACGGCGAATGTTATGCCCCGCCCAATTTTATAATAATGGACGATTCCACTCCAAAAACCCCCCAAAACTTTTTGTTTGGGGCTCCATTTTCCATCAAATCCTATCCATACCACACCCCCCCCCCCAGGGGCCTGTTTCAATTGTCACTTTTACTTTTAACTTTTTAAAAGTTCAAAGTTAAAGTAAAAATCTGTTAAAAGTGTCAATTGAAACAGGCCCCCCAGGCCCGCATTGCCTGATGTTCCTGGTGCGCGTTGACCGGCTTGAACTTGACGACCGCACGCTCCATCTGCTTGACCATCTTTTTGGGCTGGCTGACGCGTTGGATTTGTGCAATTTTCATACGCATGTAGTCGGTGGAATTTGGCGGTTGACAGTCCGCACGGCACACAATCTGAAAAAGTGGTTAAGTGTTCTTTTTTTCAAATTTTTTTTCAGTAAAACGAAGTTTTTTTGTTTTTGTTTTTTGACAATTTATCAACTAATTATGCAATTAAATTTTCACCCGTCCTACAATGCCAAGTTTGCCTGTCCGCGTTTCCGTCTCCTCTTCAAGGCCCGACTTGTCCTCGGACAGGACGGCCAACGACTGGCTGTTCAAGTCTCTGAAAGTGCGGGTTGTTTGTTTTTTTTTTGTAAAAAAAAGTCTTTATTTTTTTGCCATTTTTTTTAAACCTGATAATGAATTTGTGTTGAGTTGGAATTTTCACGGGACTGGCGTGCATCGACGGCGGCTGTTGAATGGGCTGACTGAATCAAATTTTAAATTCAGATAACATTTGGTCAGACAAATCTGTCCTCAAATGTCAATAAATAGAAACATTTTAGGTTGTCGTTAAAAGAATCAAAATTCGCATGTAATGTGAACGGGTGTAGAATTCGAATCTGACCTTTTAATGTTTTTTTGAATGATTTTAAAGCCAAAATTTTTTGGAAAATTGTTCGAATTCGGCTCCAGGGTTCGAATTGGCCGAAATGGAACCAAGATTCGAATTCTACGCTCCCCGAATCCCCTAGAAACACCCCTTTTAGCGACTTTAAAAACATTTTGATTTTTGAAATCATATAGTAGATAGATGATGTCATTTAATAAATCTGATTTCATATTCGTAATCAGCGACCTCAATAACCCTCGAGTGCTTCTCAGAAAATGCGTAAAACCCTCTTAAAAAAATAACTTCTTTTTTTTTGTGGGACCCGTAAAGTCTACGATTACCTAAATTTCGTCCCTGGTCGAGACACTCCAATACCCAAGAATTGTCCAAAAAAAACAAAACAAAAAAAAACCTGTATTTCTGTTGTGAATTTTGACTGGACGTAGCGGACGATGTGCAGGCAATGTCCACCACCACCATCGGTGACGGCTGCTGGACAACGCCAAGTTCGCTGTGAAACGTCGTCTCGCCATGGGCGGTGACCAGCTTGCCGACCACGCCGCCCGCATTTTGTTCCCAAACCTTTGAAAAACAAAAAAAAAATCAAAAATGGCTCTAGAGACCTCCGCAATTTGCTTCAAACGGGACAAAGTTCCCAAATCGTATTTTTATCCATTTCTGGAGCATAAATTAGAGATTGATCGACCCATGGGCGTAACCCCATCTCCGCCCCCCCTCCAATTAAAATTTTTTAGGAAAAAATTACACAAATTTTTAAATTTTAAGCGTAATTTATTAACAAACATTGTTCAAGTCTTAGTTGACCACAGCCAAAAACCACGAAATGTCGAAAAATAAATAAATTTTTTTTCAAAATCGAAAAAAAAAATTTTTCTTATGAGTTTTCGGGTCGTAAAACCCGAATACGACCTCCATTTCGACCAATTCCGAACCCGGACCCAAATTTGAACAATTTTTTTAAAAATCAAAAATGTTCAGAAATCAATTTTGGTCTCAAAATCGTTCTCAAAAAGCATGAATTTTCGTGGCTTCGATATTATGTTGGCGCGCCGAAATTTCAGGCAATTTAAAAATTTGAAATTCAAAAAAAAAAAACCTCGGACAAATAGCGTGGCACTTTGACCAGCCAAACGCCTCGCGAGGCTTTTTCAGTGTTCACGGCGGACGCGTCGTCAGCCAGTTCGGGTGGTTCCTCTGCTGGTGGCGGTCGTTTTTTAAACAATGACGCTGAAGAGGAGGCGGCCATTTATAATGCCAAATTAATCGTTGGCTAAATCAGGCACATTATTTTAAGCAAACAAAAAAAGTAAAGTCTAATTTAGAGACCGGACTTGAGCTTCGAGCGAGATCTCGAGTCGAGATTTTTCGAGATCCTCGAGACGAGATCTCGTCTCAACCGGTCTCTAGTCTAGTTTGTCCCCCCCCCTCCCCATTTTTTTAAAAAATACATTTTTTTTCAGTAGTCGATAAAAGTGTTTCTAGGGGCATTCGAAAGTCTAGATTCTGAATCTGACATTTATTTTAACCAATTTTGAACCCCCGAACCCGAATTCGAACAATTTCTCGAAAATTCAAATTTCCAAAACACAATTTTAGCCTCAAAATCATTCGCTTGAAGTTTAAAATTAAAATTTTTGACATAACGCCAACACTCAATGCCATATTTAACCGGCAGGGGTTGTCTGAGTCTGGCCATCTGAGTCTGGGAAATTTTAACATGTCAACTTTTTTTACATCGAACGAATCTTGACAATCTTTATATCATTTAAAAGCTCTAGATGATTCGAAGACATAATTCAACATAAAGAGTCAATTCGATGCAATGCTAAAAAGTTATAAAAGGTATTTTTCATGTTTTTTTGGCAATAACTTTGTTGACTTTCATTCAACCTTTCCCTTATGCATACAATTAGCTTCTTTTTATTACGGGCTTTAGAATGATTACAAAAAGTATGAGTTTAGTCCACTGTGAAAAGTGTTATGAAGTGTTAAAAGTGGCCCAGACTCAGACGACCCGCTCCCATATTTAACTGCTATTTCCTTCGTTAAGTTACAGTGTAAATACACAAAAAACATCGATTACACTCAAGCGGGGTTGAACTTGCACCACCGGGATACCGTAATTTAGTAGTTTTTTAAATCCACTTCACCACGCTAACAAATCTGCTACAGTATTTTCAAATTGAAAAGTAATACCAAAACACTCAATCGGCCACACTCATCGTCCGGGTCCGCTATAGTACATCCAAAAAGAAAAAACCGCGCTGAAAGAACAAGCGCTCAAATTGCTGAGCTTAGGTCGGCCTGATGGCGATGCGATAGCCTGCCGGTTGTAAGTAACTGTACTATTCAAATTTATTCAATAAGCGAAAGAAGTCTTAACTCTCCACCATCTCTAGAAAATATATAAATGCCACAATCCTTAGAAAATATATAGGTAAATGCCACCATCCCTAGAAAATATATAAATGCCACCATCCCTAAAAAATATATAAATGCCACAATCCCTAGAAAATATATAAATGCCACAATCCCTAGAAAATATATAGGTAAATGCCACCATCCCTAGAAAATATATAAATGCCACAATCCCTAGAAAATATATAGGTAAATGCCACCATCCCTAGAAAATATATAAATGCCACCATCCCTAGAAAATATATAAATGCCACAATCCCTAGAAAATATATAGGTAAATGCCACCATCCCTAGAAAATATATAAATGCCACAATCCCTAGAAAATATATAGGTAAATGCCACCATCCCTAGAAAATATATAAATGCCACATCCCTAGAAAATATATAGGTAAATGCCACCATCCCTAGAAAATATAAAAAGCCACAATCCCTAGAAAATATATAGGTAAATGCCACCATCCCTAGAAAATATATAAATGCCACAATCCCTAGAAAATATATAAATGCCACAATCCCTAGAAAATATATAAATGCCACAATCCTTAGAAAATATATAGGTAAATGCCACCATCCCTAGAAAATATATAAATGCCACCATCCCTAAAAAATATATAAATGCCACAATCCCTAGAAAATATATAAATGCCACAATCCCTAGAAAATATATAGGTAAATGCCACCATCCCTAGAAAATATATAAATGCCACAATCCCTAGAAAATATATAGGTAAATGCCACCATCCCTAGAAAATATATAAATGCCACCATCCCTAGAAAATATATAAATGCCACAATCCCTAGAAAATATATAGGTAAATGCCACCATCCCTAGAAAATATATAAATGCCACAATCCCTAGAAAATATATAGGTAAATGCCACCATCCCTAGAAAATATATAAATGCCACAATCCTTAGAAAATATATAGGTAAATGCCACCATCCTAGAAAATATATAAATGCCACCATCCCTAAAAAATATATAAATGCCACAATCCCTAGAAAATATATAAATGCCACAATCCCTAGAAAATATATAGGTAAATGCCACCATCCCTAGAAAATATATAAATGCCACAATCCCTAGAAAATATATAGGTAAATGCCACCATCCCTAGAAAATATATAAATGCCACCATCCCTAGAAAATATATAAATGCCACAATCCCTAGAAAATATATAGGTAAATGCCACCATCCCTAGAAAATATATAAATGCCACAATCCCTAGAAAATATATAGGTAAATGCCACCATCCCTAGAAAATATATAAATGCCACATCCCTAGAAAATATATAGGTAAATGCCACCATCCCTAGAAAATATAAAAAGCCACAATCCCTAGAAAATATATAGGTAAATGCCACCATCCCTAGAAAATATATAAATGCCACAATCCCTAGAAAATATATAGGTAAATGCCACCATCCCTAGAAAATATATAAATGCCACCATCCCTAGAAAATATATAAATGCCACAATCCCTAGAAAATATATAGGTAAATGCCACCATCCCTAGAAAATATATAAATGCCACAATCCCTAGAAAATATATAGGTAAATGCCACCATCCCTAGAAAATATATAAATGCCACCATCCCTAGAAAATATATAAATGCCACAATCCCTAGAAAATATATAGGTAAATGCCACCATCCCTAGAAAATATATAAATGCCACAATCCCTAGAAAATATATAGGTAAATGCCACCATCCCTAGAAAATATATAAATGCCACAATCCCTAGAAAATATATAAATGCCACAATCCCTAGAAAATATATAAAAGCCACAATCCTAGAAAATATATAGGTAAATGCCACCATCCCTAGAAAATATAAAAAGCCACAATCCCTAGAAAATATATCGGTAAATGCCACCATCCTTAGAAAATATATAAATGCAAAAATGATTTGAAGAAATGGATTTTGGGTTTTCGTCAAAATTTGATCACTTTTTTGACCATCTTCCGGCATTCATTTCGAATGGTTCGGTTAACGAGCAAATAAACAATGGGCGGAATGCCTGAATCGAATAAAATTTAAAATCAAAATGTTTAATGTGTTAACAAACCAAACATCAAATAATTGCAGTAAAAGCCCGTAATAATTAGTGCTTTGCTCATCGGCAAATGCTGCATAATCGAGTAAAGCACAAAAGTGCTTACATTTATGCCATTTATGGCGATCACTTGAATAAACACCTGCGGGGATTTCATTTGTATTGTTTATTTCAAAAATTTAGAGTTTTTTTTAACTTACAATTTTAGCGTAGTCAGCGCTTGAAGATTTTTTGCTTTTGGTTGACACGTTAAAATGGACAGATTTGGAGGTGGACACCTTAAAATGGACAGATTTGGAGGTGGACACCTTAAAATAGACAGATTTGGAGGTGGAAACCTTAAAATAGACAGATTTGGAGGTGGACACCTTAAAATGGACAGATTTGGAGGTTACCGGTCCCGGATAACCCGGGTTTGTCCAACCCTAGTGGACACCTTAAAATGGACAGATTTTGGAGGTTCGCTTTAATAAAGCAATTAATTAGGTATATATTTTTAAAAACATTTTGGGAGGTCGAATTCGTTGCAGCAACAATTGTTATCGGCTGCTGTTGGACGACGCCCTTTTTCATTCGGAGTTTTCGCAAAAACAGCGCGACAAAAATCACATAAACGGCGGGGAATCCGAAAGACAAAAGTCCGTCATAATACAAAATCACCGAATTGACGTACTGTAAAAGAAATAAAATGTTTTTTTAAATTAAAAAAAAGTGAATATTATTCCCTACGTCATTGGGGTCAAAGGTCACATTGTCAAAGTCCTGGTACGGGTTCATAAACCAATTTGCGTAGGTTGGAGCAAAAACGGCCGGCTTTACCATGTAAAAATAGTAAAGTCCGAATATTGACGATGCTATTGTCCAGAGCCAGGCGCGCCCTCCTGAAACCCAATAAATTTCGATTTAAAAAATATATATATTATTATCGGGAATTGTTTTTTTTACCCGAAAATAAAAGTTTGCCACATTTGGGCGAAACTGTTTCGGCAAGCCGATCCAATGCCAAGAAAAAATTGGCACTCGACTCAGCGGCGAACAGAGCTAAAAAACCATTGTTAATAAATATAATCTCTAGCGACCGGAATTTTGAAAAATCCGAGACCGAGATCGAGATTTGGGGATGGGCCGAGGCCTAGACTTTCGAAATAAAAATCTCGAAATTTCCGAGAGTCTAGGTCTCGGAGTTTTCGACAAATTTCCGAGATTTGAGACCTAGACTTTCGGAAAATCTCGGTCGAGATCTCGATCTCGGCCGGTCTCTAATATTCTCCACCTGCACCGCATGAAGCAATGAAAAAATTGAACACCGGATTTGAACAGAACACAACGCCAAACACACTGTAGATGCCGGAGAGCATGCCCTGGATCGGCAGCATCAAAACGTCCGTGACGCCAATGTAGAAGAGGAACTTGTAGCAGGAATGCTCGCGATGCTTCCATATTGCAACCAAACAGGGCAAATAGAGAGTCTGGAACAAATATTACCATAATGCCAAATGGCATACCGTATTACCTCTCTTAATTACCCACCTTCTAATTAGTACCCACTCTCTAATAATTACACACTCTACGCCAAAAACTAAAAATTTTGCAAAACAAAAAGGCCCCCCCCCCTATGGGTTTTTCTCAAAAAATTGTCCCCAGCTGAAGTATGGAAATTGATTTTCGCAGGGGTGTGCACGGATACGAATTTTTGTATCCGTATCCGTCCGTCCTCAAAATCTCATATCCGTTATCCGTCCGTATCCGTGACCTTCCAAAATCCCATATCCGGATATCCGCGGATATACAGCGGATATATCCGTATAAGTGGATTTTTCATATCCGTTATCCGTCCGTATCCGTGACTTTCCGAAATTCCATATCTGTTATCCGTCCGTATCCGGATATATCCGCGGATATCCGGATGTCCTTGCACACGCCTGGATTTTCGTGATAGATGAACATATAGCCAAAACAAGTTGTAAAGTAATTAGTAATTACCAACACAATTACCCACTCTAGAAGAGGACTGAAAAATAATTACCCATGAGTAATTAAAAGAGGTGGGGAGGGTGACAAACTTCGAAGAAGACGAATAGGACCAGCATTACTGTGCCGTTGACTAATTGCTGGCGCTCCCGCAACGGCACGTCGGCGATGTTCACGCGACTGCAATTGTACAACTGTTCCCATTGTTTGAAATCAGCCAAAAACACTTCCATTTGATCTATCGAAAAGAAAAAACCCGGTGAAATTGTTTAGCTTATGCCAAAATTAATTATTTTCAAATCCCCTAATTGACTTGGACAATTATTCAAGCGTAAAATGAACATTTTTCTTCTGTAAAGTCACGTTTTATTGCTGAATTTTCGCTCATTTTACCTTTGCGTGCCATTGGCACCCAAATTGCCGAGACATTCTTTTGTAATTACTAATTAGACAATTTAACAATGGATGGAAAGAGTGCATTTTCGTGCGATCTTTTCGTATTTTGGCATTGTTATCTTTCAATTAAATTATGGCACAAAAATATTTTGTTTACAACAACACTTTATTAAATGACACAAAGCAATAAAATGGAAATACCTAATCATTCAAAAGTGCATTAAACCAGGGTTGCCAAAATTTTCACTGTTTCAAAAAACTACCAAAAAAACATCACTTTTTATAATGGACACTGAAATGAACCGGCACTAAAATGAACCGGCACTGAATGAACCGGCACTGAAATGAACCGGCTCTGAAATGAACCGGCACTAAAATGAACCGGTACTGAATGAACCGGCATAAAATGAAACCGGTACTAAAATGACCGGCACTGAAATGAACCGCTACTGAATGAACCGGCACTGAAATGAACCTCACTGAAATGAAACCGGTACTAAAATGAACCGGCACTGAAATGAACCGCTACTGAATGAACCGGCACTGAAATGAACCGGCACTGAAATGAAACCGGTACTGAAATGAACCGGCACTAAAATGAACCGGTACTGAATGAACCGGCACTAAAATGAACCGGTACTGAATGAACCGGCACTGAAATGAACCGGCACTGAAATGAACCGGCACTGAAATGAACCGGTACTGAAATGAACCGGCATAAAATGAACCGGTACTGAAATGGCACTAAAATGAACCGGTACTGAATGAACCGGCACTGAAATGAACCGGTACTGAATGAACCGGCACTGAAATGAACCAAAGTTATAGAAACTCAATTGCTGGCACTGAAGTAGAGCCCGGTAAAAAAAAATTTCCGGGAACGGGAACGGGAACGGGGTTTTCAAAAAGAACGGGACGGGAATCCCGAACGGGAATCCCGTCTTTTTCCCGTTCCCGTAGAAATCCCGTTCAATTTTTAACGGGAATCCCGCGGGAACGGGAAAAATTTTGAAAATTTTTAAACTAAGAATTTTTCGAAATTTTTTTTGGCGGGCACTTTGAGATAAATTTCTGATATACAATTGGAGGGTCCGACAACGCCGATAGGCGCCGTCGGAAAATTTTAAAACATTTTTGTTAAGAAAATTGCTCAAAATTTTCGAATTTTTTCCGATTTGCGAATTTTTCAAAATTCAAATTTTTGAGAATTTCTTTTCTCGAGGTGGAGGGGGGGGGGGGGGGTCGGCGGTGCCGATAGGCGCCGCCGAGAAAATTTTGCATTTTTTGCTCAATTTGATAAGAGATTTGCTACCAAAATCTTAAAAATACGGTAGTTTTTTTAAGCTTTTGAAATCTTAATTGATTCAGAAAATCAGAAACCAACAGAATATGGCGGTACCCCGCAACTGGGCGCGCACGATTGGGCGCCGACAAGTTTTTCGTTAAAACTTTGTTCAAAGTCAACCAAACCAAACATTCTTGCTATCATTCGAAAGCATGTAATAAGTAGAAGCTTACAAAGGCAAAAGCTAAGCGATTCAACTTAAATAAAGAAAGTTATGACGTCACCACGATAAAAATGGCAATTTTCACAGGTTTTAAACCTATAACCTTTTTTTGAAAAGACGAATCGGTTAGCTTTAGCTTGGTCAAAGGTTCAGCATACTGAGAGCTTTTGTATGATACCAATTTTGTTTGGTTTGCTTCGGGCACCGAATCGTGCCGGCACCGAACGTGCTGGCGCCCAATCGTGCGCGCCCAAGTGCTCCGGAATATGGACATTTTGGGTGGGTTCGGCGATGCCGATAGGCGCCGCCGTTAAAAAATTTTGAAATTTAAGCATTTTTGTGATGAAAATTGGTACAAAATTGTTAAATTTTTGAAAACATTTCGCCAAGAAAAATAAACGGGAACGGGAAAAATACTGAAATAAAATTTCCGGGAACGGGAACGGGGTTTTCAAAAAGAACGGGACGGGAATCCCGAACGGGAATCCCGTCTTTTTCCCGTTCCCGTAAAAAATCCCGCCCGGCGAAAAAGACGGGAACGGGACCGGGATTCCCGTACTTTTCCCGCGGGAATCCCGTTCCCGCCGGGCTCTACACTGAAGTGTGCGGCCTGAAACTTTACATTATAAAAAGGCACTAACATCACATTTATAATGGGCACCAGGGATGGGGGAATTCCGATTTCCGAAGAGGTCGTCGTCATAACTTTCTTCATAATTGCTTCCGCGCAAAAATGTTTTCGGATTTTCTTAGAGGCAGGCGAAGGCGATTGGTAGGTAGGTATATGATTCGGTGATTGGCGGCGAACGGGGATACCGGATACGGACAAACCGGGGATCCCCGTTTTCGGGGATGAGCAAACCGGGGAACGGGGATAACGGGTACGGACAAACCGGGGATCCCCGTTTTCGGGGATGAGCAAACCGTGGAACCGGGGATCCACGGCCGGGTATGGGCTAAAGCCTGTTTTTATGAATTTTGAAATCATTTTTCTAAAGAATCCACGAAAGTGTCTTTTCCAGAGGGGACTCATTTGGGCTCTACTTCAGTTTATGCGTCCAATCGAAGTTTATGCGTCCAATCAAAGTTTATGCGTCCAATCAAAATTTTATGCGTCCAATCAAAGTTTATGCGTCCAATCAAAATTTTATGCGTCCAATCACAAATAAAGTATGAATTCTCTTAAAATTTATTTAAAGATATTTAAAAAATCTAAGTCTATCTATTATAAAAATAGACAAAAAGTTTTGTTTGCCAAGTTCACTCAAGAAAAAATTAAAGTGGGCAGCATATGGCGGCATTAACAATTTGCAATGCAGTATGATCTTAGATGGATCAATCACCGTTTATAATTGTCGACCCTACTAACCACAAGTTCATACTAGAGCCTGGTAAAAAAAAATTTCCGGGAACGGGAACGGGGTTTTCAAAAAGAACGGGACGGGAATCCCGAACGGGAATCCCGTCTTTTTCCCGTTCCCGTAAAAATCCCGCCCGGCGAAAAAAACGGGAACGGGACCGGGATTCCCGTACTTTTCCCGCGGGAATCCCGTTCCCGCCGGGCTCTTGTTTATACACAAGGGATTGAGACTACTTGGCGGGCTCTTAAGCAGAGTTTAAAACATGTATATGACACTAACCATGACATGCTTCCTATTTACCTTTACCAATACATGTATCGTCGTTTTCATGGAAACAGATAATTTTTCGACATCTTGAGGATATTCGTTTACATTTTCCTGAGTTCATAACCTTTTGTTACTCAAATTATGATTGGACGCATAAACTTTAATTGGACGCATAAACTTTGATTGGACGCATAAACTTTGATTGGACGCATAAACTTTGATTGGACGCATAAACTTTGATTGGACGCATAAACTTTGATTGGACGCATAAACTTTGATTGGACGCATAAACTGAAGTAGAGCCCTCATTTGTCCACTGATTAAAAATTGGGCTAATTCCTTCCGTCTTTACTGGATTTAAAAATGAGAGGACGGTGGCGGCCCGCCAAAAGAGAGCAAGCTGAGACAGAGCAAGTAGTGGGGGGCGAGACGGAGGGCGGAGAAAGAAGTCTGACGAGCGTTGCATTCAAGCGGATTCGAACCCAACACTCGCCATAAGAATTAACGAGAAGACGATCCACTAGACCATCTGTTACTTTGGGGTATTCTTGTAATGACGCCATCTTTGGGGTGTAAATTTAGTCCCGGTCCCGCTCAACCCTAGTAGGTAAATACCATTACAGGAGGCATGGGAGAATTTTGAAAATCGCACCTTTCAAAAAATACATTTCGCCAAACTTTTAGAGATTATTGAAACAAAATATAAATGCGCGACGACAATTTAATTACGCGTGGCCATATTCAAAAAAAATTTGGCAATAAGAAATGGCCACAAAAAAATTCAGCGTTTGCTTCGGGTTCAGCAGCCCGGGAACAGACATTACAAAATTTTAGAATGTGTTAGGGGGTTTTCGGGGGGGCGTAGAAGCCGAATCCGAACCCCCTGTTTTGGCCAATTCCCCCGGAATCAAACATTTGGTCGATAAAAATTCTAATTGTAATTTTGTGCTTTTAAAAATTTCGAATGTTTTTGGAAAAATTGAATTTTCAACCGAAGTTTCGTATTTAAAATTTTGAATGAGAAATCTCATAAAATGTTTACAAAACAAATTTCAATAAATTTTTTTTTTCGAGGAATGTGTCGCCGTTCTGTTGCAGCTTCCGTTGGTTTACCTCCACAATCCCGTCGCTGTACAGCATCTGCAAAAATTGTTCCCTTTAAAATTGCACATTTTTTATTCATTTTTGCCCTCCTCGTCCAATTGAACCATTCCTTGGCCCAATCTCAAGAGGCAATTCGACGATTTGAGTACAAGCATAGGTATTGATGGCATTTTTACAAATTATACAAAAACTGAAAAATCCTTTTAAAGAAAGAAAGGTAGGCTAGCTAGCAATTTTTTTTGAAAAATTTAACAATTAGAAAACCACTTCACAATAAATTTGTGATTTTTGTTTTAAGTTTCCGTACACCAAATTTGGCACAACGGGATGGCACAATTCCATTTTGGACGGTGGCCGGCGATGCAATCGCCAGCGGGGAACAGCTGAGGCTGGCGCCTTCGATGCGCAGTCGAAAGGGGCTGGTCAGAAATTGGAAAATTTTACTATAAAAAAATTTTTTCACATTTTTTTTTGTAAATTTAAAAAATCGACACTGACTTTCAAAAAATTATTATTTTTTAGGCTTGGAACAAACGCGCTTTTACAGAAAGTGACCATTTTGAGCTGCAATTTGCTTTCAAAGTGACTGGCCAAGGCCGAATTGGTGGCGATGGGCTTGCAATTTGGTGACCTCGACGAGTTTTTTTTCTTAAAATTAAAAAAAAAATGGAAATTATTAACCCGGATTTTTCAAAAAACGAAACAATTTTGTTGTTCCGGAGAAATCGATGTGCGCTGTGGATACAAATTTAGACAAAAAAAAAATTGACAAATTTTGTTAAGAACTCGCCCAAAAACAGCTAATTTTTTTTTGGTTTTTGGCACAAATTTATGTAGGAAATTCGTTTTTTTTTTACTGATTTTTTAGGTACACCGCTCAACAAGGCAATTTGGGACCCGTTTTTGGTGCCAACGACTTCTGGACGGGCATGGCCATAATGCTGGACTCGTTCGACAACGACGGGGCACGGAACAACCCGGCCATTTCGTTGATGATCAACGACGGTTTGGTTCTGGGGGGGGGGGGCTGAACGTTTTTGAAATGCAAATTTTGGTTTCGTCCAACCATAAAAGATAAATTTGGTTTATGCCAACGTTTTTTAATTTAAAATTAGAAAGGATTGCATTTAAAAAAAAAAAAACTAAAAACAATTTAGAAGTTTTATGCCACCGGTTTTTAATTTACAATTAGAAGGATGGCATTTTTAAAAAAAAAAACTAAAAACAATTTAGAAACCGGTTTTTAATTTAAAATTAGAAAGGATGGCATTTTTTTTAAATACTAAAAACAATTTAGAGGTTTTATTATGCCGACCTTTTTTAATATAAAATTAGAAAAGATGGCATTTTAAAAAAAAAAAAACTAAAAGCAATTTAGAAGTTTTATACCACCGGTTTTTAATTTAAAATTAGAAAGGATGGCATTTTTTTTAAATACTAAAAACAATTTAGAGGTTTTATTATGCCGACCTTTTTTAATATAAAATTAGAAAAGATGGCATTTTAAAAAAAAAAAAACTAAAAGCAATTTAGAAGTTTTATACCACCAGTTTTTAATTAAAATTAGAAAGGATGGCATTTTTTTAAAAAAAAAAAATTTAGGCACTCGCGCTTTTGACCATCCAACGGACGGATCCCATCAAGTGTTGAGCAGTGCGTTTTCATTTTTGTTAAAGCAAAAATCATTAAAAATTAGAAAACATTAAAAAGGGTCATTGCTTTACCCTGGGCCATGTCTAGAAAACATTTTTGGAGGGTGTCAAAATAACATTAAAATTGATTTTTTTGGGGTATATTTTACGTTTTTGATGCATTTTTGTTTAGGAATTTTCAAAAATACAATTTTTTAAAGAAAATTTGCGCTGATTTTTGAAGTTTTTAAGAAATCTGGAGTGGGCGGTGGGGTGAGGGATTGCTCAGTGCACCCACCGTTGGGAAACTTTTTGTTGTTGTTGACGAATTTAATAATATATTTATTTTGAAAATTGCTTTTTTTGTTTGAGTGACTGACTTATTTGTTAATTAACGTGTTGACAATACCCACACCAAAGCAGCAGTACCACCACAAATTTCAATTTTGTTTAAATGTCTGTTTAAACCAATTTGTTTTTGTACTATTCCATGTACAGCTTGCCAACGCGACTTCCGCAACAAGCAGTACCCGGTGCACATGAAGGTTGAGTACTATCGCAACGTGCTGACGGTGTTCGTCTCGGACGGGATGAGCCCAACGCCGCGCTTTGACATTTGCATACGTGCAGAGCACATTTTTTTGCCCAAGGCGGGCTTCTTCGGCGTCTCTGCCGCCACCGGCGGATTGGCAGGTTTGCAAAAAAAAAAAAAAAAATTTTTTTTTGTTTGAAAAAAATTTGTACCCCCTAAGCGAGGGTTGGTTGGGATGTAAAATTTTAGCGAGTGACCTTATATATTTGTTCCGGAAATAAAATGTTTCAACTTTTTAGTTATTAATTCGGCAGATTTTGGAAATTTAGTCTTATACCAGGTGCTTGGGCTGGGCTTTGTCATTGAAATGAATTTGAACAAAAATAACATTTCGATTTCGACTGAATTTCAAATCACACGTTAAAATCATTTGAAACAAATTTGAATATTGAAATTTAGGTCTAAAAAATAAGGTCCGAAACAAACATTTATTTATTTTGACGATTTATGATGGGTGTCGCGCATCGTTATTTTGTGTTTTTAATCAAATTTTACAAATCGTCACAAATTTTTGATCAAAAGTTTTCTTGTACAAACAATTAATAAATATATTGTATTTAGGGACTAAAAAACGTGAAATAAGGACGTATAATAGGGATTAAAAACCACCAAAAAGTGGCAAAATGTTTTATTAACAAAAATTAAAAATATTTAGTAGTTAGGCTGGGTTACTTTTTTTTAGAAATTTTTGGAACATCAATCTTTGGGGGGAGGGGGATGCATTTCATTTTTGGGGAAGAAAAACTGAAATTTTCGGAAAAATGCCTAAAATATTGCATTTTTTTTTTCTTAAAATTTTGGGGGAAAAAGTGCCAAAATAGGGGCTTAAAATGGCGAAACCGTCACGCCAGCAGTTTCACAAATTTTTTTGATCAAAAATTTTCTTGTACAAACAGATTATTAATAAATACATTTTTTGTTTGTTTTTTGAAACAAAAAAAACAAATTTTGTTTTTGTTTAGACGACCACGACGTGTTGGACTTCAGCGTGTTTTCGTTGTTCACCGACACTGCCCAACTGGAGCGTGCCAAGCAGCAGCTCGCGTCGGAGGAGCGCACGCGGGCGCAAGCCGAATTTGAACGTCAACAACAAGATTATGAGAAGGAGCGGCAAAAGTTTGCAAAATGGGCACAAAATTTGGCACATTTCCGTGGCTAGGCCTTAGCCACGGGGCAGGGACGTAACCAGAAAACAATTTTTGTAGGGGGGGGGGGGTGGGAAAGTTGATTCTTGGGGTGTATTTTTTCCTTTTTTATGTAATTTTTTCAAAAAAAATGTTCAATTTTATGGGGTGCATTTTTTGTTTTTACTCCATTTTTGCTAAGAAATTTCAAAAACAATTTTTTTTCTTGCGAAATTTTGCTTTACGCTTTGGGGGAGGGGAGGAGGTCGGTGTTCTGCAGCCCCCCACCCCCGAAAAATTTTTTTGAGATTCGGACCGGGCCAATCTTGCTTCAATATAAAAACTCTTATAAAGCACAGAGTCTTATGCTTAACCTCAAACAGAATATACACTCACACAACAAATAGTAGATGAACCAACAAGGACTTCACTTAAACATGCATTGGATAACATATTTTCCTGTTTGTTCAACATTAAAAATAAATTAAAAAAAGGTGTCGAATTTGAAAATTTTTGGGTTCTCAAATTTATTACATTTTATATCGGACAAAAAAATGATTTTGGGCAATGCAGACAATAATTGTACAATTATTTTGGCACACCCACACCAGGTACAAGGAGCAGCACCCGGAGAAGGCAAATGTGGACGAGGAGGACGAGCAGTCCAAGTACTACGAGGACGCGCAACAGCGTGAGCTGCGCCTGATCTACGAGGGGCAGGCGAATATACACGCCACAATCCAGAAGATGGAGCTGAAACTGGCGGAGTTTGTGCATCTACAGCAACAACAACAACAGCAGGGACAAGCCGCTGGAGCAGTACAACAACAGGGACAGCAACAGCAAGGAGGTGGGTGGGCGGGCGTTTTTTTCCAGCAAATGTGATCATGAAACATTGGTCACAAAACGGGATTGAATGTTTTGGCGTCTGGTCATGTGTGATGTGTCGTTCAGCTATTTTCTGCTATATTTTTGAGGTGCCGGCGGCGGCGGCGGCTTCCTGGCACATGAGAAGAACGAGTTGATCCAGGGCGTGCGCGAGCTGAGCGCCACGCTGCGCGAGATGAAGAACTACGTGACCGAGACGTACACGCGTGCCTACAACATTGAGCAAAAGATCACGCAGCAACAACAACAACAACAGCAGCAGCATCAAGCTCAAGCTGGTGTTGGCACCGTGGTAAGTGTCGTCTTTTTTATTCATTCTCAAAAGCACCGATCAGATCACCATTTTTTTGTTTATCTTTACAAAACACACAGGCCAATCAGAATGCGGACCCGACGGTGCGCAACTTTTTGGAGCAAATACAACAGGAAGTGCGTCAGATTCGTTCCAATCAGCACAGTGCTGCTCAACAACAACAACAACAGCAGCAGCAGCAGTACGGCTTGCCCAGCTCGACGACGAGCTGCGTGAGCAGTACAATGGTCATCATCATCGCGCTGGTGCAAAGCGTGGCATTGGGCATCTTCATTTTTATACGGTCCGTTTAAAGCGGCAGGGCGCGGGCATTTTTTCCCCCAAATTTTTTATTTTATTTTTTTTTTTGCAATTTTTTAGCAGTAAAAGTGACAAGGCGAAGTTCTACTGAGACGAAGCCAGCATAAGACAATTTGGAACTGATTTCCCTATGTTGTACGGTTAGGGTTGTTGTCCAAAAAATTTCGAAAAAAAACAACAATTTTTTTTTAAATGATTCCGCCAGCCTTTGTAAAATGAAATTTCCAATTTTCGAGTGTCTAAAATAATGATCCAAAGCCCAAGACGACAACCGTTTTCACACAGTGAATTCTCATATCATTGAATTGGTTTGGCATTCGAATTTCCGTTTTTATTTTACAATATTTCTTGAACTTTGTGGTGTCAAAATGGTCTTTACATTTCTGGTCTTTACAATGTGTGTGTTTTCATATTCTTACATATTTAGTCGACCTTAACTTTTTTTTTTTTTTGATATTGTAATTAACAATTTTGATCCTTGGGGGTTTTTAAATTTGAAAAATGTTATAAATTTATTGTAAACATTTTGTACCAATTCATGCTTTGTCATGTGTAGAGGAGATTGATGGATTGTGTTTAAGCCTTTCACATTTTTTGATGCTTTTCCATTCATTTGTTATGGAATTTGTGATATTGGTGTGTCGCAAGTTAAGATTATTTGTTGCAAATGGCGTTTTTTTTTGAAAACGATAAATTTTTGGGTAAAATTATATTTAACAAACACAAAAAACAGAAATTCAAAAATGAATATTAATTTGATTATTTCATTTTTTTCAAACGAATTTAATCAAAAATTTTAATTGTTTGCCAACAGAAAAAAAAATAAGGAAAAGATTTGATGGAATGTTTGATGAAAATTGGTCAGAAGACGACAATGAATTTATTGAAGAAAATAAGCTGATCAAAATGATTGCATTGATGGAATGTCAAAAAGTGTAAATGGCGACCTTGGCACAAAACTCATAAAAAGACGCAAAAATGTTTATTCTGATCACCAAAAGCGTGAAATTGTTGGCAATATAGTAAATTTACAGAAAACAAAAAAGAAAACATTCACATAATGAGTAGAATAAAATGCAAAATTTTGATTCGGCGTCGGTTATAGAACAATTTTAAAATTCCATTCAAAAAAAAAGGATGGAAAACTAAAAGAATATTATGAAATCAAAAGAATCAACGCGAAGATTAAATTACAAAATAGCCGAGAAGTAAATATTAGGGAGGACATGGAAAGGGAACTTAAATTTGCAATTAATTACAAATTTTTTAAAATATTTTCATTTTGGCTATTCACAATCAATCGTAATTTTATAAAAAAAATATTATGAGATGTTGGAGTATTGATTCGGGTGTGCTATAATTATTAAAAAAATATGATAAATAAATACCCATTTCAATTGAGGGCTGTCATTTATTGTTTTTAAACATTTTATGTCAAAGCTAAATAACATTTATTAATATTTAAAAATTTAATTTTTATTCTTAAATTTAAGAAATCTTTTGAGTAAAATTCTTCAAAAACAAATTGACAAATTTTTCCATATCGAATTTTCCGTCTAAATTATTAAATTAATTGGAATTCAATATAAATGTCAATAATTTCAGAGTGCCCAAATAAAATGGAAGAGTTTTGGATTTTAATTTTGGTGTCATTCATCGCAACAAATTCACCGGAAAAAGCTGAATCCGTACAATTGGAGGAATTGCCACTCCAAACATTTGACGAATTATTCGTAGATGAATGGTGGGACAAAGATGAAGCCGAAAATTTGAAAACGCCGCCGCCAACAAACTTTGGACAAAATGTCCATCACCAAATCGACCGACAGAACGCCCAAATTGGACAAATTGAACCCAATTCAACTGATCTGAATCCTCCTCTCAAAGAGTCTGATCACTCTGATAATGCCAAAAATGGCGAAGAACAGAACGAAAAAATTGCGGAAGATGAGCGAAAACGTAAAATAATCGAAAAATTCCACGCAATGAGAGACGAATTTAAGCAAAAAGGGAAATATTCAAAAAAAGAATGGAATCAAATTGATGGGAAAATTGCTAAACATTTAAAAGTCAATCGCACAAAAATATTTGAATGGAAAAAAGAATTTGGCATAAGTCAAAAAGTATTATATGAAAAAGAAGAACGTAAACATTTTGTAGAGAAATTTGAACAAATGAAAGCCGAGTTAAAGCGGGACGGATTCAAAAGTTCATTTAAAAATCAAATTGATGAAACTGTCGCAAAAGAATTGGGCCTTAATTTTGTAACAATTTATAAATGGAAACGAAAACTTGGCCAAACCGGTGAGTATTTTGAGCCCAATTTTATTTATTTATTTATATTAATTAAAAATCCTTTTACAGCATCAAATAAACATCCCCACAGCAAACAAAAGGAATTAATGAAAAGTTATTATGAAATTAAAGACAAAAATCCTAAAAATAGGGACGAGGACATTGCCAAAATGTTAAAAATTGGATCACGCACTTTGGTTAGATGGAAAAAGCAATTTAAACAACAGCAATTTCATCCAAATTCTGTCAATGGACATTTTGTGGAAGAGAATGCCGCGGCAAATGTTCAGGAAATTGAGAATTCGAATTTGGGAAGTATTTGAATGGTCAAGCATTAAAAACCCCCCAAATCTGTTAGCAATTTCTTCCTATTTCTTCGGCCGTATCCGCAGCAGAACTCTTTTTATTCCCATAAACTTTTGAACTTTTGCTATTCATCAACACTCTCATCTTGATCAGTTGAGTTATTTTGATCAGACAAATGTTTCTTAGAATTTTCTTGCTTAAGATCATCCGCTGATGGCGCTGAATTGTTTTCGCCTTCCGCCAATTTTCATCATAAATTTCATCAAAACTTTCAAAATGATCAGAAAAGCTTTGTTCATTTGGATTGGGTTGATCAGTTGATTTATTCTCAACTTCGGTTGTCTGTGTTTCCATTTTATGCCACTTTGGTTTCTGTAAATTTCGGCATCTCCGCGTCCCCTTTTTCATATATTTCATCATCATCAAACTTTAAATTATTGAAAATATTAATAATTTTGTAATAAACTAGTTTTTTAAAAATTCGTTCATTTATTATTAGGCTATTTCTTAAGAAAAATGCTAAAAAAATCAAAAATGCCCCCTCTATGACTATTTTGGCATTTTTTTTTGCTGTTTCAGTGCCTATTTCGGAATTTTTAGTGCTTATTTAAATGCTTATCGGGTTTCTTAGTGCCTAAAAACGATAGCCAATTTTAGTAAAAAACTAATTTTTTTTGTCAATAAAGGTCAATGTTTAATTAATCCAATGCTTTTTATTGGTTTTTTGAAAAGATTAATTCGTTTAGCCAATATTCTTTCAATTAAAATATTAAATAATTACAGGTAATAAAATATTATTTTTTATTTAGAAAAAGAAATCGAAATTTGCGCGGAAGCAACTATGAAAAGTTATAGGCCCTCAAAGTTGGCCAAATACCATAGGGGGGACCTTTTTGTCAAAATTTGAGAAAAGATTGCAGATTTTTGTAAAAATTGCTTTTCAAAGCGAATGTTTCTAATAAAAAAAATCCCGACGGACCCTCCCATTTTATATCTAAAATTAACGCAAAGTGCGTTAATTTTTTTAAAATTATTTTCAAAATTTGGTTTCCGAACATTTTGGGTTCAGGAATTCCGGTTTTTGGACATGTTTTTTGCTAAAATAAAATGTCAGGATCCTTCTATAGAATTTCGTGCCTTTTATGCACTTTTTTGAAAAAACGAAAAATTAATTTTTAAATAACAACAATTTGCAAATAATACTAAACAATAATAACATCTTCGCGTTGAGTCAATGACTTACAAAGTCCGTATATTTTCAATGGTTTGTAATTTCTTCTTTAAATTGTTTTTTCCATTTACTTAGGCTTCCTGTTGAAATCTTTAACATATCAGCAATAACGGCATCAATCATTTTCGGATTTTCCCCTTTTATTTTTGCATATTCTTTTAAAATACCAATTTTTGTTGCATCAGAAATTTTGTTGTTGACAGAAAGGCAAAATTTGCGCTTCCAGTCATAAATTGTGCTGGCACTTACACCCAATTTTTTCGCAATTTTCCCATCAAGTTCATTCATTAAAATATTTTTGAGTTTTGCCTTCTTACATTTGCTTTTTATCTGATCAAATTGTTTCAAAATATTACGTTTTTCTAACTCAGAAAACTTTGATTTAGACTTTATTTCTTTTTTAAGACCGAATTTTTTAATCCATCTATAAATTGTTGAGCGACCAACACCCAAACCATTTGATATTTTTGACCCAATTTGATTCCATTCTTTGGTTGAGTGTGGGCGTTTGTATTTTTCCCGATAATTATCTTTCAATTCACGGAATTTTTGAATAATTTCCCGTTTTTGTTGATCAGACTTAATTTTTTCATATTCATTGGACTCATTTTGCTGTTCATCAACACTCTCATCTTGATCAGTTGAGTTATTTTGATCAGAAAAAGAATTTTCTTGATTAAGATCATCCGGGGATGGCGCTGAATTGTTTTCGTCTTCCGAACAATTTTCATCATAAATTTCATCAAATTTCTGTTTCAATATTCCATCAATATTTTTCTGATCAGAAGTGTTTGGAGCTTGTACGTCTTGAACTTCTTCTTTAACATGACGACAGTTCAAGTCCTTCGAATCATTACTTTCATCGTCCCATCCTTTTCCAAATATTTCATCAAATGATTTGTAAAGTTTGGGTTCTTTTCCGCGTTCGCCCACAGAAATAGAATTTTTGATCAAATTCGTAGCAAAGATTGAAATAAGAATTAATAGCCAAACTTTCATTGCCTGCAATTCTTTAATAATTCTTTAAATTTAATTTAAAATGTTAATAATTTAGTAATAAATTAGTTTTTGTCAATAAAGCCAATGTTTATTAATCCAATGCTTATATTGATTTTCTGAAAAGATCAAATCGTTCAAAGCCAATAGATCTTTCCATTAAAATAGTCAATAATTACAGGCAATATATTCGCTTAGAAAATCAAAAAAATAATATAGGTATATGTCTTTTAATTTTTGAATTGTTCGACTTACGCTAAATTCGTCTTTCATTGCGGAGGCTTAGTCGATAATTTTACGTTTTTGCTCATGGTATTTTACCGAAATACCGATACCGAGCCATCTCTGAATACCGCGGTATTTTTCGGTATTTCGGTATTTTTGACAAATGATATCTTTGAACATTTTTTGCCGATCTCGACCAGGCTGGTGTCGTGGTGAGTGGTGGATGTTGTTGGCTAGTCATGGTAGGGTTCGGATCCACAGCGTGGAAACATTTTTTTTTCTTACTTTCTGTAAGCATCTTTTGTGAGGAAAACAATTTCTAAAAATTAAAAAAAATATTTATGGTTTAAAATTAGAAATTTATTTGTCTGCTCAGCAAAATTGGGTGAATTTGTAAAAAATGCAGACTCCCATGGTCACTCTCCCGAGGCCAAAATTTTATAGAATTTTACTACAAATCAGATTTGACATATTTGAGAAATCAAATGCGTCAAAGAAAAAAATGTCAAAAGAGTAAATACCAAATGTGGAAAATGCGAAGAAGGGAAAAAAGCCAAAAGTAAAAAACACGAAAAGGAATAAATTTCAAAAAAGAAAGCGAAAAAAGGGAAATATGGAAAAATCCCAAAAGGGGAAAATGTTAAAAGGGAAAAACGCCAAAAAGGAAGATGCCCATGGAAAAATTGCAAAAGAGAAAATGTCAAACGAATGAAAATGCCAAAAGGGAAAATGACCAAAATGTAAAATGGTAAAAATGCCAAAAAGGAAAAATGTTAAAAGGGAAAATGTCAACAAGAGAAATGCCAAAAAGGAAAAATGTTAAAAGGGAAGAACCTTCATTGCCTGTGATTCTTTGGAAATTCTTTAAATTTGAAAATTTTAGAAATGGTACCTCGCATTTTGTTATATAATTATTCACGTCTCAAAAATCTGTCTTATCGACAATTAAACAACGAATCATCAGAATCATTAAATAAATTCACCACATCGAGAATCTTGATGTTCAGCTGCTGTGCCTGAAGGTCATGCACCGCTACGTGAAGCTGTTTGACGCCTACTTTGGCAGTGTTTTGTGAGAATGACAGATCGCCAAATTTTTCAAACAAAAGGAACAAATTAGATTACTTTTTCGGCGCACCTATCGGCATTGCCAATCCCCTCCCCCCCATCCTCAAAAATTTTTTTAGATTACCTGAATAGAATTCAGCAAAACAACAAGATTTCTGGACAATTTATTGTCTTTCGAAAAGTTCTTTAAGAAAAAATTCAGCTTAATGTCATCGATCGCTAATCTGATGATTTCTAAGCCCAAAAAATTTTTACACTGTTTTTAATAATCAATTACAACTTTGAGCAAGTTGCGCAGCGACAAAACGAAAAAATTATAAGTTTTGAAATCACAACAAATAGACACTACATTATTTATAATAGATACTTTAAGAAAATCCAAGAACGAAAAATTCAATCAGAAATAACAACAATTTGCAAATAATACGATCCTAAACAATAATAACATTTTCGCGCTGAGTTAAGGGCCTACAAAGCCCATATTTTCAAAGGTTCTTAATTTCATTTTTAAATTGTTTTTTCCATCGAATTAAACTATTTATTGAGATTTTCAACAAATCAGCAATGTCACAATCACTCATTTTCGGATTTTTCCCTTTTATTTTGGCATATTTTTTTAAAATTCCAATTTTTTTTGCGTTAGAAAATTTCTTGCTGACAGAAAGGCCAAATTTGCGCTTCCATTCAATAATTGTTGTTCTACAAACGCCCAATTTTTTTGCAATTTTATCATCGAGTTCGCGCATTGAAAGATTTTTGAGTTTTGCCTTTTTACATTTGCTTTTTATTTCATCAAATTGTTTCAAAATTTCACTTTTTTCGAACTCAGAAAACTTTGTTTCTTGACTTAGACCCAATTCTTTTCTCCATTTATACAATTTTGTTCGATTTACTCCCAAACCATTTGATATTTTTATCTCAATTTGAACCCGTTCATTATTTGGATATTTTATGTTTTTCTTATAATATTCTTTTATTTCATGGAATCTTTGGATAATTTCACGTTTTTGCTGATCAGATTCAATTTGTTCACATTCATTAGACTCATTTTGTTGTTCATCAACACTTTCGTCTTGATCAGTTGAGTTATTTTGATCAGACAAATGTTTCCTAGAATTGTCCTGATCAAGTTCATCCGCTGATGGCGCTGAATTGTTTTCGTCTTCCGACCAATTTTCATCATAAATTTCATCAAATCTTTCCTTTATTTTTCTATTGGCAAAACTTTCAAAATGATCAGAAAAGCTTTGATTTGGATTGGGCTGATCAGTTGATTTATTCTCAAGTTCTGTTGTCTTTGTTTCCATTTTATGCCATTCTTTGGTTTCTGTAAATTCCGGCACCTCCGCGTCCCAACCTTTTCCAAATATTTCATCAAATGTTTTATTTAATTTTGGTCTTTCTCCGCTTTCGCCCACAGAAATAGCATTTTTGATCAAATTTGTTGCCAATAATAAAATAATAATTAATTTCCAAAATTTCATTGCCTGCAATTCCTTAAGAATTCTTTAAAATTTTGTTAAAAATGTTAATAATTTTAGTAATAAACTAGTTTTTGTCAATAAAAAAGTCAATGTTTATTAATCCAATGCTTTATATTGATTCTCTGAAAAGATAATCTACGCCAGGTTCTTTAAAATATTATATATTAAAGACAATATATAATTGACGCTTTATATCGTCCAGCTACGAATGATAGATCTTGAGGTGCGGTAATGGCTCCATTTGCGTACAGGCAACTGAGTCCCAACGCAACATTTGAGTCTCAAATAGTAAAAAAGTGAACATTTTGGGTCCCCTACTTTTTGCCTCCATTACGTTTTGCCTCCCCACAGCGCGTCATTTTTGCATTTTATTACCGCATAACCATTTAGCCAAGTTTATTGGCACGAAAAGCAAAATGATAAAAATGAACAATAATTTCAAAAATATCTCACAAAAAACAGCGAAAAATGCCACAGACGCCTAACAAAAAACAAAAACAATGTTTATTAACAATACAAAAATAAAAAAAACAATCAAAAAATCATCGATCTGCAATCACCACCCTAGGTGACGGTCAAAAACGGCATTTAGCAGCGTTTGGTGTTCACCAATTTTAAGCAGCAGCTCATCGCCCTTGAAATGTTTGAACCGTTCACCCTGAAATTTCAAAATTCGGCCAAATTGATCCGCCCTTTCAACCAACCAACCTGCTTGTTCAAGACGTGGTGCAGGTGCTCTACGGACTGCTCACTCAGGAATCCGAACCAGCCCCAGCGTTTTGCGAAGTCCGGTGCGTGCGCTAGAAGCCAATGCAACTTTGGAGTAAAGCCGCTGGCATTGTCCGTTTCGAGCTCAGTTGGATGACTTTCCCACAAAGTCTAAAATAATTAATCAAAAAAGCTCAAAAGTTTTTTCATTATTGACCCGAAAATAGCTGTGGACAGCAAAACATTTCGCTTCAAAATTGTGGATTTGCTGGGGCGACATGAGAACTGCTCTGGCATACGTATGTAGTTCCCGCACGTCATTGAGCAAGTCCGCAATGTCTGAAGCGAACAACGTGCCAATCGACCGAATTTCCTCAGACGCTCGAAGAAGACGCCTCAGATGGTCGCCTTAAAATTGGAAAAACTCAACCAAAACATTAATTACATAAACACCCGTGATTCCTGGGTCTTGGCGTGCTTGATTGCTCCTGACCGGGCAATGATCAGTGCCAACCGCTCCCGCTCAACCGGATTTGCATTTTTTTCGAAAGAATCGATGCATTTTCGGCCTGCGCTGTGCATTGTGTGGAAGGGCGACGGAATGACATTTTGTGGTGAGACAGCGATGAGCGGAAGTGCTTTTTGACTCCCAGAAGCAACGGAGTCTGCCGTTGTGTGTTTGCTGCCGCGTGTCCTTTGTTCAAAAATCATGGCACCGCGCTCCATTGACTGGATCGTCCGTGGCCAAGCAATTGCATTCCCAAGTTGATGGTACGGTACGCGGCACAGTGCGCACGGAAAAACAGCAGCAGGGCCCATATGTCCGAGCCAGGCACAAATAAAACTCATGTCCCCGCAGAGAAACCTGTTTTCCAAAATTCAAAAATTCCTAAATGATTTTATTCTCACCACTCGATAGTCAATTTTGGGCCGGACTCTGCCACTGAAAAATCGCTGAGCTGTGCCAATTGAACAAGAACTGGTTGAAGGCGGTTCTCCATCTCTGATCGGGTTTCCGGACCCTCTCAAAATGCAACCAGCTGTGAAATTTCTGGGGGAGTTGACATCCGATAGGAGGTTTCCAATTTGCAGTCCGATCTTGACTGATCCGCATCCACGGTCACCCAAAATCGCGATCAGGAGCTTGCCATCGAAGTTCTCCGTCAACTTTCCTAAATTTTTCAGGATTTTTCATTTTACCGAACAAATGTAATGAACTGACCATTTTCCAGAGTCTCAACACGATGAAGCAGTACTTCACGTATGTTGGCGCACAGCAGAGTTGATCGGCCAAATTCGTCACAATGAACTTCAAAGCGGGCGTGGCTGACCAGGCGTTTTTTCAGCGATCGGACTTCATGTGTCGCCGCAAGAAAGTCAAGTCCGCCTTCTTCAGCCTCCGTTGTGTTGATCATTATTTTTTTCAAAAGCTCTCTTTGTCGCCAACTAAGCCCCATCAACAGTGTGACTGAATGTCGAGCATTGCGGAGATCCGTTCGGGCTGTCGTGTTCTTCCCTTTTTCGTGTGTTTGTTGTCTTGTGGTCGTTTTTTTGGCGAGCGGAAGTCAGCTTGATGCCTCGCAAGTCGGATCAATTTTTGGACCTCTGAGACCGGTGATTCTGTTTGTGAATTTGTTGAAAATTTGTTTTATTCCTGGGCTATTCTGAAGAATTGCCGAATTTTGACTGCTATTGCCTTGGCACGTCGCGTTCTGGTGCTCGGCATCAGCTGGTCCAAAGACAAAGCTCGTCTGGGCTCCCGGCCTGTTCGGGATTCTGGTCTGCTTCTTGTCGATGCTAGTTCCTCTTCTTTAATCCTCAATTTGCGCTCAAGAAGGGTGATTCGTTGTCTGGCGGCATTGAGCTCGGCACACAGTCTCTCTATGGAAAATTCTGAACTTCCTGTAATTTTATTAATTTTTTCCCATTTTTCACCTTGGTCCGTTTGGGTTTGGACGTCGTTTGTGGTGGGAAAGGGCACGGGCGGCATTGCTTCTGGTACAAGCACCATTGCTTCAGCAACGATGGACGCGTCGGACACGGCTTCTGCCTCCATTGCTGTTGAAGAAGACGCCACTGCATCTGCTTCAATTTAGGGAAAAGTTGAATTTGAATTTCCGACTAAAATAAACTAAAAAACTCACCTTTCTTGGTCAAACGTGCTTCACGCGCATTTGCAGCACTTGAACGCTTTTCGGTCCGCTTTCCCCATCGTTTTTGGACAGATTTTCTCCCTTCAAGCTTCCGTGATAAATTTCTTCTAGCCATCTAAAATATTTTTAAAAAAATTCTATTTATTTGATCCTTCTGAGCGAAATTTTATCGTGAAACTACATATTTTCACATCAAAACGACCTATTGTGCATTTCCTTATTTTGTTCTCAAGAGATGGTGAAAGTTTGAGAAGAATCGGCCAGAGGGAAAAAAAGTTTTCCAGAGCGAAGTGCGGGATGGTCAAAATAATTATTAAAAAAGATGAGAGAGAACGCCAAAAGAAGAGAACGGTTAGAGAAATAGAGGGAAAAGCGAGAGAGTGCACTGTCTACCTTAAACGGTAATAAAATGCAAAAATGACGCGCTGTGCCTCCCTAGCAAAAGGTGCCTGCTTAGCAAAATGTTACATTTTGCCACCGTTACGTTTTGCCTCCCTATCAGAAAATGTTACGTCATGCTTTCATTTATTGCTCTATTCTTTAATTTATTCATAATCTTTTTATTGCTTTTACATTCAATTCCAATAGCGGCATTATAAGTTTTTTTACAATTATGGACGCTGATAGCGGCTTGATTATTGACTACTTAGAGCAAATGAGGACAGCCAAAATGTGGAGCCGGATGAGGATGAAGAAGCTGCGGAATAAATTCGAATAAGGCACAACGACACGCAAGGCATTCTGGGTGCTAAAGAGCATAAGTTTGGTGTTGCAAGGCCAGAAAAACGAAAAGCGGAAGAGGGAAGAGTTAATTTGCTGAACAAGATGAAAGAACAGATGATGCTGAAGATAGGGAAGGTGATTACGCGCGTGCAACAGAAGATAGACGACGCAGCAGCAATGAGAATGGCAAGGAATAACGCATTACACCAAATGATGAGACGGTGAGCAATTCGCTAAAAATGTATGCGTATCTTCTCTATTCAGGAAATACAAGAAAATGTTTGGCCAACTGAACATTGCAAGGCCACTGGATATGGCGATTCCGGATGATCTTATCCAGAAGGCAAAGACCGAATTCTTATTTATGAAAGCAGTAGGACCGTAACAGACCGGGCGAAGGAAATGTTGTTTTGGTGTTTTCCCAACTTAAGGTTTGTGATTTGGGCAACCACTTCAACGACGAGAAGGTTCACTTATTTGTCAATTTCTGACATTGAAGATGCAATTAAGCACAAATTTGAAGTTTTGTTTCTAATCTTAAATAATTCTAATAAAAACAAGAGAAAATGTTTTATTAAATTAAGCATAAATTTAATTATGATTGAAAATTCTACCAATAATTTGTTTAATAAATTATGTTTTAATTTTCCAAACGACTTACCTATTTGACGAACTTTTGCAGACAAATCAATCGGAGCCTCAAGCAAACAACAATCCGATTAAATCTCAGCCAAAAATAAAGTTTATCATAAAACTAAAAAAAAAAAAATTTTGGCAATTGAAATTTCCCCGACGACGCCCGTCGGCTCCTATTTTTAATAAACTAAAAAGGTATCCAAAAAATTAGGAAGCCAAACTCCCCCACCCCCTACTCAAAATTTTTTTTATATTATCCGAATAAAATTCCACTCATTAAAGCAAAACAACAATTTTCTGGACAAATGTCTTTCGAAAAGTGAAAAAAGGTAGATCAAATGTCATCGATCGCTAATCTGATGATTTAGCCAATATAAACTCTCCTTGCCTGCCCCGTTACGTTCAGTTGTTATCAAATTATTCTCGTTTCAACAATCTTCTAGACTGTTTTTAATAATCAATTACCTTTTGAGCAAGTTGCGCAGGACAAAACGAAAAAATTATAAGTTTCAAATCACAACAATAGATACTACACATTATTTATAATAGATACTTTAAGAAAATCCAAGAACGAAAAATTCAATCAGAAATAACAACAATTTGCAAATAATACGATCCTAAACAATAATAACATTTTCGCGCTGAGTTAAGGGCCTACAAAGTCCGTATGTATTTTTCAAAGGTTCTAAATTTCTTCTTTAAATTGTTTTTTCCAATTACGTAGGCTTCTTGATGATATGTTCAAAATATCAGCAATAACGGCATCTATCATTTTTGGATTTTCCCCTTTTATTTTGGCATATTTCTTCAAAATTCCAATTTTTGTTGCGTCAGAAATTTTGTTGTTGACAGAAAGGCCAAATTTGCGTTTCCATCGAATAATTGTATCGCTACAAACACCCAATTTTGATGCAATTTTATCATCAAGTTCGCGCATTGAAAGATTTTTGAGTTTGGCTTTTTTACATTTGCTTTTAATTTCATCAAATTGTTTCAAAATTTGACGTTTTTCTAACTCAGAAAACTTTGATTTAAACTTTGTTTCTTTTTTTAGACCCAATTCTTTGATCCATTTATAAATTGTTGAGCGACCAACACCCAAAACACTTGATATTTTTGACTCAATTTGATTCCATTCTTTGGTTGAGTGTGAGCGTTTGTTTTTTTCCCGATAATTATCTTTAATTTCTCGGAATTTTTGAATAATTTCACGTTTTTGCTGATCAGACTCAATTTTTTCACATTTATTGGTCTCATTTTGCTGCTCATCAACATTCTCATTTTGATCTGGCGCTGAATTGTTTTCATCTTCCGACCAATTTTCATCATAAATTTCATCAAATTTCTGTTTTAATATTTCATCAATATTTTTCTGATCAGAAATGTTTGGAGCTTGTCCGTCTTGAACTTCTTCTTTAACATGACGACAGTTCAAGTCTTTTGAATTATTACTTTCATCATCCCAGCCTTTTCCAAATATTTCATCAAATGTTTTGTAAAGTTTTGGTCCGCGTTCGCCCACAGAATTGGCATTTTTGATCAAATTCGTAGCAAAGAATGAAATAAGAATTAATAGCCAAACTTTCATTGCCTGCAATTCTTTAATAATTCTTTAAATTTAATTTAAAATGTTAATAATTTAGTAATAAATTAGTTTTTGTCAATAAAGCCAGTTTATAATCCAATGCTTTTTATTGGTTTCCTGAAAAGATCAAATCGTTCAAAGCCAAAATTCTTAATTAAAAAATGCGAACAATTACAGCCAATATTTTTGCTTAGAAAATCAAAAAAATAATATAGGTATATGTCTTTTAATTTTGAAATTCTTCGACTTAAGCCAAATTCGTCTTTCATTGCGAGGATTGTCGATAATTTTACGTTTTCGCTGATTTTCAGCTTTTGAGTCATTTCTTCTAACCGTCGGATTGAATTCTAACCTGTGGAAAAATATGATGATGAGGCTTTGATAGCCGGGTCTGTGTCCGTAGATAGGTCGGGGGATGGCCCTTTACGTCACTTCCAAAGTAGAACGGCTAATTAATTAAAGCAATAATGATGCACGAGAGTCTCGGTCTCGACTCTTGACTCGAGAAATTTCTCGGGTTTTTCCTATTTTGCAAAAAATTACGGAATAAATACGGAATTTTGTCCATTTCAATTTCTGAAATTGAAGACGCAATAAAATACCTAATAGGATAATGACGATAACATTTTAAAGGACTCAAATTGATAAACTGTCTTCACAAATTTGTCTGGAAGCATTTTTAGTGCTTTTTGTGTTGTCGTTCATTAAGCGTAAAAATTCATTTTTACACTCATCTATAGAGAAAGAGATCGAAAACCCCTACATAAATTGAAATGGGTTACATTTTTTTGAAAAGCAATTTCAAATGGAGGGGGGGGGGGAGCTACTGTGCTGTAAAAATGTGTTGACAGAGATGATGCTTAATTAAAAACTATGAGAACGGCGTTGATCTCGTTATCGTCAACATACACATCGGGTACATCTCGGATTGCTAAATGCTGTGGATCATTCTTTTTAGAAAATAGGTTAATCTGCAATTGATCTCCAAATGTGGAGTGATTATGTGCAAAGCAGATTATATATATACATTATGCTGACCAGAAAAAAATTTGGTCTAAATTAGAGTTGGCCAGGATCCCGAACAGGATTGTCGCGGAAACCCGCGAGCCGAAACCCGGTCTTGTTCTCAACCCGATTCCCGATCCCGGCTTTTGAAAATCGTAATCCCGATCTCGGTCAGGGCTAGGTTTAGGCTTACCTATTTTTCCTGCAGCTTTGTTTTGGAGAGTTATGCACGAAAAACATGTTTTTAATCGACAATTTCGTCCTTTTTTAACGATCCTATTCGGTTCTATACCCAAATTTGGGGTTTTCGGTCCTAAAATAAGTAAAGCGGCTGGGCCCATAGGATGACATGGATTATTCTGATCAGAAGTGTTTGGTGCTTGTGCGTCTTGAACTTCTTCTTTAACATGACGACAGTTCAAGCCTTTTGAATTATTACTTTCATCGTCCCATCCTTTTCCAAAAATTTCATCAAATGTTTTGTAAAGTTTTGGTCCGCGTTCGTCCACAGAAATAGAATTTTTGATCAAATTCGTAGCAAAGATTGAAGAATTAATAGCCAAACTTTCATTGCCTGCAATTCTTTAATAATTCTTTAAATTTAATTTAAATTAATAATTTAATAATAAATTAGTTTTTGTCTATAAAGCCAATGTTTATTAATCCATTGCCTATATTGGTTTCCTGAAAAGATCAAATCGTTCAAAGCCAAATTTTTTAATTAAAAAATGTGAACAATAACAGCCATTATTATTTTGCTTAGAAAATCAAAAAAATAATATACCTAGGTATATGTCTTTTAATTTTTGAATTCTTCGACTTAAGCTAAATTTGTAAAACACAATTTACGACTAATCGAAAAGACAAACCATTAGGCCACGGATTTTTGTTATATATACCTATGTAGGGTTGGACGGGACCGGGATTTTTGGGAAAAACCGGGACCGGGACTAAATTAGTCACGGTCAAAAAACCCGGGACTATGGGACAAAAAAAAAGATTGGTAAAAAATCGGGACCATTTATAACGGAGCTCAAAAAAACCGGGACTAAATTTCAGTCCCAGAAAAGTCATTTCAGTACTGGTCCCTACCGGTCCTGGCCAACCCTGCATATGTGTATTCCCTTTTATTCACAACACTCTGTTCACATATATTTATATACATTATTTTTTCACGGAGTCATAATAATTTTATGCGAAACCGTCTTCGGATCTCACATCAAAATGCGCTTGAGGAATGGTACGTCGCATAAGCGGACAAGGTGGATCATTTATTGTTATTGATTTTGCTCATGCCTTATTTGAAGCCTTAAATTTTACAGAGGCAGACCAAGACCTGATTGGAATAGGGATATTGATCATGTTGATTAGGGTTGGGTTGAATCAGAAGTAGCCAGGGTCGGTGTTTTAAATTTATCGGGATAAGGATTTGGCACAAATCAAACTGTGATAATAATTAACAAGATCGCGTGTTAACCCATGATCAGTGTTTTAAATTGATAAGGGAAACTGATCGGGGTCTGAGATAGATGCTGTTAAGGGAAATTTATCAAGATCCATGATCAGAGTTTGAATTTGACAAGCGAAATTGATCCGATATTACCCATGATCAGTGTTTTGAAATGAAAGGGAAACTGATCGGGATCAGAGTTTGGTATTATACAGTATATCAGAAATTAATCATGATCGGGGTTTAAAATTGTTCGGGATCCGGCAACCATAATCAGCATTTGAAACAGCTTAGATTGGGGTTTGAAATTAACTTAAACATTGAATTTTGGATACTTCTTCGAAGTATTGGCCGCTTGCTTGAAACATTCACCTAGACAATTTTATAACAAATATTGATCAGGGGATTCATTAATCACCCATAAAATTCAAACAACGATTTTGGATTCGTGTGATCTGAGCAAGCAATCCTCATTAGATTCATTAAATAAAGGACCACCTCGAGAATGTTGTGGTTTAGCTGCTGTGCCTCGAGGTCATCCACCGCTACGTGGAGCTGTTGGACCGCTACTTTGGCAGCGTTTTGTGAGCGTGACAGATCGCCAAATTTTTTAAACAAAAAGAACAAATTTCTAACTGAGGATTTCGCCGATATAAACTCTCCCTGGATGGGCCGCCGTTACGTCCAGTTGTTATCAAATTATTCTTGTTTCAAAAATCTGGCTTATCGACACGAAAAAATTATCAAAAAATTTCTAGACTCTTTTTAATAAACAATTACAACTTTTTAAATTCTAGCCACTGCTCAAATTTTTTTGAAAGATTTATTGGTTTAACTTTCCATTGGCTTAATGTTACTAGATCGAAATCTTGATCGATCAAGACGGTCTTTATTTACCAAAATTTCCTCAATAATTCGGGATTAGAGGAAGGAATTTGTAAAAATCGTATCGGGATGTACAGGGTGACCCAAAAGTCTTGCACCACTTATTTTTTATCATAACTTTTTTCAAACACAATCAAATTAAACCAAAAAATGTTTTTGGAAATCACAACAAATCGATACTCATTATTTATAATAAATACTTTTAAGAAAATCCAAGAACGAAAATAATAACATCTTCGCGTTGAGTCTAGGGTCCACAAAGTCCGTATATTTTTAAAGCTTCTTAATTTCTTCTTTAAATTGTTTTTTCCAATTACGTAGGCTTCTTGATGATATGTTCAAAATATCAGCAATAACGGCATCAGTTATTTTCGGATTTTTCCCTTTTATTTTGGCATATTTCTTTAAAATTGCCATTTTTGTTGCATCAGAAAACTTTTTTTGCTGACAGAAAGGCCAAATTCGTGCTTCCATCTAGTAATTGTTCTGGCACCTACGCCCAATTTTTTTGCAATTTTATCATCGAGTTCTTGCATTGGAATGTTTTTGAATTTTGTCTTTTTACATTTGCTTTTAATCTCATCAAATTGTTTCAAAATTTTACGTTTTTCGAACTCAGAAAACGTTGATTTAGACTTTGTTTCTCGACTTAGACCCAATTTTTTCTTCCATTTATACAATGTTGCGCGACTAACCCCCAAACTATTTGATATTTTTGCCTCAATTTGAACCCGTTCATTATTTGGATATTTTTTGTTTTTTCTTCTTTCATTTTACGGAATTTTTGGATAATTTCACGTTTTTGCTGATCAGACTCAATTTTTTTCACTCTCATTTTGTTGTTCATCAACACTTTGATCTTGATCATTGAGTTATTTTGATCAGAAAAATGTTCCTTAGAATTTCCCTGATCAAGATCACCCGGGGATGGCGCTGAATTGTTTTCGTCTTCCGACCAATTTTTTATCATATTTCATCAAATTTCTGTTTCAATATTTCATCAATATTTTTCTGATCAGAAGTGTTGGGAGCTTGTCCGTCTTGAAATCCGACAGTGAGGACAATCCGACAGAAGTGGACAATCGGACAGTGGATTTTTCCCCCTTCTTTCGATTTTAGTTTTTTTTAAATTTTCATTCACTGTCGAAAATTTTGAAGTGTTTAAATTTTCAAAAGCAAATTATTTTTATCTAATTTAAGACTCAAATGGAGCTTTTGCGTTGGGACTCAGTTTTGTGACATTGCTGATTTGTTGAATATTTCAAGAAGCACTATTAGCAAATGCAAATTTCAATTTAGTTAAGAAAATAAGCAGCTCTAAAATTATACGGATTTGCTGGTCTCGACAAAAAAAGCACATTTTTGTACTTTTTTTGTGTTTTATTTGCTTGTTTTGTGTAACCTTTTCCATATATCAGCATTTTTGATCAAAAATGTTGCATAAATTAAGGAACTAATTATTCGCCTACCTTCACATTGCCTGCAATTCTTTAGGAATTCTTTAAATTTAGAAAAAAATGGTACCTCGCAATTTGTTATCAAATTATTCTTGTCTTAAATGTGTCTCATAGACAAAATGAGAAAATTATAAGCCCAAAAAATTGCTAGACTGCTTTTAATAATCAATTACAACTTTTTAAATTAATAGCCAGTGGTAAAAATTTTTTGAAAGATTTATTGGTTTAAATTTCATTTGCTTAATATTCAAATATTGCACGATCGAGATAAATCGAATTTTCCAAAAGGGGTCCCCTTTTGGTACGGAATTAGTGAACCACATTTTCGACCATAACTCAGTTTGGGTGATGATAATTATTAAATAAAATAGTTGCATACCGTATTTTCTCTTGTAATCCCCCATGTGGGATTATTTTTTTTTCAACCAACTCAGAGAGTGAGGGATTATTAGAGGTTGGGGATTTTTAAATTTTTTTTTGATTGTAAATTTCCAAAAGTAAAATTATTATCCAGTATAGCAAATCTTAATGTCAGTGCAGGAAGGGAAAAATAACAACGAGATTCCATAAAATTAAAGTTCAAAATCAAGGCCGTTTAACGAAATTTTCTATTTTTTTTTTTGCGCAAAGTTATCTCAAATTTTTTTTTTGGTATGGGGATGGGTCGGCGGTGCCGATAAGTGCCCGACCTTTTACAAGAAAATGAATAGGCTAAAAATTTTTAAATATAAAATTTTTAATATTCTGAAAGCGAATAAAAATAAATTACATAATTAAAATATTCAACATTAATGTAAACACTATGTTGCCGTATTATTAAAATAAAGGAATATTCGACGGAATTCCGTTTTTTATTATTTGTTTCTGTATTTTTTCTTGATAAAAGACAATTTTGAAGTGTTTAAATTTTCAAAAGCAAATTATTTTTATCTAATTTAAGACTCAACGAGATAAAACGTCAATTATATATTGTCTGTAATTATATAATATTTTTAAAGAACCTGGCGTAGATTATCTTTTCAGAGAATCAATATAAACATTTGATTAATAAACATTGACATTTTATTGACAAAAACTAATTTATTACTAAATTATTAACATTTTCAATAGAATTTTAAAGAATTATTAAGGAATTGCAGGCAATGAAATTTTGGCAATTTATTATTTTCATAATCTATTCAGCATTTTTGATCAAAAATGCAAATTCTGTGGGCGAAGGCGGATCAAAACTTTACAAAACATTTGATGAAATATTTGGAAAAGGATGGGACGATGAAAGTAATGATTCAAAAAATTTGAACTGTCGTCATGTTAAAGAAAAAGTTCAAGACGTACAAGCTCCAAACATTTCTGATCAGAAAAATATTGATGAAATATTAAAACAGAAATTTGATGAAATTTATGATGAAAATTGGTCGGAAGACGAAAACAATTCAACGCCAGATCAAGATCAAAGTGTTGATGAACTACAAAATGAGTCAAATGAATGTGAAAAAATTCAATCTGATCAGCAAAAACGTGAAATTATCCAAAAATTCCATGAAATGAAAGATAATTATCGGGAAAAGGGATGTTCCAAAAATGAATGGAGTCAAATTGAGAGAAAAATTGCGAATAGTTTGGGTGTTGGTCGCACAACAATTTATAAATGGAGCAAAGAATTGGGCTTAAGTCGAGAAACGAAATTTAAATCAAAGTTTTCTGAGTTAGAAAAACGTCAAATTTTGAAACAATTTGATGAAATAAAAAGCAAATGTTTGAAGGCAAAAATCAAAAGCGGTCAAAGAATGAACTCGATGAGAAAATTGCAAAAAAATTCGGCGTTTGTTTCAGCACAATTTATTATTGGAAGCGCAAATTTGGCCTTTCTGTCAGCAATAAAACATTTTTTGATGCAACAAAAATTGGAATTTTAAAGGAATATGCCAAAATAAAAGGGAAGAATCCGAAAATGAGTGATTATGGCATTGCTGATTTGTTGAAAATCTCAATAAGCAGTTTAAAAAGATGGAAAGCTCAATTTAGATTTTAAAAATAAATACTACGGACTTTGTGAGGGCCCCTGACTCAACGTGAAGATGTTATTATTGTTTGGGATTGGATTATTTCAAAATTGTTGTTATTTTATTGATTTCTTTAATTTTATAAAAGTTTTAAAATAAATATGTATCAATTTGCTGTGACTTCCACAAATTTACTTTCTGTGTTTTTACTCCATGAGAAAAATTGTTGGTGGTGTGAAAATATCGGAATTTTAGAAAGCTCCATCAAGACTTAATGCTAATGTTTTGCTCCGTTCACTGCGAAATTTTTAGAAACACGGACAATTCACGAAGGTTTCGAGCCCGGATTTAAATTTTAATAAAAATTTTTGTATGGTAATAAATAGAAAAGTATAATTCCGGCACAACTGTAGACTATCCGTTCATAAGAATAGCTTTTAATTGGATATCGAGATTTTCAAATGACACGGGTAAGGGCTACGGGCACGGATTACCGACGTACAATGGCAAGGGCTACACGGGCTAAAACCCCGCGTACCCCGTTTTGTAAGGATTTGAGTGTTCCGCTGGTTGGAAGCGAACGGTTAAAACGCCTATGGCGGGGGCAAAAGATCATCCATAAAGAAGAAGGCTAATGGGACGCCCCGGTAGCTCAGTTGGAAGAGCTGCCACGGATTGGGTGGAGGACGTGGGTTCGAGTCCCACCCGGGGCTAGCATTTTGCCTATTCTTTACTGGTAGCACCGGATGGTTGCCCAACCGTCGCCAGCGAAGCGATCGATGTGTGATCGAACGATGGACCGAGGGACCGGTCCCGTTGAGGATGAAGCTGTAAGGATTTGAGTGTTCCGCTGGTTGGAAGCGAACGGTTAAAACGCCTATGGCGGGGGCAAAAGATCATCCATAAAGAAGAAGGCTAATGGGACGCCCCGGTAGCTCAGTTGGAAGAGCTGCCCACGGATTGGGTGGAGGACGTGGGTTCGAGTCCCACCCGGGGCTAGCATTTTGCCTATTCTTTACTGTTTTAACATTTTTGAGCGAAAGATTTTGAAAATTTTGTCGATTTTGAATTAGACAAAATAGGAGCTGACAAATGAGGGGTAGAGACCGGATTTTTTGAAATTCCCCGATCAGGATTTTTAAAAGGTGCCAGCGGTGCCGAATGGCTCCGCCGCAAAAATTTGAATTTTTTGACTCAATTTGTTAAGCGATTTCAACGAAAATTTCAAAAATTCGTAATGAATAGGAGAGGCCCGGCGGTGACGATAAGCGCTGCCGGGAAATTTTTTGATTTTAATGAATCTTGCTAAAAAAATTGGTCCAATAATTACCAATGCATTTGACAAAGAATTTTTAAAATCGGTGACTTTGTCCAACCAAAAAATGAAAAAGTTGTCATGGCGCCCTATTTTTAAATTCGGGAAAAATTTTTAGAAAAAACTTTACAAATCATTTGTTGAAATATTTGGAAAAGGATGGGACGATGAAAGTAATGATTCAAAAGACTTGAACTGTCGCCATGTTAAAGAAGAAGTTCAAGACGTACAAGCTCCAATCACTTCTGATCAGAAAAATATTGATGAAATATTGAAACAGAAATTTGATGAAATTTATGATGAAAATTGGTCGGAAGACGAAAACAATTCAACGCCAGATCAAGATCAAAGTGTTGATGAACATCAAAATGAGTCCAATGAATGTGAAAAAATTGAGTCTGATCAGCAAAAATGGGAAATTATTCAAAAATTCGTGAAATGAAAGATAATTATCGGAAAAAAACAAACACGCACATTCAGCCAAAGAATGGGTTAAAATTGAAGCAAAAATACTTATATTACATGGTTTGGGTGTTGGTCGACAACAATTTATAAATGGATCAAAGAATTGGGTTTAAACCAAAAGTTTACTGAGTTAGAAAAATGTCAAATTTTAAAACAATTTGATGAAATAAAAAGCAAATGTAAAAAGGCAAAACACAAAAACATTTCAATGCGTGAATTTGATCAGAAAATTGCAAAAAAAAAAAAAAGAAAAAGCGTAGAAATGAATTGAGTCGGGAACAGAGGTGAGAGTTGAGAGGAGGTGAGGGACCGCCCCTTTGGGATTAACGAGATGGACGACAATAATCGATGCGAGCCCCAGGGCAAAGATTGAGTGTGATTAGATTATATGTATCACTTATAATTATTTTCATGCAATATTGCCGTGTTCTGTATCAATCGTTAATGGGGTCTTTCTTTTTTTATGGATTTGGAGAAAGTGACGACGACTAGGACGTGTGTACAAATTAGAGCCCCATCGAGACGAGATCTCGTCTCGAGATTCTCGAAAAAATCTCGACCTCGAGATCTCGCTCGAAGCTCAAGTCCGGGCTCTAATTATTATAGCTAAATTCCGTAGAAAATTACTAATAAAATCTATCTCTTAATAGAATCTAATTGAAACAAAAAGGAAAAAGCTATATTATAAAAAGACATTTATATTATTTCTTTATAATAATGGCAAATGGCACAATGCCAAAAGTGGTCACAAAAGTGCATAAAATTGTAAAATATATTTTAAGCAAATATTATTTGTTAACCAAAAGGGCAAACAAACAAAGCACAACGAAAAGCGATTTTAAATTATATTCTTTCTTTATAAATTATAATAATGGCAAATGGCACAATGCCAAAAGTGGTCACAAAAAGTGCATAAATTTGTGTATAAAAGCGAATAGTATTTGTTTAAAATTACATAAGCCATTTTTCTTTTAATCAATCCATCTTTAAGTTTATTTACTTTTCACCTTCCTTTTTGTACATTTTTCGTTGATAGATTATACATTCTTAATCCAATTGCAAAGCTACGGGCAAGTTTTCTCAGGGAAAAAGACGATTCGTTCCCTTTTGCCCAACTTTTTTGAAACTTTTTCATTATAACTTTTTTTTTATAGCGAACCAAATGAAATATTTTTGGTATCATTCGAAAGCAAACAGTGAGTAGAAGCAATTATCAAGCAAAAGCTAACCGATTGGCCAAATGCCAAAAAAGTTATGACCATCATGGCCACAAAACTCAAATTTTCTGATTTTTGGCCCATAACTTTTTTGGCATTTGTTTAATCGGTTAGCTTTTGCTTGTTAATAGCTTCTACTCAATGTTTGCTTTCGAAGATAGCAAAAAGATTTCATTTGGTTTGCTATAAGAAAAGTTATAATGAAAAAGGTTCAAAAAAGTTGGGCAAAAGGGGAACGAATCGTCCTTCGTTTTCATCTGTTTTTTAAATAGGTTTAATTTCCATTTGGGTGGGACGCCGCGGGGGGTAAAATTCGTCGGTATAAATTTATCTGACCAAATTAAATTAATTTAATAATGCTCCACAGGCATTTTGCTTTTTTGTTTGATTTTAGCTTTGGCAAGGTTTCTTTGCGGCATTACGGCCTTTTAGACGTTGGTGGGGGGGGGTCTAGAAAGGTGCATACCAAAGACCAAAAAGTTAGTTTAATTTATTTACACTGGATTGGCAAAAGGTTAAGAAATAATAAGCTTACATATAAGAAGAAAGAAAATGTATCACTTCTGTCATTAGTTCGAACTCGCTAATGTGAAATTCAAAAAACAATTTATTTAAAAATTTGTAACAGCAATGGAATTTAAATGCCAAAAATTGCTTTTACATCTGCGTAATTCTGCTCAACAACTTGGCTGCTGCTGATGATGATGATGAGTAATTCTTTAAATTATTTTAATCTTTTCATTATTTTCATACATTGCGTGATGATTACTAAAGACCGGAAACTTGGACACAAAACCCAAAACATTTTTTGGTTTTGATTTTTTGTATTGTACTCAAATTTGACCCAAAACCCGATTTTTTTGGTCTTGCTCATTTGATCTAAAAACCTAACAATTTTTTAGTTTTTTTTTGGCCTAGCAAAACCCCAAAAATTTGTACAAACCCAAAAGATTTTAGTAAAACATAACAAAAAGCTTGAATTTCAGATTTTTTTAAAATATTTTTATAAAATTTATTCAACACGTTTGGTGAAATTAGTTATTTATCTAATTAGCGTTTTTTTTTAAATCTCGTATTCAAAAAATTGACTCTTTTTTTTGGGTTGTGCTTTAATTTGGCCCAAAACCAAAAAACTTTTGGACCGATTTTTTGTACAAAAACCCCAAACTTTCTGATTTAAACTCATCTAAATTTTCAGGGATTTTGGAGAATGCATTTTTGTGTGCTTATTTCGGCGATTTTTGTGCTTCTTAAGGCAGCAAGTGCAGCAGAATGCGGCTGTGTCGGGTCAAAACCAGCCGAAGGGACCGTAGAAGCATTAAATTTGTATATAAAAGCGAAAATTATTTGTTTAAAATCACATAAATATGGCCCGGATTTATACGGACTAAAAACCCCCAAATATGGATGGACCAAAAACCCCAAAAAGTGCCAAAATATGGACTAAAAAATGTTTGTGCTCCAATTTGTGGCCAAACCCAAAAAACTTTTGGACCGATTTTTTGTACAAAAACCCCAAACTTTCTGATTTAAACTCATCTAAATTTTCAGGGATTTTGGAGAATGCATTTTTGTGTGCTTATTTCGGCGATTTTTGTGCTTCTTATGGCAGAAAGTGTAGCAGAATGCGGCTGTGTCGGGTCAAAACCAGCCGAAGGGACCGTAGAAGCGTTAAATTTGTATATAAAAGCGAAAATTAACTTTTGGACCGATTTTTTGTACAAAAACCCCAAACTTTCTGATAAACTCATTTAATTTTTTTAGGGATTCTGGAGAGACAGCTCAAAATTTTGCAACAAAATACCTGATGAACTTTACACTGGATATCGGACAACGATGGAGTGATTATTGCTGTTTCATTTTTGCTATAGCGTTTTGTTCTCGGTGATTGAATTGTTGTGCTCATTACTGTATTGTTGCAAAAATGTTATCGGAGATGCCATAATTTCAATTTCTCACAACACGATATGAAAAAGCCTTTTTTATAAATGCCAAAAATCGATGTAATGTATTGATTGCTCCTTTTTTTTATATGGACACTTTTGCTCAATATTAATAGCATTCTGTGCCGTGCCATTGTCTCAATTCTTTCTTCTCTTTTCCCTACTTTTTTATATTTTTGCCAACAAATTTTTTTTCGATAAAAAGGGTCGATCGAATTGTTTATGCATTTTTTAAATGTGGGAGGGGAGGATCATTTTTGCTATAGCGTTTCATCTGTTCTCGATGATTGGGTATTTTCCGTTTTTATTGCATTTTTTTTGTTGTGGACTCTGATCGGAACTTGTAAATATTTTTGTTTTAAATAGTTTGTCTTAACCAACATGGCGATGGGAGATAAAATGCCTAGTGCGGTGCTAAAAGACTATCATCCATAAAGAAAAAGGTACAAAAATTAAATTACCTTTTAATTTTTTCCCTGCTCACCTAAACGCTCCAGAAACCCCCAAAAATCAGTATTTGTTAAACCCGATCTCGTCTCGAGGATCTCGAAAAATCTCGACGAGATTCTCGAAAAATCTCGACCTCGAGATCTTGCTCGACGAAAAATGAGCTTCACGAGATTTTTCGAGACCGAGATTTTTTCGAGAATCTCGACTCGAGATCTCGCTCGAAGCTCAAGTCCGGGCTCTAGTCAAATAAAATGATATCGGATCGGGTTGAATGTGGGCTCTGCGAGTAAAGAATTTTTTTGTACCCGTTCGATTTTGTTGAAGAGATTTTAGTTGTTGGGTTCCAAACAGGGATGGATGTGTTCACGCCAATCACGGCGTTTTTGGGGTCTGTGATCACGGATCACGGTCACGGATTTTTTAAAATAATCCGTGGTTTTGCTCCGTGATTGGTGTTGATGAGGAAAGGAGAACAATCTATTCTTTTCATAACATATCGTACCTTCTACCGGTTGGCGAACATCGAAGCCCGAGAGGTTAGTTACTACATCGAAAACATTACAATAAATGAGCGATTTGATAGGCAATTTTCAACCCAATGCCAAGAGAGAAAAAGTTCCGTAACGGAAAATGGCAAAAAGTAGAAGATGTTAAAAGGATAATTCAGCATGTTTAAATACAACATTTTTAAAATAAGTTTTGGCTTAAAATCATTCAAAAAGCATGAATCGTCAAATGTTTGGAGTGGCAAAATCCTTCAATTGTACGAATTCGGCTTTGTCCAATGAATTTGTTACAAAGAATGACACCAAAAAAGTTAAAATCCAAAACTCTTCCATTTTTTATTTAGGCAAAATGACCTCTGAATTTAAGGGCATTTATAATCTATGTCCTCTCACTAGGGCTGCCAAAAATATGCAAATGCATATTTTTTTCCTGGATTCTACGTAGTCTAAATAGTAGGAAAAACATCTTCTTTTTTGAATTTGCGAACAAAAGTCGGGACTTTTATTTGCATATTTTTGCATATTTCCGACTTTTTGTGCATATTTGCATATTTTGGGTTTTTGTGCATATTTCGTGCATATTTCGCCATTTTTGATAAATTTTTCAGGTTTTCTGAGAAATTCGACAGTAAATATTTCCAATATGGCTAAAATTTAGTCCAAATCTGCATGGATGCGCGACTGGATTAACAGAATCGACGGAAAAACAACGTACACGACTGACGGAACAATAGTGTATTGTCAGCCTTGTCAACAACAGGTTGAAAATCAACCGTTTTCATCGCGACAACAACAACAACAAGACAACGAAAACAATTTGCAGGTACCTTCAAAGAGATTCTCACAGCTAAAACAACATGATGAAACTGGCAAGCATAAATCGAACTTTGAACATTTCGTCCGACCAAGCGGAAGTGTCCAAAAACAACCTTTTTTGGCTGACACTTCAGTTAAAAAGCCTGATCAATTTACAATGGAGTTGTGTGATGCCTTAATTTCTGCTAACATTCCATTTTACAAATTGGAAAACAAAGTTTTCAGAGGTTTTGCTTGTTTTTTTCATAATAACTTTCTTTACTTAGAATTTCTTGAAAAACATTGCAAGCGCACCTTTCCCAGTCGAATGACATTGCACAACCATCTTGGAATATGTTACGAACAGGTTTTATAATAATTCTATTAAATAACAAAAATGTAGAGAACTTAAATTTCAGAAAATGGATGAACTTAAAAAGGAGTTCAGTGGCAAACAAATTTGGGCCTCTGTTGTTGAAACAACGGACAAGAAAGGAAGGTACGTCGCCAATTTGATTATTGGAGTCTTGGATTGCAAATTGAATAAACCTGTGTTGGTCGCCGTCAAGTACCTTGAAAAGACTAACAACGAAACAATAGCGCGTTTTGTCAATGATAATCTCCGAACGTTCATTTCCGCTGAAAATTTATTGCTATTTGTAACGGACGGTGCGCGTTACATGATTAAAGCGGCGAAGGTTCCCAAAAATTGTGAATTTACTAACATTAATAGTTATTTTAAGGGGCTCAAAATGTTTTACCCCAACTTAATCCATTTGACGTGTGTCTGTCACGGCCTTAACAGAGTGTGTGAAGCAATTCGGGCCCACTTTGTTGATGTGGATGAATTGATTGCCAGTACAAAAAAAGTTTTTTCTAAGGCGCCGTCAAGGGTAGCCAAATTTCGAGAACTGTGCGATTTACCCCTTCCTCCACGCCCTATCATCACAAGATGGGCAACCTGGCTTCGTGCCGCACTGTACTATTCTGAACATTTTGATCAAATTGGTGCAATTGTTGAATGTTTCAACCAAAACGATTCCGACGCCATAAAAAAATCACAAATTTCATTCAAAATTCCGAATGTGCAAGCAGATTTGGCATTTATTCGTGCAAATTTTCACTATTTGCCTGACGCAATTGAGAAATTAGAGGCGCGCGACCTCCTACTTGTGGAAAGTTAAAATTATTGTTACATTCTAAATTAATTTTCATCTTTTTAACTTAAAGGTTTGGATATACTGGCAGATGTTGGAAATGAAATAAATTTGGTGCCTGGGCCCGTTGGAAAAGTGATGCAAGAAAAGTTCGGCAATGTCCTGCTAAACAATCCTGGATTTGATCAGATGCGGGTAAAAAAAAAATATTTTTTTTTAAATAGTTTGATTTTAGGAAATCGGCATGGTTTTGCGGGGAGAACATGTTCAAATGCATTTGCCACCAGATGTGATTGCAAAATTCAAATATGCGCCAATTCAATCCTGCGAAGTGGAGAGATCTTTTTCGATTTACAAACATATTCTGGCAGATAACAGGATGAGCTTTACGACAGAAAACCTTGAAAAATTTTTGATTTGCAATTGCAAAAACAACTGTTAAAATCTATGGAGAATAAATTTTTTTTTAACTACATTTTCACCCTAAATTTTCAACTTTTTATGCATATTTGGTGCATATTTTGCGATTTTTATGCATATTTTATGCATATTTCACTGTTTTATTTGCATGTTTATGTGCATATTTTGGCCACTTTTTGTGCATATTTTTGGCAGCCCTACCTCTCACCAATTAACATTTAACACCAATTATTCAACATGTTATTCACCAGCTGCTACAGTTGCATCTGCGTCAACTGCAGATGACGCTTTGAAGTGAGAGGTGGCTGAGGATGATGATGATAATGGGCAGATCAATTTGTTATTTGTCAACTATTAAATAAATAATAATTTTGTTAAAAAAATAATTATTTTTAAAATTTCTATCTCAACAAATAATCTGCATAGATGAAGTATAGTGTCGGCAACAGTGGACCCAAATAATTGATAAAATAATAATTAAAATATAATTTTTTATTAATTCCTTGTCAACTTTGACCATCCATACTTTCTTTTTAGACAATTGGATAAATGTAAACTTTTTCATTAACACTTATTTTAATAAAGCTACCTTTGATTATTTGATTTAATTATGCCATTTCATTCAACAACAAAAATTTTAGGGGTGGGGGGGAGTGCCTGGGTGCTTTTGTCGTCGTCATATCGGTCGAAGTGCGAGCGACATCTCGACATCTGCATTGCCTGTAAATTAAAATGAATTTGTCTTCGAACGATTTGATCTTTTCAGGAAACCAATAAAAGCATTGGATTAATAAACATTGACTATATTGACAAAAACTAGTTTATTGCTAAATTATTAATATTTCTAATAAAATTTAAAGAAATTCTTAAGGAATTGGAGGCAATGAAATTTCGGATTTTAATTATTATTTTATTTGTTTCAACGAATTTAATCAAAAATGCTTATTCTGTGGGCGAAGGCGGATCAAAACTTTACAAAACATTTGATGAAATATTTGGAAAAGGATGGGACGATGAAAGTAATGATTCAAAAGACTTGAACTGTCGTCATGTTAAAGAAGAAGTTCAAGACGCACAAGCTCCAATCACTTCTGATCAGAAAAATATTGATGAAATATTGAAACAGAAATTTGATGAAATTTATGCTGAAAATTGGTCGGAAGACGAAGACAATTCAGCGCCAGATCAAGATGAGAGTGTTGATGAGCAGCAAAATGAGTCCAATGAATATGAAAAAATTAAGACTGATCAGCAAAAATGGGAAATTATTCAAAAATTCCGTAAAATAAAAGATAATTATCGGGAAAAAAACAAACGCCCAAACTCAACCAAAGAATGGAATCAAATTGAGATAAAAATATCAAATAGTTTGGGTGTTGGTCGCTCAACAATTTATAGATGGATTAAAAAATTCGGTCTAAAAAAAGAAATAAAGTCTAAATTTTCTGAGTTCGAAAAAAGTGAAATTTTGAAACAATTTGATGAAATAAAAAGCAAATGTAAAAAGGCAAAACTCAAAAATCTTTCAATGCGCGAACTCGATGATAAAATTGCAAAAAAATTGGGCGTTTGTAGAACAACAATTATTGAATGGAAGCGCAAATTTGGCCTTTCTGTCAGCAAGAAATTTTCTAACGCAAAAAAAATTGGAATTTTAAAAAAACATGCCAAAATAAAAGGGGAAAATCCGAAAATGAGTGATTGTGGCATTGCTGATTTGTTGAAAATCTCAATAAATAGTTTAATTCGATGGAAAAAACAATTTAAAGATGAAATTAAGAACCTTTGAAAATATGGGCTTTGTAGGCCCTTAACTCAGCGCGAAATGTTATTGTTTGGGATTGTATTAATTAAAATTTTTTGTTATTTAGTGATTGCATTTTGCATTTCTTTGATTTTTATCTGTTTTTTGTGATTTCCATAGTCATGTCAATTCTTAAAATTATATTTTTTGAAAATCATTAACAAAAATGCAAATAAACGGAATCCCCTCAAAATCGACTATTTTTTTATTGTAAAATTGACCAATTTTCTTAATAAAATTATTAAAAATATCCTGACGGCGCCCTAGTACCCCCAACAACTACCGCCCTGGTCTCGGGTAAAACAGAAAATTTCACCCCTAAAGATTTTTGAGGAAATTTTTTTTCTAGAAAAATGCCCTTGGCCTTGAAAGTCGGCAACCCTTGCCCGTGTCAGACAAAGCCAAGATCATTGATTTTTTCAAAAATTCTTATAAAACGAATGAAATCGAATTTTTTTCTTGTCAAGGTCATTCAATCAAAGGTAATTATTGGGAAAAAACAAATCCAACCAAAGTAAAATTAGAATTTGGGTCGTAGAATCCAAATCTGATTACCATTTCAACCAATTTCGAACCCCTGACCCGAATTCGAATTTTTTATAAACAGTATGGTGGTTTAAATAAAAAAACTAAAATTTTTTCAAAATTGTTCGAATCGGGTTCGGGGTTCGGAATTTGTCAAATAGAAGTCAGATTCGGATTCTACGGGCCAGAAAACCCCTAAACACTATTTGATTTTTTGAAAAATTGTTCGATTTTGGGTCAGGGGTTCTTCGTCGAAATGAAAGTGGTAAAATTCAAGAATTCAGTTCGATTCGTAATTTTAAAAGCCTATTTGAGTGATTTTGCCCATTTTTTAATCAGTGGACAACTGAGTCCCCAGTCAAAAGACACTTCAGTCCCGGGCTCATAAATGCTTCAAAGTGGTTTCCGCCAAAAAATTCTTTCAGATTCGTAGGCTTAGCGCTAGTCGAAAGGTACACGTATTCTTGAATTTTTCCATGAAAGTGATTTTGGATTCTACGTCTCCGAAAACCCCTAGAATCGTGTTTTTAACATTTTGAAAAAATGCCGTCGCTGGGAATTTTTAGATATTATATAAAATATGGGCTTAATCGAAAATAGCTAGTCGATATGTTAACAAAAGTTTCCAACGGAGAACTTTTTGAAATGAAATTTCAATAAATAACAAAAAATTTCAAATAATCCAATCCCAAACAATAATAACATCTTCGTGATGAGTCAAGGGCTTACAAAGTCCGTATCTTTTCAAAGGTTGTCAATTTCATCTTTAAATTGTTTTTTCCAACGACGTATGCTACTTAATGATATGTTCAACATATCAGCAATAACGGCATCTGTCATTTTTGGATTTTCCCCTTTTATTTTGGCATATTTTTTCAAAATTCCAATTTTTGTTGCGTCAGAAATTTTGTTGTTGACAGAAAGGTCAAATTTGCGCTTCCATATAGTAATTGTTGCTCTACAAACGCCCAATTTTTTTGCAATTTTCTCATCGAGTTTATTTTTTGAAATGTTTACGAGTTTTGCTTTTTTACATTTGTTTTTTATTTCATCAAATTGTTTTAAAATTTTACGTTTTTCTAACTCAGAAAACTTTGATTTAAACTTTGTTTCTTGGCTTAAACCCAATTCTTTGCTCCATTTAAAAATTGTTGTGCGACCAACACCCAAACTATTTGATATTTTTAGCTCAATTTTAACCCATTCTTTGCTTGAGTGTGCGCGTTTGTTTTTTTCCCGATAATTTTCTTTCATTTCACGGAATTTTTGGATAATTTCACGTTTTTGCTGATCAGACTCAATTTTTTCACATTCATTGGACTCATTTTGCTGTTCATCAACACTCTCATCTTGATCTGACGCTGAATTGTTTTCGTCTTCCGACCAATTTTCATCATAAATTTCATCAAATTTTTGTTTCAATATTTCATCAATATTTTTCTGATCAGAAGTGATTGGAGCTTGTACGTCTTGAACTTCTTCTTTAACATGACGACAATTCAAGTCTTTTGAATCATTACTTTCATCGTCCCATCCTTTTCCAAATATTTCATCAAATGTTTTGTAAAGTTTTGATTCTTGTCCACTTTGGCCGACAGAATAAGCAATTTGGGTCAAATTCGTTGCAAAAAATGAAATAATAATTAATAGGCGACATTTCATTTTTTATTTTAAAATAAAGAAATTAAATATTTTGCTTTTCAATCAAATTTTACACAAAAAAAGAAATATTGAAGCTATTTGTTAATATGATGATTTTATTTGCGTTATTAAATGAATGCTTGTTCAAACTACAATTAACTTTCTATTTAAGTTATTCATTGAAAGATTAATAACAAATCATTTGTGCATTAAAAAAAAGTGGCCAATTGATTGGCAGATTATTTATTCTCTCCCCTCTCTCACCTAATTCATGCCATTCGTCAACACACAAAATCCATTTTCTTCCCACAAACTATGAGATCGATGAGATTTTGCACAAAATTTGGCCTTTCTGTCGGCAATAAAATTTCGTTTCGTATAAACTACAGTATAAATATGAGCATAAAATAACCCTGATTCTGATCATTATGAAAGTTTTGTCAATAGAAAAATAAGGGAAAGATTTGATGAAATGTTTGATGAAAATTGGTGACAATGAATTTATTGAGAAAATGGAAGCTGATTTAACTGTTCAGAATTATTTCATTGATGTACAAAAATGTCAAAAAGTTCATGAAAATAAAAAAATTGAATTAGCATATTAATGGAAAGCAGACCCGTCATGGCACAACAACAATATGCATGTCACAACAACAACAGGTAAACATCAGGGAGCTCAACTCATCTGCGAGAAAATATGGCAACCGACTCCAAAAATATGGCATTTTTATGGCATCGAGGTCAAAAATATGGCATTTTTATGGCATCGAGGGGTCAAAAATATGGCATTTTTATGGCATGTTTTCTTAAGGAATTTTCAAAAATGCAAATTTTTTTTTGAGAATTCTGCTTCACTGTTTGGAGGGGGGGGGGGTCGGCGGTGCCGATAGGCGCCGCCGAGAAAATTTTGAATTTTTGACTCAATTTGTAGAGATTTGCAACCAAAAACTTCAAATTATATGATGCAAAGAAGCACTATTTTCGGAAAATGCTTCATTTTTCCCGTAAAAAATGAGAATTTTTCACAAAGTCAAAAATATGGCATGGCAAGTGTACAAAAAATATGGCAAATTTTCAAAATTATGGCATTTGCCATAAAAATAGGGCATTTTGAGATCCCTGTAACTCTTCAGGGAATGGTTTTCAACAAAAATTTTTTCGGATTCTTAATAAAAATTATAATAACTTAATTTTCTTTATATTATCGATTTTTTCACATGAAAAGGCAAAAACCATCCTTTCCAAACCCATCGGAAGGCGCTTTCGACGATTTGCAACGTTTTATTTTATTTTATTTTTAAGTTAAACAGTTTCTAATAATTATGAATAAATATTTTCTTAAAAATTAAAGAATAATATAGTTAAGAAAATTATTTTTCAGCATAAATTTAATTATGAAATTGAACATTCTACAAATAATCTGTTTAATAAATTATGTTGTTACATTTCCAAACGATTTATTTGATGAACTTTGGCAGCCAAATCAATCAGAGCCTCAAGCAAACAACAATCCGATTGAATCTCAGCCAGAAATCAAAGTTTGTCATAAAATTAAAAATAAAATTTTCGACAATTTTGTTTTTATTTTTGGGGTTTTGCTTTTTCATCCCAAAATCTAAATTAGCTAATTTAAGGTTGAACCGCACGAGGAACAATTTGATGGAAGATGGCGGGACGAACCTGCACTAAAAGGAATCGTAAAAGTTGATCATGAACCACATTATGGAGCAGTTAAAGTCGAAGGTGAGCCACTTCATGAGAGAGAAAATAATTTAAGTTTTAAAACAATTAAATAATTACAATTACAAATTTGGTTCAATATGCATAAGATCGAAATTATTTAAAAATGTTTATTTAATTTATATTTTACAATATGACATTCAGGAAAAGTTAAACATGAATTTGAATGGTTGGAAGAGGAGAGTCGTGAATTTAAAGAACAATTGGAGCATCATGTTAAAGAAGAAGACCAAGACGGACAAGTTCCAAACACTTCTGATCACAAAAAGATTGGAGATGATAATGATTATTGGACTGATCAAGATGAGAGTGTTGATGGACAGCAAACTGATTCCAATGAATGTGAAAAAATTGGGTTTGATCAGCAAAAACGTGAAATTATCCAAAAATTCCGTAAAATGAAAGAAAATTATAAGAAAAACAGAAAATATTCCAGAAATGAATGGATTCAAATTGAGTTAAAAATATCAAATAGTTTGGGTGTTGGTCGCACAACGTTGTATAAATGGAAGAAAGAATTTGGCTTTTCTGTCAGCAATCAAAAATTTTCTGAGTTAGAAAAACGTGAAATATTAAAACAATTTGATGAAATAAAAAGAAAATGTAAAAAGGCAAAACTCAAAAACTTTTCAATGCGCGAACTCGATCATAAAATTGCAAAAAAATTGGGCGTTTGTAGGGCAACAATTACTAGATGGAAGCGCAAATTTTGTCTTTCTGGCAACATTAAAATTTCTAATGCACCAAAAATTGAAATTTTGGAGAAATATGTCAAAATAAAAGGAAAGAATCCAAAAATGAGTGATCGTCACATTGCTACTTTGTTGGAAATCTCAAGAAGCAGCCTAAATAGATGGAAAGCTCAACTTAGAGAAGAAAATAAGCATCTTTGAGAGCACAAAATTTTAGAAGTTTGCCAGCCTCGGCACAACGACAACGGATGAAGAAAGATGCAATAAAAACGAAAAATGCACCCTTAAAAATCAAAACATTTAGACATCATAACTTTATTCACACCGCACTAAATCACTTTCCTTATACCAATGTAAACTATATAAGTAAAAACTATTTGTAAAACTAAACTAAGCAGTAAATCAAAGTTTAAAAAAGTTTTGATCAGAAAAACACGAAAAAGCCCGATTTTTGGCAGTTTTACAATATAATTTTTTTTGAAACTTTTCAAACCACTTGGACTTTGCTATAATGCTTTCTCTATTCAGGAGTAGGAATCACATGTCCTTTAGCCATTTCTCAGCTAATTTTGGATAACAAAATTTGGGCCTTTACTTTTGCACCAATAAAAAGTGGAGTGGTCGGACTTTGATTCCGTTACGTATTTTGTGTTCCGTATTTTTTTGCCATTTCGTTACGTATTTTGTGTTCCGTTTTTTTTGGCATTCCGTTACGTATTTTGTGTTTCGTATTTTTATTGCCATTTCGTCACGTATTTTGTGTTCCGTATTTCTTTGCCATTTCGTTACGTATTTTGTGTTCCGTTTTTTTGGCATTCCGTTACTTATTTTATGTTCCGTATTTTTTTGCCTCGTTACGTATTTTGTGTTCCGTATTTTTTTTGCCATTTCGTTACGTATTTTGTGTTCCGTATTTTTTGGCATTCCGTGTTCGTATTTTGAGTTCCGTATTTTTTTTGGCATTTCGTTACGTATTTTTGTATTCCGTATTTTTTGGCATTTCGTTACGTATTTTTGTGTTCCGTATTTTTTGGCATTCCGTTACGTATTTTGTGTTTCGTATTTTTATTGCCATTTCGTTACGTTTATGTTCCGTATTTTTCGTCTTTTCGTTACGTATTTCTGTGTTGCGTATTTTTTTGCCATTTCGTTACGTATTTTTGTTCCGTATTTTTTTGGCATTCCGTTACGTATTTTGTGTTTCGTATTTTTATTGCCATTTCGTTACGTTTATGTTCCGTATTTTTCGTCTTTTCGTTACGTATTTCTGTGTTCCGTATTTTTTTGGCATTCCGTTGCGTATTTTGTGTTCCGTATTTTGGGTTTCGTATTTTTTGGCATTCCGTGTTCGTATTTTGTGTTTCTATTTTTATTGCCATTTCGTTACGTTTATGTTCCGTATTTTTCGTCTTTTCGTTACGTATTTCTGTGTTGCGTATTTTTTTGCCATTTCGTTACGTATTTTTGTGTTCCGTATTTTTTGGCATTCCGTTACGTATTTTGTGTTTCGTATTTTTATTGCCATTTCGTTACGTTTATGTTCCGTATTTTTCGTCTTTTCGTTACGTATTTCTGTGTTGCGTATTTTTTTGCTATTTCGTTACGTATTTTTGTTCCGTATTTTTTTGGCATTCCGTTACGTATTTTGTGTTTCGTATTTTTATTGCCATTTCGTTACGTTTATGTTCCGTATTTTTCGTCTTTTCGTTACGTATTTCTGTGTTCCGTATTTTTTTGGCATTCCGTTGCGTATTTTGTGTTCCGTATTTTGGGTTTCGTATTTTTTGGCATTCCGTGTTCGTATTTTGAGTTTCGTATTTTTTTGACATTCCGTTACGTATTTCTGTGTTCCGTATTTTTTTTGGCATTTCGTTACGTATTTCTGTGTTCCGTATTTTTTTTGGCATTTCGTTACGTATTTTTGTGTTCCGTATTTTTTGGCATTCCTGTGTTCGTATTTTGAGTTTGTATTTTTTTGACATTCCGTTACGTATTTTGTGTTCCGTATTTTTTTGGCATTCCGTTACGTATTTCTCTGTTCCGTTTTTTTTTGGAATTTCGTTACGTATTTCTGTGTTCCGTATTTTTTTTGGCATTTCGTTACGTATTTTTGTGTTCCGTATTTTTTGGCATTCCTGTGTTCGTATTTTGAGTTTGTATTTTTTTGACATTCCGTTACGTATTTTGTGTTCCGTATTTTTTTGGCATTCCGTTACGTATTTCTGTGTTCCGTTTTTTTTTGGCATTTCGTTACGTATTTTTGTGTTCCGTATTTTTTGGCATTCCGTTACGTATTTTGTGTTTTGTATTTTTTTGTTGCCATTTCGTTACGTTTATGTTCCGTATTTTTTGTCTTTTCGTTAGAAAATTGTATTAATCCGCAATTATTTATTTGTACTTTTTTTTAAAACATATACAAAAGGTTTAGTTATTGCGCAATATATGGTATATATGTGTGCATTTATTCAATGTAAATGATTTATGATTATTTTATTTTTTTTTACACAAATTCTATCGATTTGTCTTTCCGCCGTTAGTTTATTTTTTAGTGGGCGCATTCGAGTAATGCTGACGCTGATGTTCTTCCCCATTAAATTTTGAACATTTTTTTTCAAAGCCCGTCAATCAGAGGGCATCCATTAATTGGTATTACTTTTACAAAAATTTTTTTGTAAAATAAAATAATGGCTTTTAAACGGATTCGTGCGGCTTGAGCAAATGTTTTGGCTGTTGTAAAGGAATTGAGTTTTTTTAAATTAAGAATTTCATTATTTTTAGCAGTTTTAATGTTTTATTTGATTTTATCTAAATTTAATATTTAAAAATATACGTTAAAGGTTATTAAGATGTCTAATTTTCTAATACATTTTCAAGATTAATATCCAGGTGTTCGAAACAAATTTTTTTTGTTGCTGTTTTTGGAATTGAATACCGGATACTTACAATCTTATCTGGCTTAATGGATTTAATGCTTATCAAAACATACATCTATCACGATGACGTCAAGGTCAACTGGGTGCAAGCGTTTTTCCGTTTCGCAAAATATATTTTCGACCCAAATCATTTGAGTTGGGTATTATTGCAATTATTTATTTAAATTTAATAAAAGCATAAAATAGCTTTAGACGTATTGTTTAAATATTTATTTCAATCGATTTCACTTATACAATATCTCATGTGTATTGAAAACGTGACAGTGAGCGGACATTCACATTTTGCCAAAAAAAAATTTGAGAAGGGAGAATAAATGCATGAAAATAATCTGCCAATCAATTTGATTGGCCACTTTTTCAATAAGTAAATCTACGCACAAAAGATTTGTTTAGTCAAAAAAAAATGAAATTTTGGCAATTAATTATTATTTTATTCTTTACAATATATTTAATCAAAAATGCTAATTCTGTGGGCGAACGCGGAAAAGAACCCAAACTTTACAAATCATTTGATGAAATATTTGGAAAAGGATGGGACGATGAAAGTAATGATTCAAAAGAGTTGAACTGTCGTCATGTTAAAGAAGAAGTTCAAGACGGACAAGCTCCAAACCCTTCTGATCAGAAAAATATTGAGGCTGAAATATTGAAACAGAAATTTGATGAAATTTATGATGAAAATTGGTCAGAAGACGAAGACAATTCAGCGCCATCCCCGGATGATCTTAATCAAGAAAATTCTTTTTCTGATCAAAATAACTCAACTGATCAAGATGAGAGTGTTGATGAACAGCAAAATGAGTCCAATAAATGTGAAAAAATTGAATCTGAACAGCAAAAACGTGAAATTATCCAAAAATTCCGTGAAATGAAAAATAATTATCGGGAAAAAAACAAACGCGCACATTCAAGCAAAGAATGGGTTCAAATTGAGACAAAAATATCAAATGGTTTGGGTGTTGGTCGCACAAAATTGTATAAATGGTTCAAAGAATTGGGCTTAAGTCAAGAAACAAAGCTTAAATCAAAGTTTTCTGAGTTAGAAAAACGGCAAATTTTAAAACAATTTGATGAGATAAAAAACAAATGTAAGCAGACAAAACTTAAAAGCGGTTCAAAAAATGAACTCGATAAGGAAATTGCTAAAAAATTGGACGTTTCTGAAAGAACAATTTATAAATGGAAGCGCGAATTTGGCCTTTCTGTCAGCAACAAAATTTCTGATGCAACAAAAATTGGAATTTTAAAGAAATATGCCAAAATAAAAGGGGAAAATCCGAAAATGAGTGATTGCGACATTGTTGATTTGTTGAAAATTTCAATAAGCAGTTTAAAAAAATGGAAAGTTCAATTTAGAAAAGAAATTAAGAACCTTTAAAAATATGTATACTGACTTTGTGGGGGCCCTTGACTCAACGAGAAGATGTTATTATTTTTGGGATTGGATTATTTCAAAATTGTTGTTATTTATTGATTTCTTTAATTTTATAAAAGTTTTAAAATAATTAGGTATCAAATTTGCTGTGACTTCCATAGACATTTTCTGTGTGTTTTTACTCTATGAGAAAATTGTTGCTCGTGAAAAAATATCGGAATTTTGAATGCACCATCAAGACTTACTTCAGTCGGTCAAATGTTCGAATCTGGATTCAAATTTTTAAAAAAATTTTGTGGGGTAATAAATAGAAAAGAATAATTCCGGGACAATTATAGACTATCCGTTCGTAAGAATAGCTTTTATCCTAAGGTTAAGCCTAAGCATGCTTAGCTAGGGCGGGGGCAGAAGAGCATCCATAAGAAAGGCAGCCGGGACGCCCCGTAGCTCAGTTGGAAGAGCTGCACGGATTGGGGTGGGGGCCGCGGGTTCGAGTCCCACCCGGGCCCGTATGCAAAGAACGGGGTAAAGTTACCCAGGTAAGGTTACCCAGGTAAGGTTACCCAGGTAAGGTTACCCAGGTAAGGTTACCCAGGTAAGGTTACCCAGGTAAGGTTACCCAGGTAAGGTTACCCAGGTAAGGTTACCCAGGTAAGGTTACCCAGGTAAGGTTACCCGGGTAACTTAACCCACAACTCGGGGTAGTTCATTGAATACGGGTAACGGGTAACGGGTAAGGTTACCCGCAGCTGAGGGTAACCTTACCCTTACCCCGTTCTTTGCATACGGGCCCCCCGGGGTTAAGCATTTTCCCCTATTCTTTTCTTTACTCTACAAACGCGTGACCGGAAACTTGGACCCAAAACCCAAAAAATTTTTGGTTTTTCAAATTTGGTGGGCGAACATGTACAAGAGCCAAAACTTTACAAATCATTTGATGAAATATTTGGAAAAGGATGGGACAATGAAAGTAATGATTCAAAAGATTTGAACTGTCGTCATGTTAAAGAAGAAGTTCAAGACGTACAAGCTCCAATCACTTCTGATCAGAAAAAATTTGATAAAATATTGAAACAGAAATTTGAATGAAATTTATGATGAAAATTGGTCAGAAGACGAAGACAATTCAGCGCCATCAGCGGATGATCTTGATAATCCGCATTATTTATTTGTACTTTTTTTTAAAACATATACAAAAGGTTTAGTTATTGCGCAATATATGGTATAAATGTGTGCATTTATTCAATGTGAATGATTTATGAAATTATTTTAATTTTTTTTTACACAAATTCTATCGATTTGTCTTTCCGCCGTTAGTTTATTTTTTAGTGGGCGCATTCGAGTAATGCTGACGCTGAGGTTCTTCCCCATTAAATTTTGAACATTTTTTCAAAGCCCGTCAATCAGAGGGCATCCATTAATTGGTATTACTTTTACAAAATTTTTTTTGTAAAATAAAAATAAAAATTTAATGACTTTTAAAAAAGAGCTATTAATTTTTCTGAACGGGTCGATCACACCGCCGAATTCCTCAAAATTTTAATCTGTTAAGCATAAAATAAAAAGAAACGTTTTCAGTAAAATTCATTGACTAAATTGCGTTTAATTTTGCATTGCTTAAACAAATAAAATAAAAGATTTTTTTAAATTAACAATGGAAACGATTTTGATCAAATTTTGGACTTTATTTTTGATCGTCTGTTTTCTGATTGATCGGACCAATTCGTGCGGCTTGTTCAGCAAATGTTTTGGCTGTTGTAAAGGTTGGAATATTGCGGAAAAGGCTAATGGAAAGGTAAATCGAACAAAATTTGTGCGACAACTTTCATTCAATCACACGCAAATTGAGTTTTTTTAAATTAAAAATTTCATTATTTTTTTTAGCAGTTTTAATGTTTTAATTTGATTTTATCTAAATTTAATAGTTAAAAAAATATTTAAAAATATGCGTTAAATGTTATTAAAATTGTCTAATACAATTTTCAGAATTAATAATAATAGAAAATTTGATTTTTAGGCTCACAATTTTCACGAATAACCAACAAAATGTCCGCCGTTCATAACAGTGCCATGTTAGGTGTTCAACAACGACACGAAAAGTCAGTCCCGGACCATAAGGGAGGGGGTGCCATATTGTTGATCAAAATCTTTTAGAGTTTTGATTAAAATTAGGGTTTCAGGAATTCTTGATCAACTCGTGGCTTTGTAATTTTAAAAGTTATTTTTAGAAATTCTTCAATGTCTTAAAATTTTGTTTGTCCAAATTCAATGTTTTCAAGAGTTTTTTGTTTTTTTGCAACTTGCCAACCATTTTGCAGTCCCCCAAATCAACCTCATTAATCTGTTTAGCATACTCACCCACCAATAAGTCAGTCAGTCAGTCAGCACAAAGTTGGGTAAACAAAATTCTGTTGGAGTTGGGGGGGGGGGGCGCTTACCATTTCTTGTGATGGGATTGGGTGAGTGAGCTGGCACTTGAGGGGCGGAGGTTGATCCGATAATGAAAATCGATTGGATCCCGCATTTTTTTTGCATTAGGTCGAAAATTTTGTTGTTTTAACTTGCTTACCTGAACCTAAAAAACCCTAGCAAACCTATTTCAAGTAAAAAAGACTTTTTGTCCCTATTTTTGCCACTATTTGGGCGTTTTTTTTGAAAAATTTTTAGGAAAAATGTAAGAGAATTGGAATTTTCTTGTTTAAAGTTTTAAACTATTATTGTTATTTTTACACACATTTTTTTGCACCTATTTTTGCTTATCAACCCGGTTTTTAGTAACTATTTTGGCACTTTTTTCACCTATTTTAGGTAACCTAAAACTTGCATTCCTGTTTAAAACAAATTGCCATTTTCACATTTAAAAAGCATGAAAATAATGGCATTTCTAAACTGTACCCGAAATCAATAGGACTAAATGTTTTTTGTCTCTTTTTTAGAATTTTTTATTTTTTTCGGATGACTAAAAAGCGTACCATATTGATCACGCTGATCAGCATCGGCATTGTAGTGGCAGTGCTTGCCTGGGGCATCATTCGGTCAATGTTGCCTTAGGCAACAAAAATTTCAAAATTTTTTTAAATTTAACACACAACATTTATAGTAATCAGTCCAATGCCTCCAACACAACCCGGCTTATCTCTGTGCCCATCGAAATTCGTCGGTCTTCTATTCTGCACATTTGGCTCAAAACGCGTTCGGCCTCTCAGGTCGGTCGACATTTGATCTCTGATTAATACTTAAATTGATCACTAATTGAATACTCAAATTGATCACTTATGAATACTCAAATTTGATCTGTGATTGAAATACTGAAATTTGATCGCTGATTGAATACTATTTGATGATCGAGTATCCAAATTTGGTCTATGATTTAATTGCCTATTCGTTTCTTCTCCCCTCAAAAGGAAGTGCCGGCTCGTATTCGAATTCGACACCAGTCCATGGACAATGTGACATTGGCCAACACGGACCAGCACGTGGAGTTTGAGTTTCACGAGCTGTCACTTCAGCTGGAGGGGCCGGCAAAGCTTGAATGGACCAGCGCAGGTGGGAACCGGTGATCAAAGACCAATTACCATCGATCCAAAAGATCATGGATCAATAAAGACCGATCAGTACAAAACAGCTGATCAAAAACTATTTCAAATTTGAAAAGATGATCTGACGATCAGAAAAAATTAGCAATTTAAGTGAACAGATTTTTGTTATATTTTGTGAAAGATGATCAGAGTTTAAATTTGAATTAAAACTGATCAAAGAATTTTTTTCTTATTTTTCAATTCTGTTGCTCACCAGACACCCATGTCTCCTACATTTACGTGTACGAGCCGGAAAATGTGCTGACGCGCGGCATCCGTCCGGCATTCATTGCCAACGCGGCACGGTTTCCGGACGTGCGCGAGGGGTACCATTTCCGGCCGCCGTTGGGCTGGATGAACGACCCCAACGGGTTCAGCAAGTTCGGTAATGATGCCTTACCAATGTGTTTTTATGTAAATACACATAATAGTTTTTAAATATTAATTATAAATTTTTCTATTCTTTTTTAATGGTAAAAAGACGATTTGTTCCCGGTCAATTCGTTCGTTTCCGCCCGATTTATTCACTTAATGCGCACCCTTTAATTCAAGAGAACGGGTGCCGTTCTTTTTCGCCCGTTTGTTTTTCAATTATTTCTTCAAAGCGGTTCAAAATGTAATTTAAAAGCTTTTCTGGCACAACATTTTGATAGTGGCTTTGAATTCGGCACTTTAGAAAATTTGTTGAACAATTTTTTAGATGTTTTGGTGCCTTTTTTAAGGGACTAAATCGGGTTATGGCCACGAAAACTGGGCAAGGGAATGAATCGAGAAGGTAATACAATACACTCACTGATCTGGTTTCTGAATATTGTGAAAAAAGGCATTTTTGGACAATTGTCCCCGCAGGCGACCACTTCCATCTGTTCTACCAGCACTACCCGCACGCGTTGCACTGGAACGCCATGCACTGGGGCCACGCCGTCAGCCGGGACTTGGTCGGTCAGCAGAGCAAAAAATTGACATAATTAAAATCCGTTACCAAAATTGCCCGGATTTTGGATCCGGTTTAGAACATATGGCCGGGAGGGATTTTTCCGGAAAATTTCAAATGCAGAAAAATACGAAAGTGCTGCTCCAAAAACCCGGAAAATTCCGGGCGGGTGTCCGGGCCGGCTCCGGGCACTTGAGGCTGGTAGGTAAACCAAACAAAATTTTATCAGACCCCAATCCGGGTGTTTCGAAACAAATTTTTTTGTTGTTGTTTTTGGAATTGAATACCGGACGCCTTACAATGTTATCTGGCTTATAATGCCTTATCAAAACATATCATCTATCACGATCACGTTAAGGTCAATTGGGTGCACCAGCCCATCTTTCTGCTGCCTGACCCCGCGGTTGGGCTGGAGCATGCCGGTGCTGGCGGCATTTATTCCGGCTCCGCTGTGGTGGTGGCGGCGGCGGCGGACGGTGGTGAACAGCGGCGGCCGCCCACCATGGTCGTGTTCTACACGGACTCCTTGACCGGTCTGCCTGGCAGCAAAACTAATTTAAAAAAATCCATATCTACCGGCCTGGGCCAGTTCGGCACCGATCGTTTCGGCGCCGGCAAGTTTGAAACATCACAAACCTTTTTGTTAGTTTAGAAAATCCACAGAATCTTGACATCATTCGAAAGCACTATGTCTGTAGCTATGGTAAATATGGATCTGAGGGCCCAGGCTCAAAATCACTCAAAACCATTTTAATAGCGTTTTTTTAGGTGTGAAACCGATAGAACAATCAACTATTTTTTGCCGAAGCCTAAGCCTAAGGTGGCTTAGGCCTAAGCCTAAGCAAGGGATCCTTCCTTTGCTTTTACAAAATTTGAACCAGTTCAAAAACCTGCTTAAATTCTCGTCCCAATAAATTTTTGATTGTCTATCGGTTTCAGCACCTAAGATACCCTATTAATGGTTTTGAGTAATTTTGAGCCTGGGCTTTCAGATCCATATTTTTCAATTGCTATATTAGAAACCAAATATATTATTAAATTTTTATTTACTTCACCAATGATAAGTTAGAATGATCGAGCCGAAACGACCGGACCTTACTATCTACCGTATAGCATCCCCTTCCGAAATTTTGGAATCCATTGACAGTGTGATGCCCACTGAATTTTGAAATCTTCTAAAGTATATGCCCCCCTCCGCCCTCATTTTGTAAGGTCGCGTGCCGTTGCAATTCCAACGGATGGTTACCACAACGGGTGGCATTGTGCCCGAACGTCCGGCCATCACCGTCATCGGCGAGGTGCCGCCCGGCCTTGGTCTCACGGAGGATTTTCGGGACCCTAACGGTCTGAACAATATTTTTTAGGTAAATAAAAATTGGTGTTGTTTTTTGCAGTTTTTATGGGGCCTGATGGACGATGGAAAATGGTGTTGAGCAGCAAGGACGAGCGAGGCGGAGTCGTTCTTCTCTATGAAACGACGGACAAACAGGTAAATTGAGAACAAAACATTTTCAAAAATTTCTCCGAATTATTTTTTAATAAAAATTTTAGTAAAAATCTGAGAAAAAATCTACAAAACATTAAGCATTTTTGGCATCTGCTTTTATAGACCTAAGGCATCATATGTCAGTCTATTTTTGACATTGTTGCCTTGTTTTCCTGTCTTCAGTCATTTTCTGATCGTTATTTTCGTTTTCTTGCCTAAGGCATTTTCTGATCGCTTTTTCTAGCTTTAGATTCTGCCCTCGGGCATTCTCACACATTTATTTAATGGTTTGCCCATAGGCGATGACCAACTGGCGTTTTGTTGACGTGCTGCACCGGGACTCTCGATTGAACACCAGAGTGGTCGAATGTGCGGCACTGTTGCCGCTGACGCGTCGGCACAATGGTGGAGTCGGTGGCACTCTTTGGGTGCTGTTGTATGGTCAGCTGGACTCGTTGGACCCGCGCACGGGCAGGCGAAACATGTCACCCGCCCTCGTCGGCACGTTTGACGGCATGCACTTTCGCGAACTGTTCGAGCAGGTATTTGTTGGAAAAAATCCGAAATCTGTTCCAATAATCAAAATAATCTGTTCGTATTGCTCTGGGCTGATCACTAAAAGTAAATACTTAGCAAAAATTTGACCATTTTTCAAATAGAAACTGGACTTCGGCGCTGGCTCGTACGCCTTCCAGGTATTTTTTTTTTGTCAAAGCTTAAATACATTTTACAAATTTCACCCCTTCCCCCCCCCCCCCAGGGGTTTTATGATGAATCGTTGGACAAAACATTGATGATCGGCTGGTTGGCCAACTGGCACGACTATGACGGCGAAACAAAAGCCGACTTTCCCACGTCAATGACCGTTCCAAGGCAAATTCTGATCAGCAGCGACGGAACGGTAGAGAAAATTTTTTTTAAAATTAAAAAAAAAATTTAATTTAGGCCCTCCTTACACCTCCAATCGATTTGAGTCAACTGCGTGCGCAACGTCTTGACGACGGTCGTCTCTTGCAAAGCGGACAAACTGTGCCGTTGCCCAGCGGCACAGCCGAAATTCGACTTGTTGTTCGTCAAGAACTGCTCCAACTTCACGCTGCCACTGTCCAACTGGAGGCTGATCATCCCAAGGTGTCAAATTTACTATTAAACACGACAAATATACGATAATATTCATCTTTAAACTGACTCATCGCCGGGTGTTATCATATCGCCGGAGGGCCTAGAAATTGTTGCGGGAACTTTGCGCAGTCCACCCGAACGCCTGATTGCGCTAGGGGCACGCCCAACGGAGCTGCACATTTTTTTGGACACCGGCTCCATCGAGGTGTTCGCTGACGGTGGACGATGGGTCGGTGAGTGTTGAAGAGTTTGTTTTTTGTTTTTAAATAAGATACCAAAAATTCAGAATTTTTGTACCCCCCCCCCCCCCCCCCTCCTTTCACTAATTATAAAATAAGGAGAATTTTTTTGGTCATTTTTTGGGTTTTGGTTTTTTTTGGGGTTTACCTACTCCCAGTTGACCCAAAACCCAAAACCAAAAAACTTTGTTCCAATTTTTTGTACAAAAAACCCAAAAAATTTTTTGGTTTTGGGTCCGGACTCTAACATGAATTGGCATTTATGTTGTCTAACACAAAAAAATTGTGCTCGGATTCAAACAACAAAATTTCAAAAATTCATTTTGCCAAAAAACATCTCCAAGGCACCCATCGACTCGACGGCTTCGGTCGCTTCACCGGCATTCGTCTCCGGGGCGAACTTAGCGCGGTGGTGCACTCGGAGGTGTGGGCACTGAACGGTGCCGAGTTTCGAGGCCGACTTGTCCAATAATAATAATAATTCAAACAAATTTTTCAAACTTTCAAGATTTACTCACCTTTATTTGTTTTGCGATTAAAAAAATTATAGTCCATAAATGCTCGGTTTTGAACAATGTAAAGATTTAAAAAACAAACTCTGTTGCAAAATGCGGTGCCAATTCCTTTATCACTTTTCAGCATTTCTGCTAAATGTTGCAGAAATTAACAAAATAATTAATCGTCTAATTTTCATTGCCTGCAATGACTTAAAAATTTTTTAAAATTTGCTAATAATTGTAGTAATAAAATATTGCTAAAAAAAATCAATGTTTATTAATCAATGCTTTATATTGATTTGCTGAAAAGATCAAAGCGTTCAAAGCCAAATTATTTTAATATTAAATAATTAAAGCAACATAATTTAATTTAAATCGAAAAAAAATTCTATTTATTAAATACAGATAATAAACCTAAGTTTAGGTTTTAGTCCTAGCCCAAGCTAAATCAGAGTTTTCTGAGTTTGAAACAAATATTTTGAAACAATTTGATGAAATAAAAAGCAAATGTAAGAAGGCAAAACTCAAAAACATTTCAAAGAATAAAGTCGATCAAACAATTGCAAAAAAATTTGGCGTTTGTGACAGAACAATTCGTGAAGTCCGCGCAAATAATCGATTTTTCTAAATAAAAGATAAATTTTTATTATCTGTAATTATTTATTATTTTAATTGAAAGAATTTTGGCTTTGAACGAATTGATCTTTTTAAGAAACCAATAAAAAGCATTGGATTAATAAACATTGACTTTTATTGACAAAAAAATTAGTCATAGTTTGGGTGTTGGTCGCTCAACAATTTATAGATGGATTAAAAAATTCGGTCTAAAAAAAGAAATAAAGTCTAAATCAAAGTTTTCTGAGTTCGAAAAAAGTGAAATTTTGAAACAATTTGATGAAATAAAAAGCAAATGTAAAAAGGCAAAACTCAAAAATCTTTCAATGCGCGAACTCGATGAGAAAATTGCAAAAAAATTGGGCGTTTGTAGAACAACAATTATTGAATGGAAGCGCGAATTTGGCCTTTCTGTCAGCCACAAAATTTCTGACGCAACAAAAATTGGAATTTTGAAGAAATATGCCAAAATGAAAAGAAATAATCCGAAAATGCCAAATGCCGTAATTGTTGATCTGTTAAAAATTTCAAGAGAAAGCTTACGTAAATGGAAAAAACAATTTGGAACCTAATATACGGACTTTTTAGGCCTTTGACTCAACGTTAAAGATGCTTTTTGGATCGGATTATTTGAATTTTTTTTTTTTATTTATTGAATTTTTGTTGTTTTTATTAAAAGTATTATTTTGGGCGGGGGGAAGTTTGGACACCGGGAAGTTTGGGCACCAGGAAGTTTAGGCACTGCAATACAAATATAAAAAATTAAAATTTTAAAATTTTCGCCATCTTAGGTTCTCATAAACACTTTGGAGCTTTTATCGTAAGCATTTCAAACCCATTATTGCTTAAAGTGATTACCCTTCTTGGCCATGAGGTTTTAAAACAATTGAAGACAATGGGAAAGATATTTTTGAATAATAAAAAAATAATTTTTGTTTCACCCCTGACCATTACAATGTCACCCCATTTCCAGTCCCGGTTTTTCCTGATCCCGGTTTTCACGGTCCAGCGGTCAATCTCGGTCCCGTTCCCAAAAATCCCGGTCCCGGCCAACTCTAATTAGAACTAGGGTTGAGCGGGACCGGTACCGGGACCGGGACGGGATTTCCCGGTTTTTTCAGGTCCCGGTCGGGACGGGACTTTTTGAAACTGAAAGTCCCGGTCCCGGTTTTTTGGTCCCGCCGGGACCGGGACCAACCGGGACTAAATTTACACCCCTAATGATGGCATCATCGACCGACAATTTCAATCTTTTTTACAAGGGACTCCCCATAGAACTCGGTGTCTTAGTGTGTTGTCTTCCGGCAAGTCAAATGTTTGTGTCGGGTTCGAGTCCGCTTGAGTAAAAACATTTATTTATCCTTTTTCCTCTACTCACATAATTTTCTTCCCCTAATAATAAAAATATTTTAATAATTTTTAAATATTTTTTAATTAAATTGCGAGCTAAATCAAAAATTTTTGAAATAAATTCATCACATCTTCCTGAATTTTTGCTTCTATTTTCTTAAAAATATCATTAAAATGTTCAAAAAATTTCTCCGGCGGCGCCTGTCGGCACCGCCGGACATCCTCTACACTTACGTAAACCAGTTTTTTTCTCTGAAATTCCGAGCAAAATTCATAATTTTGCTAAAATTTTGATTAACTTTCTTAACAAAATTGAGTCAAATTTCAAAAATTTTTCTCAGGAAGATATTTTTGAATAACAAAAATCCCGGTTTTTCCCAAAAGTCCCGGTCCCGGCCAACTCTAATTAGAACTTAATACTTTTGTTTGTCGAAAATTAAATTCCATGCAATAATGTACAAAACAAGTCAAGAATGAATGCTTTTTTTATAATTTATTTTTTTAAATTTGTATTGCGGTGCCTAAACTTCCCGGTGCCCAAACTTCATGTCGCCTTATTTTGACCCGCCTGCCCCTCGAAACCGGATTTGTCCCAACACAACGTCAAAGGAGCAAAAGTTGGAGAAAACGGCTTTTTCGAACCCATACTTTTTGAGCTGTACCAGCGCAGGGGAGTACTTTTTAAAAATTTTGTAAAAATAACAATACGAACGAAGTGCGCAAACTTGATTTCTGTTAGAGTTGGCCGGGACCGGGATTTTTGGGAAAAATCGGCACCTATAGACCGGGACCGTGAAAGCCGGGACCGGGACCAACATTTTGAAACCGGGAAACGGGAAAAACCCGGGACTGGCAATGGGAAATTTTTTTTGTAATGGTCAAGGAGTAAAAATTGTTTTTTTTTATTCAAAAAATATTCCCCATTGTCTTCAACTTCAATTACATATTCCATTTTTTGACAATTCTGCTACGATAAGATGGGGGGTCTGAATCTGAATTGAGCACTTTTGAGATTTTAAATATTTTCTCGGTAAAATTCGGATAATAATACCCTTTAGCAAAGGTCCCTTTTTCTTTTGTAATTCTTACCGTTTCGTCCAATTTAAATTTCAAAATTTTTTTTGGCATTTCCTTTTCTCCATATACTTTTTTCTGGCATTTTCGCACAATTTTCCTAACAGAAACGTTAAAAATTATAAAAATGCCGACTCCGTATTTACACGCAAAAAAATATTACTGATTCTTCAGCTGACTAATCTGGCTCAGGAGAATTATTTAAATATTTTAAAATTTTTGACCAAAATTAACTTAAAAATATTTCATTAAAATTCTTACAGTCATAAGTGAGCCGAAAACGTAGCAATTTCCGAAGAAAATCGATTAATTACTTAATTAAAGAGCGATTTCATCAGATAACGGAAATATTTTGACATGAAAGAATTTTGCAACGTTTTATTTTATTTCATTATTTAAGTAATTTATAAATTTAATTAATTACGTATTGCGTTGCCAAAAATTTATATGAAGCGAAATTTATCTTAAATAATTCTAATAAAAAATAAGACAATGTTTTATTATGTTTAAGAATAAATTTAATCATGAAATTAAAAATTCTACCAATAATTTGTTTAATAAATTATGTTTTAACATTTCCAAATGACTTATTTGACGAACTCTGGCAGACAAATCAATTGAAGCCTGAAGCAAACAACAAACCGATTGAATCTCAGCCAAAAATCAAAGTTTGAAATAAAAATAAATATATTCCGAGAATTTTGTTTTTATTTTTGGTGTCTTACGTTTTTATCCCAAAACCTAAATTAGCTAATTTAAGGTTGAACCGCACGAGAAACAATTTGATGGAAGATGGCGGGACGAACCTGCACTAAAAGGAATCGTAAAAGTTGAGCATGAACCACCACATTATGGAGCAGTTAAAGTCGAAGGTGAGCCACTTCATGAGAGAGAAAATAATTTAAGTTTTAAAAAAATTAAATACCCGTACAAATGCTATATTTCAAAGAAAATTGAACTAAAATGTAAATTAGGCCAAATCTGCATGGCGATTCACGTTAAACTTTCTCCCAACCAAAAGCTCACTTTGAAAACCGATTCTTAAAAATCCCATTTTTTGCAAAGTTTTGGAACAAATTGAGTTGGACAAAATACTAAAAGAATTTTTGCGTCAAAATTAATATGTGTAAGATCGTATTATTCAAAAATACTTAATTGGTTATTTTTTTACAATAAGATATTCAGGAACAGTTAAAATTAAACATGAATTTGAATGGGGGGACGAGGAGAGTGGCACATTTAAAGAACAATTGGAGGATCATATTAAAGAAGAAAATCAAGACGGACAAACTCCAAACATTTCTGATCAGAAAAAGATTGGAGATGATGATGAAAATTGGGAGGAAAACGAAAACAATTCAGCTCCATTAGCGGATGATTATGATCAGAACAATTCTAAGGAACATTTGTCTGATCAAGATCAAGATGAGAGTGTTGATGAACAGCAAAATGAGTCCAATGAATGTGAAAAAATTGAGTTTGATCAGCAAAAACGTCAAATTATCCAAAAATTCCGTGAAATGAAAGAACATTATAAGAAAAACAAAAAATATACCACAAAAGAATGGGTTCAAATTGAGATAAAAATATCAAATAGTTTGGGTGTTAGTCGCACAAAATTGTATAAATGGGTCAAAGAATTGGGTCCAAGTCGAGAAACAAAGTTTAAATCAAAGTTTTCTGAGTTAGAAAAACGTCAAATTTTGAAACAATTTGATGAAATAAAAAGCAAATGTTTGAAGGCAAAACTCAAAAACACTTCAAAAAATGAACTCGATGAGAAAATTGCAAAAAAATTCGGCGTTTGTTTCAGCACAATTTATTATTGGAAGCGCAAATTTGGCATTTCTGTCAGCAAAAAACTTTCTGATGCAACAAAAATTGGAATTTTAAAGAAATATTCCAAAATAAAAGGGAAGAATCCAAAAATGAGTGATTATGGCATTGCTGATTTCTTGAAAATCTCAATAAGCAGTTTAAAAAGATGGAAAGCTCAATGTAGAGAAGATATTAAGAACCTTTGAACGGACTTTGTAGTCCCTTGACTCAACCAGGGTTGTCTCGAAATTTCGATTTTCGACGTTTTTTTCTTTTGATTTTCGAATTTCGAGAAAATGGGCTGGTTTTCGAAAATAATTTCGAAAGTCGGAGGTCCCGGTTTTTAAGCAAGGACGTGTAGTGGTTTTTGCCAAATTTTGACAAAATTTCAATCTTTTTTACATGTGACCGTCCAGGTAAACTGATAGCTCAGTGGTTTGTCTTTTCTATGTCTTGTTTTGCGTCCGAGCCCGCTTTAGTGCGCTTCGGCCTCCACATTATCCCCATTAACGGAACATTTTAATGATTTTCAATTATTTTTAAATTAAAATACGCATATTCGGATTATTTCTTTTTATTTGGCATATTTCTTTAAAATTCCAATTTTTGTTGCATCAGAAGTTTTGTTGCTGAAAAGGCCAAATTCGCGCTTCCATTCATAAATTGTTGTTCTACAAACGCCCAATTTTTTTGCAATTTTCTCATCGAGTTCTTGCATTGGAAGTTTTTGAATTTTGCCTTTTTACAGTTGCTTTTAATCTCATCAAATTGTTTCAAAACTTTACGTTTTTTTAAAAAAAAATTATTTTCCTTTAAACATTTGTATTACTTTGTCTTATTTTTTCTTTACGAATTCCCAATCTCTGTTTCATTCGGCAAAAGTCTCTTCACTTGCCACACTATTTCTTTCACTTCTCTCGTCTAACCTTCTTCACTGCTTAATCCATTTTCAGTACTGAAATTCGCGAAATTTCCCCGCTAATTCAAATCCCCAACCACGTCAGGACAAACAGACAAACACACATTCAACTTTTTATATATAGACTAGCGGGTTAGGTGCGCCTAACGGCGCACCAACCGCTAGAAGTACGACATGTTGTAAACAGATTTGATTGAAATACTTCAAAGCTTTTTATCCTTGGAATTTTCTTCTTTTGACATTTTTCCGCTTTTGGCACTTTTTCCTCTTGGCGTTTTAACCTTTGACATTTTCCAACTTTTGGCTTTACCCACTTTTGGCACTTTCCCCCTTTGGCATTTTCTCGGCTTTTGGCTTTTTCCCCGTGGCATTTCACCTTTTGGCATTTTTCCCTTTTGGCATTTTGCCTTTTGGCACTTTTTCCTCTTGGCGTTTTAACCTTTTGCCATTTTCCAACTTTTGGCTTTACCCACTTTTGGCACATTCCCCCATCTCACTTTTCCGCTTTTGGCACTTTCCCCTCTTGGCATTTTCTCTTTTTCCCTTTTGGCATTTTTCCCTCTCGGCATCTTCATCTTATGGCTTTTTCCCTTTTGGCACTATTCCTCTTGGCATTTTCTCTCTTTTTCCCTTTTGGCACTTTTCCCTCTCGGCATTGCTTTCTCTTGGCACTTTTTTCTCTTGGCACTGTTTCCTCTTGGCTTTTTCTTTCTTTTTCCCTTCTCGGCATTGCTTTCTCTGGCACTTTTTTCTCTTGGCACTGTTTCCTCTTGGCATTTTCTCTCTTTTCCCCCGCGCCTTTTGGCACTTTATCCTTTAGGCATCTTCATCTTATGGCATTTTTCCCTTTTGGCACTGTTGCCTCTTGTCATTCTTTTGGCATTTTGCCTTTTGGCACTTTTGCCGCTTGGCACTTTTCCCTCTTGGCCTTTCTATTTTTCCCCCCGCGCCTTTTGGCACTTTATCCTTTAGGCATCTTCATCTTATGGCATTTTCTCTCTTTTCCCTCGCGCCTTTTGGCACTTTATCCTTTAGGCATCTTCATCTTATGGCATTTTTCCCTTTTGGCACTGTTGCCTCTTGTCATTCTTTTGGCACTTTTCCCTCTCGGCATTGCTTTCTCTTGGCACTTTTTTCTCTTGGCACTGTTTCCTCATGGCATTTTCTCTCTTTTCCCCCGCGCCTTTTGGCACTTTATCCTTTAGGCATCTTCATCTTATGGCATTTTTCCCTTTTGGCACTGTTGCCTCTTGTCATTCTTTTGGCATTTTGCCTTTTGGCACTTTTGCCGCTTGGCACTTTTCCCTCTTGGCACTATTCCTCTTGGCATTTTCTCTCTTTTCCCCCGCGCCTTTTGGCACTTTATCCTTTAGGCATCTTCATCTTATGGCATTTTTCCCTTTGGCACTGTTGCCTCTTGTCATTCTTTTGGCATTTTGCCTTTTGGCACTTTTGCCGCTTGGCACTTTTCCCTTTTGGCACTATTCCTCTTGGCATTTTCTCTCTTTTTCCCTTTTGTCATTTTTCCCTCTCGGCATTGCTTTCTCTTGGCACTTTTTTCTCTTGGCACTGTTTCCTCTTGGCATTTTCTTTCTTTTCCCCTCGCCTTTTGGCACTTTATCCTTTAGGCATCTTCATCTTATGGCTTTTCCCTTTTGATTTTCCCTTTTGATACTATTCCTCTTGGCATTTTCTCTCTTTTTCCCCTTTTGGCACTTTTCCCTTTTGGCACTTTCCCCGCTTTGCACTTTTCCCTCTCGGCACTGCTTTCTCTTGGCACTTTTTTCTCTTGGCTCTGTTTCCTCTTGGCATTTTCTCTCTTTTTCCCCTTTTGGCACTTTTCCCTTTTGGCACTTTTGCCGTTTGGCACTTTTCCCCGCTTTTGGCTTTTCCCCCGTGGCATTTCACCTCTTGGCTCTTTTTTCTTTAGGCATCTTCATCTTATGGCAGTTTTCCTCTCGATTTTCCCTTTTTCCCCTTTTGGCACCGTTCCCTCTTGGCATTTTGCCTTTTGGCACTTTTCCATTTTGACATTTTCCATTTTGGCACTTTTCTCTCTTGGCTTTTCCCTTAAGGCACTTTCTTTCTAGCATTTTCCCTTAGGGCACGTTCTTTTTTGGCAAGGCACTTTCTTTCTGGCATTTTCTTTTAGGGCACTTTCTTTCTGGCATTTTCTTTTAGGGCATTTCTTTCTTGCCCTTTTCCCTTTGGCACTTTACCCTCTTGGCATTTTCATCTTATGGCATTTTACCCGCTTTGCACTTTTCCCTCTTGGCACTTTTCTCTTTTGACATTTTCCATTTTGGCACTTTTCTCTCTTGGCTTTTCCCTTAAGGCACTTTCTTTCTGGCATTTTCTTTTAGGACACTTTCTTTCTGGCATTTTCTCTCTTTTTCCCCTTTTGGCACTTTTCCCTTTTGGCACTTTTGCCGTTTGGCACTTTTCCACGCTTTTGGCTTTTCCCCGTGGCATTTCACCTCTTGGCACTTTTTTCTTTAGGCATCTTCATCTTATGGCACTTTTCCTCTCGATTTTCCCTTTTTCCCCTTATGGCACCGTTCCCTCTTGGCATTTTGCCTTTTGGCACTTTTCCATTTTGACATTTTCCATTTTGGCACTTTTCTCTCTTGGCTTTTCCCTTAAGGCACTTTCTTTCTAGCATTTTCCCTTAGGGCACGTTCTTTTTTGGCAAGGCACTTTCTTTCTGGCATTTTCTTTTAGGGCACTTTCTTTCTGGCATTTTCTTTTAGGGCATTTCTTTCTTGCCCTTTTCCCTTTGGCACTTTACCCTCTTGGCATTTTCATCTTATGGCATTTTACCCGCTTTGCACTTTTCCCTCTTGGCACTTTTCTCTTTTGACATTTTCCATTTTGGCACTTTTCTCTCTTGGCTTTTCCCTTAAGGCACTTTCTTTCTGGCATTTTCTTTTAGGACACTTTCTTTCTGGCATTTTCTTTTAGGGCATTTCTTTCTTGGCCTTTTCCCTTTGGCACTTTACCCTCTTGGCATTTTCTCTCTTTTTCCCCTTTTGGCACTTTTCCCTTTTGGCACTTTTGCCGTTTGGCACTTTTCCCCGCTTTTGGCTTTTCCCCCGTGGCATTTCACCTCTTGGCACTTTTTTCTTTAGGCATCTTCATCTTATGGCACTTTTCCTCTCGATTTTCCCTTTTTCCCCTTTTGGCACCGTTCCCTCTTGGCATTTTGCCTTTTGGCACTTTTCCATTTTGACATTTTCCATTTTGGCACTTTTCTCTCTTGGCTTTTCCCTTAAGGCACTTTCTTTCTAGCATTTTCCCTTAGGGCACGTTCTTTTTTGGCAAGGCACTTTCTTTCTGGCATTTTCTTTTAGGGCACTTTCTTTCTGGCATTTTCTTTTAGGGCATTTCTTTCTTGCCCTTTTCCCTTTGGCACTTTACCCTCTTGGCATTTTCTCTCTTTTTCCCCTTTTGGCACTTTTCCCTTTTGGCACTTTTGCCGTTTGGCACTTTTCCCCGCTTTTTCACCTCTTGGCACTTTTTTCTTTAGGCATCTTCATCTTATGGCATTTTCCCCTCTTGATTTTCCCTTTTGGCACTGTTGCCTCTTGGCATTTTCTCCCTTTTTACCTTTTCCCCTTTGGGTACTTTTGCCGCTTGGCACTTTTCCCTCTTCGCACTTTCTCGATTGGCACTTTTCCCCGCTTTTGGCTTTTCCCCCGTGGCATTTCACCTTTTTCACTTTTTCCTTTTAGAATTTTCATCTTGTGGCACTTTTCCCTCTCGAGTTTCCCTTTTTCCCCTTTTGGCACCGTTCCCTCTTGGCATTTCCCTTAAGGCACTTTCTTTCTAGCATTTTCCCTTAGGGCACGTTCTTTCTTGGCAAGGCACTTTCTTTCTGGCATTTTCTTTTAGGGCACTTTCTTTCTGGCATTTTCTTTTAGGTCATTTCTTTCTTGGCATTTTCCCTTTGGCACTTTACCCTCTTGGCATTTTCATCTTATGGCATTTTACCCGCTTTGCACTTTTCCCTCTTGGCACTTTTCTCTTTTGGCATTTTACCTTCTGGCACTTTTCTCGCTTGGCACTTTTCCCTCTCACTGTTCCCTCTTGGCATTTTCTCCATTACCTTTTCTCCTTGGCTTTTCACCTTTTGGCACTTTTTTCTTTTGATTTTTATCTTATGGCACTTTTCTCGCTTGGCACTTTTCCCTCTCACTGTTCCCTCTTGGCATTTTCTCCATTACCTTTTCTCCTTGGCTTTTCACCTTTTGGCACTTTTTTCTTTTGATTTTTATCTTATGGCACTTTTCCCTCGTGATTTTCCCTTCTGGCACTTTTCTCCCAAGGCATTTTTCCTGCTTTTGGCTTTTCTCCTTGGCAGTTTTACTTTTTAACACTTTTTCTTTTTGGCATTTTTCACTGCTGGCATTTGCACTTGTTGCACGTTTCTTTCTTGATTTTCCTTTCTGGCACTTTTCCCCTTGGCGTTTTTCCCGATTTTAGCTTTTTCCCTTGGCATTTTCCCGGTTTTTGGCTTTTCCCTTTGGCATTTGACTTTCTCCCTTTGTTTAAAGGTTTTAACAAAAATCTCGCCTTTAAAAATTTTTATTATTTTGTTTTTTTAATAAAAAAGCGATTAAAAAATTTTTAGTTTAATATTAAATAATTGAAAAAATTGTTTTAATATTTATGAATTGAACCCACACATTAAAGAGTGCAAGATAACGCGCTTACCCACTACACCACGGACTCGACTGGTAGCATCACTTATTTTTTCTTTACCAATCCCCAATCTCTCCCCCCATCGTCACATTCCCCTCTTTCTCCGGCAAAGTCTCTTCACTTGCCACACTGTTTCTTTGAAATCCTTCGTCTACCCTTCTTCACTTTTTTAGTACTGAAATTCAAACATTTATTTTTACGCGAAAATTCCCCGCTAATTCAAATCCCCAACCACGTCAGGACAAACAGACAAACAAACAAACAAACACGTCTTCTTTTTATATAAGGATTATATGGGCATTTTCTTTTTTTTTTTTATAATTTTTTTTCATTTCACGGAATTTTTCCAATAATTTCATGTTTTTGTTGATCAGAATGAACTTTAACTTGGGCTCTTTGATCGAGTTCCTTTGATAAAGAATACTAGTGATGCACGAGACCCAAAATTTACCGAGACTCGATACCGAGACCGAGACTTGACCCCGAGACTCGAGACCAGACTTGACCCCGAGACTCGAGACCGAGACCCAAAAAACCCGAGACTTTTCTCGAGTCGACACTCGATACCGAGACTTTTTTGAAAGTTTTTTTTGCAATTCACTGAAAATGTTTTATTTTAGCTCCTAAAATTTTCAATTTATAAAAATCGTGTTTAAAAATTCAACCGCAATTTCCAAGGCAAACCTTAATCATTTTCAGGCCAATTTTCTTTACAAATTGCATCAAAAAAAATTCAAAACATTTTACCGGCGGCGCTTATCGACATCGCCGGACTCCTTCCATTTCTAAACACTTTAAAAAATTTTGAAATTTGAAGCGTACGAAAAATTTAATAAACCCTCCAAAATGCACCCTCATCCCACCTATGACTTTTTTTGCTTGCCCCCCGAAAACTTTTTTTGGCTACGGCCCTGCCAGTGGCTCTATTTAGGCCTATTTTTCTTTTGAGGTGGGGTGAGAGGGGGGGGGAGGGTCAGCGGCATTTACGACCCCCGGTTTTCGGTTTTGGGCCAAAAAAGCCGCCTTTCGGTTCGATTAAGAAATATTCGAAGAATTCATAATGTTTTCTTGCGGATTCTGATTTACTTTGGCGGGGGGGGGGGGGTCGGCGGTGCCAATAGGCTCCGCCGAAAAAATTTTGGGGTTTTTTACTCACTTTTGTTAACAGATTTGCGACCAAAATTTTAAAAATCCGGTACTTTTTTGTAGTTTTTTAGGAAGAGGAATGGTCCGACGGCGCCGCCGGGGAAAAAAATGAAAGTTTTAGTGAATTCAATTAGGAAAATGAGCCTATTGCTGTTCATCAACACTCTCATCTTGATCTGGCGTATAATTGTCTTCGTCTTCCGACCAATTTTCGTCAAACATTTCATTAAATCTTTGTCACGAGGTATAATTCCTAGGGACCCTTGGATTAGAACCCTTTCTGATGTACCCTTCCCTTTGAGGAGGGTGAATTCGTCCGATTGATTCTTTAGGGAGGCGGGGATTTCACAATGCTTTATACGGCAATCGGAGGGTGGATCGGTTGGTTGATATACAATTTGAAATGCTGATGGAATGAACAGAATGAGCCCCCTTGGAGGGGTTCCTCTCCTTTTATGTTGCCTCCCGACCGCCCGCTTCCCGACACGCTTCTCTTTCCTTCCTTTCTTTCTTCACCGCCCCTCCTTCCCCGGTCCTTCCTTTAGCGGCGGTGACACTCCCCAGCGCCGAACTTGGATGGCGTAGGGCCGGCTCCTCCTTCGTCCAGAGCCTGGGCCAGTAGAGAAGAGTAAAACATCTCCAGGCTGAGGAAGGCGAGGGAAAGGGCGGGATTCCATTGCGCTATGAGTTGTGCCAATCCGTAGGTGTGCTCCCGCTCTTGACTCAGTCGACGTAAGAATTGTCGACGGATGCCTACGGGAATCTGCAAGGAAGGGGAGCCCTGTGGGATTTGTAGACGGGCTGGGCTCGGCTGGACATCCCTCTGCTCTTCTCTTTCCGGTGGGTTGGCGCGGATTGGTCGGGTTCGGAAGCCGTATGGCGTTTCAGTTCTGTTTGGTCGGGCTCGAGGATGCCGTGAGCGTCCGTCCCATTGCCGGGCTCGTTCTCCGATGGCATGTCGGTCTGATTCGATGCCCATTCCCGATGAGTTGGTTTCCCTCCGGCATCCGGTTGAAGTCGACGGCCGTTGGTCCAATGGGATGAACACTGCGTTTCGAAGGCCCTGAGAGGCGGGAAAAAGGAGAGTCGGGTTTGGCATGCATTTTTGCACTTCTGCCCAGCTGCTGGCATTGATCTGAAACTGGACCGCCGCCCCGTTCGCCGGAGTACCCACCGGTCGTACCGCCACCCCTAAATCTCCGGCATTATTTCCGGTTGGGTCCGAAATCCTTTGGGGACCTGAAACCCGTTGCTGAACTGGTAAGACGGCTTCAACACCTAGGCCTTGACCCGACGCGTTGGCCCTCTCTCCCTGCCCTTGCGGGTTTGCCGTTTCCACCCCTTCCCGATTTTCCGGGGGTCCGGTTGTCAAATCGCCGAGTTCATGTTCCCACTGTTGCATCTCGAAATCAAATAATTCTTCGTCCGAACTGAGAGGGCCAGCTTTCTCTCGTGGTTTGTCCATGGCCTGCGCCATGGTCACCATCACCCAACAAATGCTCAGAACCGTGAGGCATCCCTTAAATTTCCCTTTTCCTCTCACTTTAATCGTGATCTGATCGGACGGGCCCAGTTCCCCGCGGAGTTCATATTCCCTCCCGATTTTCGAACACTTAGTACTTAATTTTGCCTGACCCATTTCAATTTCAAATTCAGCATTTGATTCTGGTCGTTCTCTCTCCCGTTCTGTTGCCTTTCGGCTTATCTCCTTTTCCTGGTTTTCCCATTCTTCCACAAATTTCTGAAATTCCCCAAATTCTTCGTACTCATCACGAAAATCCCAAAGTGCCAGGCCTCCCAAAGGGTAGTACCGGCCTCCCGTCATCACCATTGGCCCCAAACAGCTTCCCGGGATCCGTTTTAGTCTTAAGACTTGGAAGGCGAACCGCCTGTGTGACACAACCGGTCTCGTTCCCCACAGTGGACGGTCTGCAACCACCAGAAGATTGTTTTTGTTGAGTTGTTCCGACTGCCCGTTGTCCTTCTCATATTGTAGAGACGCTCCCCGTTGCATTGCTCTGTTGATCGCCTTTTCCAAAATGTTTTGGTTGGACGTGAATTGGAGCGGGTTGGCGACTTCCTTCGGGCTGCAGCTGAACAATTCCGACGCCAAGTTGATAAGCCGTTTTTTGTTGGACATTTTTAATTTTGGTATGAATTTTTGGTGGAGGGTATTTTGGAGAATGGATTGTTCGATGGAGAGGAAATGATTTTTTTCCATTTTGGCCATCTTCTTATGCCCCTCTTTTGCCACTCCATATCGGTCCTGGCCTTTTGAGTCATTCTTTATGCTGCTGTTCATCAGAAGCATCCCTCCCGCCGCCGTTGCGGACGCATATGTCATCCTCTCTAACATCAGCACCCCGAGGATGACTCTGTACCCCATAAAAAATGGCATCCATCGCCAGAGGGTGTACATGACGCAGAGTAACAGGACTAATGTCCCGATGAAAATTACGATATTTTTTCCTTCTCGAAGTGGGTTGAAGAAGTTTTTCCAATCGACTTCCAAAAAATCCTTCCAATTCAACCCGATTCCCCCTTTTACGTCCAAGTTTTGTGAGTACTTCCTTTTAAATTCTCTTTCATTCGCTGGTATATACATTAGTTGTCCGTTGATCTCAAACTTTGTTTTTCCCCCCGGGCAAACAACTTCGCAGCTCATATCGATTTCTGCCGTTTGAAATGGTAACACGTCAATTTGGTTTTCGCCGTCTTTTTTGCATTTTGCCAAAAATATAAGCCCTCCGGGGCACTTAACTTCTGCAATACTCTCCCCCCAGTCCGTCCAACAGGTAAAATTTAATTGTCCGCCTGTGGCGCAGTCGTAACAGCCCTTTACTGGCGTGTTCAGTTTGGCATTGCATTTATTTCCTTCGATTTCTGTAATTATTTTTAAGTTTTCGATCCTTACTAGTAGTTGGATCGGAGTATAGCTGGTTTCGCTTATTATTTTGTTTTGTTCCCTTCTTAAATTTAATCTGTCTGTTGTGAACGGGAGTTTTGGTTCCAATTGATCCCATCTCACATCTTCACACTCGCACTGTATTGACTCTCTGTCTTGCGCTGTGCTATTTATCCAGCATTCTCTGCATGCTTTGGTGCCCAATGTACATTCGAAATTTTTTGCCTGATTTTCATCTTTACACTTTAACTGCGTTCTTACTTCTTTTCCTGCGTAAATTGTGTCTATTTCTGAGATGATAAAATAGTCGTCTAAAACCGGCGCTATTGGCGGAGTTACCCCTTGAGGGGTGAATGAAATCTCCTGCCATTCCTCAGTTAAACCCGGGTACAAATTTAACTCTTCTTGTAATGAGGTGTTGGTCATTTTTAGTTCCACTTGTACTTTTATTTCATAATCCCAACTGATGCACCTTACTTGCTTCCAAATTACTGGAGTGATCGGAACAGCAAGTACTCTGTAGAAAAAACATTCGTTGATTCCTACCGATGGTAGACCACATTTTGAACCCCATATTGCTTCTCCTTCCATACAATACGAGTTCCCTGGGTAGTTCCAGAATACTTTTAACTCATCGATTTTTTCACTCGGTCGAATATTAGCGCACTTTCCCTTTTTGCATGTGCCCATAGTTGGGCACCTCCTCGCAGCCTTGACCCTGACCCAATAATCCCTTAACCAGTTAACTGTTTCCTGTACACAGTGTAAAGTAAGTGATTTTAATCTTATTTTTAGAGCTCCGACATTTTGCCCTTTTTGATTCTTTAATGATAGTGAAATTTTTTGCCCTGCTGGTAAAATAGTCATTTGTGCCGCCCCGTTTATTCTACAAATAGTCCCATTAGTCTTCCGAATACAATCTTCCGATGTCGCTTGGATCACTGCCACTTCCGCGCCGGCATGCGCTTTTTCCAGTAATATTACCGCTATTAGTACGAGCATTATATTCACCCCCGTCCCCATGCTCATCTTTTTTAACCGTCGGTTTCTTTTTCGTCTCTCCCATTCTTTTGCCTTTAGTGGGTCGTTATTCTCCACTAATCGATCCATCTCCAGATCATTTGGGTGTGGTGTACCTTTTCGTGTGTTGCTCCTCCTGAAAATGTTATATGGCAATAAAAGACATGACAGAATACACTTGATGTTATTTCCCAATGAGTTTAAACACGAGCAAATGCACGTGACTAGAGTCAAACACGCGACTATTATGATCCCAAATATTATTTCCGTTCCCTTTGTCCAACATTCCGGATTTAGGATCATATCCCAGCTCATCAATGTTATCATATCACATTCTTCTACTGGCGGGCAAAAAATTTTGTTTTTGTATTTTATCCTCCTTTTTGACCAGTAGATGACCTCGCATTCATGGTCAACTACTAAATATTCTTTAGGTAGTTGGAATTTTAACTTTCCCGTGAATGGTTGCGTGAAACAGTTCCCCATGCAGCATATTTCGATCTTTTTCATTCTGTCCGGAGTTTGCATAACAATGCCCGATGGCTCGCATTTTATTTTGCAATCGTCACAATTTTGAAGTTTCTCTCCGGTTTTCACTTCCCTGCCCGTTGTGAATTTTGAACCCGTAACATACAAAATTACTAAAATGTTTATCAGATAAGTTAAACCATTTTTTCCCGCTCTGGATTTTGCCCTTGTGGTCATTGGGTGCTGATTTCTTTCGCTTAATTCCTCGGGTGCGCCTTTTTGCTTGGTTTCATTCCGTTTTTCACCGATTTTTCCACTATTTTCTTCAGGTTCTGATGGTTCTTCCCTTTCTTTTGCTTCTTTTGTGTTTACCTCTAGTGGGTAAAGTTTATTTACTGGTCTTTCTACTATTCTTCCCGATCTCATTTTTATTTTCACACTTCTGATTTATACACACGTTGCATATGCATATTTGGATGCGTCCACGAACACGTGTAACTGTAGGTTTGCCTTTTCATTTAATGTTACTTTTCTTTTAAATTGGAATGAGCTTGCTTCCCAGTTTTCAGTGATGCTTTTCCACTCTTTACATTGGGTTTCGTCTAATTGGTCGTCCCATTTTCTCTCTGAATCCCATAAATTTTGGAAAAATAACTTTCCCGGGAGGAGGCACGGGGCTGCCCATCCGCACGGGTCAAATATTGAGTTAAGGTCTTTCAGTACCTTTCTTCTCGTTATTTTGGATTTTTCCAATTCCGGAAATTCCAGAAGGAGTTCGTCCGATTTTATATCCCACTTTACGCCCATTACTTTTGGTTTTTCCTTTTCTAACCTGTCTTCCTCCGGAATTTTCATGTTTACACTTTGTGAGTTTGAAACGAATTCTCTCAAATTCATTCTTGCCTTTTTAAATAGTATTTTCATTTGTGCATATTTCTCGAGTGCTTCGTCCTCATCTTTACACCCTACAAAAACGTTGTCTACAAAAAGATTTTTCCCAATTTCTTTTGCGAGGTCTGATTTTTCCTGCTTCAGATGATGTCGCACGGCTGCTCCCAATAAAAACGGTGATGAAATTACCCCGAATGGGACCCTTCTAAATCGTAAGACTAAAAGATTTTTTTGTGAGATTGGTTTCGTCACGTCCCTAACCCATAAAAATTTCACGTATTCTCTGTCTTCCTCTTTTAACTCTAGTGTCCAAAATGCTCGTTGTATGTCTCCCCACAGCGCTATTCTTGGAATGCGCGATCTTATTAGTAACCCTGGTAATTGAGGCATTTCGATTGGCCCTCTGAAGAGCATGTCGTTGAGGCATTTGCCACCCCTAACTTTTGCCGATCCATCGTAGACTACCCTTGGTTTTTTCCCTGGCGTAAATACGCAGTGATGAGGTAGGAAATGTTCTGTATGCCCTTTTATTTCGGATTCTTCCACGATTTCTTCCGTTAGATTTTCCTTGAATAATGTGTCTAGCGAATGTAATTGGTTTGGGGTGATTTTCATTTTTCCCAGTAAGTATACCAATCGCCGATAGGCCAAAGCGAAATTCGTCGGCAATTCTTCCTTCGGGTTCCGCCATGGCCAACTTACTACATATCGACCCTTTCTTCGTTTAACCGAATCGTTGAACATTTTCTGCGCAACTTCGTCGTCTTTTTCCTCTGGGTTATCCCAGACTCCAATAGTTTCTAAATTCCAAAATTTGGGTTCTGGTTCGTCATTTACTTCTCGCACTGATGCGGTAAACCCTTCCAATGGTGTATCTCCCAAGTTTTTTTCGAGCTGACCACATACAATTGGGCCTGTAGTGGTGTCTACGCGGAATAGTTTACTCGTTATTGGGGAAACGCCTTTAAAAAATTTCCAAAATTCCGCCATTCCAATCAAAATATCTGGTTTCTCATTTAACATTACCATTTCACCCGAATTCATGTCCACTCTTTTTATGTTCCCCGTGACGTGGTCAATTCTATTGACAATTAGTCCTTCTCTTTTTCCGTTGCTTAGTTCGAGTTTTACAAAATATTTAGGTGAATTAATCCTTGTTGGTGATTTTTGGCGTATTGATAGTAGGTCTAAAACCCCTTCTCCTACTCGAGGTGGGCTCAGTTTTTTGATCAAATCATCCGTTATAAATGACGATTGACTTCCGCAATCAAAAAACACTATTGCTGATACGCTTCGGTGTGAACTTAGACCGGCGAAAATTTTCACCCTGGTTGTCATCAACAAAACTTCGTTTCTTTTGAAATTTTGCAATTCGGTAACCGCCATTGTGGTCGCGTTTCTTGGTTCGGCGTTTGAGCGTGTCTGCCGTAAATGCGACCTATTTCCCAGTTCCATCGTATTTGCTCCCGTTCTGGGTGTTAGGCCCCTTGGGCAAATTGCTTTGTGATGGTCTTGGTTGCAAATCATGCACCCTTTCCCTGAACACTGAAGTTTCCCGTGTCCTTTTCTCAGACATTTATGACATCTTCCTTGTTCGTTTATTATTTTCAACCGAGCCTCCCTTCCCGTTACTTGTCTGCAGTTGGCAGCCCAATGTACTTTCCCGCACAGAAAACACTTCGGGATTATTCCCGATTTATTAGACCCTTCTTGTCGTCCCCTTTCCTGGACACTAAAAACCCTTCGAACCTCTCCAGTTTTGTTGAACCCATTTGTTCTAAACCCGATGTTTCCTTTGTATGTCCCTTCGTGCCGTTTTTGGCTAAAGGGGTTAGTGTTCAAGCTCAAAGTTCTTGTGCACCGAATCGCTTCTTCCCTCAAAGTTATGGCTTCGTTCAAATTTTCTCTCCACTCGACCATTTTCCACTTTTTCCCAGATTCTTTCTCTTTTTTCAAAATTTCCAATATTACTGCTCTTGGGAACTTGTTTTTTACTGTCATTAACATGAATTCCCCATCTTCCCCTTGCTGTAAGCCCGTATTTTGCAGTTGTCGGCATATTCTTTCCATCTCTTCAAAACAGGTGCGTAGGGATACCACTGATTCATTTGCCATTGGTAAATTCAATAATTCGTTTTGAAGGGCTTCCCTTATCACTTTTATGTCGCCAAACTGGCGTTTCAGGGTGTTTACAATCAATTGATAATTTTCGCTTGTTGCCAAATACCCTTTTACCGCTCTTTCTGCTTTGCCTCTCAGGCTTAACAGCAGATAAGAGCATTTCTGAACGTCCGGTATATTTTTATCCCCTGCATTGGCGCAAACTGTTGCCAGAATCCTGGCCATGTTAAGGGGTCGCCCTCGAAATATGGCCATGGGGCTTTTGGGAAACTCACATTATCATTCGCCGGCCCTACTCGTTGGCTTGGCCCCCTTCGAACTTCTTCTCTTATCTCTTCTCCTTCTTCTCTTTGCCCTTCACTAAATCCTACATTCATCAACTTTACACTTCCTGCTAAACTTTCTTCGTCTTCGTTTGCCAAAATGATGTTCACCCGGTTGATTGCTTCTCTCCCTTCTTCGACCCATTCATAAAAGTGTCTCTCCTGGCGCCTAAAAAGCGCATACCTTTCGTTTTCCCCCTCCCGAACTGTTTCATCCAGACTCCTTAAATAAATGTCCCACTCATTGTTCTTCCCTTCAATCCGTTCCAACAGCCCATTGATGATCACCCTTTCTTCTCTTAATTTATTTAGACCCTCTTCTGTTCTTTGCTCTGCCTGGGTGATTGGATGGACTTCATTCAGTCTCCCTATCAGCCTTTCTACCATTGTCCCAATTGCCATTCTTATGGCTGCTGACATTGCCCTTATTGGTCAGCCCTTTTTTCTCACCCGGTGTACGCGAATTCCCTTATATTAATCCCTTTTGATCAAAGTTCCGGTCCGTTGCCGTTGCACCACTTGTCACGAATAACTCCTTCCCTTGGGGTATATTCAGACCTTCTAGGTATAATTCCTAGGGACCCTTGGATTAGAACCCTTTCTGATGTACCCTTCCCTTTGAGGAGGGTGAATTCGTCCGATTGATTCTTTAGGGAGGCGGGGATTTCACAATGCTTTATACGGCAATCGGAGGGTGGATCGGTTGGTTGATATACAATTTGAAATGCTGATGGAATGAACAGAATGAGCCCCCTTGGAGGGGTTCCTCTCCTTTTATGTTGCCTCCCGACCGCCCGCTTCCCGACACGCTTCTCTTTCCTTCCTTTCTTTCTTCACCGCCCCTCCTTCCCCGGTCCTTCCTTTAGCGGCGGTGACAATCTTTCCCTTATTTTTCTATTGACAAAACATTCATAATGATCAGAAAAGCTTTGTTCATTTGGATTGGGCTGATCAGTTGATTTATTCTCAACTTCTGTTGTCTGTGTTTCCATTTTATGCCAACTTTGGTTTCTGTAAATTCCGGCACCTGCGCGTCCCAACTTTCTCCAAATATTTCATCAAAAGTTTTATTCAGTTTTGCATTTTTAATCAAAAATGTTGCATAAATTAAGGAATAATCGTAGTAATAACCTATTTTTTTGTATAATAAAAAGTCAATGTATATTAATCAATGCTTTACATATATATATATTGGTTTCATCAAATCGTTCAAAGCCAAATTCTTTTAATATTAAATAATTACAGGCAATATAATATAATAATTATAATATTTATATATGAATATGTTTAAATCAGGTGTGTTGTTTGTCGTAAAATTTCAGTTTTTCGACACGGGTTCAAAAAATTAAAAGGTTTGGTAAAATTTTGGAATACGTGTAGTTTATCAAAATTTAACAAGTTATATACCATTCGACTCCGCTCTAAGCCTAACGGACGAATCCGTAAATGGCGGAAACCACTTTGAAGAAAGTTATGAGCCCGGGACTGAAGTCTCCTTCTCAGTGGGGACTCAGTTGCCCACAATTAAAAAATGGACTAAATCACTTATCTACATAAATCGGGCTTAGATATGCTGGAAACAAATATGATATAATATTTTGCCAAATTTTTATGTTCACAACAAATTTCGTCATCATATTTAATTGATAATCAGCAAAATCTCTTTTGAAATCCCCTGGGGGTCCGCCAACAGCGAGCATGCGTGCGATGACGAGCATTTAGGCCTAAGCCTAATGAATCCCTAGGCCTCGATGGCTTAGACCTAAGCCTAAGCCGTCAATATTAATCAATGCTTTACATATATTGGTTTTCGGAAAAAATCAATCGTTCAAAGCCAAATAAATTGGCTAACATTATTTTTTCATTTTTCTAAATAAATAATATTGGCTGTAATTATTTAATATTTTAATTAAAAAAATTTGGCTTTGAACGATTTGATTTTTTCAGGAAACCAATATATGTAAAGCATTGATTAATATACATTGACTTTTTATTAACAAAAAACTAGTTTATTATTAAAATTATTAACATTTTCAATAAAATTTTAAAGAATTCTTAAGGAATTAAAGGCAATGAAAGTTTGCTTATTAATTATTATTTCATTTTTTGCAACGAATTTGATCCAAAATGTTAATTCTGTGGGCCAAAACGGAGAAAGTACAAAACTTTACAAAACATTTGATGAAATATTTGGAAAAGGATGGGACGATGAAAGTAATGATTCAAAAGACTTGAACTGTCGTCATGTTAAAGAAGAAGTTCAAGACGTACAAGCACCAATCACTTCTGATCAGAAAAATATTGATGAAATATTGAAACAGAAATTTGATGAAATTTATGATGAAAATTGGTCGGAAGACGAAAACAATTCAGCTGAGTCTGATCAACAAAAATGGGAAATTATTCAAAAATTCCGTGAAATGAAAGATAATTATCGGAAAAAAAACAAACGCGCACATTCAGCCAAAGAATGGGTTAAAATTGAAGCAAAAATATTAAATGGTTTGGGTGTTGGTCGAACAACAATTTATAAATGGATTAAAGAATTGGGTTTAAACCAAAAGTTTACTGAGTTAGAAAAATGTCAAATTTTGAAACAATTTGAAAAGATAAAAAGCAAATGTAAGAAGGCAAAAATTAAAAACTCAAATCATGAACTTGATGGGAAGATTGCAAAGAAATTAGGCGTAGGTGCCAGAACAATTGCTGAATGGAAGCGCGAATTTGGCCTTTCTGTCAACAACAAAATTTCTGACGCAACAAAAATTGGAATTTTAAAAAAATATGCCAAAATAAAAGGAAAGAATCCGAAAATGACAAATGCCGTTATTGCTGATATATTACAGATTTCAACAGGCAGCCTAAGTAATTGGAAAAAACAATTTACAGAAGAACTTAAGAATTGAAAATATACGGACAGTTCAGCGCGAAGTTGTTATTATTGTTGGGACCGTATTATTTTAAAATTCTTGTTATTTAGGGGTTGAATTTTTCGTTCTTTGATTTTCTTTAAAGTATTAAATCTAAACAATGAGTACCGTAAACACTTTAATCTCCCAACCTCTAATAATGCCCCAACCTCCAATAATCCCCCACCCTCTGAGTAGATTGAAAACTAATCCCCCAACCTCTAATAATCCCCTAACCTCCAATAATCCCCCACCCTCTGAGTAGATTGAAAACTAATCCCCCAACCTCTAATAATCCCTAACCTCCAATAATCCCCCACCCTCTGAGTAGATTGAAAACTAATCCCCCAACCTGTAATAATCCACCACCTCATTTACCAACCCCAATTTTAATTTTAACTTTAATTTTTGGGTTGATTCTTTTAATTTGGCAATATTCCTTTATTTTTTAAACATTAATAATCTGTTGGTGGCGCCAATTGACACGTTTATGACGGCAAAACAAAAGCTGTCTTTCCTAAGCCAATGACCGTTCCGAGTCAAATTCTGATCAGCAGCGACGGTGTTTGATTTTCGGTCTATCGCTTTTAATTTTAACACAGTAACCCGATGTTTCGCCAACCTTGATCGGAATGGCATATTAAATACAATTTGGCTTGGTTGAGCTTAAAAACATAATAATTGCCGATAAACACCCAAATTTGCTTATTGTTTTTCCTCACAACCATGGGAATTAAAAATTTTCAAATAATTCGATCCAAACAATAAAACATCTTTGCGTTGAGTCAATGGTCTACAAAGCCCATATATTTTCAAAGGTTCTTCATTTCTTCTTTAAATTGTTTTTTCCATTTACGTAAACTTTCTCTTGAAATTTTTAACATATCAGCAATTACGGCATTTGGCATTTTCGGATTACTTCTTTTCATATTTCTTTTGTTTTACCATTCTTTCTTAGATTGAATGCAATTTTCGACAATTTCCAATGATTACTTGATCGAATTCCGTTTGTAAAGAAAATCATTCTTTCCGACCAATTTTCATCATAAATTTCATCAAAATTCTGTTTCAATATTTCAGCCTTAATATTTTTCTGTTCAGAAGTGTTTGAAGCTTGTACGTCTTGAACTTCTTCTTTAACATAACGACAATTCAAGTCTTTTGAATAATTACTTTCATTATCCCAAAAAAGAATAATTAATTTTCAAAATTCATTGCCTTTAATTCCTTAAGAATTCTTTAAAATTCCATTGAAAATGTTAATTTTAGTAATAACTAGTTTTTGTCAATAAAGTCAATATAAATCCAATGCTTATATTGGTTTTCTGAAAAAATCAATCGTTCAAAGCCAAATAAATTGGCTAACATTATTTTTTCATTTTTCTAAATAAATAATATTGGCTGTAATTATTTAATATTTTAATAAAACGAATTTGGCTATGAACGAATTGATCTTTTCAAGAAACCAATAAAAAGCGTTGGATTAATAAACATTGACATTTTATTGACAAAAACTAGTTTATTATTAAAATATTAACATTTTTCAATAAAATTTTAAAGAATTCTTAGGAATTGCAAACAATGAAAGTTTGGTTATTAATTATTATTTCATTAATTTCTGCAACATTTTTGATCAAAAATGCTAATTCTGTGGACGATGGTGGACAAGAATCAAAACTTTACAAAACATTTGATGAAATATTTGGAAAAGGATGGGATGATGAAAGTAATGATTCAAAAGAGTTGAACTGTCGTCATGTTAAAGAAGAAGTTCAAGACGTACAAGCTCCAAACACTTCTGATCAGAAAAAATTTGATAAAATATTGAAACAGAAATTTGATGAAATTTATGATGAAAATTGGTCGGAAGACGAAAACAATTTAGCGCCAGATCAAGATGAGAGTGTTGATGAACAGCAAAATGAGTCCAATAAAATTGAAAAAATTGAGTCCGATCAGCAAAAACGTAAAATTATTCAAAAATTCCGTGAAATTAAAGATGATTATCGGGAAAAAACAGGCGGTCACTCAGCCAAAGAATGGAATCAAATTGACACAAAAATATCAAATGGTTTGGGGATTAGTCGCACAAAATTGTATAAATGGAGAAAAGAATTGGGTCTAAGTCGAGAAATGAGGTTAAAATCAAATGATCAACAAAAACGTAATATTTTGAAACAATTTGATGAGATTAAAAGCAAATGTCAGAAGGCAAAAATCAAAAGCGGTTCAAAGAATGAACTCGATGAAAAAATAGCAAAAAAATTGGGCGTTTCTAAAACTACAATTTATAAATGGAAGCGCGAATTTGGCCTTTCTGTCAGCAAGAAAATTTCTAACGCAACAAAAATTGGAATTTTGAAAAAATATGCCAAAATAAAAAAGAAAAACCCGAAAATGACAGATGCCGTTATTGCTGAAATGTTAAAGATTTCAACAGGAAGCCTAAGTAATTTGAAAAAACAAATTTACAGAAGAAATTAAGAATTGAAAATATACGGACGTTTTAGGCCCATGACTCAACGCGAAGATGTTATTATTGTTTAGTATTATTTGCAAATTGTTGTTATTTAGGGGTTGAATTTTCCTTCTGAATTTTTGCTGCAATTTTCTTAACAAAGATTACCAATTTTGGTTGCAAATCGCTCAACAAATTGAGTAAAATACAAAATTTTTCTCGGCGGCGCCTATCGGCCCCGCCGACCCCCCCCCCCCCAGTGGTTTCCCGGTTCCGGTGCCGGTTCCAAAGGTTCCGGGAACCGGTTGCGGAACCGCGGAACCGTCAGAAAAAAATGAACCGGGAAAACACTGCCCCCTTCCCACTCAAAAGTGAATAAAAATTCTTAAAAAACTTGTTTGATAAATTAAACAGTCCCGCCCCCGAAAAACCCCGACCCCGCAATTCTCAACCCCGCACGCGAGGTGACAACCAGGGGTGCCAAAATGCCTTTTTTTATGGCAAATGCCATAATTTTGGAAATTTGCCATATTTCCACACTTGCCATAATTTTGCCATATTTTTGAACTTTTTGAAAAATCCTCATTTTTTTAGGGAAAAGTGAGAATTCCCGAAAAAAGTGTCTTTGATTCGTACAATTTGAAGTTTTTGGTGGCAAATCGCTTAACAAATTAAAATGTTCTCAGCGACGCCTATCCGCACCGCCGACCCACTTCCCCAAGAAGTGAAGCAAAATTTTCAAAAAAACAAATTGTTTTTTGAAAAATCCTTAAGAAAACTGCCATAAAAATGCCATATTTTTAAAGCAGGTTGCCATATTTTGTCGCAGATGAGTTGGCAGCCCTGATGACAACCCTAATTAAAAGTATTAAATCACAATCAACATTTCTTGATGTGGGCCAGGGAAATATTTGAATACCTTCACCAAATTAAATTTTAGTAAACTTCGAAGTATACTAGGTAAAGCCTTTTTTATCAAGAAAAAATACACAAACAAATAATGAAAAACGGAATTTCCATATTTCACTAGAAAAATTCGAATATTCCTTTATTCAAATAATCGGCAACATATGTTTACAAATAATGTTGCATATTTTAATTATATGTAAAATCTCATTTTTATTTGCTTTCAGAATATAAGAAATTTTTGGATAAACTGCAGTGAACGCCCCACTCCAAAACTGCATAAATTATATACCAATCGCTTTGTCTCGACGCTCTAAGCTCGGAAAAATAGGTCAAAAGTTTTAGAAAAAATGTTTGAACCGTTTTTTGAACCACTAAAATGGTCAAAATGGATATTTTTGGCTTAAATTCTGTGTCTTCCCGTGCACCAATCGCCACAAATTCGGTATCATTCGACAGCTCTCGACGAGATAAATCGATCTGGATGTGCCGGGACACGATCGGACGCCATTTAGATACCGGCCGGCTAGTCCCAGTGTAAAAGGGACACTTCAGTACCATTATGAAACACACAGGCGATTGACCAAAAGGGAGTGGAAATTTCCGGATCCGCAACAGGATTTAATTTTGCAAATTTATCGGTGGAATTTTTCTGAATAAATCAGAAAAACTCCGAATAAAAAATTCGCAAGGGTCAAAAACCCGGATTCAGGGCTTGGATCCGGAAGATTCCGGTTCGACACCGGTCCTTGTAATAACTATAAAAGTATAATTTTGGCACAAATAAGCTAGCTTAGGTTTTGTGAAAACGCGAATTTGGGCTTCTTCACCAATAAAGTCCACCATCGCTGGATAATGAATGAACCAAAATTTTTTCCAAAATCAAAAATCACGCGGCCTACAAAGTCGCATATATATATTTTGAAAGGTCCTTAATTTTATCTTGAAATCGCGAGCAAAAGGATTGATTAAGAAAAGGAATTTGTAAAAAATCGGAGAAATTTTGTGTTAAATATTCGGGAGGTATCGATGATAATGATGTCTGTGGAATCAAACCAAACAGAGTTTTAAAAAAATTAAAAAAAAAATTTAATAAATAACAACATTTTCAAATAACCCGATCTCAAACAATAATAACATATTCGCGATGAGTCAATGGCCTACAAAGCCCGTATATTTTCAAAGGTTCTTCATTTCTTCTTTAAATTGTTTTTTCCATTTACGTAAACTTTCTCTTGAAATTTTTAACATATCAGCAATTACAGCATTTGTCATTTTCGGATTATTTCTTTTCATTTTGGCATATTTCTTTAAAATCCCAATTTTTGTTGCATCAGAAATTTTGTTACTGACAGAAAGGCCAAATTCGCGCTTCCATTCATAAATTGTAGCTCTACAAAGGCCCAATTTTTTTGCAATTTTCTCATCGAGTTCTTGCATTGGAATGTTTTTGAATTTTGTCTTTTTACATTTGCTTTTAATCTCATCAAATTGTTTCAAAATTTTACGTTTTTCGAACTCAGAAAACTTTGTTTCTTGACTTAGACCCAATTCTTTTCTCCATCTATAAATTGTTGCTCGACTCACACTTAAACTATTCGCGATTTTTCTCTCAATTTGAAGCCATTTTTTATTATTATATGGACATTTTCTGTTTTTTTTATAATTTTTTTTCATTTCACGGAATTTTTCAATAATTTCATGTTTTTGTTGATCAGAATGAACTTTAACTTGGGCTCTTTGATCGAGTTCCTTTGATAAAGAATACCCAGTCTCATCTTTGACAGCATTCTTGGACTCATTTTGCTGTTCATCAACACTCTCATCGGATCAGTTGAGTTATTTTGATTAGACAATTCTTTCTTAGAATTTTCCTGATCATGATCATCCGCTAACGCTGAATTGTTTTTCTTTTTTAATATTTCATCAATATTTTTCTGATCAAAAGTGTTTGGAGCTTGTCCGTCTTGAACTTCTTCTTTAACATGACGACAGTTCAAATCTTTTGAATCATTACTTTCATCGTCCCATCCTTTTCCAAATATTTCATCAAATGTTTTATTTAATTTCGGTCTTTCTCCGTTTTCGCCTACAGAATTGGCATTGTTGATCAAAAATATTGCATAAATTAAGGAAATAATAAATGGCCAAAATTTCATTCTAAATTTTATTGAATGTTAATATTGTAGTAATAAAATATTTTTTGTTAATAAAAAGTCAATGTATATTAATCAATGCTTTACATACATATATTGGTTTCCTGAAAAGATCAATTTCGTTCAAAGCCAAATTCTTTTAATATTAAATAATTAAAGCAATATAATTTAACTTCAAGAATTTTCAACTAAATGCATGCATGTAAATACTTTGGTCCAAATCTCCAAATTTTCAAAAATAAGTTTAGCAACAATTTAAACTAGAGTTGAGACAGAACCCGAGTCCTAATTTGTGGTACAAAAAGCCAGTGTTTTGACCTGGACCGGGACAGAAAATCTTTTTTTATAAATTTTCGGATTGTTAACATGATGGGAACGAGAGTGTTACCGGAGAATCTTTAAATTTTTGCCAAGTTCGGGCCGATTAGCCAGCAATAATAATACCTAAAACAAATTTTCCTTTTTTCAAGAATTATCAAGTAATTATCTCCAAATTTTTAAAAAGAATGTTTATTCAACAATTATAAAACTAGAGTTGAGATAGAACCTGAGATCTAGAATTTGTTGTTCAAAAATCCAGGCTTTTGACTTGGATCGGGAAGGAAAATATTTTTTTATACCGCTGATGGTGCTGTTCTGGTTTATCTGGCTTTATGGCGAGCACCAAATTCTGGTCCATGCAGGATTTCCAGAAGACTATTTCTGGTCCATGCTGACTTTCCATTAGTGTTAGGCAAATGGGGTTTTTCGGTATTCGGTATTGGTATTTTGGTAAAATACCGATACCAAAAAAATATCGAACTCTTAAATTTATCCGGTGGTTCATTTCAAATGAATTTAAAGAGAAAAATTTTCGATGAATCCAAAAAGGCCCCCCCCCCCTTTGTAAAAACAAAAAATGGACACTACCTTTTAAATTTTTTAAAATGCAGAAGCCATCTCGAGAAGTAAAAATGAATAATTTTTCCGCATTTTTAAACTTATTTCATATAAAAATCTCAACTTTAAACTGAGATTTGCTAAAAATTTACCCTTGCTGAGCAACAAATTAAAATTCTAAAAATTTGTTAATACTGCCATCTGAAATGTTTTAGAAATTGTTTTCTCCACCATAGAATGCTTACAGAAATCGGAAAAATTAATTTCACCGGGCGGATCCGAATCACTTTCCAGAACACCAAATTCTGGTTCATGTTGACTTTCTGGAACACTAAATACTGATCATGCTGACTTTCTAGAACACTAACTTTTTGGCACATTTGAATTGATCTGCATTTTTGTAATTGCTTGTTTTTTTGACACTTTTGACTTGTTTGGGTTTTGAAAGTGTCAATGTTTGTGTTTCGGCACATTTGAATTGATTTGTGTTTTTGTAATTGCTTGTGTTTTTGACGCATTTGGCTTGGTTTGTGGGTTTTGGAAGGGTAAAACTGCTGAATTGTCTGTATTTTCGGCACATTTAAATTGATTTGTGTTTTTACAATTGCTTGTGTTTTGATGAGTTGTGTTTCATTTTGACCAGGAAATTCTCAAAACGACTTAATCTCTAACTCGGTTCAGGGTAAAGGCATTAATATGCACTCAAGTACTAAATGATAGAGCAAAAATTAGCCTCTAATTAGCGTTTTTTGAATATCTTTATTTCAAACATTTTTATGATTTTTTTGTGAAAAATTATTTTTTTGCACAAAATTGACTACAACTTCGGGAATTTCAAAAATAAAAAAGGTTCTTTAACTGAAAATTTTTTTTTATGACAGAAAGGCTCGCGCTTCCAATAATAAATTGTTTTTCTACAAACGCCCAATTTTTTTGCAATTGTCTCATCAAGTTCATGTTTTGAACCATTTTTGAGTTTGGCCAGCTTACATTTGCTTTTTATCTTATCAAATTGTTTCAAAATTTTACGTTTTTCAAAATCAGAAAACTTTTTATTGCTGACAGAAAGGCCAAATTTTCGTTTCCATACATAAATTGTCGCGGAACAAACGGGGTACGGAGAATTGCGTACTGGAGAATTACGCACCGGCAGTTTTTGGAGAATTGCGCACGGAGGATCATTTGAATTGATTTGTGTTTTTGTAATTGCTTGTTTTTTTGACACTTTTGACTTGTTTGGGTTTTGAAAGTGTCAATGTTTGTGTTTCGGCACATTTGAATTGATTTGTGTTTTTGTAATTGCTTGTGTTTTTGACGCATTTGGCTTGGTTTGTGTTTTTGGAAGGGTAAAACTGCTGAATTGTCTGTGTTTTCGGCACATTTGAATTGATTTGTGTTTTTGTAATTGCTTGTGTTTTTGACGCATTTGGCTTGGTTTGTGTGTTTTGGAAGGGTAAAACTGCTGAATTGTCTGTATTTTCGGCACATTTAAATTGATTTGTGTTTTTGTAATTGCCTGTGTTTTTGACGCATTTGGCTTGGTTTGTGTGTTTTGGAAGGGTAAAACTGCTGAATTGTCTGTGTTTTCGGCACATTTGAATTGATCTGCGTTTTTCTAATTAGCTTTAATTAAATAGTCTCTTTTTTGCATATAGCTTGCTTTGTTTTGATGAGTTGTGTTTCATTTTGACCAGGAAATTCTCAAAACGACTTTATCTCTTATAACTCGGTTCAGGGTAAAGGCATTAATATGCACTCAAGTACTAACTGATAGAGCAAAAATTAGCCTCTAATTACGTTTTTTGATTCAAAAGTTCTTTACCTGATGAAGCTTATTATTCTGCATTTTATGAAACAAAAATAATGACACATCACGCAACGTTGAACAAAGTTATAAACTTTAATTGAATGATAAAAAGAAATAAATTAACGCAAAAATTTCTAGGATTCCAGAATATGTATTTATCGTACAATTCAACGGTTTAGAGTTATATCGAATTGATATAAAAAAAGAAAATACATTTTGTACCCTCAAAAATTCTTTTTTCTTGTTTTTTCCATCGAATTAAACTGTTTTTTGTTCAACAAATCTGCAATGTCACAATTACTCATTTTCGGATTTTTCCCTTTTATTTTGGCATATTTCTTCAAAATTCCAATTTTTGTTGCATAAGAAAATTTGTTGCTAAAAAAGGCCAAATTTGAACTTCCATCGAATAATTGTACCTCTACAAACGCCCAATTTTTTTTGCAATTTTATCATCAAGTTCGCGCATTGAAATGTTTGAGTTTTGCCTTCTGACATTTGCTTTTTATATCATCAAATTGTTTTAAAATTTCAAGTTTTTCAAAATCAGAAAACTTTTTATTCCCGACAGAAAGGCTAAATTTTCGTTTCCATAAATAAATTGTGGCGGCTGAAACAAATAATTCTTTTGCAATTTTATCATCAAGTTCGCGCATTGAAATGTTTTTGAGTTTGGCCTGCTTACATTTGCTTTTAATCTGATCAAATTGTTTCAAAATTTTAAGTTTTTCAAAATCAGAAAAATTTTTATTGCCGACAGAAAGGCTAAATTTTCGTTTCCATAAATAAATTGTGGCGGCTGAAACAAATAATTCTTTTGCAATTTTATCATCAAGTTCGCGCATTGAAATGTTTTTGAGTTTGGCCTGCTTACATTTGCTTTTTATATCATCAAATTGTTTCAAAATTTTAAGTTTTTCGAAATCAGAAAAATTTTTATTGCCGACAGAAAGGCTAAATTTTCGTTTCCATACATAAATTGTGGCGGCTGAAACAAATAATTCTTTTGCAATTTTATCATCAAGTTCGCGCATTGAAATGTTTTTGAGTTTTGCCTTCTTACATTTGCTTTTTATATCATCAAATTGTTTCAAAATTTCACGTTTTTGCTGATCAATCTTAATTTTTTCAGATTTATTTGACTCATTTTGCTGTTCATCAACACTCTCATCTTGATCAGTTGAGTTATTTTGATCGGACAAATGTTTCTTAGAATTGTTCTGATCAAGATAATCCGCTGACGGCGCTGAATTGTCTTCGTCTTCCGACCAATTTTCATCATAAATTTCATCAAATCTTTCTCTTATTTTTCTATTGGCAAAACTTTCAAAATGATCAGAAAAGCTTTGTTCATTTGGATTGGGTTGATCAGTTGATTTATTCTCAACTTCTTTTGTCTGTGTTTCCTTTTTATGCCATTCTTTGGTTTCTGTAAATTCCGGCACCTCCGCGTCCCAACCTTTTCCAAATATTTCATCAAATGTTTTATAAAGTTTTTTGGTCCTTCTCCGCCTTGGCTCACAGAATTAGCATTTTTAATCAAAAATGTTGCAAAAATTAAGGAAATAATAAATGGCCAAAATTTCATTCTAAATTTTATTGAATGTTAATATTGTAGTAATAAAATATTTTTTGTTAATAAAAAGTCAATGTTTACTCAAATGCTTTATATTGATTTTCTGAAAAGATAATCTAAGCCAGATTCTTTAAAAATAATATAATTACAGACAATATAATTTAATTTAAAAACCAAAACTTTACAAATCATTTGCTAAAATATTTGGAAAAGGATGGGACGATGAAAGTAATGATTCAAAAGACTTGAACTATCGTCATGTTAAAAAAGAAGTTCAAGACGGACAAGCTCCAAACACTTCTGATCAGAAAAATATTGTTGAAATATTAAAAAAGAAATTTGATGAAATTTATCAGGCGTGCTCACGGTTACCCGTAACCGCGGCTAACCGCGGTTACCCGCGGCTAACCGCGGTTACCCGCGGCTAACCGCGGTTACCCGCGGCTAACCGCGGTTAACGGTTATGGAATTTTAAAAGGTCGCGGTTACGGGCGGTTAACGGTTATGGGATTATAAAACACCTCGGTTACGGTCGGTTAACGGTTATGACCACTAAAACCGCGGTTAACCGTCACATCCGTTGTTTTTTTGAATGCTGAAGGATAATTTATTGAGACGATTTGCCTTTTTTAATATCGTTCTTTTATTACATTCACCAAATTACCACTCCAATCGCTATCCAATGTTTACCCAAATATGCATGATGAATTTTTCTTTTAATTTAGGTGTGATGAAAGAATTCCCAACTAAAGATCCTTCGGAGTTCACAAACTTTCGATTTAATTTACTAAAACGCCTCATCAGTTTTGAAAAATCAATTTTTCGAAATCTGGAAAACTTTATTGATTTTTAAATAATGCGGTTAACCGCGGATAACCGCGGGCGGTTAACGGTTATGAGATTTTAAGGACGGGCGGTTACGGGCGGTTAACGGTTATGAGATTTTAAGGACGGGCGGTTACGGGCGGTTAACGGTTATGAGATTTTTAGGGCGGGCGGTTACGGGCGGTTAACGTTTATGAGTGTTTGAGGACGGGCGGTTACGGTTAAGAAAATTGGTAACCGTGAGCACCCCTGAAATTTATGATGAAAATTGGTCGGAAGACGAAAACAATTCAGCGCCTTCAAGATGAGAGTGTTGATGAACAGCAAAATGAGTCCAATGAATATGAAAAAATTGAATCTGATCAACAAAAATGGGAAATTATTCAAAAATTTCGTGAAATTAAAGAAGATTATACGCAAAAAAGAAAATATTCCGCCAATGAACATATTCAAATTGAAAACAATTTATCAAATGGTTGGGGGTTAGTCGCGCAACATTTATAAATGGAAGAAAAGGGGCCTAAAAAAAGAAACAAAGTTAAAGTTTCTGAGTCCGAAAAAGGTCAAATTTTGAAACAGTTTGATAAGATTAAAAGCAATATAAGAAGGCAAAAATAAAAAACATTTCAAAGAATAAACTCGATGAAAAAATTGCAAAAATTTGCCGTTTGTGCCAGAACAATTCGTGAATGGAAGCGCGAATTTGACCATATGAGAAGTTTTTTTGGATCGGATTATTTGAATTTTTTTGTTATTTATTGAATTTTTGGTTATTTTATTAAAAGTTTTAATTTAAAAAATGAATCAGTGTTGTGACTAGGGTTCAGCCCCGTCCCCGAACCCCGACTTTTTTTAGTCGGGGTTTTCGTCCCCGACCCCGACTTTTTTGAATTTTTCCGGGTTTTTGCTGGGAAAAACCCCGAACCCCTACCTTTTTGGTCGGGGACGAAAATCCCGACCCCGACTTTTCCCGCCCCGAGGGGTCGGGGCTGAACCCTAGTTGTGACTTACACAAACATTTCTGTGTTCCACACTACAAATACAATTTTTGCGCCGACAAAACTTAATAGGCAAATTGAACTTATTCAATTTAATTCTATTTCTTAATCTTTTAGCATGCGAGGATCTTTTAAAATCGTAGGAATTTCGCCATCCAAAACACATATAGCACCTTATAAATTCCAGGCCTTATCAATAGCGCTGGGACTTATATGTTTTTACATATTTTTAGTGCTTATATGTTCTGAGGTATACAGCCCAAAAATAGCCTTTTCGCGTTGGTTTGAGCTTTTTTAGACACGATTGGAATTACATATTTTGACATATATCGGGGTTTTTGAGGAAAAAAGCATATTTTGGGGTTTTGAGCACATATTTTGGCCTTTTTAAATCCCAGCCCTAGTTATCAAATTTCTCGGATTTTTTGGGTCTCAATCTCGGAGTCATTTATCGGTTTCGGAAAACAAGAGACTCGAGACCGAGACTTTTTTTCACTGTTAAAGCTTTTTTAGTGAGAATTCATTACCGAATTCTGAGCTTGAAAGATTCGAAAAATACATAATGATAAATAAAAGTAAAAATCCTTAATTTAATATCTTTTGCGCAGCACTCATATTCAATTCTCGTATTGCTCAGTGGTAAATTCTGTCGTGTAACTTAGTTAGCGTAGGGTTCTACTCCCCGACTGATGAAGACATTGCTGAACTGTTTTTTTGAAAATTTTCTGAACAAAATTTTCTTCAACCCCGACCCCAATCCCCGACCCCGACAATTTGGTCGTCCCCGACCCTCGACATGGTCAACCCCGACCAACGCCGACTTTTCCGACCCCGAGGGGTCGGGACTGAACCCTAATTTAAAATATTTTCATTTTGGCTATACACAATCGATCGTTATTTTATAAAATTTTCGGAATTGGGGCCGGGCAATTGCTTATTCTCTCATTCAAACTTGGGTAATTAAACCCGTACAAGGATATGAACAGGAAATGAATGGGAAGAAAACGGGGGAAAACAATTGAAAAATGATGGCAGGGCAATTTTTGATTGACGTCGGAACGTCGAGTTCCGACAAAATGATGATTGTTTAGGAAAAATATTATAAGATGTGGAATATTGATTCAGGTGCTATAATTATTAAAAAATATGATAAATAAATACCCATTTCAATTGAGGGCTTCATTTATTACTTTCAATCATTTTTTCAAAGCTAAATAATTTATTAATATTTAAAAATTTAATTTTTATTCTTAAATTAAAAAAATTTTTTGATTAAAATTCTTCAAAAACAAATTGACAAATTTTTCCATATCGAATTTTCCGTCTAAATTATTAAATTAATTGGAATTCAATATAAATGTCAATAATTTCAGAGTGCCAAAATAAAATGGAAAAGTTTTGGATTTTAATTTTGGTGTCATTCATCGCAACAAATTCACCGGAAAAAGCTGAATCGGTACAATTGGAGGAATTGCCACTCCAAACATTTGACGAATTATTTGTAGAAGAATGGTTGGACAAAGATGAAGCCGAAGATTTGAAAACTCCGGCGCCAACAAACTTTGGACAAAATGTCCATCACCAAATCGATCGGCCAAACACCCAGCTTGGACAAATTGAACCATATTCAACTGATCAGAATCCTCCTCTTACTGAGTCTGATCACACTAGACAAATTGAACCCAATTCAACTGATCAGAATGCTCCTCTCACTGAGTCTGATCACACTAGACAAATTGAACCCAATTCAACTTATCAGAATGCTCCTCTCACTGAGTCTGATCACATTAGACAAATTGACCCCAATTCAACGGATCAGAATGCTCCTCTCACTGAGTCTGATCACACTGGACAAATTGAACCCAATTCAACTGATCAGAATGCTCCTCTCACTGAGTCTGATCACTCTGGACAAATTGAGCCCAATTTAACTGATCAGAATCCTCCCCTCACAGAGTCTGATCACTCTGATAAAGCTAAAAATGGTGATGAACAGAATGAAATAATAAAAGAAATGTCTTTAAACGAAAAACGTAAAATTATAGACAAATTCAACGCAATAAAAGACGAATTCAAGCAAAAAAGAAAATTTTTGGCTAAAGAATGGACTCAAATTGAGCATAAAATTGCTAAACATTTAAAAGTCAATCGCACAAAAATATATAAATGGAAGAAAGAATTTGGCTTAAGTCGAAAAATGTTTTATGAAAAAGAAGAACGTAAACATTTGGTAGAGAAATTTGATCAGAGAAAAGCCGAGTTAAAGCGGGATGGATTCAAAAGCTCTTATCATCATGAAATTGATGAAACAATTGCAAAAGAGTTGGGACTTTGTGATAGAACAATTTACAAGTGGAAAAATGAACTAGGCCAAACCGGTGAGTATTTCGAGCCCTATTTATTTAATTAATTAAAAATTCTTTTACAGAACCAAATAAACACTCCGACAGCAAACAAAAGGAATTGATGAAACAATATTATGATATTAAGGACCAAAATCCTAAAATTAATGACAAGAAAATTGCCAAAAGGTTAAAAGTTGGAAGAGGCACCTTGTTTAACTGGAAAAAGCAATTTAAACAACAGCAATTTCATCCAAATTCTGTCAATGGACATTTTGTGGAAGAGAATGCCGCGGCAAATGTACAGGAAATTGGGAATTCGAATTTGGGAAGTATTTGAATGGTCAAGCATTAAAAACCCCCCAAATCTGTTAGCAATTTCTTCCTATTTCTTCGGCTGTATCCGCAGCAGAACTCTGTTTATTCCGATAAACTTTTGAACAATTTCAACATTTCTAATTAGTTTATTAACTCTCCCTCCGCATTTGTTGTATTTTTAACGCCTATTTAAAATCAGATTTTTTTGTGGCAATGCACAAATTTTAGTTAATATTTGGACAATTTTGCCTTTTTTTCTGGCAAAATCAATGTCAGAATAGAAATTTTATTATTGAATAAAAAAATTTTTGACATCTTTAAAAGTTTTTGTTCTAAAAAATCAAAAGAGAACGAAAAAAAAAAATGAGTTTAAATTGAAGTTCGGATTGAGAAAAGCATTGATCGAAAAGGAATTTCCGGCTTTCATTTATGCTTGTGGGGAAATTTATTGTTTAAATTTTTTTTCTTGCATTTCGTAGGGCACTTTCTTTCTTGGCATTTTCCCTTACGGCACTTTCTTTTGACATTCATTAAAATTTTCTTGGCGGCGCCTCCACCGACCCTCCCCCAGAAGGAGGAAGCCGAACTCGCAAAAAAATTGTGGGGCAGGGAAATATTTGAATATCTTTTACCAAATTAAATTTTAGTAAACTTCGAAGTATACAGGTAAAGCTTCTTTTATCAAGAAAAAATACAGAATAATAAAAAAAATGGAATTTTCATATTTCACTAGGAAAATTCGAATATTCCTTTATTCAAATAATATGGCAACATACAATTAATGTTGAATATTTTAATTATATGAATAAAATTTCATCTTTATTTGCTTTCAGAATATATGATTTTTAGCCTATTCCCATCTCAAAAACGAGCGCGCTTTCTTTATCTGCAAAAATTAAAGAATTTTCATTAAACAAAAATTTTCTACGGCATTTTGATTTGTATTGCCGGAAAATTCCCCCTAAAAAGGGCTAATTTGCCCCAAAATTTCTATTGGAGCAAAGTTTGGGGTTCCATAAAAAATGAATGGTTGGAGCAATAAACCTCAAATTTTGCATTAGGCTTCGCCCATTTATGTTCTCGCTGTACAAAACTTCAATTTCCGCTAATGTTAGAAAATATGTCCAAAAAAAAGGCAACATTTTTCGATCATAATTAGGGCTCCAATTATATGGACAAAAATGAAATATGGCCATAAAATATGGATGAAAAATTGCAAAATATGGACCAAATATGGACAAAAATTGCAAAATATGGACGAAAATGGATAAAAATTTTTTTCAAATATTGTAAAAAATGGGCAAGATTTCCTAATAGAAGAAGAGCAAAAAAAATTTTATTTGCAAATTAAAGGCATTTCTGAGAAAATTTTTGAAAATAAGCGAATTTAAAAAATTTTTATTTTTTGGTAGCAGAATTTTTAGTTGCAAAAACTATTTAAAAAAAATTTTTTCCTGATCTCGTTTTATAGCAAATCTCGGCATCTAAAAGTTGATTTGAATAAAATTTTGTTGGTTGCTCATTATTTTTATGTTTAATTTTGTAAGAAAAAAAAATTTGAAGAGAAGAGGATGCGAACTTTCACACATAAAAAGGAAATTGAGAACACAACCACCAGGTCACACAACCACTTACCGTGCTTACAATCTTTTTTCATTAAATGAAAATGTATAAACTTTGAGGCCTTATATCTCGTTCCCCAGGGCTTTATATCAAAAATGAATGGTAGCAAATGTGGGGGTGCAAGATTTTTTTTTCACACTCTGCACAATTTAAATATTAATAAGAATTCTCTTTATTAGATCCAAATTTATGAATATTTCCAAACCCATTAAATTCATAAAATGCAAAATTTTTTTTTTTGCAATTCTGCTTACTACACTTGTGGTGATTGCTGTGGGCGGGAAATGTTCTGGATTGGATTCAAACCCCCAACTATGTAAATGACTTTTTAGGACTTTCAGTGAATATCTATGACTGAGGAAACAATTTCTAAAAATTTATTTGTTTTTTTAAATTAATTTCATAACAATTCAGAAATTTTAAAATTTTGATTTTTACTCAGCAAAATTGGGTGAATATGTATTAATTGTATAAAAATTTTACTATTATTATACGATTTTTCTAAATAAAATAATATTGCCTGTAATTATTGACTTATTTTATTGAAAAGAATTTTGGCTTTGAACGATTTGATCTTTTCAAGAAACCAATAAAAAGCGTTGGATTAATAAACATTGACATTTTATTGACAAAAACTAGTTTATTATTAAAATTATTAACATTTTCAATAAAATTAAAAAAAAAGAAATTCTTAAGAAATTGCAGGCAATGAAAATTTGGTTAATTATTATTTCATTATTTGCAACGAATTTGATCCAAAATGTTAATTCTGTGGGCCAAAACGGAGAAAGTTCAAAACTTTACAAATCATTTGATGAAATATTTGGAAAAGGATGGGACGACAAAAGTAATGATTCAAAAGACTTGAACTGTCGTCATGTTAAAGAAGAAGTTCAAGACGTACAAGCACCAATCACTTCTAATCAGAAAAATATTGATGAAATATTAAAACAGAAATTTGATGAAATTTATGATGAAAATTGGTCGGAAGACGAAAACAATTCAGCTGAGTCTGAGCAACAAAAATGGGAAATTATTCAAAAATTCCGTGAAATGAAAGATAATTATCGGAAAAAAAACAAACGCCCACATTCAGCCAAAGAATGGGTTAAAATTGAAGCAAAAATATTAAATGGTTTGGGTGTTTGTCGAACAACAATTTATAAATGGATTAAAGAATTGGGTTTAAACCAAAAGAATTCAGCGCCAGATCAAGATGAGAGTGTTGATGAACAGCAAAATGAGCCCAATGAATGTGAAAAAATTGAGTCTGATCAACAGAAACGTGAAATTATCCAAAAATTCCGTGAAATGAAAGAAAATTATCGGGAAAAAAACAAACACGCACATTCAAGCAAAGAATGGGTTAAAATTGAGTTAAAAATAGCAAATGGTTTAGGCTTAAGTCGCTATAAATTATATAAATGGATCAAAGAATTGGGTTTAAGAAAAGAAACAAAGTTTTCTGAGTTAGAAAAACGTCAAATTTTGAAACAATTTGATGAAATAAAAAGCAAATGTATGAAGGCCAAATTCAATAACATTTCAATGCAAGAACTTAATAATAAAATTGCAAAAAAATTATTTGTTTCTACCGCCACAATTATTCGATGGAAGCGCAAATTTGGCCTTTCTGTTAACAACAAAATTTCTGACGCAACAAAAATTGGAATTTTAAAGGAATATGCCAAAATAAAAGGGAAAAATCCGAAAATGAGTGATTGTGGCATTGCTGATTTGTTGAAAATCTCAAAAAACAGTTTAATTCGATGGAAAAAACAATTTAAAGAAGAAATGAACCTGTGAAATTATATGGACTTTGTAGGCCCTTGACTCAACGTGAAGATGTTATTATTTTTGGGATCGAGTTATTTGAAAATTGTTGTTATTTATTGAATTTTTTAAAAGTATTAAAAAAATTAATGCATTTGTTTGTTGTGACACTTCCATAGAAGATAGCGTTAATGCATAAAAAAGGGTTTCACCTAAAAATGCGACCCTAATCAAATAAACAACGAATTATCATAATACTAGATTAGTAAAATTTTCAATAATTTAAAGAATTTTTATGGAATTGCAGACAATGAAAATAAAACAATTATTTTTCTTAATACCGTATTTTCTCTATTAGTAGCCTATGGGCTTCTATTTTTCAACATATTTTTTCCAAAATTATTTACACAATAAATTTTTATATTATTTTTTTGAACCAAAATAAATTTTTGTAAAGTACGACACCGGAATTTACAGAAACCAAAGAATGGCATAAACACAGACAACAGAAGTTGAGAATAAATCAACTGATCAAAAAAATCCAAATGAACGAAGCTTTACACATTTATTGATCTCGTCCATTGAAAATAAGCATGCGCGACTGGTTTGGGATCAGTGTATTTTATGAATAACGATTGTGTTTTGTGAATTTGGAATTTAATTTCAAGTATATTTGATTTTGTTTGATTTTTAAAACTAATTTATTTTTTTATAGTTTTTCGTTTCATTACATAGCTCATTTTTTACAAAGTTCAATTGGTACCGGATGGCCTTTTCAATTTTTATTGATACATTTTCTTCACCCCGACCCGAATATTGGACGTCCCCAATCCCCAGGCATGGCTAACCCCGCCCTGACTTGCCCGCGCCGAGGGGTCGGGGAGCAATATTAATTTTGAGTAAATTTTCTTGAAACTTTTTTTGTTTGTTAAAAAGGGAAATTCTTTTTCAGGTGCCGAGGGAAATTCTATAATCTTGGAGAAGTGTGTTTCGATTTTTGGTATGAAAAAAGTTTATTCGTTTCTGATCAAAACAGATCAAGTTACGGTATGATCAATTTTGAAAAATTTAATCCGACGAAATAGTGTGCAAAAGGGAGAGAGAATGGTTAGACACATGAGAGTAAGGAGAGAGATAAGGTGTAGTTTTGCAGTAATTTACACCCCATAGAATAAACAATCCAATCTAAGAAGAATGATCCAGAATTTTTGATCCAATCGTCGTAGAGTTTCGAAAATTTGAAGCAGTTCATTCAGCTCCAAGCCAATCGGCAATCCAAATAATCCCTAACCATATGAAAAAGAAAACGAAGCAGGCGACAACAAGAAGGATCGCTGCTGCAGTTAGCGGGTCGGTACGTTTTGCACGGCGTTTTTGGCCTTTTAAAATATTGGGTAATTATCGCAAAAAATGAATATATATTTCCTCCAAATATAAACTCACTTTGATTTTTTGCTTCTTTCAATTGATTTTTGTTTAAATAATTTATAAATTCTTCATTTTTCCGAATTAATTGCCACAATTCGACCATTTTTTGTGTATTTTCCTTCCCGTTGCCCACATAATGTTTGTTTCGCGCAGTCTCTGACCAAACAACGGCCGCATTCTTCACAATTTCTCGTAATTCCATTTTTGAATTGAATTTCTCAATTTTTTCAAGTGAAATTCCCCTTTCTTTGGCCATAATTTTGATTGCCTTGTTAATTTTGGCCACAATTTCGCTTCCAATTGTCCCTTTTTTCATTAGCAAATGCTTTAACATGACGAAAGTTTTGGCCAACTTTTGCACAAATTTTGCGATTTTTCTAAATCTGCACATCAACGAATATAAATTCCCAAGTTTCAACGACCGATAGACATTCGCAAGAGAGCCGGATTGGCCTTCCAATTTTTGAGTTTTGTTTTGATCATCAACTCCGAACTCAACGGACGGCGAAATAAATCGCCTCGAATAGGTTTTCTGTTAAAAAAAAGTGAAAAGTTTTGTCGATTAGTCCAAAATGACCTTTGATGATCTGATTGGATCAATCAGATCATTTGTCGGGCATTGAAACAGGGTACATGTCAACTCGCCGACAGTCGACTCGCCGACGCCGACTCGCCAATGGTCGACTCGCCGACGACGACTCGCCGATGATCGACTCGCCGACGCCGACTCGCCAATGGTCGACTCGCCGACGACGACTCGCCGATGGTCGACTCGCCGACGCCGACTCGCCGATGGTCGACTCGCCGTCGACGACTCGCCGATGGTCGACTCGCCGAAGCCGACGTGCCAACTCGCCGACGCCGGCGGTTCGACTCGCCGACGGTTGACTCGCCGATAATAGTTAATTCCTGTTTTATCTCTCGACTCAAATTTTTTAAACACAAAAAGCTAGATTTGTAAAAATCTCAATTTAGTTCTGGAAAAAATATACCGGAATTAAAAATTAGTCAAACCAAAAAAAAGGTTGTCGCTTGAAATTTCGAAAATTGTTTGAATTAAATTTGCGTTCGGGTTTGACATTCGCAAAACCCGAGGTCGGATTCGTGTCCTACGCTTATATATACCTAGAAAACATGCATTAAAATCATAAACATCCAAAGTTTTAGCATTTTTTCGGTCGCGATCCCAAAGCTTACACCCCTAAATCTCCAATTTTTTAGCACATATATTGAGATTTTTACAAATCTAACTTTTTGTATTCAAAAAATTTGAGTTGAGAGATAAAACAGGAATTAACTATTATCAGCGAGTCAATCGTCGGCGAGTCGAACCGCCGGCGAGATCACCGTCGGCGAGTCAAACCGTCGGCGAGTTAACCGTTGGCGAGTCGGCGTCGGTGAGTCAACCGTCGGCGTCGGCGAGTTGAACTGTTCCCATTGAAACACTTTGGAATAATTTCAGTTACGGGACTCGATTTCCCCGGATATTAAAATTAAACTTTATAAATTTAATTTAATTTTATTGCTTAATTAATTGGGTAATCTATTTTAAAATGGTCAGCACTTCAAAAGTGGGATGTGCAGGCGAAGGTGGCGGCGGCTTATAATTGGCCTTATCCGAAAGCTCGTCAATGAAAGGTTCGTCTTCGTCCATGTCACGGGCCATCTCTGTGAGTTGGTCGTCCAAAATGCCGTTTTGTTGCAGCAAATAACGCCAATCAGGCCTCAAAAAATGTTGGGGCTTCGTATAAATATTTTATTTGAGAATTTAACAAATTATTTATGCAAATGTGTTAAAACGGTTTAACTTACGCCTCTTGGTCTTGCAGTTGTTCAGACGAATTCGATTGCACATCCTTTGCGCGGAGGCATTGGACAATGGCAGAAATCAAAAACGTAAAGATTTTACAATTCATTGTTTCAGAAAATGCTTATAATACAAATAATTGTTTAATGTAATTTAAATAAATACAACAAAAAAATAATGGAATAAGCCTAAAAATGGCCTCCACGTGAATAATCAATCAATCGCCCACCTTTCTTCTGCTCAACGGGCGCAGCAAATTCAAATCACAATGAATGCCAAAACCAACGTGGCCTTTTTGCAAATCGATCGCCCCATAAGAAGAGGCAGCCACCGCAGGGTTTGCGTCGAAGCCTTTCAATTTGAAGAATTTTAATGTTTTATACACTTAATGGTGTTAATTTTCAAAAAGTTTTTCGATTCGAAATTGAAAAGATTCAATTTTTGCAAAGTTCAGCTACAACACCGGCGGGGGAAGTCGGGGGACGAGTCGGTCGGTGGTCGGACTTTTAACTTTCAGTGAATATCTATGTTGGAGGAAAGAATTTCTAAAAATATTTTTGATTTTAAATTCATAACAATTCAGAATTTTAAAATTTTGATTTTTACTCAGCAAAATTGGGTGAATAATATTAATTGTATAAAAATTTTACTATTATTATTCATTTTTTCTAAATAAAATAATATTGCCTGTAATTATTGACTATTTTAATTGAAAAGAATTTTGGCTTTGAACGATGATCTTTTCAGGAAATCAATATAAAGCATTGGATTAATAAACATTGACTTTTATTGACAAAAGCTAGTTTATTACTAAAATTATTAACATTTTCAATAAAATTTTAAAGAATTCTTAGGAATTGCAAACAATGAAAGTTTGGTTATTAATTATTATTTCATTAATTTCTGCAACATTTTTGATCAAAAATGCTAATTCTGTGGACGATGGCGGACAAGAATCAAAACTTTACAAATCATTTGATGAAATATTTGGAAAAGGATGGGACGATGAAAGTAACTTTCGTCATGTTAAAGAAGAAGTTCAAGACGGACAAGCTCCAAACACTTCTGATCAGAAAAATATTGATGAAATATTGAAACAGAAATTTGATGAAATTTATGATGAAAATTGGTCGGAAGACGAAAACAATTCAGCGCCAGATCAAGATAAAAATGTTGATGAACAGCAAAATGAGTCCAATGAATGTGAAAAAATTGAGTCTGATCAACAAAAACGTGAAATTATTCAAAAATTCCGTGAAATGAAAGAGGGTTATAAGCAAAAGGGATATTCCAGAAAAGAATGGAATCAAATTGAGACAAATATATCAAATGGTTTGGGGGTTAGTCGCACAAAGTTGTACAAATGGAAGAAAGAATTGGGTTTAAGAAAAGAAACAAAGTTTAAATCAAAATTTTCTGAATTTGAAAAACGTCAAATTTTGAAACAATTTGATGAAATAAAAAGCAAATGTATGAAGGCAAACCTCAAAAATATTTCAATGCGCGAACTTAATGAGAAAATTGCAAAAAAATTATTTGTTTCTACCGCCACAATTATTCGATGGAAGCGCGAATTTGGACTTTCTATCACTAAGAAACAATTTTCTGATGCAACAAAAATTGGAATTTTGAAGAAATATGCCAAAATAAAAGGGAAGAATCCGAAAATGAGTGATTGTGGTATTGCTGATTTGTTGAAAATCTCAATAAGCAGTTTAAATAGATGCAAAGCTCAATTTAGAAACAAAAATTAAGAACTTTTGAAAATATACGGACTTTGTAGGCCCTTGACTCAGCGCGAAGATGTAATTATTATTTGGGACCGGATTATTTAAAATTGTTGTTTATTTCGGGATTGTCGTTTCTTTGATTTTCTTAAAAGTATTAAAATAAATGGTTGATTGATTAGCGTTCTATGAATTCAATCTCAAAGTTATGACGACTAAAATATTTACAGATTCGTAATTAGCTTGACGAGGGGAGTTAAATGATATATATTATCCATTTCTGAGAAGAACATATAAGATACAAATCCCAAATGTTTAGCTATGTTATAATAAAGCGCAATTTCCTAATTCTCCCTTTTAGTATTTAATGGCTGTACTCTATTTATCTACTTAGTAAACCCGAATTTGGGGAAGAATTTTAAAAAATTGATTTGGCATAATAATGTTTGTGCTTTATTAAATTCATAAAGGCCTATACAAGTCAATAAAAAATAAAATGTATTGTGAAACAATTCCCTACAGCAGGATTGTACTCATTTTGCTGTTCATCAACACTTTGATCTTTATCTGGCGCTGAATTGTTTTCGTCTTCCGACCAATTTTCCTAGTTTCAGTCAATAAAAAGTCAAACAAAAAACTAATTTTGTAAAAAAATTTTAATAACCCAGACACAAAGTCGATAAACGCTATGCCTGATGAGGCAGAGAAGAGAAAACTACTATTGGGCCCATTTGACCATAGGGGGACACGAAAATATTTTTTTCAAAAAAATTAAAACTGATCAAAACCGCTTTAAATTTTCAATTTTTATTTCTATGGACGAATTCGTAATCAGTGCATCAAATAACATATTTTCAGACAATTAGGATGTCCGCGCAAATATTCGATTTTTCTAAATAAAAGATAATTTTTTATTACCTGTAATTATTTAATATTTTAATTGAAAGAATTTTGGCTTTGAACGAATTGATCTTTTTAAGAAACCAATAAAAAGCATTGGATTAATAAACATTGACTTTTATTGACAAAAAAAAATAGTTTATTACTAAATTATTAACATTTTCAATACAAATTAAAGAAAGGCAATGAAAGCTCGCCTATTAATTATTTCCTTAATTTCTGCAATATATTTAATCAAAAATGCTAATTCTGTGGGCGATGGCGGAAAAGAACCAAAACTTTACAAATCATTTGATGAAATATTTGGAAAAGGCTGGGATGATGAAAGTAATGATTCAAAAGATTTGAACTGTCGTCATGTTAAAGAAGAAGTTCAAGACGTACAAGCTCCCAATACTTCTGATCAGAAAAATATTGATGAAATATTGAAACAAAAATTTGATGAAATTTATGATGAAAATTGGTCGGAAGACGAAAACAATTCAGCGCCAGATCAAGATCAAAATGTTGATGAACAGCAAAATGAGTCCAATAAATCTGAAAAAATTGAGTCTGATCAACAAAAATGGGAAATTATTCAAAAATTCCGTGAAATGAAAGAGGGTTATAAGCAAAAGGGATATTCCAGAAAAGAATGGAATCAAATTGAGACAAATATATCAAAAGGTTTGGGAATTAGTCGCACAAAGTTGTACAAATGGAAGAAAGAATTGGATTTAAGAAAAGAAACAAAGTTTAAATCAAAATTTTCTGAATTTGAAAAACGTCAAATTTTGAAACAATTTGATGAAATAAAAAGCAAATGTATGAAGGCCAAATTCAATAACATTTCAATGCTTGAACTTAATGATAAAATTGCAAAAAAATTATTTGTTTCAGCCGCCACAATTATTCGATGGAAGAGCGAATTTGGCCTTTATATCACCAAGAAACAATTTTCTGATGCAACAAAAATTGGAATTTTAAAGGAATATGCCAAAATAAAAGAAGAAAATCCGAAAATGAATGATTGTGACATTGCTGATTTGTTGAAAATCTCAAAAAACAGTTTAATTCGATGGAAAAAACAATTTAAAGAAGAAATTAAGAACTCAGTGTCGAAACGTCCTGTGTCGAAATGTCCAGTGACAAAACGTTCAGTGTCGAAATTTCCAGTGTCGAAACGTCCTGCAACCACTTTGATCTCTTTGCGGTAGATTAAGCGGAAAGAATCAATCAGCACAAAACCACGCAAAATATACAAAAAATCGTTTTTTTTTGTCACTGTAAAAATCGGCCACCGGTTTCGTAATAAACACAGAAAATGTCTGTGCAAGTCACAACAAACTAATGCAGTATTAATTTTTTACTTTTAAAAAATCAATAAATAACAACAATTTTCAAATAACCCAATTTAAAAAAAGAAAAAACATCTTTACGTTGAGTGAATGGACAACAATGTACACAGTACGTACACCTATATTTTTAAAGGTTCTTAATTTCTTCTTTAAATTGTTTTTCCCATTTACGTAGGCTTCCCGTTGAAATCTTTAACATTTCAGCAATAACGGCATTTGCCATTTCCGGATTTTCCCCTTTTATTTTGGCACTTCCTTCAAAATTCCAATTTTTGTTGCATCAGAAATTTTGTTGCTGACAGAAAGGCCAAATTCGTGCTTCCAATTTTAAACTGTACTTTTTGAAACGTCCAATTTTTTTTTTGTTTGCAATTTTCTTATCAAGCTCACGCATTGAAATGTTTTTGAGTTTGGCCTTTATATATTTGCTTTTTTCTCATCAAATTTCTGTTTCAATATTTCATCAATATTTTTCTGATCAGAAGTGTTTGGAGCTTGTCCGTCTTGAACTTCTTCTTTAACATGACGACAGTTCAAGTCTTTTGAATCATTACTTTCATCCTCCCATCCTTTTCCAAATATTTCATTAAATGTTTTATAACGTTTTGATCCTTGACCGCGTTCGCCCTTAGACTCAGCATTTTTGATCTTGCAAATAATGAAATAAAAATTAGTTGCCGGAATTTCATTTTTTTATTACTAATTACTAAAATTTATTAATAAAAATATTTTTGTGCGCAGAAAAAAGGTGGCAAATTAAATTGATTGGCATATCATTTCCACCCATTTATTCTCCCCCCTCATTTTGGGGATAGCCGAAACTTGCGGCCCTAATTAAAGCAAAAAAAATCAATGCCAAAATCAACTTTTCCCACACAAAAATCATTTTTCTTTTAACTTTTAACAAATTTCATTAATTCCTTAGTGTGACTTTTCCATGGCCATGGGCTGTTACCAATCTGATTGGTTCATCCGAATTCACAGGCCCGTGAGCACGACCAGGGCACTCCTTGCGCGGACACACACATACTTGAATAGTGCTAGCAGCAATTATTCCGTTAGCTGATGTTTTTTTCCTATACTCGTACTCAATTTTTATTTTCTATGGACGAATTCGTAATCAGTTCATCAAATAACATATTTTTAGACAATCCCGGTTTTATGCGTTTTCTTGGGTGATGAAAACGATGGAACAAACAAAAATTTTAACGGGCTCGACCATTAAACCGGGTTTTGAACCAGTTTATTAAAAACCATAAGGGGACCTTTTTGGTCAAAAGTTCGTTAGGCTTAGGCTAAGCCACCCTGGCTTGGGGTTTGTTAGGCTTAGGCTTAAGCCATCCTGGTTTGGGGTTCGTTAGGCTTAGGCCTATGCCGTACAGAGCTTAGGGGTTCATCTCAGGGTGGTTTAGGCCTAAGCCTAACGAACGACAAGCCAGGGTGGCTTAGGCCTAAGCCTAACGAATCCCTAAGTCTCTACCTTTTGTGTGATTTTAATGGTAAAAAAAATAAAAAATCATAGCTTTTAAAAATCCTAGATGTTGTCAGATCTTAAAAATATTGTCAGATTCGTGATCAGCACCCTTGAAAACCCCCATATATGATGTTTTTCAAATTTGGGTAGGGGGTCGCAAAATTCGAAAGTACCGTATATTGTGTGCAAAAAAAAATTTGATTTTATGGGGTGCATTTTTGGGCAAGGTTAAATAATTTTCTATTAATTCAAATTTTATTCATTCGTAAGAATTTTTGAAAAAATTAGTGATCTTGGCAAGAAGATTTCAAAAATTGAATTTTATTGTATTTTTCTTAGGGCAAAATGCCAAAATAGGCTCAAAAAATCTTCAAATACCCAAAATAAGCTTGAGCCTATTTTAGGCTCGAAAAGTCCAAAATAGGCTGTTTTAGGCTCGGATAGGCTCGTTAAAACGATACAATTTCCGACTAAAAACATGTTTTTCGTGAATAACTCGTCAAAACAAAGCTGCAAAAAAAATAGGCTTAAGCCTAAAAATCCCCACCCTACTAATAACTAAAGATCGAATTTATATGTTTTTTTTTACAAATACGCCCATGACAGAACCCGGATCCTAAAATTTAACTCACACGATATGACTTTTTTGCAATTAGAAAAATTGGTCAGAAATACAGGTTTTTTGAGAATTCTGCTTCATTTACCCTGGTGATCTTTTGTCCGAGGTGACATTTTGTACGGTAACATTTTGTCGGTATTGCACTTAGGTGACCTTTGTTCCGATTACGGTTGGGTGACCTTTTGTCCGGGTCACCAACAGGAAGACACAAAATTTAAATGTACAAAAATATGGCATAATTCAAAATCGATTTTTAGGGTTGCATTATTCCGTTTTTTTGTTAAGGAATTTAAAACATACAACTTTTTTAAGAATTCTGTTTACTGTAATTTTTAAAATGAGTAGCGTCCTGCTGCGTATACAAACAAAGGAATAGAAAGAAATCGTTAACAGATTTGGGATTTTTTCAATCATTTTCCATTCATTCAAATGCTCCCCAAATTCGAATTCTGAATTTCCTGATCATTTGCCACGGCATTCTCTTCCACGACAGAATTTGGTTGAAATTGCTGTCGTTTAAATTGCTTTTTCCATCTATACAAAGTGCGTGTTCCAATTTTTAAAATTTTGGCAAGGTTCTCGACACTAATTTTAGGATTTTGGTCTTTAATTTCATAATAACGTTCCATTAATTCATTTTGTTCGCTGTGGGGATGTTTATTTGATGCTGTAAAAGGATTTTTAATTAATATAAATAAATTAATAAGATTCTGTGAGAGGAGGATTCTGATCAGTTGAATTGGGTTCAATTTGTCCAAGCTGATCAGTTGAATTGGGTTTAATTTGTCCATTTTGGGTGTTCTGCCGGTCGATTTCGTGATGGACATTTTGTCCAAAGTTTGTTGGCGGCGTTTCGGCTTTGTCTAATAAATTTGTTGGAGTGTATGGCACGAAAATTAAAATCCAAATGTAATATCCCGCGATATAGCACGAAATGCAATGCGATAGCGATATGCAGTTGGCGATAAAACCATTTTCCAATGCGATAGAGATATGCGATTAGTAGGGCTCGGACCGATATGCACCAAAAATCGCCAAATATGCGCATATATATGCACCAAAAAAAGACCAAAATATGCACCAAAATATGCCAAAGATGCCGAAATATGCACCAAAAATGCCAAAATATGCATCGAAAAATGGCACTTTTAGTGCACTACTTTGCTTAACACTTAATTTTTTCATCTTTTAACGTATACCTAATTAAGTAGGTTTAAGGCCTTTTAACATTTATTGTAGTATTTTTGGAAAGTTGAAAAAGATCGAAAATTCGCGGTGCTTATACAGGCCAATTCATCGCTAGATGGCCATCTCCGCGCCAGCCACTCGAGCGCTACACCATTTCAGCGCCGCGATTTTTCCCCTTATTTTTATTAAAATGTTCAATTTTTCAAGCATTCTTTTCGAAAATGACTAAAACTTATCGTTAAAAATATGAATTATTTTTCAAAAACAGCCAAAAACCCATGATTTTGGGTGCATTTTCTTGAATTTTTGGTCAAAAATGCCAAAATATGCTCGAAATATGCAAAATATGCCAAAATATGCTCGAAATATGCAAAATATGCACTTTTAAACTTGACCAAAAAAGCTCAAATCAACGCGAAAAGCCTATTTTTAAGCCGTATTCTTTAAAGCATATGAGAAAACAAAATATGCAAAATGCATATAATCCGAGCCTTAGCGATTAGCGATAAAACTATTTTCCAATGCGATAGTGATATGCGATTGGCGATCAGCTGAGGGGGAAAAAGTGGTGTAAAGACGACATTGTAAGGGTGCCAAGCAGGGTTGCAACGGATCATCCGAAATCCGAAATCCGATCCGACAAATTTTGCAAATCCGATCCGAAATCGGATATTGTCCGATATGATTGAACAATTTTAACAAAAAAAAAATCGAACCAAAATGTAAAATATAATTACATACCAAAGGGCTTATCAATAGGGTCGAGATTTTCAAGTTGAATGACGAATTTTGAAGGTTTTTACGCAAAATTTGACTGGATTTGGTCAGTTTTTGCCCATTTTTTAATCAATATTTTGGCACTTTTGTGGTTTTTGGTCAATATTTTGGGGTTTTTTGGTCAATATTTTAAGTCAATATTTCACGTTTTTTTAGTCAATATAAATCTCGTCCCTACTTATCAACATTTCTATTTGGTTTTGTGTGTACAAGGGGGCCAGGGACCCCCCCCCCCCTCCCCCCGAAATTTTTTTTGAGGAAAAAAACAAGAGGGGGGACCCTTTTGTTTTGCACTTTTACGTTGACCAATTTTCTTAACAAATTCATTAAATTTTCCAAAATTTTTTTGGCGGCGCTTATCGGCACCGCCGACCCACTCGCGCCCCCAATAGAAGTAGAATTTACAAAAAAATTTGTATTTTTGAAAAACAAAAATCGACAAAATTTTTAGTTAAACTTCAACAAAACTAAGAATCGACTTTTTTTTGGCTTGCCCCCCCCCCCCTCTAAAAATTTTTCTGGTTACGGCCCTGGATGGGAAGTTAAACTTTTTCTTCATCATAATTTGCCCATTTTCGATTTTTCTTATACATTGATAAATTATTATTTCCCGAAAATCTTCTAAAAAACACCAAAATTTCAGTTTTTTCCACTAAAAAATTTTTTCATCCGAAATCCGTTATCCGAAATCCGGTGTTTTTTCAAATCCGATACCCGAAATCCGATCCGACAAATTTTGGGTTATCCGATCCGAAATCCGTATCCGACTTTTTTCTCAAGGACAATAAGATCCGAAATCCGTATCCGACTTTTTTCCCAATCCGTTGCAACCCTGGTGCCAAGACAACGAATGGGGACATGAAACGATATCCAAGGGTGCCATGGCCTTAGTTCGACCCGGTTAACATGGCCAGGATTTGGGCAGCAGTTTAGTGCCACATACCGGGCGTTCAGAAATGCCTTCTCTGCTGATGAGCCTTACAAATTAGAGGCAAAGCAGAAAGAACAGTAAAAGCGACAACCCGGTTTAACGCTTAACCCGGGTTTATTTTTTCTTAAGGATTCTTAACCCCAACTCGAGGCGGGGTTAACGTGTTAGACAAGCGTACACTCTACACTATTTCTTTTTTTCCTCGCACTCTATTTTCTTATTTGAAAAATGAGAAAGAATCGGGGAAAAAAGTGGAAAACAGTTGGGTGGAGAGCAGGGGTGGGTCGAAAGATAAATTTTTCCAAATCGAAATTTTTTTATTTCGATTTCGTAAGAAAACCGAAAGAAAAACCTCGAAATTATCGAATCGAAAGGTTTCGACCCACCCCTGATGTGAGCCCCTCCATTCCTAAAAAGCTTCAAACAATTACTATTTTGTCAAACCTTCAATTCTCGACATTACGAATTTTGAGCAGTAGGCCAAACACGAATTGATTTTTTGAAACAAAAAATATGTAGTTTAGGCATATGCTGCAACGATCAAAACTTTCTCCATCTTCAGGGCCGTCGTATTGATTTAAATTGACAAAAATATAAAAATTTTGAACACCTAGTTACTTTGAACGATTTTGAAAAATTTGCTACGGTATGCTCTTCTAGGCTTCTTTTTATACTAAAATAATTTTAATTTATTATTTAATCATTTCAAATATTTATGCCATCGCACTGATAGTGTTAAAAAAATGTGACAAAAAATATTTACAAAATCATTAAATGCCGTTTTTTCCAAATCATTGCCCTTCATTCACATTTATATTCTCAATTTCTTAAATATTTGATCCAAAATTGCTTACAAAGATTGTCCATCGACAGAATTTGGATGAAATTGCTGTCGTTTAAATTGCCTTTTCCATCTACACAAAGTGCGTGATACAATTTTCAACATTTTGGCAATTTTCTCGTCACTAATTTTAGGATTTTGGTCCTTAATTTCATAATAATGTTTCATCAATTCCTTTTGTTTACTGTGGGCGTATATATTGTTTGGTCTGTAATTTAATTAATTAATAAAAATAAATAATAAAATGGGCTCGAAAACTCACTGCTTTGGCCAAGGTTTCCAAGAGTAAATTGTTTTAAAACTTAGGCCCAACTTTTTTGCGACAGTTTCATCTAATTCATTTTTATATGAATTTTTGAATCCGTCCCGCTTTAACTCGACTTTCATTTGATCAAATTTCTCTACCAAATTTTTTCGATAATTTTTTCGATTTCTTTGACTTAAGCCAAACTCTTTTTTCCATTTAAATATTTTTTTGCAATTAACTTTTAAATGTTTAGCAATTTTCTCCTCAATTTGAGCCCATTCTTTTGTTGAATATTTTCCTTTTTTCTTAAATTCGTCTTTAATTGCGAGGAATTTGTCGATAATTTTGCGTTTTTGCTCAAAGTGATCAGACTCTGTGAGAGGAGCATTCTGATCAGTTGAATTGGGTTCAATTTGTCCAAGCTGATCAGTTAAATTGGGTTCAATTTGTCCAATTTGGGTGTTCTGTCGGTCGATTTGGTGATGGACATTTTGTCCAAAGTTTGTTGGCGCCGGCGTCTTCAAATCTTCGGCTTCACCTTTGTCCCACCATTCTTCTCCGAATATTTCATCAAATGTTTTGAGTTGCGTTTCCTCCAATTTTACTTTTACGGATTCGGCTTTGTCCAGTGAATTTGTTGCAAAGAATGTCACCAAAATTAAAATCCAAAATTCTTCCATTTAATCTGGACCAAATAACCTCTGAATTTAGGGGCATTTAATGAATTTTCAAATAATTTTCTAATTTAAACGGAAAATTTGCCAAAAATAAAATATTCACAAATTTTACTAAATTAATAAGCTCTCATAAAAAATTATTAAAAGTAATAAATGACATTGAATGGGCATGCATGTAAATCATTCCTGACATCTCATTAAACCTTTTGAACTGGGACCAAATCAATATTCCTGACATCAGCAGATGAATGGCTTATATTATATAATCAATTTTATGAGTTTGAATTAGGGTTGGACGGGACCGGTACCGGGACGGGATTTCCCGGTTTTTTCAGGCCCCGGTCCCGGTCGGGAGTCCGACCGGGACCGGGACTAAATTTACACCCCCTAATGATGGCATCATCGAGCGACAATTTCAATCTTTTTTTACAAGTGATTCCCAAAGAGCTTGGTGTCTTAGTGGTTTGTCTTCCGGCAAGTCAAATGTTTGTGTCGGGTTCGAGTCCGCTTGAATACAATCATTTATTTGTCCTTTCCTCTACTCACATAATTTTCTTCCCCTAATAATGAAAATATTTTAATAATTTTTAAAAATTTTTTAATTAAATTGCGAGCTAAAACAAGAATTTTTATAACTAGCGGTTTAGGTGCGCCTAACGGCGCACCAACCGCTAGAAGTACGGATATGTTATGCACAGATTTGATTGAAATACTGTAACGCTTTTTATCCTTGGGATTTTCTTCTTTTGACATTTTTCCTTTTTGGCACTTTTTCCTCTTGGCGTTTTAACCTTTTGACATTTTCCAACTTTTAGCTTTACCCACTTATGGCACATTCCCCCGTCTCACTTTTCCCCTTTTGGTCCCCCTTTTACTTTCCCCGTTCTGTTTGAGGCCCAATTCTTTTGAGACAGTTTCATTTATTTAATTTTTATATGAACTTTTGAATCCGGCCCGCTTTAACTCGGCTTTCATTTGATCACATTTCTCATATCAAATTTTTCTTCTTATTGGATTTCTTTGAGTTAAGCCAAATGCTTTTTTCCATTTGTATATTTTTTTGCGATTAATTTTTAAATGTTTAGCAATTTTTTCTTCAATTTAAACCCTTTTATTTTGTTGAAAATTTTCCTTTTTGCTTAAATTCGTTTTTTATTGCGTGGAATTTGTCAATAATTTTACGTTTTCGCTCATCTTTAGCAATATTTTCGTTTGAATTTAACAGACTTTGTGAGAGGAGGATTCTGATCATTTTTCAAAAAAAAGTACCATGTTTTTAAAATTTTGGTTGAAATCTCTTAACAAATCGAGTCAAAAATTTTAAATTTTTTCGGCGGAGTCTATCGGCACCGCCGACTCCCTCCCCCCCCCCCCAGAAGTAAAGCAGAATTCTCAAAAAAATTTGCATTTTGCGAAATTGCTTAAATGCAATAAAAACGGAAAATTTATCCTTAAAAACCGAACATTTTTTCGAAACTCCTTATCAATAACGCAATAAAAAGGGAAAAATACACCCCCTAAAACAAAAATGCTTAAGAAAAAGGCAATAAACCCCAAAAATGCAATCTTTTTCTATTATAAAAAATAAAATCAGTTTTTTTAAATATCAAAAATGCTTGAAAACGTTCGATTTTTAAGGGTATATTTTGTGCACTGTGAACGACCGAAAGACGCAGATCGCGCCTTGGAAAATTCGTCAACCTGTACGATTCATTGGACCGCTCAGAAGTGCTGGAAGTAAAAGCCAGGAGGCTTTTTTCGAAAGGAAGGAGAAGTGCTGAATCCGCAATTCTGTATATTCCCCACATTGTAAATTGTCCCAAATTGTTCCCTCTGATTTAGCCATCCCCCATAAACATGTCTGCCAAAATGCCAAGCCATCCTCCTAATCCAATGACAAATTCACCCATCTGTTACTTAAGCATTCTTCCCCATTCAAAATCTTTGTGCATCGCCCCAATCCCTTCTGCTCTGAACCTTATCCCCCGCCCATCTCGTGTCACTATTTAAGTCCACCCCAAACTTCCATTCGGGGGTCCACCACTTCCCATTCGTGGGTCTTCGGGTCTGATGCTCTGAGACTGCTTTTCTGGGATCGTTCGAGACCACAAACCCAATCCCGGTTTTCCCGATACCATTTTATATTAATAATGCTTTTCCTTTTCAATAAATTATCCTCTCCTCTTTGGACTTTAAAAGGGCCTTAAAATCCTATAACCGCGGACACAACACAAATACTCCCCGAATTTGAGTTTCCAATTTCCTGAATATTTGCCGCGGCATTCTCTTCCACAGAATGCCCATCGACAGAATTTAGATGAAATTGATGTCGTTTAAATTAACTTTTCCATCTAACCAAAGTGTCTCTTCCAATTTTCAACATTTTTTTGGCAATGTTCTTGTCACTAATTTTAGGATTTTTGTCCTTAATTTTATAATAACGTTTAATCAATTCCTTTTGTTCGCTTTGGGGGTATTCATGTTGGGGTGCTGTAAAAGAATTTTTAATTAATATAAATTAAAAAAAAATTGGGCTCGAAATACTAACTGGGTTGTGCTAAAAAGAGATAGTCAGGCGGCGAGAGTAATTTGGACATGAACGCACCCCATCTAAAAATTATTTTAATTTAATTTCTGAAAATTTTATTTTTTATTGAAATAGTGTGCTAAAAAGAGAGAGTCAGGCGGCGAGAATAATTTGGAAATAAACGCACCCCATCTAAAAATTGTTTTGTTTACTTTCTTGAACATTTTATTTTTTGAAGAAATAGTGTGCTAAAAAGAGAGAGTCAGTCGGCGAGAGTAATTTGGAAATGAACGCACCCCATCTAAAAATTGTTTTGTTTACTTTCTTGAACATTTTATTTTTTGAAGAAATAATGTGCTAAAAAGAAGAGTCAGGCGGCGAGAGTAATTTGAACATGAACGCACCCCATCTAAAAATTATTTTAATTTAATTTCTGGAAATTTTATTTTTTGAAGAAATAGTGTGCTAAAAAGAGAGAGTCAGACGGCGAGAGTAATTTGGACATCAACGCTCCCCACCTAAAAATTGTTTTAGTTTAATTTCTGAACATTTTATTTTTTGAAGAAATAGTGTGCTAAAAAGAGAGAGTCAGGCGGCGAGAGTAATTTGGAAACGAACGCACCCCATCTAAATATTGTTTTAGTTTATTTTCTGAAAATTTTATTTTTTGAAGAAATAGTGTGCTAAAAAGAGAGAGTCAGGCGGCGAGAGTAATTTTGACATAAACGCACCCCATCTAAAAATTGTTTTAGTTTAATTTCTGAAATTTGTATTTTTTTGAAGAAATAGTGTGCTAAAAAGAGAGAGTCAGTCGGCGAGAGTATTGGAAATGAACGCACCCCATCTAAAAATTGTTTTGTTTACTTTCTTGAACATTTTATTTTTTGAAGAAATAATGTGCTAAAAAGAAGAGTCAGGCGGCGAGAGTAATTTGAACATGAACGCACCCCATCTAAAAATTATTTTAATTTAATTTCTGAAAATTTTATTTTTTGAAGAAATAGTGTGCTAAAAAGAGAGAGTCAGACGGCGAGAGTAATTTGGACATCAACGCTCCCCATCTAAAAATTGTTTTAGTTTAATTTCTGAACATTTTATTTTTTGAAGAAATAGTGTGCTAAAAAGAGAGAGTCAGGCGGCGAGAGTAATTTGGAAATGAACGCACCCCATCTAAAAATTGTTTTAGTTTAATTTCTGGAAATTTTATTTTTTGAAGAAATAGTGTGCTAAAAAGAGAGAGTCAGTCGGCGAGAGTAATTTGGAAATGAACGCACCCCATCTAAAAATTGTTTAGTTACTTTTTTGAAAATTTTATTTTTTGGAGAAATAGTGTGCTAAAAAGAGAGAGTCAGACGGCGAGAGTAATTTGAGATGAACACACCCCATCTAAAAATTGTTTTAGTTACTTTTTTGAGTATTTCATTTTTTGGAGAAATAGTGTGCTAAAAAGAGAGAGTCAGGCGGCGAGAGTAATTTGGACATGAACGCACCCCATCTAAAAATTATTTTAATTTAATTTCTGAAAATTTTATTTTTTATTGAAATAGTGTGCTAAAAAGAGAGAGTCAGGCGGCGAGAATAATTTGGAAATAAACGCACCCCATCTAAAAATTGTTTTGTTTACTTTCTTGAACATTTTATTTTTTGAAGAAATAGTGTGCTAAAAAGAGAGAGTCAGTCGGCGAGAGTAATTTGGAAATGAACGCACCCCATCTAAAAATTGTTTTGTTTACTTTCTTGAACATTTTATTTTTTGAAGAAATAATGTGCTAAAAAGAAGAGTCAGGCGGCGAGAGTAATTTGAACATGAACGCACCCCATCTAAAAATTATTTTAATTTAATTTCTGAACATTTTATTTTTTGAAGAAATAATGTGCTAAAAAGAAGAGTCAGGCGGCGAGAGTAATTTGAACATGAACGCACCCCATCTAAAAATTATTTTAATTTAATTTCTGAAAATTTTATTTTTTGAAGAAATAGTGTGCTAAAAAGAGAGAGTCAGACGGCGAGAGTAATTTGGACATCAACGCTCCCCATCTAAAAATTGTTTTAGTTTAATTTCTGAACATTTTATTTTTTGAAGAAATAGTGTGCTAAAAAGAGAGAGTCAGGCGGCGAGAGTAATTTGGAAATGAACGCACCCCATCTAAAAATTGTTTTAGTTTAATTTCTGAAATTTGTATTTTTTTGAAGAAATAGTGTGCTAAAAAGAGAGAGTCAGTCGGCGAGAGTAATTTGGAAATGAACGCACCCCATCTAAAAATTATTTTAATTTAATTTCTGAAAATTTTATTTTTTGAAGAAATAGTGTGCTAAAAAGAGAGAGTCAGACGGCGAGAGTAATTTGGACATCAACGCTCCCCATCTAAAAATTGTTTTAGTTTAATTTCTGAACATTTTATTTTTTGAAGAAATAGTGTGCTAAAAAGAGAGAGTCAGGCGGCGAGAGTAATTTGGAAATGAACGCACCCCATCTAAAAATTGTTTTAGTTTAATTTCTGAAATTTGTATTTTTTTGAAGAAATAGTGTGCTAAAAAGAGAGAGTCAGTCGGCGAGAGTAATTTGGAAATGAACGCACCCCATCTAAAAATTATTTTAATTTAATTTCTGAAAATTTTATTTTTTATTGAACCCAGAAAACAATATATCTATAATCCATATTTTCCATATTTGTCCTTATTTCGCTATTTTTCAAAAATTCCTTAACAAAAATGCAGTAAAAACGAAAAATACACCCCTAAGGATCGACTCGCGTATGGTTTTATTAAACGCCAAATAAAAGACCGGAGGCAATCCTTGGGATAAACAAGATTAGTTAAATAAAAACAAGGCAGAATTGCCGATACCATGAACGTGTAACCTAAATCAAAAAAAAATCAAGATTTTGTTAAGTGTTTTTGACCAAGCAAATTCGGCAAGGGTGATCATCCACTGGTTGACTTCGTTGTTTTGTATGTAAACGTAAAGAAAGCCGGTCAATGTGTTGATCAGGGATACGAAAAACACTTCAATAAAGATCTAAACCAAGCAAAATATTTAGAAAGTGATCAAAATTAGTTTAAACTTTAAAGTGATCAAAAACAATGACCCGAATTTGCACTGCGTCCATTTCGGAGAGGACAGCGCCAAACTTTCGGCGGCTCTTTCGAACGTCGTAAAAAAGTTTGGCGGCAAATATCAGATAAATAAGCGGGCTCAAAAGTGCCACGGCAATGTTATGCACTCTGTGCAGCCAGTGTTCGTACTTAATTTTGGAAATAATAATTTAATCAAAAATATTATTTTTTTAAAACTATTTTCGACTCTTAAACACTGCCAATTTGTTCTGATCACCTCCTCGTGTTGATCATCACCGGTGCGATAGTCAGCAAATGGGTAGAAGAACCAGGCGAAGTAAATGCTGCTGTACACGACGGGTTTCATGAACAAAGCCCAATAAAGGGCGTAAAGGGAGCAGCCGGTGATCCAAAGCGATGTGCGGGGGCCCGAGAACAAAATGTGCGCGAAACGGGGGGAGACGAGATCGAGACAGCGATGGAATGCCAAAATCTTTAAGCCATAGGCATTAAATTTGTTTTACCTGTTCCATTAAAGCAGTGACAAATTTACCAAATCAGCAATAGTTTCGGCACCCCAGAAACCTTAAAAAGAAAAATGAAAAGATTATTTTCACAAAGCCGTTTTCAACCTAGCGATGCCATTCCTACAAAATACATCAGTGTCGGATAGGAGCAGAAAACGGCACCGCGCAGATTGGCCCAACCGGAGAACAAGCCGGGAACCCACAAAATGCCCAAATCGGTGATTCCGATATAGAAGAGCAACTTGTAGCAGGAGTTGTCCCGCATATGCTTCCAAATGGAATAAATGCAGGGAACGTACAGAACATTCATTGATCAGATTAAATGATCAAGCCACGATCGGTAGATTATCTCACATAATAAATGGCGCACAACACGCAAACAGCGATTGACTCCGGCACAAACTGCCGACGCTCCAGTGCAATCGAGTTAATCTCCAGTCCTGTACAGTTGTACAGCCGTTCGTACTCGGCATGGCGAAAGAAGAACAGCTCCATCAAAAACTTAATGATTTCAACAATATATGAAAGTTAACTTTCCCGTAATTAGACAAAAAAAAAAAAATTAAAACCTGTGGCAAAAGTCAGTACATTTCGAACGCGTGATTATTAAATTTTGAATTAGAATTTTTAAGCAACTCTCTTCTCCGTTGCCATGTTTACATTTTTATGTGAACGATTATTGTATGATTGTATTTGTCGGATTAGTTTTGTAGATGGAAAGCTCGATTTAGAAAAGAAATTAAAAACCGTTAAAAATATTTCGGATCGGATTATTTGATAATTGTTGTTTTTAAAAATATGAATATGCGTTGATAAATGTTTGGAACTTTCGCTTATTTTTCTGCTGGCAAAACTTTCAAAATGATCAGAAAAGCTTTGCTCGTTTGGATTCTTTTGAGCAGTTGATTTATTCTCAACTTCTGTTGTCTTTTTCCCTTTTTATACCACTCCATCAATTCCCATTCAACTTAATAAAGCAAGTCAAAATTTTGGATAACCAAAACTTGCGGCCAGAATTTTGAGGTCCGAAACTTACGGCCCCGAAACTTGCGGCCCGTGTTTTGCGGTCCGAAACTTGCGGCCCGAATTTTGCGGCCCCGAAACTTGCGGCCCGAATTTTGCGGCCCCGAAATTTGCGGCCCGTATTTTGCGGCCCCGAAATTTGCGGCCCGTATTTCGCGGTCCGAAACTTGCGGCCCGTATTTTGCGGCCCCGAAATTTGCGGCCCGTATTTCGCGGTCCGAAACTTGCGGCCCGTATTTTGCGGTCCGAAACTTGCGGCCCGAATTTTGCGGCCCCGAAACTTGCGGCCCGAATTTTGCGGCCCCGAAATTTGCGGCCCGTATTTTGCGGCCCCGAAATTTGCGGCCCGTATTTCGCGGTCCGAAACTTGCGGCCCGTATTTTGCGGCCCCGAAATTTGCGGCCCGTATTTCGCGGTCCGAAACTTGCGGCCCGTATTTTGCGGTCCGAAACTTGCGGCCCGAATTTTGCGGCCCCGAAACTTGCGGCCCGTGTTTTGCGGCCCCGAAACTTGCGGCCCGAATTTTGCGGCCCCGAAATTTGCGGCCCGTATTTTGCGGCCCCGAAATTTGCGGCCCCGAAACTTGCGGCCCGAATTTTGCGGCCCCGAAACTTGCGGCCCGAATTTTGCGGCCCCGAAATTTGCGGCCCGTATTTTGCGGCCCCGAAATTTGCGGCCCGTATTTCGCGGTCCGAAACTTGCGGCCCGTATTTTGCGGCCCCGAAATTTGCGGCCCGTATTTCGCGGTCCGAAACTTGCGGCCCGTATTTTGCGGTCCGAAACTTGCGGCCCGAATTTTGCGGCCCCGAAACTTGCGGCCCGTGTTTTGCGGTCCGAAACTTGCGGCCCGAATTTTGCGGCCCCGAAACTTGCGGCCCGTGTTTTGCGGTCCGAAACTTGCGGCCCGAATTTTGCGGCCCCGAAACTTGCGGCCCGAATTTTGCGGCCCCGAAATTTGCGGCCCGTATTTCGCGGTCCGAAACTTGCGGCCCGTATTTTGCGGCCCCGAAATTTGCGGCCCGTATTTCGCGGTCCGAAACTTGCGGCCCGTATTTTGCGGCCCCGAAATTTGCGGCCCGTATTTTGCGGCCCCGAAACTTGCGGCCCGAATTTTGCGGCCCGAATTTTGCGGCCCGAATTTTGCGGCCCGAATTTTGCGGGCCGAATTTTGCGGCCCGAATTTTGCGGCCCCGAAACTTGCGGCCTGAATTTTGCGGCCCGAATTTTGCGGCCCCGAATAACATTTTTGTTGAAAAAATGCGTAAAAATTTTCTAAATTTGCCGATTTTCGAATTTTTCAATTTTTTGAGAACTTCTGTGCTGAAGCAGGAAAAAATTTTTGAGTTTTTTGATGGACTAAATAATTTTACACTAAAACATTATCATAAAATGCAAAGTGCTATTCCAACGCGTAATAACATCTTTAAATTTAGAAATTTAAAAATTGTTTATGCAATTGCTGTCGTTTAAATTGTTTTTTCCAATTTTCAACATTTTGGCAATGTTCTCGTCACTAATTTTAGGGGTTTTGTTTTTAATTTCATAATAACGTTTCATCAATTCCATTTGTTCGCTGTTGGCATATTTATAGTTTGGTTCTGTAAAAGAATTTTTGTTTAATGTAAATATTAGGGTTATTGGCAGTCGGTTAACCCAACCGAAACCGAAATTCACTGAATATTTAAATTGAAAAATTTGAAGAATTTTGGGGAATTTTATATTAATTTAGAAACATTTATGCGCATATTTATTTTTTTTTTCAAATAATCCGACCCAAAAACAATAATAAATTCTTCGCAACGGGCATACAAAGTTCGTATATTTTTAAAGGTTCTTAATTTCATCTTTATATTGTTTTTTCCATTTACATAGATTGCTTCTTGAGATTTTCAACAAATCTGCAATGCCACAATCACTCATTTTCGGATTTTCTCCTTTTATTTTGGCATATTTCTTCAAAATTCCAATTTTTGTTGCATCAGAAAGTTTTTTGCTGACAGAAATGCCAAATTTGCGCTTCCATTCAATAATTGTACTTTTAGAAACGCCCAATTTTTTTGCAATTTTATCATCAAGTTTATTTTTTGAACCGCTTTTAAGTTTGGCCTCCTTACATTTGCTTTTTATCTTTTCAAATTGTTTTAATATTTGAAGTTTTTCTACATCAGAAAACTTTGACTTTTTGTCTTTTTTTAGACCCAATTTTTCTATCCATTTGTATAATTTATAGCGACTCACACCCAAACTATTTGATATTTTTGACTCAATTTGATTCCATTCTTTAGCTGAGTGTGCGCCTGTTTTTTCCCGATAATTTTCTTTTATTTCACGGAACTTTTGAATAATTTCACGTTTTTGCTGATCAGATTCAATTTTTTCACATTCATTTGACTCATTTTGCTGTTCATTAACACTTTGATCTTGATCTGGCGCTGAATTGTCTTCGTCTTCCGACCAATTTTCAGCATAAATTTCATCAAATTTCTGTTTCAATATTTCATCAATATTTTTCTGATCAAAAGTGATTGGAGCTTGTCCGTCTTGAACTTCTTCTTTAACATGACGACAGTTCAAATTTTTTGAATTATTACTTTCATCGTCCCATCCTTTTCCAAATATTTCATCAAATGATTTGTAAAGTTTTGATTCCTGTCCATGTTCGCCTACAGAATTAGCATTTTTAATTAAAAAAATTTCAAAAGATGAAATAGTAATTAATATCCAAAATTTCATAACTTCAATGCCGTAAGAAATTTAATTTATTGAAAATTTTCTTAAGAATTCTTTAGATTTTATTGAATTGATAATAATTTAAGTACCTAATAAACTAGTTTTTGTCAATATTAACTCAATGTTTATTAATACAATGCTTTATATTGATTTCTTGAAAAGATTAAATCGTTCAAAGCCAAAATTCTTTCAATTAAAATATTAAATAATAACATACAGGCAATAAATATTATTTTATTTAGAAAAATCGAATAATAATAGTAAATTTTTATACAATTAATATTCACCCAATTTTATTTATTACAACAAAAATTAATGTTTACACGAATGTTTAAGCCTAAGCTTAACGAACCCGGGTGGCTTAGGCCTAAGCCTAACGAACCCCTAAGATTAGATGGAAAGCTCGATTTAGAAAAGAAATTAAAAACCGTTAAAAATATTTCTGATCTTGAGATTTTTTCAAACAAAAATCCGAGCCCTACTTATTAGTAAAATAGTACGAAGTTTATTTATAAACCAATACAGGGAATGTAATCTCGACAGTGACTGAATTCGACAGTGAACTATTTCACCTCCTTTTGATCTTTTTCAGACTTTTTCGACAGTGATGGATTTCGACATTGGACGATTTCGACAGTTAACTATAACTCGTCCGGAAAAAATTGAAAAATATCAAAAAACCAAAAGTTTTTCCTGTAATTATCAATCGACACTTCTCATCAAGACAAAAAGAGTAAATAAAATTATGTGAGCAACAATTCTGAGACGAGTTACAGCTGTTTGAATAGTGTAAAAGTTAGCGACTATCTTTGCTGATTTTCAGGATCGCGACTAGGTCGGATTCTCCATTCATGCCTCACACTTTCACTTTTAAATATTTTTCATTTTAAAAGTAAAAAACCATGGGGGGACCTTGGTCAAAAGTTCGTTAGGCTTAGGCCTAAGCCACCTAGATTTGGGGTTCGCAAGGCTTAGGCTTAGGCCTAAGACACCCTGGCTTGGAGTTTACGCTTAGGCCTAAGCCACTCTGCGCTTAGGATTTGTTAGGCTTATGCTTAGGTCGTCCAGAGCTTAGGGGTTCATCTCAGAGTGGCATAGGCCTAAGCCTAAGCCTAGCGAACCCCAATGGCTTATGCCTAAGCCTAACGAACCCCTAAGTATCTACCTTTTGTGTGATTAATGGTAAAAAAAATCAAAAATCATAGATTTTCAAAATCTTAGATGTTGTCATATCGTATTGTCAAATTCGTGATCAGCACCCTTGAAAACCCCATATATGATGTTTTTAAAATCATTAAATACTAAATATTTTTTCTAAAGCGTGACCATTTATTCAAACGCTCCCCGAGTTCGAGTTCTCAATTTCCTAAACATTTGCCGCGGCATTCTCTTCAACAGAATGTCCATCGACAGAATTTGGATGCAATTCCTGTCGTTTAAATTGCTTTTTCCATTTATACAAAGTATCAATTCCAATTTTCAATATTTTGGCAATGTCCGCGTCACTAATTTTAGACTTTTGTTCCTTAATTTCATAATAACGTTTCATCAATTTATTTTGTTCGCTGAGGGGATATTTATTTGGTTCTGTAAAAGAATTATTAATTAATATTAAAAATAATAAAATTGGGCTTGAAATACTCACTGGTTTGGCCAAGTTCACTTTTCCACCTGTAAATTGTTCTAAAACTGAGGCCCAATTCTTTCGCGACAGTTTCATTTATTTCATTTTGATGAGAATTATTGAATCCGTCACGCTTTAACTCGGCTTTCTTTTGATCAAATTTCTTTATCAATTTATTTTTTGGCTTTTTTTGGCTTAAGCCAAATTCTTATTCCATTTATATATTTTTTTGCGATTGACTCGCAAATGTTTAGCAATTTTTTCCTCAATTGTAACTCTTTCTTTATCAGAATATTTACCTTTTTTCTTAAATTCGTCTTTTATTGCGTGAAATTTGGCAACAATTTTACGTTTTTGAAGAAATTCTAAAATATGTGACAAAAATGGCCAAAATCTAGTCAGTTTATGCATAAAACCTTCAAAATTTATCTATCTTTATTAATTTTGCTCCTACAGTTGTAAATATACTATTTTTCACATGTTTTGGAAAATTTTATAAAAAATATCAAAAGTAAAAAATTTTAGGGAAAATGTCGATCTTTGTAAAAAGTCATTTTTTAGGGGTGCATTTTTGAAAATTTTTAAAAAGTCGATCCTTAGGGGTGTATTTTTCGTTTTTATTGTATTTTTGTTAAGGAATTTTTTGAAAAATGGCGAACTATGTGCTAAAACTCTGAAAAAGCTTAAAATATGTCAGTAAATATGTGCTAAAAAATACCCCCAAAATATGTTCTAATATGTGCTAAAAAGTCGCCCTAATTCAACAATTTTTCAAAACAAATACTATTTTTGGGCTTCTTTCATGGTAAGGAAACCACGAAAAAAATATGTTAAAACATAAAAATATCGATTTGAATAGGCAATTCAACTCTCGAGAAAAGTGGCATTTTGTTAAGATGAATACATTTTTCTAGTCGCTTTTCCTCTAATTTTGCAAATCGGGACATTTTCAGCATACCGTATTTCCTGTAATACTATCCCCGGGTAGTATTTTCAACCCTCTGACGACAAAGGGGGTTAGTATTAGAGTGGGGAGGGTTTCTAATTGAGCGGGAGGTTAGTATTACAGGAAATACAGTATTCCTCCGTTTACATCTGATGCGGACCGTTCAAATTTAGGAAAAAGCCGTGATTGGAATTATTTAGGGTGTAACATAAGTTTTGTCGCAAAAATTTTTTTGAAGGAAATTTTTTTTTTTAAATTCAACAAAACAAAATATTATCATGATTTGAAATATTCACTTTTATGATCGATAAAATGTTGCCTTTTTTCTGGCCATATTTTTGTCCACAGTCATTAGAATGGAGGTGAGCTATGAGCTAAAACCCAAATTTTGCTTTTTTTGAACCTACTCTGTTTGAGACTCTATTTTTATTTTACAGTATAAGATTATCGTAATTTGAAGTTTTGGGTAGGAAAAGAACAAAGGTTGAAAAAGCCTCATGCAAAATTTGAGGTTTATTGCTCCACCGCTTAATTTTTTTATGAAACCCCAAAGTTTGCTCCAGCAGAAATTTTGGGGCAAAACTGGCCCTTTTTAGGGACAATTTTTGGCAATACAATTCAAAATGCCTAACAAAATTTTTTGCTGAACGAAAAATCTTTAATTTTTGCTGACTTGATAAGCAATGAAGCTCCCAAAGAACATAAAACTGGGTCTGATCGGCCTAAAATTCCCCGAGATAGGAGCTCTCGAAAGCGGGCAACGGCCTCCAAGGCCGCACACAGCAAAATAAGCGAGTTATGAATTCAGAAATATCAAAAAAATTTTGCGACAAAACTTATGTTACACCCTAAGTATATCGTTCTTAATTTTAAGTTCTTCCTTAAATCTGAAGGTTCTGTTTATGTCCTTGTGTTTTGTTCATACCCATGATTTAGCGCCTTTTGTCCTTGTTTCAATAATCCCACGCGGCAGAAAGAACAAAAAGAGGGGGGGGGCAAAAGTGGATGCGAAAAAGAAATTTTGAATAGAACAAAAGGCAAAAATGTTGATATGAAAGTTGAATGGGGAGGGCGAAAGGTCTGAGAATTGAGATGGCGGGCAGATGCCTGAACACACAATGGGAGAATGGTGGAGGAAAGATCGGCGGGGGGGGGGGGGGGGGAGCGGAGGGCAAAATATTTGATTGCTGAATAGATGACAATTCACAATTTTGATTTCATTTTTTGGGTTGGACGAAATCACAAAACCATAGGGGAGGCCCATTTGTTGTGCTACATTCGTAATTTTTGGACCAATTTTCTTAACAAATCTTGTTAAGTTTGTGATAAAAATCTCCCGGCAGCGCCTGTCAGCGCCGCCGGACCTTTTACTATTCCTAAAAAGCTTCAAAAATTACCGTATTTTTTAAGTTTTGACAGAAAATTTCTTAACGAATAAAGTCAAAAATTCAAAATTTTCCCCGGCGGCACCTATCGGCACCGCCGACCCCCACCCAGCTGATTTTCGATTTTCAAAATTGCTGATGATGCAATCGATGTTAAAAACAACAAGGAAGACCCCCCCCCCCCAGGCTCCACGCACGACTCCATCACCCCACCCCAAAATCACCACCCCCAGCACTTCCTAACCTCTCCGCCCAAGCGACTTTAAACACCAAAAACGGCGACAAATGAGGTAGAAAAGCAAAAGGGCCGAAAACGAGGAACCAGTTCGGCATTTTTGGCATATTTTGGTGCATATTTTAGCCTTTTTTGGAGCATATATATGCGCATATTCGTCTGCTTCTGTCGAAAAGTCCGGGAACCCTAAAATGGAACTCAGTTCGGACAGGATCCCAAGAACAAAAACAAGCAATTTCCGGAGCGGAACTCGCATGACTCCACTCAAGAATTCCAAGGCCAACATTTTCCAAAAGAAAATTTGATCCCTAAAATTGATTTTGGAGAAAATTTTTGAGCGTCCTTGGATTTAGCCAAAATTTTTTGGTTTGTCCTTGACAACATCTATGTCCTTGAAATTTTGTGTTGAGTAGATCCGAGCCGTGTTTAAGAGAAATCCCCCCAGGCTTTATGGCACTGAAGGATGTTTGGAAAATTTTTGTGAGGGTGAAAAGAAGCAAATGGAAACCAGAAAAGGAACTGATCGATGTTGTACATTTACATCTGCGGATGGGATTTTTTGATGAAAACGCTTTATTGATTTTCTGAGTGAATCCAAAAGATTTTTTATATTTGCATTTATTTGGGATTCACAATTTTACTTATTCATTTTATTTACAATAAAATTTATATAAATCCCAACAATTATAATAAAATGAGTGCGTTTTGGATTTTAATTTTGGTCTTATTTTTTGCAACTAATTCACTCGACATCGACAGAGCCGAATCCGTACAATTGGAGGAAACACAATTCAAAATAATTGATGAAATATTCGGAGAAGGATGGTGGGACAAAGATAAAGCCGAAGAATGGCATAAATTAACGCTTGAACAAAATCCCATTCACCAAATCGACCGGCAGAACACTCAAATTGGACAAATTGAACCCAATTCAACTGATCAGCTTGGACAAATTAAACCCAATTCAACTGATCAGAATCCTTCTCTCACAGAGTCTGATCACTCTGATAATGCCAAAAATGGGGAAGAAATTTCTTCAAATGAAAAACGTAAAATTGTTGCCAAATTTCACGCAATAAAAGACGAATTTAAGAAAAAAGGTAAATATTCTGATAAAGAAAGAGTTACAATTGAGGAAAAACTTGCTAAACATTTGCGAGTCAATCGCAAAAAAATATATAAATGGAAAAAAGAATTTGGCTTAAGCCAAAAAAAGCCAAAAAATGAATTGATAAAGAAATTTGATCAGAAAAAAGCCGAGTTAAAGCGTGACGGATTCAATAATTCTCATCAAAATGAAATAAATGAAACTGTCGCGAAAGAATTGGGCCTCAGTTTTAGAACAATTTACAGGTGGAAAAGTGAACTTGGCCAAACCAGTGAGTATTTCAAGCCCAATTTTATTATTTTTAATATTAATTAAAAATTCTTTTACAGAACCAAATAAACACTCCCAAAGCGAACAAAAGGAATTGATGAAACGTTATTATGAAATTAAAAACCAAAATCCTAAAAATAGTGACAAGGAAATTGCCAAAATGTTGAATATTGGAAGCGCCACTTTGAATAGATGGAAGAGACAATTTAAACGACAGCAATTGCATTCAAATTCTGTCGATGCCGCGGCAAATGTTTAGGAAATTGTGAACGAGAATTCGAGGAGTATTTGAAGATTTTCTGTTGAAGAAACTTCGTTCTGTTCTTCACCATTTTTGGCATTATTATAGTGAGCAGACTCTGTGAGAGGAGGATTCTGATCAGTTGAATAGGTCAATTTGTCCAGAGTGATCAGACTCTGCAGATAAATCCGTTTTACAATGCTATGGCTAGGTTATCCGTATTCTGAACTAGCAAAATGATCTCTATGCGTAGCTCTATCCTTATTTCTTATTCACAATGCTAAAGATATGGATAATTTAGGGTAGCTGCAGATAAAAATCCTTAGCCTTCTCCCGATGAGGATAATTCGTTGTGTTAAAAAATAAAAACTATTAATTAAGCGAAATTTTTGGGTAGTCGAACGGTCTGAATTTCTGGTAGGAGATTCCTCAATGTGTGAGCTTCAAAATTATATATCATTTGCCGGTTCGGGTTTAGGAAAAGAATTCGTATCAATTTAGACTCACTAAATGAGCTGAGTCAACCAGAAAAAAGTTTGACCTTTTTTGATCAAAATTGATCAGGTTACGGTATGGCCTATTTTAACAAAAATTTAATTTTGAATTTAGAAATTAAAATAAATAAATTTTATATAATAAAATTAAGTTTAAAAGTGTTGAGAGATTTGCAACCAAAATTGGCAATGTTTGTTAAAAAATTACAGCAAAAATTCAGAAGATGGGGTGAATTTTTTTCAAAAAAGATTATTTTTGCGCTCATTTTAATTAAAATATTTGAAAATTATTAAAAAATGTTTCTTTAATGAAAGACAGGAGAGACTAAAGGTCAAATAAAAGTGAATAATGATCGAACTCAAGCGGATTCGAACCCACACGAACATTTGACTTTCCGAAGAGAAATACCGCCTGACCACCGATTTCTCGTCACGCATTTTGTAAAAATGAAATAAAGTTTTTGAAAAAAAGTAGCGTCCACCACAGTCAAGCCCTTGGAAAAAATGAATTTTGTCACTCAATGATGCCATCTTTAGGGGTGTATGCTAACCCCGAGCCCGAGTCGGGGATGGGATTCGGGGTCGGAGTTTTTCGGGGTTAGAAGTGTCGGGGTCGGGGAAAACCCCGAAAAATGCCCTAATTTGCGGGGTCGATGTCGGGAACAGAGTCGGGGTTGGGTGACAACCTTAAATCAGACAAATGCGTTTGACTAAAGACCGACCTGGATTTTTCTAGATCTGGAGTTTTGTTCAAAAAATACAGATCCAGACCTTCGTGAAATCCAGATCCAGGCATAACCAACCTGGATTTTCTGTAATGGTGTTTGTGACAAATGAGCAACAAACAGCAGGAATTTTGGTGGATTTTACCCGCAAATTTGAAATTTTTACTGATGGATCGACAAATTTTCAAAAACCTCCCTACAAAAACTCAAAATAAAGTGAAAGTTAGTAATTTTTGAGCAATATTCTTAGAAAATATCGTTAAAATTTCAAATATTTCCCCCGACAACGCCTATCGGCGGTCTGACTTCTCTCCCTTTTTTAAACAGCCTCAAAAAAGATTTTGGAGAAAATTTTCTTCTGGAAAAATTCTTTAAGTAAAATGCAATAAAAAACCCAAAAATGGACCATAAAAATCGGCAAGGAATATTATGCTGAAATAAACATTTTCAAAAAATCCAGATCCAGGACCTGGAACCAGGTGGTCGACGACCTTTTTTCTGGATTTGGAGTTTTGTTCAGAAAATCCAGATCCAGACCTTCGTGAAATCCAGATCCAGGATTTTTCAAGATGTCGGTCTCTAGTTCTACGGATGGGAAGGATGGAAACGCCAGCTCAGAAATTCAAATTATAGGTAATAACAAAATTTGCTTTGAATGGAGATTTTCCCTAATTTAAAGAGACATTTTGTCTCTGATATCATACCCGATCTAATGCGGCACATGATTTTTGATACGATTTAATTGAAACAGAAATTTTGCATACGATATGATTTTGTATCATAGGATCATATCGGAGATATGGCACCATTAAAATAGGCCCCTGACAGTGAGGCACTGATTAGCAATAAATCCTTCAAATTTAAAGAATGTATTTATTTGTTTTCAAAATAAATTTTAAACAAAGAAAAAATTTAGATTTTATGTCAAAAAAATTAAAATCTAAATGCCTAAATCGGTTTTTTCCAAATCATTGATCATTCATTCAACAAATACTTTCCAAATTCGAATTCTCAACAATTTCCTGAACATTTGCCGCGACATTCTATTCCACAGAATGTCAATCGACAGAATTTGGATGAAATTTCTGTCGTTTAAATTGCCTTTTCCATTTATACAAAGTGCCTTTTCCTATTTTCAACATTTTGGCAATGTCCGCGTCATTAATTTTAGACTTTTGGTCTTTAATTTCATAATAACGTTTCATCAATTTTATTTGTTCGCTGTGGGCATATTTATAGTTTGGTTCTGTAAAAGAATTTTGAAAAAATAAATAATAAAATCGGGTTTGAAATACTCACCGGTTTGGCCAAGTTTTCGTTTCCATTTGTAAATTGTTACAAAATTGAGGCCCAATTCTTTTGCAACAGTTTTATCGATTTCTTGCTTATAAGAGTTTTTGAATCCGTCCCGCTTTAACTCCGCTTTCATTTGATCAAATTTCTCTACCAAATTTTTACGTTCTTCTTTTTTATTGAATACTTTTCGACTTAGGCCAAATTCTTTTTTCCATTTGTATATTTTTTTGCGATTGACTTTTAAATGTTTTGCAATTTTTTCCTCAATTTGATTCCATTCTTTTGCCGAATATTTGCCTTTTTGCTTAAATTCGTCTTTAATAGCGACGAATTTGTCGATAATTTTACGTTTTCGCTCATTTTCATCATTATTTTCGTTTGAACAAACTTCGTTAGGAGGATTTTGATCAGTTGAATTTGGTTCAATTTGTCCAAGCTGATCAGTTGAATTTGGTTCTTTTTTTCCAGAGTGATCAGACTCTCTTAGAGGAGGATTTTGATCAGTTAAATTGGGTTCATTTTGTCCAATTTGGGTGTTCTGTCGGGCAATTTGGTGATGGACATTTTGTCCAAAGTTTGTTGGCGCCGGTGTTTTCAAATTTTCGGCTTCATCTTTGTCCCACCATTCATCTACGAATAATTCGTCAAATGTTTGGAGTGGCAATTCCTCCAATTGTACGGATTCGGCTTTGTCCAGTGTATTTGTTCCGAAGAATGAGACCAAAATTATAATCCAAAACTCTTCCATTTTATTTGGGCAAAAAACTTCTGAATTTACATTTTAATTTTATAATTTTATTATTTTGGGGGTGTCCTGCGCTAATTTCTCGCAAAAATATTTTTAAATTTTAAAGAATAATAAATATTCACAAAATGAAACAAAATAAATAAAATGGTGAATTTTTAGCCGAAATAAATTGGAGTCAATCAGAAAATCAACAAGGCCATCTTTTTCCAAATTTCTGCCAACACTAAAATTATTAATCAATTTCAGGTCGCTTCCATTAGAGACCGGATGAAATGGGCTTAAAAACTGAAATATTAACATATTTGAAAGTAGAGTCCGAACCAGGGATAGGCGGAATTCCGTTTTCCGTTGTTTTTGGCCCTTTTTCCGTTTTTTAAAAATAAATTTCCGCCCATCCCTGGTCCGGACCCAAAACCAAAAATTTTTTTTGGGTTTTTGTACAAAAAATTGGACCAAAAGTTTTTTGGTTTTGGGTTTTGGGTCCAAACCTTTTTTGTACAAAAGTTTTGGGTGTTGTCCGGTTGAATTTATACCACTAAAGATAGCATTTGAATGATTTTTCAATCTTTTTACAAGGATTTCATAATAAATTAAGGACAGTGAAGGTCAAAAAAAAAGATTTTGCTTGCAAAAAAAAGGACAATTTACAAAATGTTCAAAAATGCAGTAAATTTGTTATTTTTGCATGAAATGTGAGTTTTTTAACATATTTCTCTACACCGACAATTTTTTCAACATTCGGGGTTAGAAAGCTCCCATGGGTTTCGAAAATTTTGCCGATTTTCGATTTTCAAAAATGCAATTTTTTTTTGCGAATTCTGTTAGTAGGGAGGGGGGGGGGGTCAGCGGTGCCGATAGGCGCCGCCGAGCAATTTTTTTGAAAATTTAACAAGATTTGTTAAAAAAATTGGTCCCAAAATTACGAAGGTTGCAAAACAAAGGGTTCCTCCTATGGTTTTGTGATTTTCGTCCAACCAAAAAATGAAATGAAAAACTTGTAAAAATATTAAAAACAAAATCGGAAAAATCAAAAAGAATTTTAGAATTGCTTATGACCTCGTACACGTTCGGAGAAACTAGGGAAAATATTTATACGGTCGGAGACCCGAACCCAGACACCAGCCACAATTAATATGTACCCACCACTCACCACTACACTACAACCAAACATCATTTGGTGTCAAAATCCCATTCAGGCGGCCAGAGTAATTTGGAATGAAAGCACCCCATCTAAAAATTGTTTTACTTTAATTTCTGAAAATTTTATTTTTTGAATAAATAGTGTGCTAAAAAGTGAGAGTCAGGAGGCCAGAGTAATTTGGAATGAAAGCACCCCATCTAAAAATTGTTTTACTTTAATTTCTGAACATTTTATTTTTTGAATAAATAGTGTGCTAAAAAGTGAGAGTCAGGAGGCCAGAGTAATTTGGAATGAAAGCACCCCATCTAAAAATTGTTTTAGTTATTTCTGAAAATTTTATTTTTTAAGAAATAGTGTGCTAAAAAGAGAGAGTCAGGCGGCGAGAGTGAAATGAATGCACCTCATCTAAAAATTGTTTTAGTTTAATTTCTGAAAATTTTATTTTTTGAACAAATAGTGTGCTAAAAAGAGAGAGTCTTGCGGCGAGAGTAATTTGGAATGAACGCTCCCCATCTAAAAATTGTTTTAGTTAAATTTCTGAAAATTTTATTTTTTGAAGAGATTGTGTGCTAAAAAGAGAGAGTCAGGCGGCGAGAGTAATTTGGAATGAACGCTCCCCATCTAAAAATTGTTTTAGTTAATTTCTGAAAATTTTATTTTTTGAAGAAATTGTGTGCTAAAAAGAGAGAGTCAGGCGGCGAGAGTAATTTGGAATGAAAGCACCCCATCTAAAATTATTTAGTTTAATTTCTGAAAATTTTATTTTTTGAATAAATAGTGTGCTAAGAGAGTCAGGAGGCCAGAGTAATTTGGAATGAAAGCACCCCATCTAAAAATTGTTTTAGTTTAATTTCTGAAAATTTTATTTTTTGAAGAAATAGTGTGCTAAAAAGAGAGAGTCAGGCGGCGAGAGTGAAATGAATGCACCTCATCTAAAAATTGTTTTAGTTTAATTTCTGAACATTTTATTTTTTGAATAAATAGTGTGCTAAAAAGTGAGAGTCAGGCGGCCTGTGTAATTTGGAATGAAAGCACCCAATCTAAAAATGGTTTTAGTTTAATTTCTGAACATTTTATTTTTTGAATAAACAGTGTGCTAAAAAGTGAGAGTCAGGCGGCCAGAGTAATTTGGAATGAAAGCACCCAATCTAAAAATTGTTTTAGTTTAATTTCTGAACATTTTATTTTTTGAATAAATATTGTGCTAAAAAGAGAGAGTCAGGCGGCGAGAGTAATTTGGAATGAAAGCACCCCATCTAAAAATTGTTTTAGTTTAATTTCTAAAAATTTTATTTTTTGAAGAAATTGTGTGCTAAAAAGTGAGAGTCAGGAGGCCAGAGTAATTTGGAATGAACGCACCCCATCTAAAAATTGTTTTAGTTTAATTTCTTAAAATTTTATTTTCTGAATAAATAGTGTGCTAAAAAGAGAGAGTCAGGCGGCGAGAGTGAAATGAATGCACCTCATCTAAAAATTGTTTTAGTTTAATTTCTGAAAATTTTATTTTTTGAAGAAATAGTGTGCTAAAAAGAGAGAGTCAGGCGGCAAGAGTAATTTGGAATGAACGCACCCCATCTAAAAATTGTTTTAGTTTAATTTCTGAAAATTTTATTTTTTGAAGAAATAGTGTGCTAAAAATAGAGAGTCAGGCGGCGAGAGTAATTTGGAATGAAAGCACCCAATCTAAAAATGGTTTTAGTTTAATTTCTGAACATTTTATTTTTTGAATAAACAGTGTGCTAAAAAGAGAGAGTCAGGCGGCAAGAGTAATTTGGAATGAACGCACCCCATCTAAAAATTGTTTTAGTTTAATTTCTGAAAATTTTATTTTTTGAAGAAATAGTGTGCTAAAAATAGAGAGTCAGGCGGCCTGAGTAATTTGGAATGAAAGCACCCAATCTAAAAATGGTTTTAGTTTAATTTCTGAACATTTTATTTTTTGAATAAACAGTGTGCTAAAAAGTGAGAGTCAGGCGGCCAGAGTAATTTGGAATGAAAGCACCCAATCTAAAAATTGTTTTAGTTTAATTTCTGAACATTTTATTTTTTGAATAAATATTGTGCTAAAAAGAGAGAGTCAGGCGGCGAGAGTAATTTGGAATGAAAGCACCCCATCTAAAAATTGTTTTAGTTTAATTTCTAAAAATTTTATTTTTTGAAGAAATTGTGTGCTAAAAAGTGAGAGTCAGGAGGCCAGAGTAATTTGGAATGAACGCACCCCATCTAAAAATTGTTTTAGTTTAATTTCTTAAAATTTTATTTTCTGAATAAATAGTGTGCTAAAAAGAGAGAGTCAGGCGGCGAGAGTGAAATGAATGCACCTCATCTAAAAATTGTTTTAGTTTAATTTCTGAAAATTTTATTTTTTGAAGAAATAGTGTGCTAAAAAGAGAGAGTCAGGCGGCAAGAGTAATTTGGAATGAACGCACCCCATCTAAAAATTGTTTTAGTTTAATTTCTGAAAATTTTATTTTTTGAAGAAATAGTGTGCTAAAAATAGAGAGTCAGGCGGCGAGAGTAATTTGGAATGAACGCACCCCATCTAAAAATTGTTTTAGTTTAATTTCTGAAAATTTTATTTTTTGAATAAATATTGTGCTAAAAAGTGAGAGTCAGGCGGCCAGAGTAATTTGGAATGAAAGCACCCCATCTAAAAATTGTTACTTTAATTTCTAAAAATTTATTTTTGAATAACTAGTGTGCTAAAAAGTGAGAGTCAGAGTAATTTGAAATGAACGCACCCCATCTAAAAATTGTTTTAGTTTAATTTCTGAAAATTTTATTTTTTGAAGAAATAGTGTGCTAAAAAGAGAGAGTCAGGCGGCGAGAGTAATTTGGAATGAACGCACCCTATCTAAAAATTGTTTTAGTTTAATTTCTGAAAATTTTATTTTTTGAATAAATAGTGTGCTAAAAAGAGAGAGTCAGGCGGCGAGAGTAATTTGGAATGAAAGCACCCCATCTAAAAATTGTTTAACTTTAATTTCTGAACATTTTATTTTTTGAATAAATAGTGTGCTAAAAAGTGAGAGTCAGGAGGCCAGAGTAATTTGGAAAGAACGCACCCCATCTAAAAATTGTTTTAGTTTAATTTCTGAAAATTTTATTTTTTGAAGAAATAGTGTGCTAAAAAGAGAGAGTCAGGCGGCAAGAGTAATTTGGAATGAACGCACCCCATCTAAAAATTGTTTTAGTTTAATTTCTGAAAATTTTATTTTTTGAAGAAATAGTGTGCTAAAAATAGAGAGTCAGGCGGCGAGAGTAATTTGGAATGAACGCACCCCATCTAAAAATTGTTTTAGTTTAATTTCTGAAAATTTTATTTTTTGAATAAATAGTGTGCTAAAAAGAGAGAGTCAGGCGGCGAGAGTAATTTGGAATGAACGCACTCCTTCTAAAAATTGTTTTAGTTTAATTTCTGAAAATTTTATTTTTTGATTAAATAGTGTGCTAAAAAGAGAGAGTCAGGCGGCGAGAGTAATTTGAAATGAACGCACCCCATCTAAAAATTGTTTTAGTTTAATCTCTAAAAATTTTATTTTTTTGAAGAAATAGTGTGCTAAAAAGAGAGAGTCAGGCGGCGAGAGTAATTTGGAATGAACGCACCCCATCTAAAAATTGTTTTAGTTAAATTTCTGAAAATTTTATTTTTTGAAGAAATAGTGTGCTAAAAATAGAGAGTCAGGCGGCGAGAGTAATTTGGAATGAACGCTCCCCATCTAAAAATTGTTTTAGTTTAATCTCTAAAAATTTTATTTTTTTGAAGAAATAGTGTGCTAAAAAGAGAGAGTCAGGCGGCGAGAGTGAAATGAATGCACCTCATCTAAAAATTGTTTTAGTTTAATTTCTGAACATTTTATTTTTTGAATAAATAGTGTGCTAAAAAGTGAGAGTCAGGCGGCCTGAGTAATTTGGAATGAAAGCACCCCATCTAAAATTATTTAGTTTAATTTCTGAAAATTTTATTTTTTGAATAAATAGTGTGCTAAGAGAGTCAGGAGGCCAGAGTAATTTGGAATGAAAGCACCCCATCTAAAAATTGTTTTAGTTTAATTTCTGAAAATTTTATTTTTTAAGAAATAGTGTGCTAAAAAGAGAGAGTCAGGCGGCGAGAGTGAAATGAATGCACCTCATCTAAAAATTGTTTTAGTTTAATTTCTGAACATTTTATTTTTTGAATAAATAGTGTGCTAAAAAGTGAGAGTCAGGCGGCCTGAGTAATTTGGAATGAAAGCACCCAATCTAAAAATGGTTTTAGTTTAATTTCTAAAAATTTATTTTTGAATAACTAATGTGCTAAAAAGTGAGAGTCAGAGTAATTTGGAATGAACGCACCCCATCTAAAAATTGTTTTAGTTTAATTTCTGAAAATTTTATTTTTTGAAGAAATAGTGTGCTAAAAAGAGAGAGTCAGGCGGCGAGAGTAATTTGGAATGAACGCACCCCATCTAAAAATTGTTTTAGTTTAATTTCTGAAAATTTTATTTTTTGAAGAAATAGTGTGCTAAAAATAGAGAGTCAGGCGGCGAGAGTAATTTGGAATGAACGCACCCCATCTAAAAATTGTTTTAGTTTAATTTCTGAAAATTTTATTTTTTGAATAAATATTGTGCTAAAAAGTGAGAGTCAGGCAGCCAGAGTAATTTGGAATGAAAGCACCCCATCTAAAAATTGTTACTTTAATTTCTAAAAATTTATTTTTGAATAACTAGTGTGCTAAAAAGTGAGAGTCAGAGTAATTTGAAATGAACGCACCCCATCTAAAAATTGTTTTAGTTTAATTTCTGAAAATTTTATTTTTTGAAGAAATAGTGTGATAAAAAGAGAGAGTCAGGCGGCGAGAGTAATTTGGAATGAACGCACCCTATCTAAAAATTGTTTTAGTTTAATTTCTGAAAATTTTATTTTTTGAATAAATAGTGTGCTAAAAAGAGAGAGTCAGGCGGCGAGAGTAATTTGGAATGAAAGCACCCCATCTAAAAATTGTTTAACTTTAATTTCTGAACATTTTATTTTTTGAATAAATAGTGTGCTAAAAAGTGAGAGTCAGGAGGCCAGAGTAATTTGGAAAGAACGCACCCCATCTAAAAATTGTTTTAGTTTAATTTCTGAAAATTTTATTTTTTGAAGAAATAGTGTGCTAAAAAGAGAGAGTCAGGCGGCAAGAGTAATTTGGAATGAACGCACCCCATCTAAAAATTGTTTTAGTTTAATTTCTGAAAATTTTATTTTTTGAAGAAATAGTGTGCTAAAAATAGAGAGTCAGGCGGCGAGAGTAATTTGGAATGAACGCACCCCATCAAAAATTGTTTTAGTTTAATTTCTGAAAATTTTATTTTTTGAATAAATAGTGTGCTAAAAAGAGAGAGTCAGGCGGCGAGAGTAATTTGGAATGAACGCACTCCTTCTAAAAATTGTTTTAGTTTAATTTCTGAAAATTTTATTTTTTGATTAAATAGTGTGCTAAAAAGAGAGAGTCAGGCGGCGAGAGTAATTTGGAATGAAAGCACCCCATCTAAAAATTGTTTTAGTTTAATTTCTAAAAATTTTATTTTTTGAAGAAATTGTGTGCTAAAAAGTGAGAGTCAGGAGGAGTAGTACCACCTGCCACTGCTCTGTAGCGCGCGAACTTTTCGCGCACTAGTCTAAACCTATGGGGGGGGGGGGTTTAACCGCAAACCCTTGGGGGTTTGGTGGGATAAATTGATTTTAATTACGGTTTATTTTTACCCTTTGTGTGTACCGCTAGGGACGGGATCTCGATGGGTTTGGACGAACCTCAGGGTATTGGGGGTTTGGTTTTGCCTTAACCGCAAACCTTTGGAGGGATAATTGGTTTTGGGGTAAATTGATTGCGGTTTTTGAGATGGGCCTTTTGGAGATGGATGCCTGGGGAGGGGGTGGACGGCAGGTGGGAAGAGGGAGGGGCACCCGCGGGGGAGTGGACAGGGAAGGAAGAGTGAACACCGAAGAGAGTGATAGAGCAGAGAGAGAGAAAACGAGAGAGACAGAAAAGGGTAAAGAGAGATGGGGGAGGGGGATTTTCTTAGAGAATTTGGCCGATCGTTTGAGAGGGGAGAGATGACGCGCGATGATGGGGCCCTTTAGCGATGATCTAAAGAGAAGAGAGATGATGTAACTGGCACACACTCTCTTCTCTGCCTATCGAATGACACAAATGATATGAATAAAATGACATCCATTTTCTTTTGATGTTGTTGTTGTTTGAACATAATGTTTTGTGAATAAAAGTTTGCAGAAAGATGAATAATTGGAAAATGGGGGGGGGGGAGGGGGAGGGGGGGGGGGATGATTGCTCCTAAGCATAAAGTTTTTGTCATTTATTCTCTGGATCCGATATTTGTCCTTCCTTATTGTCCAATAAAATAAATAATATGTCCATTCTTCCGACAAATTACCCTTGGGTCTTGGTTGAAAATTGTGTTTGTCCAACTTTGGACAATTTTTGTTACAGACCGGGCCCGTATAAGAGTCCTGTGATATGTGCTAACGCTAGTGTCAAAAACATCACCGATTTTTTGGCTTCCCCGCTCGGTTAAACCATATCAATAATCAAAAAACTTAAAATTCTTTTTTAGAAAATTGTCCGTTTTCCACCGGCTCCACGACAGTGATCATTCTTCAAATGATCACCATTTTGATCTTGGTGTTTTTTAAAATGAAAAAAATATTTTTTACTTTTATAATAAATTAAAAATTATTTATAGATCGCTCTGTCGGTCTATTTGCTTGCAACAGGAAAAGGCAGGACCTACATTCTCGGGCCAAGTGCACGTGCCGGTCACCACCGCCGCCCTCCCCGTACGATTGCTGAGCTTTTGCCAAGTAGGAAAATTTAACCAAAATATTCAAAAAAAATTTTTTTTGAACTTTAGCCTCCACTGCTCCCTCTATGCCCGTCACCATTCCATTCTCCACTTCTCCCTAATGTAACATTACTTAATTTAAATTTTAATATTATAGCTAATATTTTCAGTTGGGACCAGCCACTAGCGAAGCAAATTTGAAGAATCAATTTTTTGATTTATTCACTTTTCAAAATAAAAAATTTTTGATATATTATCACATTTTATTCACTTTTTAAATAAATTTTAAATTTAATGGTTGATCGGTGATATTGATTGGTATTTCTATAAATAAATTTAATTATTTATTCTTTTATTTCGCAACATAGAAAATGCGAATTTTTTCTCACAATGTTAAGGATGAACGCTACAAATTTCATAGCGAATTACCCCCTGCAACAGTGCTTGGGGAAATCTGAATGTTTTATAAATTACATATTAAAAATATGTAATTTCTTACAATTGTTGATGCAAAGCAGCTGGCATCGCTGAAACCTCACTATTGCTGAGTGTAATGGTTTCGCGGCAAATCTGTTGTAGTGTCTTCGGGTTAATCTAAAAAATATTTCGTTGTATAAATTTAAAGAAGGGTGTAACTTACAGCTGCCAGAATGTTTGCTGGCACTGGCACTCCATGCGAGCGCATGTCCTCGGCGACAGCATAGAGTTTCTTAAAATCCGTTGCCAGATAATCCCCACTGAAGCTCTAAATTAAAAAATGTTTTATTTAAATAAATTGTGTTTTACATATGGGCCTTGCGGTGTCATGTACCCATACGCAAAACAAACATAAGCAGGATTGTTAAGGTGAAGACTTTTGTAAATTCCATAGCACTTGGACATGTTGAACTATGGGATGTTAAATAGGTATAATAAGACAGGGTCAATACTGAGGGAAAGGTAAGGGGTTAATGCAAATGGTCGCAACCAAAAAGGGCCGTTCCTTCGTTCTTACAATGACCTCCTTTTTTGGAGTGATCGACGATACAAATGCGCAGAAAAGAGATGGAAACGAATGATATTCATATTTGTACATTTCTCCCATAAACACCCCCCCCCCCCGCTTGGAGAATGGACAGACTGACTCTATTATTAAATATTATTTAATTTTAGATTGTTTAATCCATTTGACAACATGGAACAAGCAATACCTGAGGAACAAGTATGCCGTGAGCAATATATTGACAAGAATGGCGTCAAGCAAGTAGGAAATTATTTAAAATTTTTTGAGAAAATTATATTTAGTTTTATGAATGGATCCTTTACAAACACAACAACCACAGAACTGTTTACGAGCTTTACAACATCCGGCTGAGACTAGGGTTGACTAGCTCCGAGGAAGTTACTCACCAAGTAGTTATTAATTCTTAGTTAAAATTAAAAGAGTTTTAAGGTCAATGCAAAATCTCTACACGAGATATGTCGCGATGTGCTTTGGGCACAGTACAAAAATGAGAACATACCCAAAGAGATTGAGCATTTTATGTTTCCACATCTACCAAAATTTCATACGCCGTGAAATAATCTGTCATCTTTCAATGTTGGAATAAAATTGTTGTGTGTTATTTGTCTTTTTGAGTTGGTGGGGAGAAGGTTGAACGGTGGGGAGAGGATTGGGTGGTGGGGGAGGGAAGGACGAACGACGGTTGCATTTGAACAGAGAGAGAAGAGAAACGGAGGGCAATTAGACGGCACAGGATGTTGCCTTGACCTTTTCTTTTTTTTCGGGAGTGGCACATCAATCAACGCGCCGAAAAAAGACGGTGGCGGAGGTTGTACACACACACACACACACACACATCCCAATTCCGCTCTCATTTGAGCTACATTCCTTGAAAATATTTGCCTTTTTTTTAGCAAAACAATGCCACCTTTTGAGAAACCCAATTCCAACAACCAGCTCCCACAACAGCCACCACAACCACCGCCACAACCACAACCCGAACAACGTCCCGTTGCCAACGAACCTCCTATACCAGATGAGCGTGAACTGTGGGCACAAATTGTGCAAGAGGATGGTCCGGAGGTAAACAAAATAAAATCTTGGTTACGTAAAAAAAAAGTTTAAGTTCATCTACCAAGTGTTTGGGAACCAACGAGGGCGTCAGATTATTGCGGATCTGGCGACTTTTGTTGCAGAACGAGAAATGCTGGAGATGGAAGGCCCGAGAGTGAACGATCTGCAGCGATAAATTTGAAAAAATGTTGATTTGCTGCAATAAATTGTTAAAATGTTTGAAAGAGGACGATGGGGTGGGGAAAGGGGTTCTGCTACTCAAATTCAGCTAATTCCAACGGGACTCGATTAGTGCCCGCCTTTCCCTATAAAGTGGGCGGAGCCTCAAAAAATTTTTTTGTATAAAGTTGGCGTCAAGTTTGACACCTCCCCAATTTGTCAATTCATTCATCAAAATTTTCAAAATTTTACAAACTAATTAAAAATGGCAATAAACATGAGCGACAAGCGGAGTTTGATGCAACCAATTCTGGGGGAAGCCGAAATAAATGTGACAACAACCGGTATCTCCATAAGCGGTTCCCGTCTCTCCACTCCCCGCACCGTTCCGTTTGATGAGGGTGGCAAGTGCCGCTCCTGCAAATCTACCGAAGTTGAGGTGGACTTTATGATCACAAAGGAGGGAGTGTCCATCTGGTGCAACCGCATAAAAAACACACACTTCGTGCCGTTCGATGACTTGCCCGGCCACTGCTTCTTCCGGGTTAAAAACAAGGCACGAGTCTTCAACATCCCATACGGAGATCCGAACCCCGTCACCTGTGCGTCACAGGAGACACACACTGAACAACAGGATCTAAAACGAAAGGCAAAGGTGGCCCTCGATTTGGTGGAGGCTGGATTGATGGCAGACGCGATGCAGGATGGCTCGCGCTGGAAGAAAGCAAAAACCGCAATCAATGTGTTGGGCAACCTGCTGTTAGCCGATACATTGCCGACACCGCCTAAGCAAATTTCACCACCTCTACCAAATGACCAGGAACTGCCGCCACCACTTGAACCACAACAACAAGCAGACGAAGAAGTAGAGAAGCTCCAGGAGTTTTACGATAGTTTGGCTGCGACAACCATCAATATATAAATGTTTGATATTTTTCATTTTGTAGCAAAATGCTTCAATCATTTTCTAATAAAGATTTGAGTTTTAAATTGCCTTGCGGAATTATCATCTCCGGGCCTTCATCATCGGGCAAAACACAATTTTTGTTAAAATTTGTAGCCGACTCGGAAAATCTGATCATGCCCAAACCCATCTCAACGCTTTATTGCTTTGGTGAAATGAACCCAGCCGTTCCCGCACTTCAAAAGGCAGGCATAGATGTGTACGCGGGTGTCCCTTGTGAAGAAATTATCAAACAAATGCCAAAGCCTTTGCTGCTAATTTTTGATGACTTAATGTTATCCATAGACGAACGACACCTTTCAGATTTGTTCACCAAAAAGTCCCACCACCACAATTTTGCGGTTGTGTTTGTCACTCAAAATTTGTTCGAACGGAAGATCAAAGTCGCCCGCATGTCAGCACAATATTTGGTGCTAATGCGCGCTCCCAACTCATTGTTGTCTATCCGTAACATTGGCGTCCAGCTTTTCCCGCGCCAGCTCGACTTTTTCCTTGACGCTTACCGCAAAGCCACTGCACGACCTTACGGATATTTGTTAATTGATATGCATGCGGCTTCCGACCCAATGTTGCGCCTCCGCACAAACATATTTAAGGATGAGCAGGAAGAGGATGAAGGAACAGTTGTATTTATTCCAAAAAATGGAGCAGTATAAACAAGAAATAAAAGTTGGTGAACTGATCAGAGAGAATTCAAATTGGCTTTGTGCCTTGTCGAAAACGCGATCCACGAAAAAGTGCAAGAAGTTGATCAAAAAAGCGACCCCCGATCAGTTGCTCTCACTAGTGGAAATTTGTTTGAACCTTGTCGCTTCACGTTTTAAATTGACTAGTCGTCAGAAAAAACGGTTAATACCCTATGTAAATATTGTACGCCGGATGAGCAGAGCGAGAAGTGAGCGAGGCACGAGACGAGTGCTTGTGCAGAAAGGATCGGGATTTGGAGGATTGTTTGCTGCACTTTTAACACCCGTCTTAATTGAATTAGCTAAATCTGCTGTTTCCAAAAATACATAAATACCGCATAAAATTGTTTCACATTCATTTCTAAAATGGCAAATAAATTTATTCTCATTCCTCAAGAAATTTATCGTGGTCTCACTGCAGCGTCAGACACAGGTGACCTTAATTTGGATGCTGTTCGACACGATTTGGACAAAGCCAGAGGTGAACGGACAAATCCATCGACAAAAAATGTTCACTACAGCCAACAGCTTCGGCGTTATTTACAAATGAGAAAGGAAAATGCGGACAGGCCGACCAAAGTTGAGTTAACCAAAGGGATAAGCGTATTGCTTAAACGAGGTGGTGAAGACGGAGATGGGGAAGTTGTTGATACCCCACCCGGTCCTCCACCACCACCACCTCCTCCGCCTGATAAATACCCTCGTCGTCGCCCAAATCCCCAACACCACAGTCCTTCGCCACCCGACAATAGTCCTCCCCCTCGCCCACCACGTCCTCCTAGACCTCGTAAAACTACGTCTTCTCGTCGTAGAATTGGCCGTTTACTACAAAGGAGGCAAACGCGTCACGAGGTACAAAGGCCACCATTACCTCAAGATGTAGCTGCTGCTGCTGCTGCTGCTCCATTACCCGAGAGTGATGAAGATGATGAGTATATGCTTGATAGTGGATATAGGCTACCGGCACCCTCACAATACTACGGAGATTTACCCGTGCTGCCTGACAATGCGAATGAGATTGAAGAGATGGATACTGTCCAGCAAAGGGTTGCTAGCAGAAGAAAATTAAAAAAAAGCGAACCTGAACACGAAGAAAGCAAAAAATACAGGATATACTACCCCCCTCGTCCACCTCCTAAGTGGGAACAAAGCAGGAGACGACAACTACAACTGCTACCATCTGCATTTAAACGGCCCATTTACTCCCCGCAGCATGTTTCAAAAAGTGAAAAACCTGCACCTTTTCCACCGTCTCGTCTTAAGACTAAAATCGAAATTTCCCCTCCTCCTACTCCATATCACCCAATCTCCAAGAGAGAGCCAAAACAAGAACATGCTTCGCCTCCCCCGGGTCCTCTCATCATCAAAAACGAACCACAGACACCAAATCAACCTTTGGAGGCAGAAGAAGAAGTTGTAACTCCTGTTCCTCAACATAAGAGGGAAACAAAACATAGTCTTCAAAAGTATGTTAGGCGACCCATTAGCAATCGAAAAAAACATGTGTGGAAGTCAAGAGTAGAGTATTCACCAGAACCGAGTTCCTCAACATCTGCACAGGCTGATCAACGTAAATTATTTTCTATTCCAACAAATAGATTAACGATGGCGCAACGAGTTGAACGCATATACACAAAATGCAACCATTATGCCGACCGTATGGGTGTCACGGGGAATAAAATTATAAACAAAGAAACTGGAAAACCGTTTGCACGAAGCAATTTGCGCATGGCTATAAAGTATATAATAGACAAGAGAGCAGGCCGGCCAACCATTAGACTACCCGGGGTCAACCAATTGGAAAAACAACTTAAATTGGATCCAATTTTGTATTCATGGACCGCTCCACCAAAGACCCAACTACAGAACACCCTAACGAAACCGACGATCAAGAAAAAAAGGGGATTTCAACCGCAAAAATGGAATTAGTGTTGGACGGCCTGTATAACGACCCCTCGTCGCCAGCCGCATTTGCAGGTGTCACCACACTGTGGAAAGAGGCACGAAAAAATATCAAATATTTACGAAAAAAAGACGTGCAGAATTATTTGGAGGGGCATCGCACATACACACTGATGCGCCCCCGCAGGGTGCGCTTCCCGAGGGCAAAAACTGTAGCTGCAGGGTTTATGACGGATGTACAAGTGGATTTGGCAGATTTTCAGACACTTTCTCGTCACAATCGCGGCCATCGATATCTTCTTGTAGCGATAGATGTCCTTTCTAAACGTTTATTTGTTGTCCCGTTGCGTAACAAACGGGCGGAGGAGATGTTGGAAGCATTCAAAAAACTTATTTACCAAATGCCAATGGCACCGCATCGAATTTTTTCTGACAAGGGAACTGAATTCAAGAACCGGTTGCTAAAGGAGTTTTTTGAAGAGCAGGAAATTGCGAAGCATGAGCCCGTCCATTCGTCAGTCAAAGCGTCAATTGCAGAACGAGCAATCAGGAATGTTAAACAGCGGCTATACAGATATTTTGCACAAAAAGAAACGTTGAACTGGGTGGATGTTGTACAAAAAATAGTAGATGGAATAAACAGATCACCCTCCCGCGCCCACGGAATGCGTCCAATTGACATCAACTTTCAAAATGCACAACAAGTTTGGAAAAGAATGTATGGCAAGCAGGATGGGAGTAAACGACAGCGTTTCCACCAAGATGAATTTGTACGTATGAGTCGAGAGAAGGGGCAGTTCGAGAAAGGATATTTACCAAATTACGGGGATGAAATTCTGGAGGTGGACGAGGTGTTGAAGAAAGTGAGCCCCGTTCGTTACAAACTACGGGATGACAAGGGTGAAAAATTCAAAGGCAGCTTTTATGGGCAGGAGTTGGCGCGCGTAAGAAAGGATGCGGAAACAAGTTACCGCATTGAAAAGGTGTACAGAAAGAGAAGAAAGCCAGATGGCTCAACAGAGATACTTGTCAAGTTTATTGGGTATCCGGAACGGGAATGGATCAATGAATCTCAGCTTGTATAAAAGCTCACACTTTGTAATTTCTTTTTCATTTTGTATAAAAAATGTCAAACACCTTCTTTGTGTTTTTGCCAAGCAATGTCATGGATTATCCGGACAACCAGCCAAACAAATTTAGAGTACGTTTACCAAAACCAGTGTGGTTTAATGGGTCGTGGGTTTGCGGACTGCATAGCATCAGCTACCCGTACTCTTGGCACACAACCATTGGAACATTGGACGAGCAATGGATAGACATTCACTTTTTCGACTACACTGCTAGTGTGTCTGAAGATAGAAAAAGAGTTATTAGAATACCGGTGCCAAAAGCTTCACACCAAAAGGTTGAGCAGTTGAGGGATTTCTTGGCCCCAACTTTGAAACATCAAAGTCAAATAGCTACAAGTGACTTCCACTCACCCCCTAAGAGAGGTAAGAGGGCGACAGATACACTGTCTTCGCCCCCGCCAGCAGACGATATACATGCAAATCTTCCATCACCTCCACCGTACAATGAGACAAAGAAATCAAAACCTAATGATAAAGTTCAGCCTCAGTCTCCTCCTCTCTACATTGACCCAGCAATACCGCAACCACCAACCCCTACAGCTCCATCACCTGTAACACCCCAACCTCCAACCCAGTCGAAAACAAAACCAACCCTATCACCCGCTACAACAGCTCACCCAAAACCTTCTCCTCCACCCCCAACCTCCACCCAAGCGACCCCAACACCACCAAGGACACTTGCACCTAGTGTAACATCAAAGATAACACCTACAACACTCCCAGCACCAACTGTAACACCCCAACCTCCAACCCAGTCTAAAACAAAACCAATCCTATCACCCACTGCAACAGTTCGCCCAAAACCTTCTCCTCCACCCCCAACCTCCGCCCAAGCGCCCCCAACACCACCAAGGACACTTGCACCTAGTGTAACATCAAAGATAACACCTACAACACTCCCAGCACAAACTGTAACACCCCAACCTCCAACCCAATCGAAAACAAAAACAACCCTATCACCCGCTGCAACAGCTCGTCCAAAACCTTCTCCTCCACCCCCAACCTCCACCCAAGCGCCACCAACACCGCCAAGGACAGTTGCACCTAGTGTAACATCAAAGACAACACCTACAACAACTCTGACAAACACTACGGTAATACAAGCCACACCGGCACAGGTTCAACCAGCAGTTTCACCACCTGTTACAACACAAGTACCTAATGCACCAATTCAACCAACTGTGACCCAAACAAAAACCACAACACCAGCAAAAGAAATAATATTGGTAGCACCAAAACCCACTGCTTCCGAATTAAAAAGTGGGTCAGAACCAATATTGAGTCGGCCGGACTCTGTACAATCAAGTGTATCAGTGGAGGATCTAATTCTTGATCCACGTACCGGTATTGCATATCAAAAAGATGCCTATAAGGCAATGCAGGAACAAGCCAAGAAGCCGCTGTCAACTTACAATGTTAGACGCATCATCGATGCTGTCAAAATTGAGTACCTTGACAATGTTGCACGATTCAGGGTGATTTTTAATGAGCGAAGCATTAGCCATTTGTCTTTCTCACCTCAACTGGGATATGTGCTCGGCTTTCAGGACCCTCAGAATGTGCGTGGTAGCGAAATTGCAAAATATGGGTGTGATTTGAAGGGAGGATTTTCAAGTTTTGCAGTATACTCAAAAGGACTCACCGAAAATATGATTATCGGAAATTCGCTGAGTTCGCTGCTTCGTGTGGTATCGGTCAGCGGCGCAATACCCGGAGAGTACAACGAAAAAATCTATGACTCACCAATATTTGCCAGGGTGCTGCCACGTGAAATAAATGAAATTGAGATTGAGTTGCGCACAATGGACAAAGGCCGTCTTGTACCCTTCGCCTACGGTACAACACTGATCGTGTTGATATTTAAGAAGGTGATAAATTTTTGATCATTCACATTTTTTGTATTCATTTACCAAATTAATAAAAATGGTTCATATTGTTTTTGACCCAAGCATTGTGGGGTATGACGAATATGTGCAAACTGGGGGCGGAGGATTAGCAGAAAACGAAGATTATTTCAAAGGGTCCAGCCCGTTTCAGCGCGGTTACGGTATTCAAAGGGGTGCGGGGGTGGGTGACGTTTTTCGCGGTTTGTGGCGCTTCTTCCTACCCATTCTGCGACGTGTTGGTACAACAGTTGGATCAGAGGCATTGAGCACTGGTCAACGAGTTTTAGAGCGAGTCGGAAATGAGGGAGTCCCATTGAAAGAAGCATTTGTAACAGAGGGTAAGCGAGGAATCGACACTGTATTGGAGAAGGGCGGCTTACCCAAACAGTTTGGAAAAGGTATAAAAAGAAGAAGAAAATTGCCCAGCCATCAGACTTTGATAGGAAGAACAATTAAAAAACCTATAAGGAAACGTGTTCGCTCAGACGCTTTCGGTCTTTATTGAATGATATGGCTTTCCACAAAATTGATACGGATAGTGTAAATTCTATAACCAATGCCCTCGATTTATTCCGAATTCCTCCAACAAACGTCAGTGTGTCATCATCCAAAGTGTTTGAGCTGTTGCCCAGCAATCCGCTGACGGATACCCCTTACCACTTTAAGCTTCACTCCAGCCAAAATTTTATTGACTTGTCCAAATGTTATTTGTTAACCGAGTTTCGCATCCGCAAGGAAGACGCGAACGGTCAGCTCGTTAATATCGGCACTACAGATCAGACTGTTTTCCCCATTCAAATGATTGGGCAAACTTTTATTCGGAACATTCGGATGAGTATCAATGGGCGCGAAATTTTTAATGCAAATTCCTTGATGGCCTACAAAACTTATTTTTCCCATGAGCTCTCCTACTCTACAACAGCAAAGGATTCCCATTTGCATGCTGCTGGTTATTATAGGGACCCTGGCCCAACACTTGAAGATGGAACTGGGTGTGTTGCCCGCCGAAATCTTTTTGCGGAAAGCAAAACAGCACAATTTATTTCAAAAATTGATGCAGACTTATTCAACCAGCCCCTTTATCTAATAAACTTTTGCGAATTGGATGTGGAAATTTTACCCAATGACAATGACTTTGTGCTCATTGGTATTAATACACCAACACGCTATCGCTTCGAAGTGACGGGACTGAAAATGTATGTAAAGAAGGTGTCATTGATGGATGGATTGGCGTTGGACATTGCGCGAAAATTGGAACTAAAACCAGCACGATATGCAGTGAGAAAGACAATGATGAAGTCAATGTTCATCAGTCAGGGCAGGTTTGAGTTTACGTCGAACATCTTCATGGACCAAATCCCTCGCCGTATTATATTGGGGCTGGTTGCCAATGATGACTATGTTGGTACATCGGCGCGCAGTCCCTTCAACTTTCAGCCGTTTAACGTGCGCGAAATCTCTATTGTTGCCAATGGCCGTTCTTACCCTCAGGCTCCTTACGACCTAGACTACCCAAACAAAAAATATGTACGGGCGTTTAATGATATGAACGAAGCGGTTGGGTTCACCAACACAACAGAGAGCAATGGAATAACTTTTGAACAGTTTGGGACAACTCATTGCATTTACGTGTTCAATATGACCAGCAGCGGAGACGATCAGGCCGGTCTATTCGACCTGATAAAAAACGGTACGACAGCTGTTAGTGTAAAATTTAGTCAGGCTGTACCACTTGGAGGAATTATGCTGGTGGTGATGGGTGAATGTGATGCGCTTGTGATGTTGGATAGAAACCGTTCGATCAGCACCGATACCACTATATAAACCGGTTGTTTTTATATCCTTTCACTCATTATCGAATAAAAATGTATTCTAAAAAAATTGCAATTATTCTTCTCATCCTTCGAATTTCCCTCCCCATCGTTGGCGAAGAAGATGAAGATGATGAAATCACACCATACCAGGAATATGTGAGGAGAGCGGTTTTACGCCGCTTACCCGTACCTATCCAACCACCATCACCAACAACTACCTCACCCTCAACAAATCCGACGCGGCCATCTAAAAGAATAAAGATAATCGTGATGGGCAAATGTGCTGCCGTTGTGATGCTAGATAAAAAGCGATCAATCAACACCACTATTTAAACGTTATGTTTATTGAACTCATTTTCATTATCGAATAAAAAATGAAAAAAGTTGCAATTATTCTCCTCTTGGTTCAAATTTCTCTCCTCGTTTTCGGCGAAGAAGAGCTCCCAGCATACCAGGAATATTTAAAAAGAGTTGAACAACGAAGAGTGTCTAACACTATTCTCCCCGCAACAATAACTACACCAGCAGCTCCAAAGCTTGAAAAGCTTATTGATGAGCCAATCGCTACATTTGTTCCACCGTTAATCCAATTGTGTAAGGATGCATCGGAAGAAAACAATTTTTATCAACAAACAATTTGCTGGGCCCTCTTTGCATTATATTTGATGGTCATCATCAGCTTGATTCTACAACAGCTTTGCTCTATTTTTTGGCTGAAGAATGGACAGCAACCAAATCTCGGCAATTTTGAGGGGAAATCAACACACCGCGCGAGTCTTTCGGGGTTGCTTCGCCAGTGACCAATTGCCTTCTCCCTTAACCCTACAGTACCCAGCCGCCCTCATTGTGAACAGAGACCCACAGCACAAGGAAGGCTCCCATTGGTCCGCTGTTTATGCGAGCGGATTGGCTGCACCAGTCCTTTACTATGACAGCCTCGCTCAACCCATCCCATCCACCATCATAACATCATTTCTCAACAAATTTTCAAAAGGAACAACAAAGAATATTCACACATATCAATCACCATTGGCCGCGACTTGCGCGGCACATTGTGTAACCTTTATACATCACATGTCACTTGGACATTCATTTGAATATTTCCTTCATATCCTTGATACTTGTACCAATCCCGATATGTACGCTATAATCATTATGAATAAAATTGTGAATTAAAATGGGCGGAGTCAAAATTGGCAATATAAAAGGCGAAGATTTAACACTTCACAATCATTTGTAGTTCTGAAATGGTTCTTGTCAGCGAATTTTGCGCCAAACTTCTCGATTGTCCAATAAAGTCGCTTCGCGACAAACTCAATCATCCAGAAGACAGAATTCTCGCACTAAACTCCGTGTCCGGGCGAAAAGTACGGACTACATACAAGGACCGGAACGGAATGTCCAAAACTTTCTTTGTTGGCGGCATAACAACAAAGGGAGCCGCCTTTACACCTGCATATGGTCGTCTTTGTAAGCCGTACAACGTCAACATTGCAGCTCACTACTACGCGCGACATAGAATCAGAATTCATCACCCCTACATTCCGTGCCTAATTGAACGCTTTCCAAAGGGAGGGGAGGATCGTTTTTATCCGATGGAGTTGCTAGAGCTTGTCGAAGAGGATTCAACTAATTGGATGGGGCGATTGTTCAAAGAGCGTCCAAGTTCGACTTCAACTGATTCAACTCTTCGCTTCCGTGAAGAAGATGAGGATGGACGTGATGAATGTTCTCAACATTCATACACTTGTTGGTAATGCACACACACACACATTACAATTTTGTCAATTTTCACAATAAATGACTATTTATTTACAAATTGTTACTCCTAATCCTTAATTATATACTTTTCTACCCAGAAACAACATTTCCCAATTCTTGTTTATTTTATCATTACTTAATTATTTTTAAATTACATTTCCTATTCTTTGATTTTGCTTTTTTCTACCTAAAAATGACATCTTCTCACTCTTAATTATTTACAAATTGCATCTTTATTTATGACAAAGTGTGACCAAAATTCAAAACATTAAAGTCGGCTCCGACAATACCTTTACCGACATAAGGTCTATAGCATTTTTGAAGGGGGAGTGTGGTTACATTTGAATTTTTGATAGAGGGCCGGAGGAAATTGGGATATTCTACAACAATGGATTCATAATCACCCGTCTTGGCATACTCCATCACTTGCGTCTTGAACGTCTGATAGCGCAGGCCTTGGTTTTGCGTCACATCAAAGTTGAGCGTGATTCCGCGGACTTTGAGGACGTATTCATTGTCGGCGTCAGCTTCTTTCCGCTTCAGCTTCAGTCCATACTAAAAAATATTTGTACCCCAATAAATTTTACCCAAACTTTTACCTGTTTTGCACCGCCACTGCAAAATTCTTGGATGTCATGCAGCGGATATTCATCTGTAAATTGCCCCAGATGTGGGCCGACTTCCAGCGGGCAGTTGTCTTTCGGGTGCACAAAGATCAGGGAGTCGGTATCTACAAACTCATTTTATAATTTATTATGAAAATAAAATCTTACCCGTGTAGAGAAGGGTAGAGCCTGGCGCTCTCACGACCTTCTGCATTGCCTTCAACAGCAGTAGTCGGGCTGCTGAGGTCGTCCAAAGTGACACGACTAAAATTTCAAAAAATTTATTGCAATTTTACGAATAGTTACCAATATTGGAGCAGGCGTGCTCCTCCACCCACTCCTTCCTCGTTTCATAGCTGATGAGGAGATGGTCCTCATCAAGCTCATCAATTGCCGTGACGTCCACGGCACGGTTGTCAAGGTGCTCTCCAAGCACAGACGGATCGTCCGTGATCAACGTCTGGGACAGCCCAAAATTGCGCAGTGCAAATCGCCCCCCTTAATTTGTCGTTTAGACTTTGTTCAAAACAAATACTAAACTTACATAAGTTGTTGAGGCACAGCTTTGCCAGGGACCGCTTCCCTTTGTTCGGCACCATTTTCTTGGCATCAATGCTGATGCCAAATTGCTCATCGCACTCTCTCACAAATTCGGCTTCCAAGTCGGCATTGCCTTTGATGTTGGCGTCGAAGCCGCTGGCGTGTATCTTCTGCGCCATGAACTCAGCAATATATGGCCGAAAGAGTTGGTCGTCGCTTTGCTCATACTCCAGCACGCGGAAGACTTTGGTGACTTTGTAGCCTTCATCCAGTGCAGCATTCAGCTCCAACGACGTGCAAGTGCTGACCCATCCCCGTTGTTTGTCGTCGTGTTGACAATGGTAGTCGCTGTCAACACCGCCAGTCGGGTATTCCCTTGCACATTTGATGCACAAAGGAAAGCAAAGCCTGTCGTCCACTTTCACCGGCAACACTGGGACGTCGCAGCGACGGGGAGGGACAACCCAAACTTTCAGCAGCGCCAAGTCGTATGGGTTGTCCGTTGATGTTGTCCATTGCACATCTTCGTTGAGGATGTGGACAGTAGGATGTCCAATTGGGTAGCGCGTGACGAAGCTAGATTTAAATAAAAATTATTATTTATTATTTTAATTAAACCTTACTTTATGAATGGGTAGAGCGAGGTAAAATCGTAGTAGGAGATTTTCTCGCCCTCTCCCGCTTTGTGGAACAGCTTCGCTGGTCCAGTTCGACCACCGGTGAACGCTGTTCTGATCTCCAACGGACCGTCGTCGACGTAGTCATCAAATATCTTCCGCATTTCGCGACTCTGATCCAGCATCCGCTGGATTTCACACTCCCAGAATACGTCCACCCGCTGAATTTGGGTTCGAAGGAATTCCAGTCTCTTTAAGTCTCTCTCCCGCACTTGACCCGCCGACTTTCCATTGGGTAGGACCTGGTTATCGTCCGGATAACACTTTATACAGCCATGCCAAGCACAACCTAAAAATATTTGTATTGACAATAATAGGTTGTTACCAAAATTACCGTTCACTTCAATGGCTCTCTGCTCACTCTCAATCCAGCCGTCAAGGCTGTATTGGGCCACCTTCTTCTCTCCTGCAGGTGAGTGGGCCGTCTGGATTAGCACGTTGTGTTCCTCGGCGTACCAGTGAAAGAACCGCAGAGCCAGCAAACTCTGGTTCTGCGCGTTGTCATATCCCCTCTCGGGGACTATTGCCAGATGATCAATCTGGAGATGGTTCATCCTGTAGTGTTTCATGCACGCAGAGGCAATTGTCATGCAATGTTTTAACACATCAATTCCGTCGTGGTTTAGCCGGTCGTCAACTCCCGGGATGTAGTCATGTCGTTTGGAGACATCCAAAAATTCTCGTCGGAAGGCGATCAAAGCCGCCATCAGAATTTGTACGTCGTTTGTGCAGTAAGCCGCCAAAGCTTCATCAAGAAGAAATGGTTGTTGACGGTGTTGTTCGAACCATTTGTCGAATTGGCGCCTCTTCTCCGGCATCATACCGTTTGCCAGGTAGTCTTCCGGTGTGGGGAAGATTTCTTTACCGTAGTTGGCTGGGCAGTTTGCGAGGTGTGGGAAGAACGGTTTGTCTTCCACATCAAGACCAAACTGTGGGACGAGTGCAGCCAGGGCCGATGGCATCAAATTAAACGAGTCCCGGAACACAATGTTCGGGTTGTTGCCCTTCTTCATCCGCACACGCATTTCGTACATTTTGTTCCCCTAAATAAAATATTAATAAAATTATTTGATACAATATCCAAATACCTTGCGGAGCATATCCGGGTTAAATCCAATTTTGAACAGCTGTCGAAATACCAACACCATGTCAAATCGTCCGCCAAAGTGTGAGTAGGCGTAGGTGTCGTATTTGACAGGCAGGTCGTTGATGAGCCAGTCGACAAAAGCTTCCATTGGGTTGTCAACGACAACTTGTTTGTCGACTTGCGTGTCGGTAAAACGACGCTGACAAAAGGCAACGGTCCGATGTTGCCCACACACAAGGCATCCCGTTGTTCCAGTCTTCCATTTGCCGCTGGTGATGCAATTGGGACAGGCCACTTTTGCCGAGATGAAGTTCGGCTCGTGGTTTTTGCGTTCCGGTTGTTGAGGTGTGACTGACAGATGTTGCATTGTCTCCAAGTCAAAGGCGATAATGCGGTAGTCTTCTAGATCTTTGGGCACAAGAGGCAAAATGAAGCAGCCGCGGCTCGCATGGTAGTTGTTACAGAGCTGGCAGAAACGTTCACCGCAAACATGTCCCTGAATTTTATACAATCAATCAAATTTTTTGTATAATATTTACGTCGCGTCCATGTTGTGTGTTGTTCGGCACATCCCAAATAACTCCGCAGTCCTTGCACTTTTTCGACCGTTTGCAGAATGCAGACCGGACGTGATGGTGATAGCAGTCGTTGTTCTTGAAATTTTTGTTGCAGGTCGCACAGTGTTTGAAGAAGTTGTCATATGGTGCGCAGGGGAATGATGGTCCAGCACGTCCACAAAATCTGCATCGCGCCTTGCAGGACTTATTGTGCTCTGGCGCTCTACGGTACGGCACTTCACACTCCAAGCAGTATCTTCGTCCAAAAAGACCACTCTGATTCTGCACGCCATCGAAATGGCTGTTGTCAAAGTACAGGAGGATTGGCGTGTCGTATCTGTCGTCAATGTATTTGTAGAGCGGCTTATATTGACCAGTCGATCCAAAGATGAACACAGCAAATCGATTTTGTTGTTGCGCGTTGTTCCAGTAGTCGACGACGCGCGGCACATACGTGTCCGCGTCGTATGCATTCAAACTCAATGGAACTCCAATTTGTTGCATTAGTCGTAAAGTGTCTTGTTGTAATTGTCCCCGTTGCCCATGACGACTGTGCAAGTAGTCCAGGAATTTCCATCGTGGCCAGCTGCACGTTTTGTCCACCTTTGTTGCTTGCAGCGCATAGAAGAGACAGTAACTGTCTTCGTCATTGCGAATCTTAAACTGTCACTTTTGTAGACAATCAATCAAATTTGGTGTAAAAACCTTTATCAGACACTGGTCGTGTACTTTGTGACGGATCGGTGCCAGCTTTCGCCGCGCTCCTCCTTTCAGTTTCCTTTTCGAGGGCAATCCATTACGGTCGACGGTTGTTATGGTGATCGTAAACGGCTCTCCAAAGAGACTGACGTTATCTTGTTGTTTGCTCTGGGCGACTTTGTTGAACAAATTCAATATTGTGTTGATGGTGTTGTCGGTGATCTGCCGAACAGGCACTGGAATGTCACCACCGGTCAGCAGCGGACTACTGATCATGCAGCCAAGATGAGTAGGCTCAATGCCTCGTTCACGGCTGTCTTGTTTTGCCTCATCAATACAATACTGGAAGACTCCAGCAAGCATGCCTTCGGGATCTGCTGGGACGTCCTGTATGCTGAATGCCGTTTTTAACTTCACATAATGAAATTTAACGACGTGCTCGATGTTGCTATGCAGTTTTTTCACGTAGTCTTTTGGAAGTTTTTTGGTCGATGTTGACGCTCCTTCCCCATGCTGAACACTGTCCAACATATGGACGACTCCAAGGAGTTGGTTGACGAGAAAGCCGTGACGCGGCTTTTTTGGAGCAAGAATATCGTCAATAGAAAAATTGGAAGGGCGTTTGGACATTTTATTTAATTTATCTGAGAGAAGGGGGAATAAACCCTCTTTTTTAAGAATGAATTATGGAATATATAATGAAATTGTAAAGAGGAAAATAGGGTGCAGCTACAGACGGCTGTTCGTCAAATGAAATCAGCTACAGACGGCTGTTCGTCAAATGGAAATCAGCTACAGACGGCTGTTCGTCAAATGGAAATCAGCTACAGACGGCTGTTCGTCAAATGGAAATCAGCTACAGACGGCTGTTCGTCAATATTTAAAAAATATTAAACCAATCTTGGCCTGATGAGCAGCGCACTGGAAGCACAAGACGACAGGGCACCTGAAATGTCGCGGGAAATTAGTTTAGTAAATTGAACAACCTTGAAGAGCTAAAAGATTGCTGCCAGGATAAACGGAGCTCGGGAGCAACCGCCCTGGTTAACAGCAAAAATACAATAAATTACAAATGAATTGCCAAAATGATCGGGTGTGCCAAAGTGATCTACGTGATGCGTATGCTCCGCCCATTTTAATCAATTTCGTGGACAAATCAATATCTGTCGTTGACAGATCAATAAATATCCTTGACAATCTGATCCGATTCAAGCTGTAACACAGGCTCCGCCCCATTTTGCAAAAGCTTTACCGTTTCCCTCCACTCATTCAGATATTCAATTTATTCCTTTTTCTACAAAATTGTACATTTTTAATTAAGCTCTGTTATTTATTTCTAAATGTCTGAAACGAGAAAGCGTTGCGCTGATGATGATGATGATGTGCTATTTGTGGGGGAGTACAAGCGTTGTAAAATTGTGAAACGCCGTTTGCCGGCTGAGCTCATGTATGAATTCATCAACTTCATCCCGCTCATGTATTTATTTGGAGGAATTAATCGGAAACCAGGTATTCAAATGAATAACTAAATTAAACGATTATTTTTTATTCAGCAAGAAGAGCCCCGTCCTCCTGTATTGCACCGATCAATTGGGCATTTGACTCATTCCGTTCTAAACGACAAAAGCATTACAACAATTTGGTTTGTTGAATTTTTTGCTACCAATATTTTGAAGTTGTATATTTAAGAAGCCGATTTTCGTCAAATTTGATGCTTTCGTCCAGGAAGAACCTACACCCAGTGGCAAGAGAGCGGGCCAGTGGCAAATTCAAGAGCAAATCAGCGGTGAAAAGTTTGTTGATGAGCTTCGAGTCTACATATGCTACGGTCGATCGGCAAATTATAACGATCTGGTGATAGGATCTCGGGCATTCAATGTAAAATATAATATTTTAATTGTAACAATAAATTTTATTTAGTCGGTTATCATGGGACAGCTATGTGGTCAACTCTTGGATTTTGTGACAAAGTCCGCCAACCCATCAAGCGCACGAAAAAGAACTTGTTTCGGGGTATTCTACAAGGAGGACGAACCGTCTATTTTGCGCACATCAATTACAAATATGGTGTCCAGTGGAATCTGGCCTCTTGTGAGATCGGATGGACAACAAATGTTTTACCTTTACAATTCACACCTCAATCTCCTTTTGGGATTTTTGAAAATTTACCAACACTCACAATTTTGTAACCACTTTTTTTTCTTTCTTTGTGTATTGTAATTTTTATTATGTTTATTACATTTCATATTCTGCATTTTAAATAAACTTTTGTTTTGGACACCTTTTGGATGGGCGGTGATTTATTACCATATCATGAGAAACCTTCATAGTGGTTATGCCAACACCCCCGGAAGTGGTTTCCCTTATCAGATTATGCACCTCATTCTTCAAGTTTTTCCTTGTTCCATTTTTCCTTTCGATCAATGGTGGCAATATTTTTTTTATTTTTTACAGATGGCAAAAATTAACCGAAATCGCCGAACCGTACAACAACCAAAAAAATTTTCTATAAGCAACAAAAAAGGCCCCGCAAAATGGGCAAAAATGCATCAGCAACAACAAAAACAACATTTGGCATTGTTGCATGGTCTGAGTATGGAGAAAGGGGCAATGGAGAAGATGTTGAATGAGCGCATTCAACATTTGGAACGAGAAGTTGCGCTCCTAAAAATTGGACATCAGCAGCAGCAGACACTTGAGACGCGTGTTAGCGTGTCGCTAATGGAGTGCGATGGTTCAACATCTTCAGCGATGCAGTTAGATGAGCCAATAATGGATTCCTCTGCAGGGCTGCCTGGATGTTCAACCCGAGGCGCCCCCACAAGTTTCGGTAAAACACTTTTTAACCCAGGGCTGCGATATTTGTGGATTTTTCCTCATTCTGTGGTTTTTGAAAAGGCCAATGAGGATTTTTTTAAATGCGGATTTTTGTAGTTTTTCGAGATATCTGAGGGTTTTAAGTCTCATTAATGCTTGAAGCAAACTTAACATAAATTTGTGTTATAATGAAAAAATGACGAATTTGCGTATTTTAAATATCAAATGAGGATTTTTTAATGTTCAAATGTAAAATTTTGAGATCGCAGCCCAGATTTACCTATTGATAAATTTAATCGATTTTTTTTCGCCACAGCATGTGCATTTGCCATGGACTTAAAGCGCCGCAAGATGGGCAAATAGGAAAACCAAAAAGAGGTGGATGATTGGGGGTGACAGAGAATAAACCTTGTTTTCGTAATAAAAATTGTTGATGCAATAAATTTAAATGATGAAAAACAAAATCAAACAGACTCTGAAAATGTGTAAAATCTAAATTTTTTAAATGTTTGTCCGTTTGATTTGTAAGCATGTTTGAAACCAAAAAAAAACAGTAACAAGGTTTGAATTTTGTCAGAATGATTTGAAGTAAATTTAAAAAATCCAAAGACCATGTTCAGCCCTCCATTTCTTTCCTTATAAAATCAATCAGAGTTGCGGCCGCCTAAATAAAACCCTTTTTAAAATTTGTCCAAACTTTTTTTAAAAATTTTTTGAGGCAAGAAAGATAGAGAGAGAGAGAGAGAGAGAGAGAGAGAGAGAGAGAGAGAGAAAGAGAGAGAGAGAGAATCTAGAGGGTTAGAGTAGCCAATATTAAAAAAGGCCGGTCTTTCCCTCTAAATTCTCGAGATTGAGCTCTCGGCAGGTAGTCAACACAAAGGAAGACCGGCTGCCGAGAGCCCAGACAAAGTGAAAGAAAGAGAGAGAGAGAATCTAGAGGGTTAGAGTAGCCAATATTAGAAAAGGCCGGTCTAATCCCCCTAGATTCTCGAGATTGAGCTCTCGGCAGGTAGTCAACACAAAGGAAGACCGGCTGCCGAGAGCCCAGACAAGTGAAAGAAAGAGAGAGAGAAAGAGAGAGAAAGAGAGAGAAAGAGGGAGAAAGAGAGAGAAAGAGAGAGAAAGAGAGAGAGAAAGAGAGAGAAAGAGAGAGAAAGAGAGAGAAAGAGAAAGAAAGAAAGAAAGAGAAAAAGAGAGAGAGAAAGAAAGAGAGAGAGAGAGAAAGAAAGAGAGAGAAAGAAAGAGAAAAAGAGAGAGAGAAAGAGAGAGAGAGAGAGAAAAAAAGAAAGAGATTTTTTAACACCTCGGTGCGTTGTTTTTCCGTTGCTTCTGTGCCAAATGCAATGGGTGTGCTCAAAACTGCTGCGGTGCCGAGTTTGGCCTTGACTGAAAAAAGAAAATTTAAAAAATTTGAAAAAAATTTTTGAAAAATTAAACTTACGTTGTTGGAACAATGCATGCTTCTCCAATTTGATCAAGAGGTGGTGCGCGACGGGTTGTCCCGCTAATGCCGAAAGTACTGCATCTATCGTAGAATCTTCTACGAACGATGCCGTTATTTCAAGGCTGTCCGACCAGCTGCTTCGGACCCACGAGTCATTGCCTCGCCAATCTAAATTTTAAAATGTGTTTTTAAAAATAAAAATTTTTTTTTAAAAATTCACTTACTTTTCCACTCAAGAAAATACATTCTTTCGCCATTGTATGCTGACGAAGCGAGAACTTTTGAAACTTCAAAAGTATCCTCCGGTAAACCCGGATCGTGGGTTACTTTCGATGAAATCTTGCCCTTTGGCACCACCACAAGAAGTTTTTCCTAAAATTTCGAGAAAAAATGGTTTTTTTTCTCAAAATTTCGACCTTTTTTTTGTTGTTGTGGTTCCGTCTCCTCTTTTGCACTCTTTTGCTGGTTGCAGTTGTTGTTGATGATGATGATGAAGTTGGTGATGATGTTGGTGGTGGTTCAACAGCAGCAGCAGCCGACGCCGCGGTGATTGTTGTTGGTGGTGGTGGTTCAGCAGCAGCAGCAGCAGCAACAGCAACGGCTGAGGTTGTTTTTGTTTTTCGTGGCAATGCAGCTGACTGTTGTCTCGACGCGGCGCGGATGGCGCGTGCGCGTCCTCTCGTCTCCATTTGAACGCCTCCGACCACCGCACCACACCCCTGAAGACACGCGCGAGAAAAGCAACCCGGCTCGTTGCAGTTGGAGCAGACGTTGCCTTAAACATTGAATGATAAATCAAAAGATAAATTAAATCAAAAATTGTTAATGGTAAAGTTACAAACCAGTATGTGAGACTCCTTGGCCACCACCGCCTCCCGTAAACGGACAATGATGTGCAGAATGGTCTGATCCAAAGCAGTTGGAACAGACAATGTCACTGTCTTAAACAATTAAAAAAATTTTAAGTGATCAACATTTGATCAGTCTATTGATTAAATGCATAAAAATAAATATTTTATTAATTGCTCAATCATTTGTTTGATCAGACTAAAAAATTAAGTGGCTTACCTTCGCCATTGCCGCCATCACCAATAAGACACTCGTGAGAAAAGTGGCCCGGTTCGTTGCAGTTGGTGCAGACGGTGCCACTGTTGCCGCCTTAAACAATTAATAATAATTTATTTTAATTGATCAAACCAAAAAAAATCAAAAAATTACGTTGATTATGGTAAACAATCACTCACCTTCAACGCCGCCACCTGCCTGAGGACACTCACGAGAAAAGTGGACCGGCTCGTTGGAGCTTACGGTGCCACTGTTGCCGCCTTAAACAATTAATAATAATTTATTTCAATTGATCAAACCAAAAAATCAAAAAATTACGTTGATTATGGTAAACAATCACTCACCTTCAACGCCGCCACCTGCCTGAGGACACTCACGAGAAAAGTGGACCGGCTCGTTGGAGCTTACGGTGCCACTGTTGCCGCCTTAAACAATTAATAATAATTTATTTCAATTGATCAAACCAAAAAAATCAAAAAATTACGTTGATTATGGTAAACAATCACTCACCTTCAACGCCGCCACCTGCCTGAGGACACTCACGAGAAAAGTGGACCGGCTCGTTGGAGCTTACGGTGCCACTGTTGCCGCCTTAAACAATTAATAATAATTTATTTCAATTGATCAAACCAAAAAAATCAAAAAATTACGTTGATTATGGTAAACAATCACTCACCTTCAACGCCGCCACCTGCCTGAGGACATTCTAACAGACGCTTGATCAAATCTGCCTTAAGTCCAGACGGAGCCAAGTTTCTTTTCTTGAGTTGTACTCGTAGTTGGACCACCTAAGTAAAAATTTATGTTTGAATTTAAAACATTTCATTTAAATATTAAAGTCAAAATTATTTATTTCTAAATTTTACAGTGAATTTTGCCAAGTCTTCCTGTGATGCCATTTCAGAATATCAAAAAAACTTTTGCTTTCTGTAAATAAGAATTATTATAAATTAATATTTTTATAATTAGGGGGGGGGGAGACAATCAATGAAGGCTAAAATGAAAGAAGAACATTGCACAAATTGCCCCCCCCCCTACTTTTCCATCTTTGAAGTGAGTGACTTCTCACCATCCTCACCACAGAGAAGTTTGGCGTCCCCTTCCAATCAATGCCATCCCCATTCCTTCTCCATCTTCCCCCTTTTTCCCCGATAAAATTCCCAGGGACCATCTCAAAAACCGCAATCAATTTACCCCAAAACCAATTATCCCTCCAAAGGGTTTGCGGTTAAGGCAAAACCAAACCCCCAATACCCTGAGGTTCGTCCAAACCCATCGAGATCCCGCCCCTAGCGGTACACACAAAGGGTAAAAATAAACCGCAATTAAACTCAATTTATCCCACCCAAAACCCCCAAGGGTTTGCGGTTAAACCCCCCCGCCATAGGTTTAGGCTTCTCCCGAAGGCGGCACCTCAAAGGGAAAAAAAGTGCCCCATAGGTTTAGGCTAGTGCGCGAAAAGTTCGCGCGCTACAGAGCAGTGGCAGGTGGTACTACTAGGAGGCCAGAGTAATTTGGAATGAACGCACCCCATCTAAAAATTGTTTTAGTTTAATTTCTGAAAATTTTATTTTTTGAATAAATATTGTGCTAAAAAGTGAGAGTCAGGCAGCCAGAGTAATTTGGAATGAAAGCACCCCATCTAAAAATTGTTACTTTAATTTCTAAAAATTTATTTTTGAATAACTAGTGTGCTAAAAAGTGAGAGTCAGAGTAATTTGAAATGAACGCACCCCATCTAAAAATTGTTTTAGTTTAATTTCTGAAAATTTTATTTTTTGAAGAAATAGTGTGATAAAAAGAGAGAGTCAGGCGGCGAGAGTAATTTGGAATGAACGCACCCTATCTAAAAATTGTTTTAGTTTAATTTCTGAAAATTTTATTTTTTGAATAAATAGTGTGCTAAAAAGAGAGAGTCAGGCGGCGAGAGTAATTTGGAATGAAAGCACCCCATCTAAAAATTGTTTAACTTTAATTTCTGAACATTTTATTTTTTGAATAAATAGTGTGCTAAAAAGTGAGAGTCAGGAGGCCAGAGTAATTTGGAAAGAACGCACCCCATCTAAAAATTGTTTTAGTTTAATTTCTGAAAATTTTATTTTTTGAAGAAATAGTGTGCTAAAAAGAGAGAGTCAGGCGGCAAGAGTAATTTGGAATGAACGCACCCCATCTAAAAATTGTTTTAGTTTAATTTCTGAAAATTTTATTTTTTGAAGAAATAGTGTGCTAAAAATAGAGAGTCAGGCGGCGAGAGTAATTTGGAATTAACGCACCCCATCAAAAATTGTTTTAGTTTAATTTCTGAAAATATTATTTTTTGAATAAATAGTGTGCTAAAAAGAGAGAGTCAGGCGGCGAGAGTAATTTGGAATGAACGCACTCCTTCTAAAAATTGTTTTAGTTTAATTTCTGAAAATTTTATTTTTTGATTAAATAGTGTGCTAAAAAGAGAGAGTCAGGCGGCGAGAGTAATTTGAAATGAACGCACCCCATCTAAAAATTGTTTTAGTTTAATCTCTAAAAATTTTATTTTTTTGAAGAAATAGTGTGCTAAAAAGAGAGAGTCAGGCGGCGAGAGTAATTTGGAATGAACGCACCCCATCTAAAAATTGTTTTAGTTAAATTTCTGAAAATTTTATTTTTTGAAGAAATAGTGTGCTAAAAATAGAGAGTAGGCGGCGAGAGTAATTTGGAATGAACGCTCCCCATCTAAAAATTGTTTTAGTTTAATCTCTAAAAATTTTATTTTTTTGAAGAAATAGTGTGCTAAAAAGAGAGAGTCAGGCGGCGAGAGTAATTTGGAATGAACGCACCCCATCTAAAAATTGTTTTAGTTAAATTTCTGAAAATTTTATTTTTTGAAGAAATAGTGTGCTAAAAATAGAGAGTCAGGCGGCGAGAGTAATTTGGAATGAACGCTCCCCATCTAAAAATTGTTTTAGTTAATTTCTGAAAATTTTATTTTTTGAAGAAATTGTGTGCTAAAAAGAGAGAGTCAGGCGGCGAGAGTAATTTGGAATGAAAGCACCCCATCTAAAATTATTTAGTTTAATTTCTGAAAATTTTATTTTTTGAATAAATAGTGTGCTAAGAGAGTCAGGAGGCCAGAGTAATTTGGAATGAAAGCACCCCATCTAAAAATTGTTTTAGTTTAATTTCTGAAAATTTTATTTTTTAAGAAATAGTGTGCTAAAAAGAGAGAGTCAGGCGGCGAGAGTGAAATGAATGCACCTCATCTAAAAATTGTTTTAGTTTAATTTCTGAACATTTTATTTTTTGAATAAATAGTGTGCTAAAAAGTGAGAGTCAGGCGGCCTGAGTAATTTGGAATGAAAGCACCCAATCTAAAAATGGTTTTAGTTTAATTTCTAAAAATTTATTTTTGAATAACTAATGTGCTAAAAAGTGAGAGTCAGAGTAATTTGAAATGAACGCACCCCATCTAAAAATTGTTTTAGTTTAATTTCTGAAAATTTTATTTTTTGAAGAAATAGTGTGCTAAAAAGAGAGAGTCAGGCGGCGAGAGTAATTTGGAATGAACGCACCCCATCTAAAAATTGTTTTAGTTTAATTTCTGAAAATTTTATTTTTTGAATAAATAGTGTGCTAAAAAGAGAGAGTCAGGCGGCGAGAGTAATTTGGAATGAAAGCACCCCATCTAAAAATTGTTTAACTTTAATTTCTGAACATTTTATTTTTTGAATAAATAGTGTGCTAAAAAGTGAGAGTCAGGAGGCCAGAGTAATTTGGAATGAACGCACCCCATCTAAAAATTGTTTTAGTTTAATTTCTGAAAATTTTATTTTTTGAAGAAATAGTGTGCTAAAAAGAGAGAGTCAGGCGGCGAGAGTAATTTGGAATGAACGCACCCCATCTAAAAATTGTTTTAGTTTAATTTCTGAAAATTTTATTTTTTGAAGAAATAGTGTGCTAAAAAGAGAGAGTCAGGCGGCGAGAGTAATTTGGAATGAACGCACCCCATCTAAAAATTGTTTTAGTTTAATTTCTAAAAATTTATTTTTGAATAACTAGTGTGCTAAAAAGTGAGAGTCAGAGTAATTTGGAATGAAAGCACCCCATCTAAAAATTGTTTTAGTTTAATTTCTGAACATTTTATTTTTTGAATAAATAGTGTGCTAAAAAGAGAGAGTCAGGCGGCGAGAGTAATTTGGAATGAACGCACCCCATCTAAAAATTGTTTTAGTTTAATTTCTGAAAATTTTATTTTTGAAGAAATAGTGTGCTAAAAAGAGAGAGTCAGGCGGCGAGAGTAATTTGGAATGAACGCACCCCATCTAAAAATTGTTTAGTTTAATTTCTGAAAATTTTATTTTTTGAATAAATAGTGTGCTAAAAAGAGAGAGTCAGGCGGCGAGAGTAATTTTGAATGAACGCACCCCATCTAAAAATTGTTTTAGTTTAATTTCTGAAAATTTATTTTTGAAGAAATAGTGTGCTAAAAATAGAGAATCAGGCGGCGAGAGTAATTTTGAATGAACGCACCCCATCTAAAAATTGTTTTAGTTTAATTTCTGAACATTTTATTTTTTGAATAAATAGTGTGCTAAAAAGAGAGAGTCAGGCGGCGAGAGTAATTTGGACATGAACGCACCCGATCTAAAAATTGTTTTAGTTAAATTTCTGAAAATTTTATTTTTTGAAGAAATAATTTGCTAAAAAGAGAGAGTCAGGCGGCGAGAGTAATTTGGAATGCACGCACCCCATCTAAAAATTGTTTTAGTTTAATTTCTGAAAATTTTATTTTTTGAAGAAATAGTGTGCTAAAAAGAGAGAGTCAGGCGGCGAGAGTAATTTGGAATGAACGCACCCCATCTAAAAATTGTTTTAGTTTAATTTCTGAAAATTTTATTTTTTGAAGAAATAGTGTGCTAAAAATAGAGAGTCAGGCGGCGAGAGTAATTTGGAATGAACGCACCCCATCTAAAAATTGTTTTAGTTTAATTTCTGAAAATTTTATTTTTTGAATAAATAGTGTGCTAAAAAGAGAGAGTCAGGCGGCGAGAGTAATTTGGAATGAACGCACCCCATCTAAAAATTGTTTTAGTTTAATTTCTGAAAATTTTATTTTTTGATTAAATAGTGTGCTAAAAAGAGAGAGTCAGGCGGCGAGAGTAATTTGGAATGAACGCACCCCATCTAAAAATTGTTTTAGTTAAATTTCTGAAAATTTTATTTTTTGAAGAAATAATTTGCTAAAAAGAGAGAGTCAGGCGGCGAGAGTAATTTGGAATGAACGCACCCCATCTAAAAATTGTTTTAGTTTAATTTCTGAAAATTTTATTTTTTTGAAGAAATAGTGTGCTAAAAAGAGAGAGTCAGGCGGCGAGAGTAATTTGGAATGAACGCACCCCATCTAAAAATTGTTTATTTAAATTTCTGAAAATTTTATTTTTTGAAGAAATAATTTGCTAAAAAGAGAGAGTCAGGCGGCGAGAGTAATTTGGAATGAATGCACCCAATCTAAAAATTGTTTAGTTTAATTTCTAAAAATTTATTTTTGAATAACTAGTGTGCTAAAAAGTGAGAGTCAGAGTAATTTGGAATGAAAGCACCCCATCTAAAAATTGTTTTAGTTTAATTTCTGAAAATTTTATTTTTTTGAAGAAATAGTGTGTAAAAAGAGAGAGTCAGGCGGCGAGAGTAATTTGGAATGAAAGCACCCCATCTAAAAATTGTTTTAGTTTAATTTCTGAAAATTTTATTTTTTGAAGAAATAGTGTGCTAAAAAGAGAGAGTCACGCGGCGAGAGTAATTTGGAATTAACGCACCCCATCTAAAAATTCTTTTAGTTTAATTTCTGAAAATTTTATTTTTTGAAGAAATAGTGTGCTAAAAAGAGAGAGTCAGGCGGCGAGAGTAATTTGGAATGAACGCACCCTATCTAAAAATTGTTTTAGTTTAATTTCTGAAAATTTTATTTTTTGAAGAAATAGTGTGCTAAAAATAGAGAATCAGGCGGCGAGAGTAATTTGGAATGAACGCACCCCATCTAAAAATTGTTTTATCCTGCACTTTTTGGGCACTTGCAGGATTTGCAGGATTAATCGGCAGGATCCTGTCCGCAATCCTGCACTTTTTGGTCACTTGCAGGATTTGCAGGATTAATCGGCAGGATCCTGTCCGCAATCCTGCACTTTTTGGGCATTTGCAGGGTTTGCATGATTAATTCTGCAGGATCCGGTCCTTCAAAAATTTTTAATTCCAATCCTGCAACAGGATCCGAAAATGACTGCAGATCCTGCAAGTATTAAATTTAGTAAAAGATAAAAATTTACTATTATTATTCGATTTTTCTAAATAAAAAATAAAGCCTGTAATTATTGAATATTTTAATTGAAAGAATTTTGGATATGAACGAATTGATCTTTTCAAGAAACCAATAAAAAGCGTTGGATTAATAAACATTGACATTTTATTGACAAAAAATTAGTTTATTACTAAAATTATTAACTGATTAAAATAACGAATTCTTAAGAAATTGCAGGCAATGAAATTTTGGCAATTAATTCTTATTTCATTTTTTGCAACGAATTTGATCCAAAATGCTAATTTTGTGGGCGAAATGCCAGCATTTACTTCGGGGATTGCGTGATGATGGCTTCTTCTTCCAAAAGGGTCAGACTTTTGTTGGAATGTCAGACATTCTGAGGAGATTGGAAAATAATGTCGCCGGTGGAATTAAAAGAGTATATACGGTATGCATTGACGGGACTTACAAGGTAATAGAACTAACTTGAGGGTTCAAATGAAATTAAATATATTTTATAGTGCCGCCGTTAAATTTTTACACAATTATATACTATCAACGTGCTAATTGATAGTAGAGACCGGTCGAGACGAGAATCGTCTCGAGATCTCGAAAAATCTCGACGAGATATCTCGAGAAATCTCGACGTCTCGTCTCGAATAAAACTGAATTTTCGAGATTTTTCGAGATCCGGGATTTTTTGGAGAATCTTGTCTCGAGACTCGCTCAAAAGAAGCTCGAGATTCTCGATCTCGACTCCAAAAATTTTTCATGAAAACAATGCTTTTCTTAACCAATTTTTATAAAATTCCCCCGGCGGCGCCTATCAGCACCGCCGAACCTCCTCTCACTCCCAAAAGTGATAAAATTCTCAATTTGAAAATTTTCTTTAAAAAATGTTTAAAAAATTCTAACAATTTTTTCACCGGCTCTTTCATACCCCACTAATAGGTCAGCCCAGCGCAGCAGACAGCATATGGTCAGACACTGTACCCTCACCATTGAATTTTTCTTTTGATTTCAAAACCTTGGAACACAGGCTAACACTTATATTTCGTGACCAAATTTTGCAGACATGCTTCTAGTGCTCCCCTACAAAATTTGGTTGAGTTTCTGAGAATTTTGAAAAAAATAATTATATTTTCATCAAAATCTCGGATCTCGACTGTCCGGGTCGAGATTTTTCGAGATCCGAGATTCTCGAAAAATCTCGTCTCGACATCTCGTCTCGAATAAAACTGAGTTTTCGAGATTTTTCGAGATCCGAGATTTTTTCGAGAATCTCGTCTCGAGTCTCGCTCGAAGCCAAAGTCCGGTCCCTAATTGATAGTCCATTGGATTATCTGAGCGCCATTAGTTACCGTCGAGATTTTTCGAGATCCTCGAGACGAGATCTCGTCTCGACCGGTCTCTAGTTCGAACCCCCGACTGTGTAAAAATGTCTCTCTTTTTATGAACTTTGATGGTAATTTAAAAATATTTTAGATTTTGGTTTTTTGAAGGCTTAGGGATATTATTATTTTTTTCTTTAAATTGAGAAAAATCATAAGGGGGGGGGCTTTTTGTTTTCTAACTTTTTCTAAAAAGCTTCAAAAATGGTTGCACATCTCTTAACAAATAGAGTCGAAAATTCAAAATTTTCTCGGCGGCGTCTATCGGCACCGCCGACCCCCCCCCCCCAGAATTAAACAAAATTCTAAAAAATTATTTTATTTTTTCACTAATAGTAAGGTTGCTCCCCATTCTCAAAATTGGGTAGTCACCCCCGACCTTCCCTGACATACCATTTTCGGTTCGGGAGCACACCTATATTGAATCTAAATTAAAAAATTTTGGTAAAAGTCTCGGATTTTTGGGAGTCATTTTCTTGAGTCTCGGGGGCAACTCTTGGTAAAGTTAGGTCTCGAGATCACTAGCAAGTGATGAACACTTTGTCCAATGAATTATCGATTAAAATTTCAGACTGAATTTCACTCGGAAAATTTAATTTGGAACAGTCTAAGAATAATTTACACTGTTCTGTTCCTGTTCCTGTTCTGTTCTCGAGGTCGGAACAGAACAGGAACAGATCCAAAATTGTTGGAATAGCAAAACACTGCAAGCCACTTGGACCCAGACTTTTTTTTTTTTGCGCTAAATCAAAACATGGCTACTAAACAACGACTTTGCATTTTTTTAAAAATATTTTTTAAAATGTTACCCATTTTTTGTGAGTAAAAAATCCCAGTTAATGCCGGACTTTAGAATAGGATTATACAATCCCAAAAATAGCATTCATTTTGAAAAATTTTAGAATTAGAGCGACTTTTATTCAATATAAATCCATATTCGCCATTTTCCCATAATAAATCCATTTTTTAGCATTTTTTCTTGAGAAAAGTGTAATTTTTAGGCATTTTCCGAAAAATCCTTAAAGAAATTCAATAAGGCACTTTTTCCCAAAATTTCTTAAGAAAAATGCAAACGAAAAATGTACCCTTAAAATCGAAAATTTTTCTTTCCCAAAAATGCACCCCTAAAAACGACTTTTTCTTTGACCAAAAATCCACCCCCAATGATCGACATGTTTCCTAAAATTTTTTTATTTGATATTTTTTATAAAAGTTTCAAAAACATGTAAAAATAATACATTTACAATTTTTTGGGGGGTTTTTAGTCAATATTTTAAGTCCATATTGACGTTTTTAGTCCATATAAATCCGCTCTCTATAAATAAATCATCATATTTCCGCCAACATTCGATGCACTCATTTTTTGGCATAATGTTCCTTCACATTTTCAACCATTTTTCCAAAAGTTTTTGCCAAAGTTCGTGCCTGTTCTTTGAGCTGCATGAACGGTATGCTCAAATAATATTTTTCAATCTCTTCAATCCCGTCCCAACAAAAGCTTTTCCATATCTCGTCAATTTCATATTCAAGATCCGTTAATAATATCTCTCCGAGAACGGTTTTTGCTTTTACTTTTTCCATTTTTTAAATTTGTTTAGGTATTAATTGGTTGCACAATTCCTTAGTTTGTTCCCACAATTCAGGCCCAAAATCCTCTCGATATTGCTGAATTTTTAACGATGAATAATTCAATTTGTCTTTGTTTTCTGAATTATGATAGCTTTTCATTTTGAGTTTTAGCATTTCAACGTTTTCGCCATGTTGCTTAATTGTGCAGATTATTGCAACGGCTTTTTGATATTTTTTTTCAGCAATACTTTTGGGATTGTTTTTCAAAAAATTAATTTCACTTTCCAATTGTGTCGTATTTATCTCTTCTTTTGCCTTCCATATTTGGCTTCTTCTTCCAGAATTGTCTTTTTCACAAGCCATTTCATTTGATCAAACAATGATAACAAATTAAACTGATGGATTTGCTCTTTGCCTATTAATGCTTCAATTATGCTAATTGCCTCTCGATTTGTGTTCGATGTAAAATGTTTTATTTTATGTAACATATAAAATGCATTCTTTTTCAAATATAACTCTTCGGGAAGCTGCAACATCTCATGGTAAGGCATTGCCCAATCGTCAACCCAATCAACCAACAAATCTTCAGCTCTGTCATAAACATCTTAAAATTGTTTTAAAGGTATAGAAAATGGTCGGGTGATGGCACGTCGGGTGATGGCACTTTAAAGGTTTAAGTATAAAAAAAAATTAAAACCCCCAACTGATTTAGTGACCCCGCCAAATTTCCTCCTTCTGGCACTTATGGAAGGGCATTCAGGGTTTTAAAAAGCCATCTAAGTGACACAATGCCGTTGTCATTTTTGACTGATTTCGAAGAAAGTTTGTTATCTATGTGGATCCTAATACAATGAAATAATTTTAGGCGCATAAATTGACTCCAAATGAAGAAGATTTAATTAGACTGTAAATGCTTTACAATACCGGTTAGGAATGAAAGGTTTTGAAGAATGGGATTAGTCTTAAAAGCACATAATTTATAAACTTGTTGTGAGCATAAAATTTGTTTAAAAAAAGTTCGGTGCCAAAAGTCACATCGTTTACACTTACCCTTCCTCTGGTTAAACTCGAAATTTATTGCCAGTTCATAGTGCACATTGTTCAAAAAAATAATTTTCATTTCTTCATTGTCATTATCACTAAAATAAATTTAAATAAAAATTTTTTCTTAAATTTAATCAAATAACAGAAATTATTTTTATATAAAGAAAACTTGCAATTTTTTGGAGCCTTCAACAACATTCTTCTGAACAAATTCTTGAATTTTGAGGTCTTGCGAATCCAAGTGCAGTTCCGAGTCAATCTTTTTATCACTCATCATTTTCATGAGAATTTCCGAAATATTTTGGAAAAGCATTGCATATTCACATTTATTGGTTTTGTTTTTACATTCCCAATTAAAATAAAATACCGAACTTATTTGATATAACAAAGTATTGAAAATTTCCGGTATTTTCCGATTCGGAATTCTTCTTGGACTGTACCCCCTATTGAATATATCTCTTAAAAGATTTGCTGTCTCGTATATTGAGAAGGTTTGATCATTTAACTGCTTCAGAATTTCATAATTTTCTAAAGAATTAATTTCAAAACCTTTATTTTATTTCGTTGAATTAATTATTATTATTTAACAAAGTATTTTACCTCGAGAGAGTTCAAAAGCTCTTTCTTTGCTGTATTGAGTTTTGGTTTCGTCGTATTTTTCTTTATATATTGAAACTCCAAAAATGGGGTTTTGACTATTTTTTGTTTTCATCTTAATTATTTCAATCCAATAATCAAAAATGCTGGAAAAGGAAAATTTCATTAAAATGCCAAAAAAGGAGGACAAATGAAATTACCTTAATTTCATTTCTGGAAAGCATTTCGGCACTGCAAGAAATACATGAATTTTTTCCTTCGAATTTTGTTGTTTTTCTTTAAGCGTTCCGTCACTATTTTTGCCGTGTACAAGCGCCTCCAGTCTTGTTGCAAGAGAAAATAATAAATTGAATAATTGTTCGTCCGAAAATTTTACAGAAAGTCCATTTAGCAAATCTTGCACCGTTTTATCCGATTTTTCGCCAAAAATTGTTTTGATATTGTATAATTGATTGCCGATAAATTTAACTGAATCGGATTGTTTTGGCACAATAAATGCTTTTAGCAAATTTCAAACATTTTCACCAAAAATCGCTTTAATAGCCATATTAAAACCAGGTTTTTTGGACACTTCTTTACTGGAAATACACTCAAATTCACCATTTTCATTTTTTTTGACTATTAAACGAGTTGCAAATCTTTGCAATCCTTCCAAAAATGCGTTGGTGCCATTCAAGTTAAGTTCTAACGCTTTCTCGGCATCATTAAATGCTCCGCCAAAATGTTCACCAATCGCTTTCATCAAATCGTAGAATTCGTCGTTTTCATTTTGCTTAATTAAAATTAAAAAGCATTTTAATATTTTTCATATTTACCTGTGCTTCCAACGTGGTTGATGAAAGCATCACAATGAAGACAATGGCCATTTTGGAAAAGCTCATAGTCAGGTCGTTCATCAAAAGCTAATCTTAAGACATTTTGAAATACGAGCCCTGTATATCAACCAACACCTCGCTGTCTCTAATGCATGAATATTGGGAAGCACTAAGAAGAAAGGTATGAACCCTGGACTGAACTGTCCGTTTCAATGGGAACTCAGTTGATTTTTCGCATCCGGTCCGATGGTCGAATTGTCCGAAGGTCAAAAGTGTTGTAACTTTCTTCATCCTAAACAGATTAGGTCTAACTAATACTAAATGAAAGCTTGCGATGTGTTAGAGTTATCATTAAGTTAAAGCTAAGTGATTGGACAATGCGTAAAAAGTGAAAAACTCCAAAAAGTGGCCATTTTTGGAGGTTTTATGGCCGTAACTTTTTTCATAATTATCAAATCGTTTAGTTTTTGCTTAGTAATTGCTTCTCCTCATCGAGTGCTTTCATAGGTTATAATGTTCGACCTAATGGGTATAAGTTGTAGAAAGTTATAAAGCATTTGACACTCAAACCACTTTCGACCTTCGGACCGGTAGCCAATTTTCTACATTCATCCATTAGGACCGAGAGCGTCGATTGTTATATAATTTGGGTGATTGGAGTCTGAGACAGTGTTTTGCTGTTCCATGAATTTTGAACCTATTCATGTTCCTGTCCTGTTCTGATAGAACAGCCTGTCTGTTCTGTTCCGACATCTAGAACAAAACATGAACAGAACAGTACAAACTGTTCTAGACTGTTTTTTAAAATTCTTAGTTAATTAGAATCTAAATTTTATTAAAAACATTGCGAAAGAAAAAGAAAAAATTCCATTTGATTCATTTGGCTTACAAAATGCCATAGAAATATTTCACCATTTATATTTACATATTATTGTTTCTTATTTATATCCGGTGCAATTTTTTCCACAAAACACGGGGACAGCAAATGCCACGACATCAAATGGCAAAAGATTGGGCCAAAAAAACAGAGGGTGTGTCAAAACTGAAAAATGTCATTTTGTGCATAACTCGCCAAAACCGCATCAGGTGTTTACGACAGTAGTTGATTTCGACATTGAATTCCAAATAAATGTTTCGATCTTTTTAGACATTTCGAATTTTCAACTTGTAAATGCTTTTTAGATTCTGTACGTTATCCGTTTTGCTAAAAAATGCATTTTTAGGCTTACCTCGAAAATTACAAATTTTTTAATTGTTCGAATTTTTTACTTTTTTAGGTATTTTAAATCATTACGTGGGTCGAACTGCTCTAAAAATATTCAATATTATTTAAAAATAGGCCCTTGGGAGAAAGACGGTGATTGAAGTAATGAACAAGCGGTTCTTCAGCTATTAATTAGTATTTCATTTTTTGCAACAAATTTGATCCAAAATGCTAATTTTGTGGGCGAAAGCGGAAAAGAACCAAAACTTTACAAATTATTTGATGAAATATTTGGAAAAGGATGGGATGATGAAAGTAATGATTCAAAAGACTTGAACCGTCGTCATGTTAAAGAAGAAGTTCAAGACGTACAAGCTCCAATCACTTCTGATCAGAAAAATATTGATGAAATATTGAAACAGAAATTTGATGAAATTTATGATGAAAATTGGTCGGAAGACGAAGACAATTCAGCGCCAGATCAGGATGCAGCATAATAAGTCCAATGAATGTGAAAAAATTGAGTCTGATCAACAGAAACATGAAATTATCCAAAATTATATTCCGTGAATTAAAGAAGCTTATACAAAAAAAAGAAAATATTCCTCCTTTCAACACATTCAAATTGAAAACAAAATATCAAATAGTTTGGGTGTTAATCTCTCAACAATTTATAAATGAATCAAAGAATTGGGGTTAAGAAAAGAAACAAAGCCAATGTTTTCTGATGTAGAAAAACGTGAAATTTGCAAACAATTTGAAAAGATAAAAAGCAAATGTATAAAGGCAAAACTCAAAAACATTTCAATATGAAATCGATAAGAAAATTGCAAAAAAATTGGGCGTAGGTGCCAGAACAATTACTAGATGGAAGCACGAATTTGGACAAAAATTGGATTTTTGAAGAAATATGCCAAAATAAAAGGAGAAAATTATTCTCTAACATCTCGTCGGAAGGAACTTTTTTGCGCGCTTTAATTGCACGAGTTAAAGCGCCCCTAGCAGACCGGGTATATTTATCAATCTCGTCTGGCATGGCGGCTATATCCCTCAAAACCCTTTCGGATTCATTCTTGTGAAAATTCAAACAGCACGTTCGCTGCAGTTTCATTTTTTTCTAACTCATTTTTTCATTTCTTTTTTTTCTTTTGCATTTCTTTTATAGTTTTAAGATATTCCTCAATCATTAACTTTAAACTCTTTGAGATTTCCATTATTTTCCGCTGCCTAGGCAACGCTTGCTGCTTTATGTCCCCATTTTGAATAGGCGGCACAGACGAGAAAAGTCGCTCTCGGGAGCTTTGTGGCGGGCAGAAAGTTGACAATTTCGAAGTGAAATTCGGCGGGCATAAATCGTCGCGACATCTCCTTACGTTAAATTGATTAAAAAATAAGAACTATCAAATAAAATACTCGTTACGAAACGATTGAAATAAAACAGAACAAAATAGAAACAAAATTTATTCAAAAAAACCCAAAATTAAAACCCTTTAAAACTGTTCAAAGAATAAGAAACGTTTTTCTTTCCACCAAATTCTTTGATTTTAGCCCCGACCTCAATAAAGAACACGAACCCTACAAGTTTTCGGCTTCCGACTAAAAGAAAATGTCATGCTTGGTGTTTTTATTAAAATATTACCCATCCAATCAGCCCTTAAAAACAGTCATATAAAAATGCACAAAATATTTTTGGCAGATAATCAGCATATTCTAATTTTTCTGGTTGCGCTTGCACCACGAAATAAGTGTTGACATTTTCTTTAAGCACAGCGCTTTTGATCTCGAAAATTGTCGACATTTTCACAAAACTAAAACAATTTTAAAATGTAAAATTTAAGATTAGGTATAGCATCGATTTCAAAACAGGTTAAAAAACGGTGATAAATTCAAACAATAAATTTTATTGAACCCTTTACAAACACTTTCTTATAAGTTTCGGGTAATAAAATAAACCGGCCATGTCCGGCCTCTACGGGATAAATAAGAGATTCTTTTTCTCGGACTGCCGACTGGACTTTAAAAGACGTTTTTGCAATTAAAATAATTAACAATTTTATTCATAATGATTAGTGAGTACATATCGGGATTTGAACAAGTATCAAGAATGTGGAGGAACTGGTTAAACGAAGACCAAGGGCCATGAGGTGTGTAAATACAATGCAATGTGCTGCTGGGAAGGATTGTGTCGGTTTTCATCTTTTCTTATACTAACCAGTGGATGTAGCTTTCTTATACTAACCAATGGATGTAGCACAGCTTGAACAGTACGAACTGCATGCTGAATGAGACCCACAGGGCTGTATGAGTTTGGCAAGCGGAACATCTTCAACTTTGTATGATAAACTGTTTTATAGAATTGTTTGTATTTAACGGGACAGGACAAATACAGCTCGAACTTGATGAATTTAACAAATAAAGACTCTTTATTTATTATGTAAATTGGTTGAATACATTTGGATTTGAACGTTTTAATAGTCACAAATGTTGCGCTTCTTAATCTAAAATTAAAATTGAAATATTTCCTTTTTTTATTCATTTGAGTTGAATGATTGTTGAATAATAACGAAATTTTGAGGGAATTTCTATTAAATTTGCGTTTCCGATTTAAAAATCCCAAGAGAATTTGCGCGTTTTTGTCACTTTTTATTATTTTGTTATTGTTCAGCTAGCCTTTTATTAAGGTCAAATATCATCTCTTGTTAAGAAAATTGAGTTTTTGTTTGCAAAAAATGGGCTTCATTGATATGTTTTTTGAGAATTGTTTTGTGTCTGGTGCTCGGTGTATTGGACAGTTTGTCGATTTTTGGTTCAATCGAAATTTGTTTAAAAAACCTTCGAATTCTAACTCAGAAGGAAAATGAAAATTTCATCTCAGTCCCGACCCAACTTTAATGAAGAAACTTAACATTTAAAGGCAAAAATGTCTCTTTAAATTAGGGGAAAATCTCCAATCAAAAGCAAATTTTGTCATTATTTTATTTCTGAGATGGCCATTCTCATCAATACCCAACTAATTTGAAAGCATTTTGTCAGTTTGGCCTAAATTTTTGGTAAATTTTTGCAATCGCCAAATATTAAATGGGTTTGGGTTTGTCCGAAGTATTCCAAAATAGATTTAGCATATATTTAAGTAAATCGCAATTGTCAAAAATTAAAATCATCAGATGCCAAATCGGGTTTTTTCAATTCATTGACCATTTATTCAAATATTCCCCGAGTTCGAGTTCTCAATTTCCTGAACATTTGCCGCGGCATTTTCTTCCACAGAATGTCTATCAACAGAATTTGGATGAAATTGCTGTCGTTTAAATTGCTTTTTCCATTTATACAAAGTGAATCTGCTGATGTTCAGCCTTTTGGCAATGTCCGCGTCTCTAATTTTAGGGGTTTTGGCCTTAATTTCATAATAACGTTTAATGAATTCCTTTTGTTCGCTGTCGGAGTATAAATGGTTTGGTGCTGTAAAAGAATTTAATTATAAATAAATAATAAAATTGGGCGCAAAATACTCACTGGTTTGGCCAAGTTCACGTTTCCAATTGTAAATTGTTTTAAAACTGAGCGCTAACTTTTTTGCGACAGATTCATTTATTTGATTTAAATAAGAGTTTTTGAATCCGGCCCGCGTTAACTCGGCTTTCATTTGATCAAATTTTTCTACCAAATTTTTTCGCTCGTTTTTTGGATTTCTTTGAGTTAAGCCAAATTCTTTTTTCCATTCAAATATTTTTGAGCGACTGACTTTTAAATGTTTAGCAATTTTCTGCTCAATTTGATTCCATTCGTTTTTTGAATATTTTCTTTTTTGTTTAAATTCCTCTTTTATTTCATTGAAATTGTCGATAATTTTACGTTTTATGTTTGAAGTAATTTCATTCATTACTTGCCTTTGTTCTTCCCCATTTTTGGCATTATCAGAGTGATCAGCCTCTATGAGAGCAGGATTCTGATCAGTTGAATTGGGTTCAATTTGTTCAAGCTGATCAGTTGAATTGGGCTCAATTTGTCCATATTGATCAGCTTCTGTGAGAGAAGGATTCTGATCAGTTGAATTGGGTCCAATTTGTCCAAGTTGGGTGTTCTGTCGGTCGATTTGGTGATTTACGTTTTGTCCAAAGATTGTTGGCGGCATTTTCAAATGTTCGGCTTCATTTTTGTCCCACCAGCCTTCTCCGAATATTTCATCAAATGTTTTGAGTGGCGTTTCCTCCAATTTTACTTTTACGGATTCGGCTTTGTCTGGTGAATTTGTTGCAAAAAATAAAACCAAAATTAGAATCCAAAACTCTTCCATTTTATTTGGGCAAAATAACCTCTGAATTTATGGGTATATGATCCAATTAATTTTTAATAAGCAGAAAAGGGAAATTTGCCAATTATTTTTTGTTAAAGAATTTCTGTCAAAAATTTTCAAACAAAATGTAATTAAATAAATGAAAGCCCCCATAATGGATTTGGCTTACAACAAGCCACTTTTATATTGCCCAACTTTCGCTGTTTGCCGGTGGAATTGACGTGGAATTGGCCCAATTATGCCAGTGCCAATGCTTTCTATTGATTCGTGTGTATCCGGGATGTAACCGGAAACCATAAAATGGCCGGAATCCGGAATTCCGGCTCGCAAAAAAATGTACGGAAATACGGAGAATTTCAAAATCCCAATAATTTGACTTTTTATAATTTTTCTACTCTTTTTTAAAACATTTTTTCATAACAAATTTCATCAAAAATTCAAATCATCGACCCCTCCCCCATAAAAATTATGGGAATTTCGATATCGGGCGAAAAACTTTTCGCCTATCGTAAATTCTCTTGGCTTTGTCCCGAATCTTTTGTTGAACCGACCTTCCATTTCCTCATTTCGCTTAATTAACGGAGGTGGTAGCGATTTCAACAAGTCAAAAATGGTGCAGACTTCGTCCGAGAAACATTTCCGCAGGGGAATGCCCATTGAGCGAATCGCATGGAGCCATCCGGTAGCTGACGAGAATTGTCTCGATAATTGCCTTGCTCGGTGCTCCCTCCCCTTTTATTTTTCGGAACGCTCTCTTGAACGTGTCGACAAATCTTTTGGCTTGGCCATTCAACATCGGGTTGTACGGCGCCAAAAATCGATGGTCAATTCCATTGGTTGCTGTAAAATCGCAAATTTATGACTGGCGTATTGTGTGCCATTATCAAACCCAACATCTCCGGAAGACCATGGCGACTACAAAGATAGCGTAAGTTTCTCAATTGTGGCTAATTAATATATAATAATAAAATTGGGTTCGAAATACTCACTGGGTTGGCCAAGTTCACTTTTCCAATTGTAAATTGTTGTATAACTTAGCCCTAACTTTTTTGCGACACTTTCATCAATTTGATTTGAATAAGAGTTATTGAATGCTTCATCTTTGTCCCACCAGCCTTCTCCGAATATTTCATTAAATGTACTGAGTGGCGTTTCCTCCAATTTTGCTTTTACGGATTCGGCTTTGTCCGGTGAATTTGTTGTGAAGAATGCCACCAAAATTAAAATCCATAATTCTTCCATTTTATTTAGGCAAAATAACCTCTGAATTTAGGGACTTTTATATGAAATTGTAATATGATATAAAAAAATGTGACTTTTTCGTGTTAAAGAATTTCTCGCAAAAATCTTCTTAAATTTTAATGAACAATAAATATTCACTAAAAATGAAATAAATAAAATGGTGAATTTCTTAGCCCAAATAAATATACAAATAATAAAATTCGACTCAGAAAATCAATAATGTTGGCGTTTATTTCTTAAAAATTTAACCATGTTTACGCGTTGGAATGGATAATGTTTTTTGTAAAATCATTTATTGAAAATGGAGCTTCCAAATAAGTCTCGGTAGGGTCTCGAACCAAGAAATTTCGGTAATACTGCAGTTTGTACCCCCCCCCCTTTTCGAAAAAAATAAAATATCTTTCTATACAAAAAGATTTTTCTAGGGGTATTCGAGGGCGTAGATTCTGAATCGGAAATTTATTTCGATCAATTTCGAACCCTGGACCCGAATTCAAACAATTTTTTGAAAACTCAAAAATTTTCAAAAATCAATTTTAGCCTTAAAATCCTTCAAAACGCACAAAATTACAAGAAAAAAGGCAGGTAATGATCGAAATCATGCTTTTGAGGATTTTGGGTCTAGAATTGATTTTTTTTAATTTTTGAATTTTCAAAAAATTGTTCGAATTCGGGCTGGGGTTCGGAATTGGGTAAAATAAATGTCAGAATCGTGATCAGCGACCCCGAAAATTCCCGAAAAAATCTGTGTGGACTTATTTTTTTTGAAAAAGGGGGGGGGGGTACAAACTGCAGTATTACCGAAATTTCTTGGGTTTTTTTGGCCTCGATCTCGGTCTCGGTCATTTCTCGTTCTCGAGTCTCGATAAATTTCAAGTCTCGAACAGCCCTAGTGCATATGGCTGAGCCTTATTAGGAGCTGTATCAATCGAGTCGTTGGAAAAGCGATGTACACAACAGACGGGAGGTCATCATTTCCTTTTGACAATCGATGACTTGGTGGTTTGTCTTTTCGCCACGGCACCGCCGGACATCCATTAATGGCGGAGTTGTTAGTTAAAAATTTGAATTTGTTATTGTTGCGTTTTATGACGCTTTTTGCATTGAAGTAAATATTCTTTTCATTTAATCAATTGAGCTTCTCAGTATGTACAAAATGGTGAAAATTTAATAATGAAACTAGTGGAGTGATGTACAACGCTATTTTATGTGCTGGTAAAGCGCTAACGCGCTTATCGAGCTTCGCTACCTAGTTTGGGGTTCGGGGTGTGCAGTTGGGAGTGAAGCCCGGCACAACAGTTCGGGGTGCGGGGATGGAGTTTGAATTGATGATTGTGCCAAAAAAGAGGCCAGGTACAACGGTTCGGGGTGCGGGGATGGCAGTTTAGAACCGTTGATTGAGCCAGGTTTCCGGGAATCGGGAGCCCCTGGAAAGTTGTGGATTACTGAAGCAACTTTTTGTCGTGCATTCAGGAAAACTATAGACTTTTCAGTCCCGTGGACGACTGAGTCCCAGGAGCCGAGTTGCGGGTCAAATCCGTAGTTGCACAAAGGGAATTTTTTGTCTTTTTGCTCTAATCGCTTAGGGCTTGCTTAGGAAACTAAGTTGGAATGTTTGGGACAATTTTGTTGTTGATCACTTTTTGATCAGAGCAAAACCCTGGTCTGGAAAAATCTCAACAAATTGCTGGGTCAAAATTTCGAAAATCGTTTTTTGTCCCTAACTTTTTTTGTATTTCCACAGAGCTTAGCAATGTTTTCCATTATTGTAGAGCTTTTCAAACGGCGTCGAATGGGGTTTAGTTGGTCCGAAAATTTTTTGAAATTTTCAAGCTAGGCCCCCTAGAAGGTTTTTCGGTTTTTTGTGCCTAACTTTTTTTTTGGCTGGATTTCAGGCGAAATAAAGATCGCTTTCAACACCCAACTTTTGAAGAGCTATCGATTGGTGTTTATTTTGCCTGAAAATTGCAAAAAGTGCTTTTTCCAGCCAAGTGCATCGGTGGCGGAATGGTTAGTGGTGTTGGTGTGGGGGGTCGGGTGGGGGTTCGAATCCGCTTGGACAAAATGATTTTTTACGACTTTCTTTTGATATGTATAATAGTGGAAACAATTTCTAAAATTCTTTTAAATTTTCCCGAGTTTTTACAAATATTTTTATGGGTTGTTTGGAAATTTTTTGAATTTTCATTTTTTTGGTCACCAAAATTGTGGAAATGTTATGAAAATTCATAACTTTTTTTAATGAAGAGCATTCCCAATGATTTTGATAACATAAAATGCAGAAAAATCCGCGCTATTTTATTAGTATTTTAGTTTTACGAAATGTTGAAAGTTCAAAAAGTTAAGATAAATTTTTCAAAAAAAACGAATTTTTCACAAAAAAAAATTATAAAATTTTTTTGAATAGAGATTTTCAAAAACTAATTAATTAGATAAATAGCTTATTTTTTTCTCTATTAGAAACTATTTTAGTTGAATTAAAAGCCCTAACATAAAACAGAGTTATGATTGAAAAAGTCAAATTGGATTACCAAACCAAAGGGGGAACCCCTCCCTTTTGGAATATGATCAAAATAATTTTTATTCCAAATTTCATCTAAAATGAATTTATTTTGTTTTTTAATGATGAGGAAAGTATTTTAAAGAATTAAAATCACTAATTCCAATTTTTTGAAAATATTTTTGGTGGAAATTCAGAAATTTTAAAATTTTCATTTTTTTACAAAAAAATTCGAAACAATTTACCGAAAAAAGGACACCAAACCAAATTAATTTCTTGGACATTTTATTTTCTTAAACGCCATCCCCGCACCCCGAACCGTTGTACCTGGCCTCTTTTTTGGCTCAATCATAGTTCAAACTGCCATCCCCGAACCCCAAACCGTTGTACCTGGCCCAATCAACGGTTCTAAACTGCCATCCCCGCACCCCGAACCGTTGTACACGGCTCAATCAACGGTTCTAAACTGCCATCCCCGCACCCCGAACCATTGTACCTGGCCTCTTTTTGGCTCAATCATCAGTTCAAACTGCCTTCCCCGTACCCCAAACGTTGTACCTGGCTCAATCAACGGTTCAAAACCCCCATCCCCGTACCCCAAACCGTTGTACCGGGCTTCACCCCCAACTGCACACCCCGAACCCCGACCTAGGTAGCGAAGCTCGATAAGCGCGTTAAACTTTCCAGGGGCTCCCGATTCCCGGAAGGCTCAAATTAGTTTTCGGCACGAAACTCCTTGTCATTCTAACATATATGTAACTAGTGGAGTGAGGTACAACCCTCTCTGTGTGCCAGGTAAAGCGCTGACGCGCTTATCGAGCTTCGCTACCTAGGTCGGGGTTCGGGGTGTGCAGTTATGCCACTGATTTTGTACATGTGTGCGCGGGGTTATAAGGAATAGTGCCAATAAGCTGCGTAGGGGAGGTGTATTACTACACAATTTAGAAGTGAATACACAGGGGAAGGAAGATGTATGGTCGATGTTCTAAGGACCAATGAGCGGTAGTGGTAGTAACTACACAACTGTGAAACAACTACACAGGGAAAGTCGGATTTGCGTAGGGGTGGTGTATTACTACACAATTTAGAAGTGAATACACAGGGGAAGATGTATGGGTAGTGGTAGTAACTACACAACTGTGAAATAACTACACAGGGAAAGTCGGCTTTGCGTAGGGGAGGTGTATTACTACACAATTTAGAAGTGAATACACAGGGGAAGATGTATGGTCGATGTTCTAAGGACCAATGAGCGGTAGTGGTAGTAACTACACAACTGTGAAATAACTACACAGGGAATGATGGTATTATCGGCTTATAAGAATAATGTCAATGCGTAGCGTAGGGTAATAGCGGTAACTACACATGAGAAGTAACTACACTTAGAATATTTCAGTATCTGCAGTTATACTACACAACTCCTATGTGTATTTACTACACACCTTTTATTTTGTAACTACACACTTCAATACGCATTTAAAACGATATAAGTCGTACCTACATACCCTACACAGCATCACAATGCAATAACTCCTACACTTTGCGTCGTAATGAATAAATTGCAAACATTGCGCCCTTTGATTTTCCTGACAGTTAGGGTCTTTGCGTCAACCGACGTGCACTTGGCTTCACTCTTTACAGAGTTGACACATTGCTTTCAGTGCAATGGAAACCGGAAGTGCCCTAACTCGCACATCATACCCTCCTCCCTCCCTTTAGTCCAGGCATTGACACTTTTAAGCACCTCAGATAGCAAATCGCTCGGATTGGAGGCCCTAAAGAGGGCCATGCCGTATAAAACCTCGACTCCACTCCTTGCTCTTCGCCATCCTTTGTGCAAATTAAAGTGCAGATGGGAATGGTTTAGCAATGTATCTTGATCGTTAAGTGTCAAAATGCCTTAGGACTATAGCTTCATTTCATTAAATGCTTATTGCAATTGAAGCATATTTGTTGCCACAATGTTGAGCACTTTGGCTCTGCCTTGTGCATCAGTCTCCCTGTTTGGAGCATACACTCGGACATTGTTGCCGTCCGATGCCCGTGAAAAGGCTGTGTATAATTGACCGTGGGAAAAGACTTCCCTTTCAAGGTCGATGCCGACAGTGCGGATTGTCTGGCCTTGACCTTTAAGAATGGTCATAGCGAATGCAGGTTTAATTGGGAACTGCAAACGCTCATATTTCAGGCCGCCAGGCGCCTTATCCTCGTACACATTGCGCGTTCGTTCAATGAAGAAGCGCACTTGGCCCCCAACAGCAGTGCCGTTGATTGCTCTGCCGGTGATTTTATTTTCACCAAGTTCTTCAATGACGATACGTGTGCCGTTGATTAGTCCTTCCCTGTCACTTTTGTTGATCAGGAGGACGACAACGCAACCGACTTTTATTCGCAGACGATGGGGAGGCATCCCCGAGTCTGCGCGTTGGTTCAAAGCGGCCACTTCCGACTCGATTTCGTCGATGTCCAGTGGGCGTTCGTCAAGTGGTTTGTCAGTGGACAAATATTCACGCACTTGACCTGGCACATTATCCATCATTAGTTCGTTTATCTCGTCACATGTTTGAATGTGTGGAGCGAGAATCAAACGGTTGAGCAGCTCCTGGTCGTTACCAAGGAGTTGTTGGAAGTCCGGATACACAAAGTTAATCAGATCTTCACTGCTGTGTAGGAGGAATTGAGGAGGAATCCAGAAGAATTCTCCAGCCTCTCCATGCCCAATTTGGCGGCACATTTTCGCATAGTCTTGTTGCCCTTTGCCCAAACGGTGGTTGATGGTCAGCTTCATTGTGGTGAATTGACCAAACAACGGAGATGTCTGAAAGCAAGCCGCCACTTGTGCGGCTAAGCCTTCATGAGGCACGACCGGCAGTGATTGTTTAAAGTCACCGCTGAAAATGACCGTCTTTCCTCCAAAGAGGAGTTCCTTGTGCTGGCGAGTTGCCATTTCCTTGCACACTCGGTCGATCACCTCAATCACCGTGTTATTAAGCATTGTGATCTCGTCAATGATGATCAGCTGTGCTTCACGATTGACAACCTGGTGCGAAAGTCTTACAAATGCGATTGAATTAACAACCGCATAGGCTTCTGTAGCACCACGGAAGTTCATTTTGGCATATTGAGCCGGCTCATCGATACCGATTTTGTTGCCGGACTCCTCTTTGCACTCTACATAGCAATGTCCTGGCCCTTTGAAAGGGTACTTGAGTGCGTATTTAATGTTTGCCTTGTTTCCATAGGCGAACAACACATTGTGGTGCACTCTGAACCGTAATAAAATAAACGGGTTGAATGGCACCACATGCGAAGTCACTGCATCTGTGTAGTTGCATGTGTATTAATTCGCGAATTTCGCGATGCATTTGGGCAATCGGCGTATCGTCATCTTTGTCAGGCAAAGATGGAATATGTGCCCAAATGTACTCTTGAATGACTTCGGGGATTGCGTTCAAGTCAGTCTGAGCAACAATGTGGGCATGTGGACCACCACGCCCTTGAAACTCCATGGATTCGCCGGATCCGATGATCGTTCCAAAGTAATTTTTCTCATAAAGTTCATGACGGAAAACAGCAATTTTGCTGCACCAAACTCGCATCCAGAGATCGAAACGGTCAGTAAATACTTGACCGTTTTTATACAGGTTTTGTTTGAACTCTGGCCACTCTCTGTTGTTGGTGAATGTGATGAACAGGCGCGCTTTTTTCGCGTCGTGATATCGCGCGAAGATTGTGTTGCAATCTTCGTACATCTTCTTCCAATATTGAAGAGAGTTCACATTCTTCTCAGAGAGGCGTACAACACTGCCAATGTCATCAACACTTTTACGTTGTGCATTGGGGTTTTGGCGTGCTTTCTGCTTATTGTATTGGTTGATCAAATACTGAAGCAAGTTGCGCGGAGTGCTGATCCGCAGGTCCATGTCTGGCCTGCGCAAAAAAGTGGCTATTTGCCAGTCAATTTTGGCAGCCTGATCGAGGACCCAGCGCTGACCAAGGCCACCACCACATGTCAATATGTGATGGTATCCCGCCGCAACGTCATTGTCCCTTATTGCAAGATAGTACTTGCAATAATCTCGCAGGGAAACAAACTGCCTTGCTTTTCCAAACCGTCCGCTAACTGACGATGTGCCAGAAGCGACAGATCCAGCATCAGAAGATGCATCAGAGTCTGCTGCGCATGACTCGAGATCAGAATCGACATCTGTATCGAACAAATTATCTGTGCTTACGTCGCTTTTACGCTTTCGTGAGGGCGGTTTGGCATATTTAATGCCTGTGTAGTACCCATCATCGCCGCACGGTTTTATCAATGGGTACGCCAGGCTGTCCGTCCATGGACTGAATGGGGCTATTTCATTTAACTGCCCTTGCTTGTTCTCGACCCAAATCCCCTTTGGTGGAGGTGCTCCACTGGGATCCGCATGGATTGCGAACATGCCCTCACCCGTTGAGGGTGTAATAATTTGGTTGGGATGCAATTTTGGGTCTTTCACAGCTGCAGGCGCTCTGCGCTCGTTCAACAGAGTCATGCGGAAGAAGCGCAATTCTTGCGCCTTCTGTGTATTGAACAGATCCTGCATTTGTTCGCGAGCCTGTTTGTAGGCTTTCGCAGCAGGATGATTTTCCTGGATCATTTTTTCCAATGACTCCAGCGTTTTTTCATTGAGCTTGTGGCCTTGCACAAACTCCTCTTCTTTTGTTATTTTTTCCCCCGTAAAAGTGGGGTTGTTTCTTCGCTGCTCCATTGCTTCGACTGGATCAAGTATGTAGAGCTGGCCGAAGCCAGGTGTCTGTGTAGCTCCAGCCTGCATGCTGCTGATACGTCGATGGAATTCTCCGTTGAGAATTACTGCCATCGGGCCACCAGCTGGGCATGGTTTGTTGCCTGCGGACACGCTGGCAAACTGCAGCAGGTTGTTGTATCGTGACATGTTTCGGACAAACTCCTTGCCCTCGCGGGTTTGGTTGTCCCCCACAATGAGCTGTTTGAGCCCATCAGGATGTGGGCTCAATGTCGGCAATTCAACTCTCCCTTGACGGCAGCAGATGTTGCTGTCCTCGTGCTGGAAGAGATGTGCTCCACAATGTGGGCATTTTTTTTCTCCGAGCTTGCCAGAATCTGAATAGTCTGGGAAATGCTTGGCTGCCGCAGCAGCGCAGTGCCAACTCTTATGGACCATATGGCAACGCTTTGTCAACGGCGTTGCTAATCCAAGCCCTTTTGTTGTTGGCGCTCGTTTTGCTGCGGGCGATGGAGACCGACTGAGCGTGTTGCTTAGTCGTTTAATGCGCGAAGAACGCCTTGGTGGCGTTTTTGGCCGTTTGAAAATTACTTCACCGGCCTGCGCAATTGGTTCTTGTGCTTGGCAAGATTCAACAATCAAAGCAAGCTCATCTGCTTGATTCTCACCAGGCAATTCTGCCTGTGTTAGAACAGCATTCATTGCCGTCGAGGCTGGATGCACTGCCTGTTCATGCAGTGGAGGATCGATGAAAGAAATACTTTCTTCCACATTTTTCTCATTGGCCGGAACATCGACGATAATAATATCGTCGGAATCATCGGAGTCCATTTGCACATTTGACTGAACAAATTTGGAAGTTGATTGCAAATCTACCATTTCCAGCCTCTTGACAAATGGGCAGGGCAAAACTACATCCGCCCTTGGATGATATGGCACTGTATCAGAGCTGTAAAGCTCATTTAAGTGCCATAAAATCCTTTTCTTTTCATAATTTATATTCAAATTTTTCAAACTGAATGTTTTTGGGCTCATAAGCCAAGCCTCCGCATACAGGCAAGCGAAGTAGCCGCAGCTAAAACCGTCTTGCTGCGGCGTCAAGTTGTTAACTTTTTCAATCACGATTGATGAACGTTCAATTGGGACAATGTCAACAATAATGTCCTTTATAAGTTCACTTCTGGCAGAATCCATTCTGCTTGTATGCAACGAGTCTGCAAAAAACGTTCCAACTGCAACATCGTGGACAAGAAGTGTCCAGTGATTTGGAAAGTTTAGCGGCATAAGAATAACTTCTGCCGCATTGTTCGGGTCATATCCGAATGTGTAGTTTTTAAATGAACTGCGTCTAACTACAGCGGTGGCCGGAGTAGAGACAAGCGAATCCACAACGACAACTTTACGCTTGGAAATGGACGCCAAGTATGCCAAATAAACGGTAATAAATCCGTCGTTTAGCCACTCGTCGGGCTTGTTCCAACATGTCTCGTTGAATCTGGGCCCTGATGATGTTGAATCATCAGCATATAGGCCAATGCCAGCCCATCACCTTATTTTGCAATTTGCATTTCGAGTTGTTGCAAAATTCATGTGCACCGTGTTGAAATTAATTATTTTATTCACATTATTCGCTGTGGTTGGTGCATCATCCAATTTGAGGTTGGCATTCACTTCTCTAAGCGCTTTTTCAACGTGCATTGGCGAATCTTCCTCAACGCTGTTGTCTGAGCTTTCACTCATGGAATCCACAGCTTTCCCCCTGCCTGGCCCCCTTTTTATTTTAAAAGGGCGGCCTCCGCGGCTGCTTTGTGCTGAGACAGGGGTGGAAGGTATTAGGTGCGTCATATTTTGGTTATGACCTTCAGTGCAATTTATGACTTTTTCTTTTTCTTGCACGGTGAATTAACAGCACTTACACTTTGTGTAGTGCACGGTGTGTCATTAAAAGACGCACAGTCAAGTCCAGCCGTTACCCTTTTGGCTTTTGGGGGTCTGCCCCTTTTTTTCCCCGTAGACGAAGCCGGTGTGCTTATTTGCAAAGCACACATTTTTGGCGTAGTGCCAAGGGGCGTGTCCCCATTCCCATCTGCACTCCCGTTGAAGTCCAAAAATGGACTATTTGGGATACGCGAGCTACCCGGCTGACAGACTGGTCTGCTCGCCGCTGGTACCGCTCAATTCTCAGCTTTCGTAACTCTCTTTGTTTAGAAGGCATCTAAGAACAAAAAGTCAGCATTAAATATGTGAGTGTGGCAAAAGTAGACAGGCAAATATTGACCATTAACGTACACACAAATAAAATATTTATTCAAACAAAAATGAGACATAGAAGATCAAAGTTTGCCTCTCGCATAATGCCACGATGTGAAGACGTCCTGTAGCAAATCTGCCACCCAGGAGTCACATACCCCAAATAGCCAAAAAAGACTGCTAGAGTGCAGATTCCTTTTATCTTTTAACCACAATCTCCCGAAGGAGCAGGTCCTGTCACCCTTTATTCTTCTGGGCCGTCACCACAATCTCCCGAATGAGCAGGTCCTGCCACCCTTTATTCTTCTGGGCCGTCACCACAATCTCCCGAATGAGCAGGTCCTGTCACCCTTTATTCTTCTGGGCCGTCACCACAATCTCCCGAAGGAGCAGGTCCTGTCACCCTTTATTCTTCTGGGCCGTCACCATAATCTCCCGAAGGAGCAGGTCCTGTCACCCTTTATTCTTCTGGGCCGTCACCACAATCTCCCGAAGGAGCAGGTCCTGTCCACCCTTTATTCTTCTGGGCCGTCACCATAATCTCCCGAAGGAGCAGGTCCTGTCACCCTTTATTCTTCTGGGCCGTCACCACAATCTCCCGAAGGAGCAGGTCCTGTCACCCTTTATTCTTCTGGGCCGTCACCACAATCTCCCGAAGGAGCAGGTCCTGTCACCCTTTATTCTTCTGGGCCGTCCGTTTCGTGACTACACAGCTTAAAATAACTACCCACTTTCCCCACTTGGCTGGGAAAAAACACTTTTCGGAATTTTCGGACGAAATAAACACCAATCGATAGCTCTCGAAAAGTTGGGTTTTGAAAGCGATCTTTGTTTCGCTTGAAATCCAGCCCAAAAAAAGTTAATGACAAAAAACCGAAAAACCTTCTAGTGGGCCTAGCTCGAAAATTTCAAAAAATTTTCGCACCAACTAAACATCATTCGACGCAGCTTTCAAAGCTCTACAATAATGCAAAAGACACCTAATAGCTAATGATAAAGCAAAAAAAGTTAGGGACAAAAAACGATTTTCCAAATTTTGACCCAGCAATTTTTGCCAATTTCTGCAGGCCAGGGTTTTGCTCTGATCAAAAAGTGATCAACAGCAAAGTTGTCGGAAACATATCAGCGGAGTGCCCTCCCAGCGGGTGTTAAGCGATTGGAGCAAAAAGAAAAAAATTTCCCTTTGTGTAAGTGCCGATGGGACCCGCAACTCGGCTCCTGGGACTCACTTGTCCACCGTACTGAATCGCCGATAGTTATTTTAGATGCGCCTCAAAAAGTTGCTTCAGTAATCCACAACTTTCAAGGGGCTCCCGATGCCTGGAACGCTCAAATTAGTTTTTCGGCACGAAACCCCTTGTCATTCTAACATATATAGTAAAGTTTTTCTGTGCCTCACCGGAATTGTCACTTTTTATTCGCATTAACTTTTTACAATTTAAAGCTTTTCAACTCCATGCTTTACCCGAAAATGTCTTTTTTGCGGCTCTTCACAATTTTTGGCATCCTCATCCGAATTCGTCCATTTTTACGATTCATCCATTCCCCGCCCCTCTGTGTCCGCTCGTCCTGAGGCCTATTTCAATTGGGTCATATCTCCGATATGATCTTATGATATGTCATGTCTGTGTTTCATTCCGAGCTTGGTATCAGCTAAGCTTAGGCTTAAGCTAGCTTAGGCTCAGGCCTAAGGCTAACAAACCCCAAGCCGATTTAATTAAAACAGGAATTTCGCATACGATACGATATCGTATCATAGGATCATATTGGAGTTATGACGCAATTTAAATAGGCCCCTGGGAGTCTAACAACAACGACAACGATGCTAATGAGCGTCAGCAGCAGCTGCTGGACCTGTTCCCTGGTGATGAACCAGCACGGTGGGCAAGGAATCTATCATTTATTTACCTGTGCTCGGAACCCTGCTGGTTGGTGGACTGAAGAGATAAAGAATCTACAATATGTGTATGGCGTTATGCCCATCGACAGAATTTGGATGGTATTGCTGTCGTTTAAATTGCTTTTTCGATCTAAACAAAGTTCTTTTTCCAATTTTCAACATTTTGGCAATGTCCTCGTCACTAATTTTAGGATTTTTGTCCTTAATTTCATAATAACGTTTTATCAATTCCCTTTATTCGCTGTCAGAGTGTTTATGGTTTGGTGCTGTAAAAGAATTTTTAATTAATATAAATAAATAATAAAATTGGGCTTGTTTGTAGTATTTATTGAGAAATTTATTATTGGTATGGACCACGTGCACCAAAAAAATTGTTGCTTATTGACCTTTTTATGAATAAATTTCGTGTCAAATCTTTTTTCCTTTTATCATTTAAGCTGATTGGCACCGTATTTTGCTATAGAATTTGTTTTTTTAAATCTTTACTTTGTTCAAAACCGCAATTATTTAATCGCAAAACAAATAAATGTGAGTAAATCTTGAAAGTTTGAAAATAATTTGTTTGAATTATTATTATTGGACAAGTCGGCCTCGAAACTCGGCACAGTTCAGTGCCCACACCTCCGAGTGCACCACCGCGCTAAGTTCGCCCCGGAGACGAATGGCGGTGAAGCGGTCAAAGCCGCCAAGTCGATGGGTGCCTGGAGATGTTTTTTGGAAATGAATTTTTGTAATTATGTTTGAATCCGGGTACGATTTTTGTGCCAGGTTTGGCGGATCAAATATAATCTATTCCAAAAATTACCAAAATTCTGAATTTTTGGTGTCTTATTAAAAATAAAAGCAAACTTTTCAACACTCACCGACCCATCGTCCACCGTCAGCAAACACCTCGATGGAGCCGGTGTCCAAAAAAATGTGCAGCTCCGTTGGGCGTGCCCCCAGTGCAATCAGGCGTTCGGGTGGACTGCGCAAAGTTCCCGCAACAATTTCTAGGCCCTCCGGCGATATGATAACACCCGGCGATGAGTCAGTCTGAAGATGAATTTATCGTATATTTGTCGTGATTAATAAGTAGATTTGACACCTTGGGATGGTCAGCCTCCAGTTGTACGTTGGCAGCGTGAAGTTGGAGCAGTTCTTGACGAACAACAAGTCGAATCTCGGCTGTGCCGCTGGGCAACAGCACAGTTTGTCCGGTTTGCAAGAGACGACCGTCGTCAAGACGTTGCGCACGCAGTTGACTCAAATCGATTGGAGGTGTAAGGAGGGCCTAAATTAAATTTTTTTTTTAATTTAAAAAAAAATTTTCTCTACCGTTCCGTCGCTGCTTATCAGAATTTGCCTCGGAACGGTCATTGACGTGGGAAAGTCGGCTTTTGTTTCGCAGTCATAGTCGCGCATGTTGGCCAACCAGCCGATCATCAATGTTTTGTCCAACGATTCATCATAAAACCCCTGGGGGGGGAGGAGGTGAAATTTGTAAAATGTATTTAAGCTTTGACAAATACCTGGAAGGCGTACGAGCCAGTGCCGAAGTCTAGTTCCTATTTGAAAAATGATCGAATTTTGCTAAGTATTTATTTTTAGTGATCAGTGATCAGCCCAGATCAATATGAACAGATTATATTGATATTGGAACAGATTTCTGATGTTTTCCAACAAATACCTGCTCGAACAGTGCGCGGAAGTGAATGCCGTCAAATGTGCCGACGAGGGCGGGTGACATGTTACGCCTGCCCGTGCGCGGGTCCAACGAGTCCAGCTGACCATACAACAGCACCCAAAGAGTGCCACCGACTCCACCATTGTGCCGACGCGTCAGCGGCAACAGTGCCGCACATTCGACCACTCTGGTGTTCAACCGAGAGTCCCGGTGCAGCACGTCCACAAAACGCCAATTGGCCATCGCCTATGGGCAAACCATTAAATAAATGTTTTGAAGATTTTTTCTGAGATTTTTACTAAAATTTTTATTAAAAATAATTCGGAAAAAATTTTTGAATTTTTTTTTGCGTAAAATGCTTTGTTCTCATTTTGCCTGTTTGTCCGTCGTTTCATAGAGAAGAACGACTCCACCTCGCTCGTCCTTGCTGCTCAACACCATTTTCCATCGTCCATCAGGCCCCATAAAAACTGCAAAAAACAACACCAATTTTATTTACCCTAAAAAATATTGTTCAGACCGTTAGGGTCCCGAAAATCCTCCGTGAGACCAAGGCCGGGCGGCACCTCGCCGATGACGGTGAGGGCCGGGCGTTCGGGCACAATGCCACACGTTGTGGTAACCATCCGTTGGAATTGCGACGGCACGCGACCTTACAAAAATGTCGGGGAGAGGGCACATACTTTAGAAGATTTCAAAAATTTCAGTGGGCATCACTGTCAATGGATTCCAAAATTTTGGAGGGGATGCTATACGGTTGATATTGGGTCCGGGCGTTTCGGCTCGATCATTCTAACTTAGTCATTAGGTAAAGCAAATAAAATAAAATTAATATCGTTTGGTTTCTAATATAGCAATTGGAAAATATGGATCTGAAAGCCCAGGCTCAAAATCACTCAAAACCACTTTAATATCTCGACGATTTCTTGGCCGTTCTTGAGAGGGGGGGGGGAAGGGAGGGAAGAGAGGAGAGGAGCACAGTTACATAAATTAACAAAAAAGTTATGCTGTTTCAAACTTGCCGGCGCCAAAACGATCGGCGCCGAACTAGCCCAGACCGATAGATATGGATTTTTTAAAAATTTGTTTTGCCGCCATGCAGACCGGTCAAGGAGTCCGTGTAGAACACGACCATAGTGGGCGGCCGCCGCTGTTCATCACTGTCCGCCGTCGCCACCACCACCACAGCGGAGCCGGAATAAATGCCGCCAGCACCGGCATGCTCCAGCCCAACCCTGGGGTCAGGCCGCAGAAAGATGGGCTGGTGCACCCAATTGACCTTGACGTGATCGTGATAGATGGCATGTTTTTGATAAGCATTAAAGCCATCCGGAGAATTTTGTTAAATTAATGGCAATTTTTTGCTCTGCTAACCGACCAGGTCCCGGCTGACTGCGTGACCCCAATGCATGGTGTTCCAGTGCAACGCGTGCGGGTAGTGCTGGTAGAACAGGTGGAAGTGGTCGCCTGCAGGGACAATTCTCCAAAATATTTTTTTTTACAATATTATGGAACCAGATCAAACATTCTCTCGCATGGCCCGTGTTCCCGCCAATTAATCCGATTTAGTCCCCCTGAAACAAGCACCAAACTATCAAAAAAAATTTTTCTTAGGTGCTGAATTCAGAGCCACTCTCAATTTTTGTGCTAAAAGCTTACATTCTTGAACCGCTTTGAAGAAATAATTGAAAAAGAACGGCACCCGTTAAATAAAGGGGTGGGCATAAAATGAAAGCATCGGGCGGGACGAATTGACCGTGAACAAATCGTCTTTTTCAGCATTAGAATTAGGGTTGGACAAGACCGGATATTATCCGGGTCCACAGGATAGCGGTTCCACCGGTTCCTTGACACCCGGATACCGGTACCGGATAGTAATTTACAGCCGGATATCCGTCCGGATATCGGATAATTTTCAATTTTTGAAAATATAATAAAATTTCATAAAAAATCAAATTTCACGCAATTTTTGCCAAAAAGTAAATAAACGCATAAAATAAGCGAATAAAATCAATTCAATCAAGTTAGATGGTTAATATCATTTGTCAATAACTCTTCTACATCTGAAACCGGCGACGGTCAAAGCGTGCCCAGGAATTTTTGGGGGGGGGGGCTGATTCAAAAAAAAAAATTCGATTTTAGGTGTGCATTTTTTGTTTTTTATTGCATTTTTATTAAGAATTTTTCTCGGTTTCTGGGGGTGCTTTTTCCGTTTTACTCCATTTTTTGGGCGGCTCGGCGGTGTCGATAGGCGCCGCCGGAGAAATTTTTGAATTTTTGATTGGAATTTGTTAAAAAATTTGCAACCAAAAAAATATGGCAATTTTTGAAGCTTTTTAAGAATGGAAGGGGTCGACGATTTCACAAACTCGAAAATTAGCACAATGTTTTTTAAAGAAAAATTGAGCAATTTTTGTTGAGAGCCAATTGTTTTGTGAAATTGGTAACTAATTATAAAAAACAAATTACAGAAGCCCGTATCTCTCAATTTAATTTTAATAAGAAATGGCAAATTGTCGCGCAAAATTCAAAAATTTTACTAGCGCTAAATCAAAAAAAAATCTCTCCGAAAAAATACCACCATTAGGGGTGCTTAACCCGCCCGGATCCGACCCCCGGATACCGGGTATCCCGGATCCTGGACACCCGGATACCGGTCCCGGTTCCGGATACCCGTTCTTGTCCAACCCTAATTATAACGAATAGAAAAATTTATAATTAGTATTTAAAAACTATTATGTGTAATTTACATATTAACACATTGGTGAGGCAGCATTACCGAACTTGCTGAACCCGTTGGGGTCGTTCATCCAGCCCAACGGCGGCCGGAAATGGTACCCCTCGCGCACGTCCGGAAACCGTGCCGCGTTGGCAATAAATGCCGGGCGGATTCCGCGCGTCAGCACATTTTCCGGCTCGTACACGTAAATGTAGGAGACATGGGTGTCTGGTGAGCAACAAAATTGTAAAAAAATTCTTCGATCAGAGATTCAAATTTAATTCTCTGAGCAATCTTTCACAATATAACGAAATCTGTTAACTTAAAATGGTAATTTCTGATCGTCAGATCATGTTTTCAAATTTGAATAGGTTTTGATCAGCTGTTTTGTATTGATAGGTCTTTATTGATCCATGATCTTTTGGATCGATGGTCATTGGTCTTTGATAGCCGGTTCTCACCTGCGCTGGTCCATTCAAGTTTTGCCTGCCCCTCCAGCTGAAGTGACAGCTCGTGAAACTCAAACTCCGCGTGATGGTCCGTTTTGGCCAATGTCACATTGTCCATGGACGGGTGCCGAATTCGAATACGGGCCGGCACTTCCTTTTGAGGGCAGAGAAACGAATAGGCATTAAATCAGCGATCAAATTTGTATACTCGATCATAAAATATTACATCGATCACAGATCAAATTTGTGTATTCGATCACAGATCAAATTTGTGTATTCGATCACTGATCAAATTTGAGTATTTGATCACTGATCAAATTTGAGTATTCGATCACCGATCAAATGTTTTCAATCACAAATCAAATTTGTGTATTCGATCACTGATCAAATTTGAGTATTCGATCAGAGATCAAATTTCAGTATTCAATCACAGATCAAATTTGAGTATTCGATTAGAGATCAAATGCTCACCTGAGAGGCCGAACGCGTTTTGAGCCAAATGTGCAGAATAGAAGACCGACGAATTTCGATGGGCACACAGATAAGCCGGGTTGTGTGAGTGCCATCGGACTGAGTATCAGCCTCGAATTCGATGTAGTCCGCCTTCTCATTCCCATAATCTTCTTCTTCGTCCAAGTCCATGTCAAAGTCGCTGCCAGACGTGTCCTCGGCATCTATCTCGTTAAATGTCGGGGTTAAGCGGATTTGAGCTCTCAAATCGAGACTAGATAAGAACAGGGTTGGGCTTTGCCCTTCTTTAACGGACCTTTGGCATTTTTTTTTCAAACTGATTTTTTTATTGCCAGTAGGTCTGTGGAAATTCCTTTGAAACCCCTACCTTCTTTCGGCTTTATATTTGAGACCGGAAACTTGGACCCAAAACCAAAACATTTTTTTGGGATTTTTTGGGTTGGTTTTTATTTGGGGGTTACACCAAGTTGACCCAAAATTCAAAACCAAAAAACTATATTCAGCGAATTTGTACAATAAAAAAAAATAAAATGAAAACTTGTGAATTGTCATCAAAAATATTTTTAATGGGAAATTTAAAAAAATCCATACCTCAAAAATCCCGTTCTTAGTGGTTAGGGGTGCAAAATCGGAAATTTTGGAATGAAACGGCCAAAAAACCCGAAATTTTCCGGAACCGAAATTTTGGATTCGATTTTGACCATCCCCGGCAGGGATGGGCGGAAATTTATTTTCAAAAAACGGAAAACGGAAAAACGGAAATATTTTTTTTAACGGAAAACGTAAAACGGAAAAAAGGGACAAAAACAACGGAAAAACGGAAAACGGAAAAATTTTCAAATAAAATAAAAAAATTATTTTTTTTTAAAATAATTTATTTAATAAATATTTTTTGAAATATTAAGAGTAATTATTTTTAAAAATTTTGAAGGGTGTCTTTTTTTCAGCGACCTTCTAAATCTATTTTAGGCTTTTGGGTGGGGGGGGGGTCGGCGGTGCCGATAGGCGCCGCCGGAAGAATTTTTTTTAAAAACTTAACAAGATTTGTTAAGAAAATCGCTCCAAAAATGAAAATGGAAAACAAAATCCCCCAAATGTTTTTTGATTTCGTCCAACAAAAAATGAATGAAAAGCTTGTGAATTGTCATCTAAAATGTTTGTTTGTAATTGGAAAAAGTTAAAAAGAATTTTTAAAATTGTTTAACCACCGTAACTGTACAGAAAAATAAGAAATAATCACTGACACTGTCGGGGATCTGAACCCCCACCCACACTTATCTCGCCACACCAACCACTCACCATTACACCACAACCAAACCGCATTACAATCCTCCAAAAATCCCATTCTTAGGGGTGTATATTTTTTCCGTTTTTTTCCGTTAAAAAGGGCATTTTAACGGAAAACGGAAAACGGAAAAAAAGGCCCAAAAACAACGGAAAAACGGAAAACGGAATTCCGCCCATCCCTGATCCCCGGTGTAGAGTGTTTCTGATCTGCTGATTGATCAGCAGTCCCGGAGTTTGGTTTTGTCTGGTTTGGTTACCAAGAAACGCATCGGACCAGTCTTTGATCAGTGATCACGACCCAGACCATGGCAAATACATAAAAATGTTGAAAATCTCGCATTATCTTTCACCTGCAGCAGCTTTTTTGCTAGAGGTCGTCGGAGGACCAGCTTTAGTCGCCGTTTTTGTTTTTGATGATGATGCAGCTGCGCCTGGCATGCGTATGAAAAAAATGCGCTTTACGGAAAAATATTTTTAAAAAATTTCCAAACCCTTTTTCGCCTTTTTGGCATCTGGCTTTGAATTTGCTGAAATGCATAAATGGAAATTATTATTTTTTTAATTAATTCAAATAATTTTCACTGACCTGTCTCCAGAATAGTGGCCAAAACCAGGCAAACTACGGCACAGAAAAGAATGGCGCGCATTTTGCAGTGAATCTCTGAGATGAGCAGAAATTCTAATTGAAAATGTTGAAGTCTTTTGAATGGCACTTTCTCTTCATTTTTTTTTCATTGCTTATATACACCTTTTTGGAGGCCAATGAAATGCCACAAAACATTTCAGGAAGAAGTGAGCGCAAAAAATAGCAGCTGATTGAAGTGAGTGGTCGGATGTTGTTGAGCATTTTGTGGCAGGATAAAGCACAGGTTGGCAAGATTTGGCCTATTTGTGTAATAAATAAATAAATAAAAGAAGCAAAATAATGTGCCGGGAAAATGCCAACGAATGAATGATGGGTTTGTGTGTTAGTCACATTTATTGGACTCATTTTGCTGTTCATCAACACTTTGATCTTGATCTGGCGCTGAATTGTTTTCGTCTTCCGACCAATTTTCATCATAAATTTTATCAAATTTCTTTTTCAATATTTTTCTGATCAGAAGTGATTGGAGCTTGTACGTCTTGAACTTCTTCTTTAACATGACGACAGTTCAAGTCTTTTGAATCATTACTTTCATCATCCCATCCTTTTCCAAATATTTCATCAAATGATTTGTAAAGTTTTGGTCCTTGTCCGCTTTCGCCCACAGAATTAGCATTTTTGATCAAAAATATTGCAGAAATCAAGGAAACAATAATTAATTTCCAAAATTTCATTGCCTGCAATTTCTTAAGAATTCTTTAAATTTTATTGAAAAATGCTAATAATTTAAGTAATAAACTAGTTTTTTGCCAATATAAAGTCAATGTTTATTAATCCAACGCTTTTATTGGATTTCTTGTAAAGATCAATCGTTCAAAGCCAAAATTCTTTCAATTAAAATATTCAATAATTACAGGCAATATTTTTTATTTAGAAAAATCGAATAATAATAATAGTAAATTTTATCTTTTACTAAATTTAATACTTGCAGGATTTGCAGTCATTTGCGGATCCTGTAGCAGGATTGGAATTAAAAATTTTGCAGGACCGGATCCTGCAAGATTAATAATGCAAACCCTGCAATCCTGCAACCCAAAAAGTGCAGGATTGCGGACAGGATCCTGTCCTGAGCCGCATCAACGATGCACGAAAATGGAATCTTAATAGGTCAAAGTTTTGGAAAAATGTTTGAACCGGTTTTTGAACCACTTAAACATGTCCAAAATGGATATTTTTGACCTTGTCTTCTCGTACACCCATCACTACAAATGCGATATTAATCGATAGCTCTGGCGCAAAACTTTACAAAACATTCGATAAAATATTTGGAAAAGGATGGGACTATGAAAGTAATGATTAAAAAGGCTTGAACTGTCGTCATGTTAAAGAAGAAGTTCAAGACGGACAAGCTCCAAACACTTCTGATCAGAAAAATATTGATGAAATATTGAAACAGAAATTTGATGAAATTTATGATGAAAATTGGTCGGAAGACGAAGACAATTCAGCGCCAGATCAGGATGCAGCATAATAAGTCCAATGAATGTGAAAAAATTGAGTCTGATCAACAGAAACATGAAATTATCCAAAATTATATTCCGTGAATTAAAGAAGCTTAGGTTCAAATTGAGTCAAAAATATCAAATGGTTTGGGTGTTGGTCGAACAACAATTTATAAATGGTGCAAAGAATTGGGTTTAAGTCGAGAAAAGTTTTCTGAGTCCGAAAAACGTAAAATTTTGAGACAATTTGATGAAATAAAAAGCAAATGTCAGAAGGCAAAAATCAAAAGTGGTTCAAAGAATGAACTCGATGATAAAATTGCAAAAAAATTGGGCGTTTCTAAAACTACAATTTATGAATGGAAACACAAATTTGTGCTTTCTGGCAGCAACAAAAAGTTTTCTGACTCAACAAAAATTGCAATTTTAAAAAAATATGCCAAAATAAAAGGGAAAAATCCTAAAATGCCAAATGCCGTTATTGCTGAAATGTTAAAGATTTCAACACGAAGCCTACATAATTGGAAAAAACAATTTACAGAAGAAATTAAAAACCTTTAATAATATACGAACTTTGTAGGCCCTTGACTCAACGCGAAGATGTTATTATTTTTGGGATCTATTATTTGAAAATTGTTGTTATTTAAGAGTTGAATTTATTGTTCTTTGATTTTCTTAAAAGTATTAAATCTAAACATTCAAAGAAACATTTGAATACCTTCACCTAATTAAATTTTAGTAAACTTCGTAGTATAGACTAAGCCTCTTTGATCAAGACAAAATACAGAAACAAATTCGCGCTTCCATTCATAAATTGTATGTCTACAAACGCCCAATTTTTTTGCAATTTTCTCATCGAGTTCATTCTTTAAAAAATTTTTGAGTTTTGCTTTCTTACATTCGCTTTTTATTTCATCAATTGTTTCAAATTTTCGCGTTTTTCGATTGTGCATTTGGATTGGGCTGATCAGTTGATTTATTCTCAACTTATTCAATTTTTTCACATTCATTGGACTCATTTTGCTGTTCATCAACACTTTGATCCTAATCGGTTGAATTATTTTGGTCAGATAAATGTTTGTTAGAATTTTCCTGATCAAGATCATCTGGGGATGGGCGAATAGCTTGAGCAGCCGGCTAAATTCAACACAATTTTTAAAAACACAACCCGTTTGTTGAATCCGGGCACGGAATTTGATGTCAAACAAAATAAACTTGACGGCTCGGCCGCTTCACCTCCATTTGTCTCCGGGGCGAAATATAAACTAGAGTTGGGATAGAATTTGGAGGGGGCGGGGATGGCCATGTCGGGGGTCGAGGTCGGGGACGACCCCATATCCCATATCGAATTTTCCGTTTAAATTAGAAAATTAATTGGACTATATAAGTGTCCCTATCAGCGGGTTTTAGCCCAAATAAAATGGAAGAATTTTGAATTTTAATTTTGGTGCCATACACTCCAACAAATTTACTCGACAAAGCCGAAACGACGCCGCCAACAAACTTTGGACAAAATGTCCATCACCAAATCGACCGGCAGAACACCCAAATTAGACAAATTGAACCCAAATGCCAACACAACCCGCGGCAATTTGAGATAAACGGGAAAAAATAGGCCAATTTTTCCAAACCGTTGTGCAAGAAATGAAAAAACGTAATTGACCAAACTCTAAAATATATTTATTAAAATTATATTTTAATCCACAAAAAGATAGATTTATTCTTACCGATGCTGCACGGACAGCGACGAGAACAAAAAATGGTGCGCCAAACTCCGCAAAATTGGTGACAATGACCGCCAACTCCAAGCAGTACAGCACAGCTGATGGAATACCAATGAGCAATGCGATCAAAAATGGAATCAAATCAGCATTTGCCAACACGGCCATGACGGAGAAGAAAAGCGAATCCATTCGAACAAATACCCAAACTATTTTGAAATGAATAAAATTGCGCAAAAATGAAATTGCTTTTTTGTCTGGGTATACACGTACCAGGGATGGGAATCGCGCCAAAAAAAAGCGATCGGCGATATGCGATAGGCGATATGCCCAAAAAAAGCGTTAAATGCGATGAGTATCGCGCGATACGATAATTTTGAAAATTTTTTTTTAACTGTTAGAATTCCAAAAAGCCGCAAAAAAAATCGGAACAATCCTGGTGCGGTGTCCGGAGCGCCTATCGGCACCGCCGGCCCCTCCCATTGCTAAAAAACTTCAAAAAAAGTGCCGATTTTTGAAATTTTGATGAAATTTCTTAACAAAATTGAGTCAAAATCCAAAAATTTCTCGTAGGCCCCTATCGGCACCGTCGAGCCCTCCTAAAAATGGAGTAAACACGGAAAATGCACCCCCAGAATCGAGAAAATTGCTAATAAAAATGCAATAAAAAGGAAAAAATACCCCCTAAGAATCCACTTCCCCCCCCCCCCCTCCCCCCAAAAATTTTTTCTGGTTACGTCCCTGCTTCTGCTCTCTCGGACCCAGACCGGATCATGAATCTGGGCAGTCTTGAAAATCGGAGTTTTATCTGAAATTTTTTTTTTACAAACCTAGAGCATTTTTCCAGAATTTTTGACGCATATTGCCAATTCAAACAAATTTAAGATTTCCTTAAATTTTGACACAAATTCCGTAAAGTTGGAGCTTTTCATAACTTTGAAAAATCCAAACTTAGGGGCATATTTACGAAAAAAAAAATCAGGAAAAGCTAATTTAGACTTTTCGCACTAAAATTAAATAAAGTTTATTGTTTATATTATTTCAATGTTATGCTTATCCGCGCTGATAGTTAGGCAATGCCTTCGCATCGCCGCGTTGCATATACAGAAGTGCCCAAAAACGCAATATCAACAACACCAACTCAACTTTTTTGTTTCAACGTTAAATCAACAGTGTGAGTGATCACACAAATGGTGTTCCTTTCTTCAGCAAAAGACTCATTGATCAATTCTTTTTTACTTTTCGACTTTTGGCCGGATGATTGGCCAGGGTTAGTGGATGGCCTTGATGACGCGTCGTCGGCAATGTTGCTGTCACACGATGGAGGAGCATTCTGCAATGTTAAAGAAATTGTTTTTAGAAATTTTAGCATTTTGAGCTATTAAATGCAAAAAATTTTAGGAAATTTCCCCTAAAAAAATAAGAACAAAAAGATTTAAACTAAACAAAAAATTTTGTTTCAACTCCTCAATAAATCAACACTCGACAAATAAGGACAAAATAATGATTTCGAAAACTTGAAATACGGATAGCGATTCCCCGGTTTGAACCTGGCCGAAAAAATACAATTATTTTGAGCAAAAGTGATCAGAAGCTTTTGATCAGGCAATTTTGAAGGTTATCGCGCAGTGCAACTTGGCGGCCCATTTTGTGCTCAAAACAGAGATGGCCGGTCCGGGCTACCATTTTGAGATGCTGATCACGAATTTAAAATATTTTCGAATCTAGTGTCGCCAACTTTTAGGGACAAAGTGTCGAAATTTTGGGTGAGACGCACCAAATTTAGTACAGTAGGGATGGACAAAACGACCAAAACAAACAAAACGGTACCGTATCCGCTAGTAGTGTTGCTGCTTCTAATGCCTTTCAGCCAGGCACGCATTTAGGATGATGCCTTCGAGGGGGTACCGAAAAAAAGTCGATTTTTAGGGGTATATTTCCCCCTTTTATTGCATTTTTGATAAGGAGTTTTTGAAAAATGTTCGATTTTTAGGTATGAATTTTCCGTTTTTATTGCATTTAAGCAATTTCTAAAAGTGCAAATTTTTTTTGAGATTCTGCTTTACTTCTGGGGGGAGGTCGGCGGTGCCGTAGGCGCCGCCGGGGAAAATTTTGAATTTTGACCCAATTTGTTAAGAGAATTAGTCCAAACTACTTTGTAAATCAAAAGGCCCCCCCCCCCCCCCATGGTTTCTTTTTCTCAATTTTCCGTTGGGGGGGGGCGGGCGTGAACCCCTTGTACCCCCCCCCCTCTAAATACGTGCCTGCCTCCACTTTTTCCGATCCTTGCCAGCCTGACAAATTGCAGACAATGCCAAAACGGCAAACACTATTAGGACAACAACGTGCAATTTCATGCTGACCTGCTGAGAAGAACAAAGAGATTTTGTTTTAAAAATAAAATAAACTTTTAGGTCTCTATATTTTAATTCTATGAAACATTTTTAAAAAGTTACTTTTTTGAAGCTTTTTGGAGTGATTAAGTAGAGTTGTGTAAGCCATGAGAAGGATTGAATATTTTAGCTGGCTTATCATTTCCATTTATATTGACGAATTTACAGACATAATCAATATTATTTTGGAGTTTATGCTTTTAAAATATGCACTTTTTGTTGATTTAATCGATTTTAATCATCCCCCAAAATAGAAAATATTTTAAAAAGGTCAAAAGCTTTTAAAAAAGCACTTTTTGTTGCTTTAATCGATTTTAATCATCCCCCAACTAGAAAATATTTTTTAAAAGGTTAAATGCTTTTAAAATATGTACTTTTTGTTGATTTAATTGATTTTAATCATCCCCCAAAATAGTAAATATTTTTAAAAAGGTCAAATGCTTATAAAACTTAAAAGTGTGTACTTTTATGTAGTATTAAGAAAACCCGACTTTTAGCTAACACCAAAGCCGGATAGAATAACTGTGGAAAAGTTAGAGACTTAGGGGTTTGTTAGGCTTAAGCCTAAGCCACCCTGGCTTGGAGCTCGTTAGGCTTAGGCCTAAGCCACCCTGGCTTGGAGATCGTTAGGCTTAGATCTAAGCCACCCTGGCTTGGAGCTCGTTAGGCTTAGGCCTAAGCCACCCTGGCTTGGAGCTCATTAGGCTTAGGCCTAAGCCACCCTGGCTTGGAGCTAATTAGGCTTAGGCCTAAGCCACCCTGGCTTGGAGCTCGTTAGGCTTAGATCTAAGCCACCCTAGGCTTAGATCTAAGCCACCCTAGGCTTAGACTTAGGCATAAAACAGTGGACCCGCCCTCCGTCTTGCCCCTCTACTTGCTTCGTCATCGGCTCGCTGTTCGCAAGCCACTACGCGGTTTTTTATTTCGTAGTAGACTTTAGAGTGCGGCGCAGGACCGGATCCTGCGCAGGATTTTGCAGGATCCGGTCCGCAATCCTGCACTTTTTGGGCTTTTGCAGGATTAGCAGGCTTGCAGGATTTGCAGGATTAATCCCGCAGGATCCGATCCTGCAAAAAATTTTGAATTCCAATCCTGCAACAGGATCCGCAAATTTGATTTTGCCACACTCTACTAGACTTAGAATTTGACACTCAGATCTATTTAAAAACATATTCTTAGTGTCGATATTCTGGTGTCGCATTTTCTAGAGTCGCATTTTCCGGTGTCGCATTTTCCAACTTGGTGTCGCATTTTCCGGTATCGCATTTTCCGGTGTCGCATTTTCGGTGTCGCATTTTCCGGTGTCGCATTTTCCGGTGTCGCATTTTCCGATGTCGCATTTTCGGTGTCGCATTTTCCGGTTCGCATTTTCGGTGTCGCATTTTCCGGTTCGCATTTTCGGTGTCGCATTTTCCGATGTCGCATTTTCGGTGTCGCATTTTCCGGTTCGCATTTTCGGTGTCGCATTTTCCGGTGTCGCATTTTCCGGTGTCGCATTTTCCGGTGTCGCATTTTCCGGTGTCGCATTTTCGGTGTCGCATGTGTCGCATTTTCCGGCCACCACTCACCACTATACCAACACCAAACTGATCCATATCTCAAAAATCATATTCTTAGCTGTGCAAAATTCGAAATTTTGCTCTAATTCCGAAACCCGAAATTTTACCCATCCCTGATAAATAACCCGCTAGTTATGTATACATTATTTGGTAAATATATGTTTTGGCTATTCACAATCGATCGCCATTTTTATTTTTTATAGGAAAATATTTATGAGACGTCAAGAATATTGATGTGGGTGAGATTATTATTAAAAAATATGATTATATAAATTCCCATTTCAATTGTAGGCTGTCACTATTACCTTCAATCATTTTTTACTAAGCTAATTTTTATTATATTGTAATTGAATAATTATTAAGAAAAATTCAGAGATTATTTTAACCAAATAAAATGGAAGAGTTTTGGCTTTTAATTTTTGTCTCATTCTTTGCAACAAATTCACTCGACAAAGCCGAATCCGTAAAAGTAAAATTGGAGGAAACGCCACTCAAAACATTTGATGAAACATTCGGAGAAGGCTGGTGGGACAAAGGTGAAGTCGCCGAAGATTTGAAAAGGCCGGCGCCAACAAACTTTGGACAAAATTTCCATCACCAAATCGACCGACAGAATACCCAAATTGGACAAATTGAACCCAATTCAACTGATCAGAATCCTCCTAACAAAGTCAAACGAAAATAATGATGAAAATGAGCGAAAACGTAAAATTGTTGACAAATTCCACGAAATGAAAGAGGAATTTAAACAAAAAAGAAAATATTCAAAAAAAGAATGGAATCAAATTGATGGGAAAATTGCTAAACATTTAAAAGTCAGTCGCAAAAAAATATATAAATGGAAAAAAGAATTTGGCTTAAGCCAAAAAAAGCCAAAAAATGAATTGATAAAAAAATTTGATCAGAGAAAAGCCGAGTTAAAGCGGGCCGGATTGAAAAATTCTCAAAATGAATTAGATAAAACTGTCGCAAAAGAGTTGGGCCTCAGTTTTGTAACAATTTACAATTGGAAACGTGAACTTGGCCAAACCAGTGAGTATTTCAAGACCATTTTATTATTTTATTATTTTATTTTTATTAATTAATAATTCTTTACAGCACCAAAACATAAAATGTTAAAAATTGGACTTTGGTTAGATGGAAAAGCCAATTTAAACGACAGCAATTTCATCCAAATTCTGTTGATGGGCATGAAAAAAATGCCGGCTCAAATATTCAGGAAATTGATAACTCAAGTTCGGGAAATATTTAAATTGTCAATGTTTGAAAAAACCCCAAATCTGTTCACAATTTATTTTATTGTTTAATCTGTATCCGCCTGCAAAATTGGTAAAGATTATTAACAATTATTTCACTTTTTACTACTGGCAAAAAAAATGCTCAGAATAGAAACATTTTAAACATTTTGTCTATTTCATAAACTTTAAAAAAATAAAATTTAAATAAATAGGCTGCTACTTTTGGGCAAGAATAAAGTTGCCTAAACGGGCACAAGTTCTTTCTAAAAAGATATAAAATGGGCAAAAACTCTAAAATAGGCACAAAAATATGCAAAAAAAGAAAGAAAAATTACGATCTCTAAAAATTTGGAACGCCTGACCCAGCGCTAATGGTTTTGAGTAGAGACCGGTCGAGACGAGATCTCGTCTCGAGGATCTCGAAAAATCTCGACGAGATTCTCGAAAAATCTCGACCTCGAGATCTCGCTCGACTAAAAATGAGCTTCACGAGATTTTTCAAGACCGAGATTTTTTCGAGAATCTCGACTCGAGATCTCGCTCGAAGGAAGCTCGAGATTCTCAATCTCGAGCTCAAACATTTTTCATGAAAAACACTGCTTTTTTAAACAAAGATTGCCAATTTTTGTAAAATTTTGCCTCACCTGACCTCTCCTACTCCTAAAAAGCTTCAAAAAATGGTGCTCAATCTTTTGCGCCGACACGTTTGCGCCGGAATCTTTTGCGCCGACACATTTGCGCCGGAATCTTTTGCGCCGACACATTTGCGCCGGAATCTTTTGCGCCGACACATTTGCGCCGGAATCTTTTGCGCCGACACATTTGCGCCGGAATCTTTTGCGCCGGCACATTTGTGCCGATACATTTGCGCCGGCATATTTGCGCCGATACATTTGCGCCGGCACATTTAAAAATTAATTTCAAATTTGAATTTTCCGGGCATTTCTCTACTTTTGAGTGATTTTGGCCCTGGATCATATGACCGGGTTGAAAATTAAATCCGATTGAAATTTATTTTGTCACAACTCGTGATCAAAATCTGAACAGTTTTACGCCGGCCGTTTCGGCGCGATCTGTCATAACCAGGGCTGCGATCTCATTATTTTAAATTTTTATGTCAAAAAAATTTAAGATCTAAATGCCTAAATCGTATTTTCCAAATCATTGACCATTCATTCAAATGCTCACCGATTTGAGTTTTCAATTTCCTGAACATTTGCCGCGGCATTCACTTCCACAGAATGTCAATCGACAGAATTTGGATGAAATTACTGTCGTTTAAATTGCCTTTTCCATTTATACAAAGTGCCTTTTCCTATTTTCAACATTTTAACAATGTCTCCGTCAGAAATTTTAGGATTTTTGTCTTTAATTTCATAATAACGTTTCATCAATTCCTTTTGTTCGCTGTGGGAGTATTTCGGTGTTGTAAAATAATTTTTAATTTTATTTAAATATTAATAAATTTGGGCTCGAAATACTCACCGGTTTGGCCAAGTTCACTTTTCCAATTGTAAATGTTTTAAAACTGAGGCCCAACTCTTTTGCGACAGTTTCATCAATTTCGTGTTTATAGGAATTTTTGAATCCGTCCCGCTTTAACTCGGCTTTCATTTGATCAAATTTCTCTACCAAATTTTTTCGCTCATTTTTTTTTCTTTCCAAAGTTTTGCATTTTTCGACTTAGGCCAAGTTCTTTTTTCCAGTTATATATTTTTGTACGACTGACTTTAAAATGTTTAGCAATTTTCTGTTCAATTTGAACTCTTTCTTTATCCGAATATTTTCCCATTTGCTTAAATTTGTCTTTCATTGTGTGGAATTTGGCAAAAATTTGACATTTTTCAGTTGAATTCATTTCTTCACCATTTTTGGCATTCTCAGAGTGATCAGACTCTGTGATAGGAGGATTCTGATCAGTTGAATTGGGTTCAATTTGTCTAATTTGGGTGTTCTGCCGGTCGATTTGGTGATGGGCATTTTGTCCAAAGTTTGTTGGCGGCGTCGTTTCGGCTTTGTCGAGTAAATTTGTTGGAGTGTATGGCACCAAAATTAAAATTCAAAATTCTTCCATTTTATTGGGCTAAAACCCGCTGATAGGGACACTTATATAGGCCAATTAATTTTCTAATTTAAACGGAAAATTCGATATGGGATATGGGGTCGTCCCCGACCTCGACCCCCGACATGGCCATCCTCGCCCCCTCCAAATTCTATCCCAACTCTAGTTTATATTTCGCCCCGGAGACAAATGGAGGTGAAGCGGCCGAGCCGTCAAGTTTATTTTGTTTGACATCAAATTCCGTGCCCGGATTCAACAAATGGGTTGTGTTTTTAAAAATTGTGTTGAATTTAGCCGGCTGCTCAAGCTATTCGCCCATCCCCAGATGATCTTGATCAGGAAAATTCTAACAAACATTTATCTGACCAAATAATTCAACCGATTAGGATCAAAGTGTTGATGAACAGCAAAATGAGTCCAATGAATGTGAAAAAATTGAATAAGTTGAGAATAAATCAACTGATCAGCCCAATCCAAATGCACAAATACATACAATTTATGAATGGAAGCGCGAATTTGTTTCTGTATTTTGTCTTGATCAAAGAGGCTTAGTCTATACTACGAAGTTTACTAAAATTTAATTAGGTGAAGGTATTCAAATGTTTCTTTGATTGTTTAGATTTAATACTTTTAAGAAAATCAAAGAACAATAAATTAAACTCTTAAATAACAACAATTTTCAAATAATAGATCCCAAAAATAATAACATCTTCGCGTTGAGTCAAGGGCCTACAAAGTTCGTATATTATTAAAGGTTTTTAATTTCTTCTGTAAATTGTTTTTTCCAATTATGTAGGCTTCGTGTTGAAATCTTTAACATTTCAGCAATAACGGCATTTGGCATTTTAGGATTTTTCCTTTTTATTTTGGCATATTTTTTTAAAATTGCAATTTTTGTTGAGTCAGAAAACTTTTTGTTGCTGCCAGAAAGAACAAATTTGTGTTTCCATTCATAAATTGTAGTTTTAGAAACGCCCAATTTTTTTGCAATTTTATCATCGAGTTCATTCTTTGAACCACTTTTGATTTTTGCCTTCTGACATTTGCTTTTTATTTCATCAAATTGTCTCAAAATTTTACGTTTTTCGGACTCAGAAAACTTTTCTCGACTTAAACCCAATTCTTTGCACCATTTATAAATTGTTGTTCGACCAACACCCAAACCATTTGATATTTTTGACTCAATTTGAACCCATTTTTTGGCTGAGTGTGGGCGTTTGTTTTTTTCTCGATAATTATGTTTCATTCCACGGAATTTTTGAATAATTTCCATTTTTTGCTGATCAGACTCAACTTTTTCAGATTCATTAGACTTATTTTGCTGTACTTCAACACATTGATCTTGATCTGGCGCTGAATTGTTTTCATCTTCTGACCAATTTTCATCATAAATTTCGTCAAATTTCTGTTTCAATATTTCATCAATATTTTTCTGATCAGAAGTGTTTGGAGCTTGTCCGTCTTGAACTTCTTCTTTAACATGACGACAATTCAAATCTTTTGTATCATTATTTTCATCGTCCCATCCTTTTCCAAATATTTCATCAAATGTTTTGTAAAGTTTTGATTCTTGCCCGTGTTCACCCACAGAATTGGCATTTTTAATCAAATTCGTTGCAAATAATGAAATAATAATTAATAACAGAAATTTCATTGCCTCCAATTTCTTAAGAATTCTTTAAAATTCTATTGAAAATGTTAATTATTTTAATAATAAACTAGTTTTTTGTCAATAAAAAGTCAATGTTTATTAATCAATGCTTTATATTGGTTTCCTCGAAAGATTCGTTCAAAGACAAATTCTTTTAATATTAAATAATACAGGCAATATAGCAGGGATGTGAATAGTGATCGCGATCGCGCGATCTTGACCGCCATTATCGCCTTTTTTGGGCAGATCGCTGATCGCCGTTCGCATTAAAAAATCGACGTCATTCCCATCCCTGCAATATAGGCTTAGGTCTAAGCCATCCAGGCCTAGGGATTCGTTAGGCATAGGCCTAAGCCACCCTGGCTTATAGGCTTAGGCTTAATGCTCCGTCATCGCACGCATGCTCGCTGTTGGGGGGCCGCCAGCGGATTTCAAAAGAATTTTGCTGATTATCAATTAAATATGATGACGAAATTTTTTGAACTAATTTAGGTAGTCCATTTTTTTATTGGTGGGCAACTGCCCAAAACCTTTAAAATATAGGCGACCGCCCCAGACTCAACGCGAAGATTTTATTATTGTTTTTGGGGTTGGATTATTGAAAACATTTTTTAATCGTTTTGACTTAACAATCTTATGGAAATGGACGAGGCCCTGCCAGAAAAATTTTTTGAGACTCTATCTTGAACCAATTTTAAAATTCCAAATTACTATTATATTTAAAATTCCTATTCTGAACGCATCATTCAGAGCGGATTTGGAAAGTTTCGCGCCGGCACGTTTGTGCGCGATCAATCATAAATGTTTGGCAAATTTAAATAAATTTTATTTCGTTTTTTCTATTCCATTTTTGTTAAAGAATTTTGAGTCAAAAAAAAGCCAAAATATGTAATTTCAAAATGTCAAAAAGGAAAAAGACCAACATAACAAGTCCTTTTTGAGCTAATTTCGATTCTTAGACTCGTATTTTAATAATTTTATTTATGGAGGAAGCATGTGAGTTGAGAAAAAATAAAATTTATCCTGAAATTCAAATAATACGCCGACACATACATAGATCGACGCAAATCACTAAATGAACCCGGCAGTACTGACCAATCTTTCACTCTCAACTTGGGTAGTACAGGACTGGGATTGTGTAAAACCGGGATTGGGACTCTCCGCGTCCAGAAAAACCGGGACCGGAACTCTCCGCGACCAGAAAAACCGGGACCGGAACTCTCCGCGTCCAGAAAAACCGGGACCGGAACTCTCCGCGACCAGAAAAACCGGGACCGGAACTTTCCGCGACCAGAAAAACCGGGACCGGAACTCTCCGCGTCCAGAAAAACCGGGACCGGAACTCTCCGCGACCAGGAAAACCGGGACCGGAACTCTCCGCGACCAGAAAAACCGGGACCGGAACTCTCCGCGTCCAGAAAAACCGGGACCGGAACTCTCCGCGACCAGAAAAACCGGGACCGTAACTCTCCGCTACCAGGAAAACCGGGACCGGAACTCTCCGCGACCAGCCGGGACCGTAACTCTCCGCTACCAGGAAAACCGGGACCGGAACTCTCCGCGTCCAGAAAAACCGGGACCGGAACTCTCCGCGTCCAGAAAAACCGGGACCGGAACTCTCCGCGTCCAGAAAAACCGGGACCGGAACTCTCCGCGACCAGAAAAACCGGGACCGGAACTCTCCGCGACCAGAAAAACCGGGACCGGAACTCTCCGCGACCAGAAAAACCGGGACCGTAACTCTCCGCTACCAGGAAAACCGGGACCAACAGCAGTGACGACAGGAGCCGTCTGGAAAATTTTTAACACAATTTTTAACAAAATTGGAGCAAAAATTCAGAAGGTGTGATGAATTTTTAATTTATTAAATATATCATCATCATTTTTTTAATGGAGGAGCGCGCATGTTCTGACTCGTAGAAGAACGGTAAAACAAGTGCTTGCACTCAGCCGGGTTCGAACCAAAAACATAATATAAAACTTGTCGAAAAGTCAAACCAGTTCATTTTCTTTGCTAAATTGAGTTTTCCATTTAGTTAGGCTGCTTTTTGACATTTTCAACAAATCAGCAATATTACAATCACTTATTTTCGGATTTTCTCCTTTTATTTTGGCATATTTCTTCAAAATTTCAATTTTTGTTGCATCAGAAATTTTATTGCTGACAGAAAGACCAAATTTGCGCTTCCATTCATAAATTGTAGTTTTAGAAACGCCCAATTTTTTTGCAATTTTATTATCAAGTTCATTCATTAAAATGTTTTTGATTTTTGCCTTCTTACATTTGCTTTTTATTTTATCAAATTGTTTCAAAATTTGCCGTTTTTCTAACTCAGAAAACTTTGATCTAGCCCTCATTTGCCGACTTAGACCCAATTCTTTGCACCATTTGTAAATTGTTGAACGACTAACACCCAAACCATTTGATATTTTTGCCTCAATTTGAACCCATTTTTTGGCTGAGTGTGGGCGTTTGTTTTTTTCTCGATAATATTTAATTTTGGTCTTTCTCCGCTTTCGCCCACAGAATTGACATTGTTGATCAAATTCATTGTAAATAATGAAATAAAAATTAATCGGCAAAATTTCATTACCTGAAATATCTTAAAAATTTTTTAAATTTTATTGAGAATGTTAAATAATTTTATCAATAAATAAAAGTCAATGCTTATAAATCAATGCTTTATATTGGTTTCCTGGAAAGATCAATTCGTTCGAAACCAAAATGTTTTTAATTAAAGTATAAATTACAGGCAATATTTATTATAATGATTCCTGACAATCCGCGGACGGTCCAAATTCCAGTCACTCTATGAATTTCAAAAAAACACCTCCAGGCACTCAATAACTTGACGGCTTTACGGGATTTCCGGACATTTTTGGGGGCCCGAATGCCGGATTCAGGACTTGGCGATAAATCCGGCATTTTACAAAAATTTTTAGGGGAACCGGGTGAGGATTGACGGTGCCGGTAGGCGCCGCCAAGAAAATGTGTTACTAAATAACAAAAAATAATGTGTTTATGCCAAATGATCGGATGAAGATAAAGGGGGTGGGGGTTGTGTTGTTGTTACCGGTGGGGTGGTATATTATTATTTATCGATTAAAATGATCAAATGGGCGGGGCCAAAACTCTGTCAGTGATGATTGGTCGTTGAACTGATCGTTGACTTCTCCTTCACATCAGCGCAATCTGTTGAAGTTCCACTCGAGCCGTCCGGGCTCGCGCAGGCTCAGCCAACCAGCGCCGCCCGACGGGTCCATGAATGAGCCTTCGCCGGCGCCGCGTTTGTTGTTCGGCATGTACTGCTGCTGCTCGTCTGCCAGATAGACAGCACTGAAACATTGAATTAAAAAAACCCTTCGATTTAATGAAAAATTTTCGGACTTTCGGTCGTAAGGTCCGGACGACAACGGTGAGATGAAGCCGTTCCCACTCGCATATGGGATAAGCATTGGTGAGCCTTGCGGAGTCCATTCCTGGCCCGAAAATTCGCCGGATGTTGAAGGGCTCCAGAACTTCTTGGCGCTTGGCTTTTCGCTAAAATGGCGTAAATTTAAAAAATTGCATCTTCACCCCTTAACCAATTTCGATAATAAAATTTCACAAGTTAATTCTAGCACAACTAAGCTATTTTAAATTGAATCTTTACGCTAAATGTCGCAAATTCTTTTATATAATACCCAAAAAAAATTTTAACAAATTTAAGTTGGCACTCGCTATTTTTAACTTTTCCATCCAAAACCCAGTGAATTGACCTGAACGGATAGGGCATCTTCGCTGGCATTGGCATCGCGTCACTGTGGCCAAACGTTGCGATCAGCAGGGCCACGGCGAGCAGTGCGCAGAGAAGGACGGAAGCGGTGCAAAGAAGTTTAGACATTTTGTTTCAACAGATTTTCTTCAATTTTCTTGGTATAATAACACGGAATCCTGATGAAAAATTTTAATTGTTTAAATTTTCGAATGGCAAAAGTTGACTGAATTGGTACAGATGGACTCTCATATATAAGGGCATGTTTGCATAGCATTTGGAAGACAACAATTTTCTACGGTTTCTTGGGCCCGGGGGTGGTGTGGGAAATTTTAAGAATGTTGTGCCGATTTTTGCTCATTTTGCCTTGGACCCTGGCTTAGTCCTCGGTAAGTTGAATGGCATGAATTTGGTATTTGGCATTCTTTAAGTGCTGAATCTTTCTGTGCAGGTGTCCCGCCCCCCCCCCCGCATTTTAAGGCAAATAAAGTGTGTATTGTAATCTGAACCATGCCCAATTTGAATTCCGAGTCCCCTTTCCCTTGGGCACCTTCAATGAAATCCGAATAAAAGGCCTCAGGGGATTTTTCTGAACAGCGCTCGGGGGGGGGGGGGGGATCTTTGGTTACAAACCCGCCTAATTGGGGGAAGCGTGAAATGGGATACTCATGTACTTTACATAATGTACTCATAGGTCACAGGACACGACCGGAAACCTTTACGTCTGTCTTCTAGCGGGATGTTCATGAAATTTATGTTTTGAATAAATTCCAGAAATTTTCGGGGGTTGCACGAGTTTTTGCGACAAATTTTTAAACAATTTTTTTGGATATTGTTAGCAAAGTTTTACAAATTACAGGCCCTGATGGGATTTGCCAAAAGTCGATTTTCAATTAAAGGGAGCCCTCGCTTGTGTCTTTTTGGATTTTTAAAAAAATTTGACGATGTTTCTATTATCATATTTAAAAGTTTCTTATTTTTGAGGGGTGTCGGCACGCGTTATGAACTTTTTTGTGGAATTATTCCTAAAATTCTTTTTTTTGTCGTCCTTTTCTTGGCTTTAAAAGTCCATTTGATTGTCTTAAAAATATGCCAAAATGTTATAATAATCTGTGCCAGCAGCTCAGACATTGCCCAAACGATGTCACGCAAATTGGCATATTAAGAAAATGAACTTTTTGTAATTAGTATATTAGTTCCATTCAGCTTATAATAACGGGGCATGAGCTTGTGCCACAGATTCCGTTAAGACTAAATTTTTTTTTCAAAAATTCACGAATTCATTTATAACATGAAATTTGTTTAGCAATCAAAAATTTTACAAAATCCCATAAAAAAATGAAAATAGCCTTGTTTAACGAGTGCAGCACTATTGTATATAAACCTAATTTCTTTTTATGTAAACCCCAAAAACCTAATTGGCACTCCAGTCTTTGTGCCAAATCTAATTGGCTTTTCCTTTTTTGTGCCAAAATTCAATGCTTCACATAATTGGCATTATGTGCCAAAATTCAATTCCAATTCAGCGCCCCCACCATAATTAATGTAGACGGTTATGGCATTTTTGGGGGTTATCAGGCGCTGTGTGCTGTATGTAAATATCCAATTTCCGTGCGGAAATGCGTACACGACGCTATTGGACAATTATTTAATAGGCAATTTGTCACGCAAATAATTGGATGGCTGGGAATTTTGGGGGTGACGAAGTTTTTTTGTGAGAAAATTAATTACGACTTGCCATTGGCGTGTGGTTCCTACATAGTTGGCATTTATTTGTTTGCACAGAAATGCGCATTTCACCGAAGACATTTCGACAAAATAAAGACAATTTGGCAAAAATGGGTTGAATTAGAGCAAATTTTTGGCACCTACAAAACCCGAATCGTGCTTTTTAAGAACTTAGGTATTCAGGGTTTTAAACCCTATTTTCTGCTTTTTAGAAAAATTTCTTTAAGAAAATGCAATAAGATCATATTTTAAATTTTCTAGTCATGATCACTCTCATGTTTTTTGAAAGTTCAAAATTCTGAAATTTTGCAATTAATTTTTTTATTTTACTTTTTAAAAAATCCTTAAGAAAAATTCAATAAAAACAAAAAATTCACCTCTAACAATGATTTTGTTGGACCAAAAATGCACTAACTGACTGATAATTATTGTTAAAAATTTTTAATTTGATAGTTATGTATTTACATATATAAAATTTTTCAAAACACGATAAAGTAGTCCATTCACAGTTGTAGGAGTTTCAGGGAAATAAATTGACAAGTTTTTAGCCAATTTTTTTTTGCCCATTTATAACAGCTTTTTTCGGTTTTTAGCACCTATTATTTTGAGGGTTTCTGGAACTTATTTAGGTACCTAAAACGGAGTTTTTAGCAACTAAAAATCCGGGCTCCCTGCTGCTGAGTAAAAAAGCAATTAATTATCCAAAAATAATGTAGAAAATATGTAGTTTTCATAGTACAAAATGCCAATGCCAACAATTTTCGTGCCGTGTTAAGCGACATAAATGGGAGGGACAAGGAAAAACTGTGCCCCCCTCCCTATATGTAATATGTGCAAAAATATTTTTGTTTGTCAAGAGCTCACGAGAAATGAGTGTAGTGTATAAACGCGAAAACATTATGCCAAGCCAATGCCAAATTTAAATTTGTAAATGCGTCTTTCAATTTAAGATAAAGCAAACAGAGTTTGTTTTGAATTTTATGTGCTGGTGGACAAAATCAAAGTCAACCAAAAAACTTGGTCCAATGAATTTTGAATAGTTTTATTTATAAAAAATTAATTTTAATTGGGGTAACCGATTTTGGCTTGGATTTGTCCACAGAATTTTGTCATAAGCCATTTTATGATGAGAAAAAAATGCCTTTTTCATTTTAAATAAAGTAGGTAACCCGAAATAAAATAATGCAAACTTTTGTATGCTAAAATTACCTCCTAGTTTTGAATTCATTGAAATGTGAAAAAAAATTATGTTTTAAATTCAATATGAATTCAAGACGTCAAATCTGAGTTATAAATATAAATGTTATGGTTTTTTTGAATTCCAGACATATTTTAAATGAAAATGACGTTATATTAACATCAGTTAAATTCAACCTACGACACAATTGAAAATTAATTGCCCCCTGGGGCAAATACATATGATGTTTTGAACAAAATTTCAAATTCTGATAAATATATTATGTACAAAATATGGCGTCTCTAAATTTTCTACCATTAATAAAATTAATAAAAATATGTAAAATGGCAAAATGCCAAAAATTTAATTCGATTTAGGCGCCTTGAGCATTTACAAATTAATAAGCTAATCTTCAAAGCACCTTTTTGAAAAAAAGTATTTTTAATTAACCCTAGGGCAAAATTTTAAAAAAAACCAAAAGACAATGGAGATCAAAACAGGAAAAGCGTTCTTCCTTTGAGGTCGGATTAGTAGTAATTCATTGGATTAGACGTAAGAATTAAATGGGACAAGAAATGTTATAATAATTTAAAAATAAAAAAATCTATCTAAAAATTTACAAAAAAAAAAAATGCTTATTGAGCCAGCCCGGCCTGCACCTTGGATTTAGGCCGTGGGTTCTAGCAAAAATTTACAATTTTTTCAAAATGACGGGGTTTTATGTAAATGTTTATGTTTCAGATAAAATTAGCATAGAATCAATTTTCCTTTTCCATTCATTTTATGGAAGGCATTTTCTCTGAAAATTAAAGGCAAGGCCCCGAGGGTAAATGCCGTGCCATTCCACGCCAGAGAAAAGCTGATTAAACAAGCGGAACAAAAAGCGTCTTAATGATTAATGGAGAATTCATTATGCTAATTTAGGCTTGCTTTTTGTCACCATCACAATTTTCCACAAAACAATCCACGCCAGCTGCGTATTTGTCACTATTTTAATGACTTTTTATGGACAATTATGGGGGCTCAATTAGTAACTCAATGTGGAACTTTTTTTGTTTGTTAAAAATCACAGAAATAATTTAAGAAATGGTTTATTTTAAATTTTTTTATATTTAAGTTGCCGTATTCATTTAAAAAACATTGGCATAAGAAATAACAACCTAGGTCCAATAATTTATTAAATTGGTTACATTTGTGGAACAAATTTGAAAAACGTATAATGCAAGAGAAATTTGTTTAAAAAAAACAGTGGAAATATTCAATTATTGGTCAGCCAATCACTTAGTCCTACATACAAATGATTTGATCGGGAATCTGTTCCCAATCAACGGCTAGTTCAATTTCCTACCGAATCATCATTAAATGGTACAGACCAGGGATGAAGCCGGATGCCAACGGAATTCCGGCTCTCAAAAAATGTCCAGAATTCCGGCTCTCGAAAAATGTCCGGAATCCGGAATTCCGGCTTTCAAAAAATGTCCGGAATCCGGAATTCCGGCCCTCAAAAAATGTCCGGAATTCCGGCTCTCGAAAAATGTCCGGAATCCGGAATTCCGGCTTTCAAAAAATGTCCGGAATCCGGAATTCCGGCTCTCAAAAAATGTCCGAAATCCAGCATCCGGAATTCCGGCTCTCAAAAAATGTCCGAAATCCAGCATCCGGAATTCCGGCTCTCAAAAAATGTCCGAAATCCAGCATCCGGAATTCCGGCTCTCAAAAAATGTCCGAAATCCAGCATCCGGAATTCCGGCTCTCAAAAAATGTCCGAAATCCAGCATCCGGAATTCCGGCTCTCAAAAAATGTCCGAAATCCAGCATCCGGAATTCCGGCTCTCAAAAAATGTCCGAAATCCAGCATCCGGAATTCCGGCTCTCAAAAAATGTTCCGAATCCGGCATTCGGAATTCCGGCTCTCAAAAAATGTCCGGCATCCGGAATTCCGGCTCTCAAAAAATGTCCGGAAATCCGGAATCCGGTTACATCCCGGGCTACCCCGACTCTGATTGATCATCAGCAAAGGAATCTCCTCATACACGCTTCCTGGTCCACATTGACAAGAAACATTCGCAGGAACAGATGCAGCGGTGCAGCACCGGTGTACATGTCGGTGTGCATGAGTGCAAAACGGCCTTGGCGTAGCAAACGGTCCAATGTGTGGAAGAACAGTTGATGGGTGTACTTTTCCAATAGAAAGGTCGGATCATGGACCTCAAAATTAACAATTTACTGGAATTCGATTACACAATATTGCCAAAGTTGGGAATTTACGCAGATTTTTTCGATCCCGCCCGGTCAAAAGCTGGCTTTTTTGCATTGAAAAAAACAGGATTTAAAAGTTTTAAATTTTATTATTTTTTAAAAATTCCTTGAAAGTAATTTAACTTAAATCTCTTAAACTAAAAAACCAAATTTTAAAAAAAAGTAAATAAATTAATAAATTTACCTCAATGTTCAGCTGGCAGATGGCCACCGGAAACTTATCGTAGTGATCTGTGTAAAAATTCAAAATTTCCAATTAATCATATTAGAGCTATGTGTTTTTATATAGTTTATCATAAGAGAAAATCCTAAAATAGCATTTATTTTAAAAAATTGACCTTTTAGCACATATCAAAATTGTGAGAAGGGATTAATAAAGAATGGACATTTGAAAGTTTAAAGCATAAATTGACTAAAGTTGGTCAGTTTTTAGCACATATTTTAGTGCATAGTTTGGGCTTTTTTGACTTTTTGCATATATTTTAGGACTTTTTATCACTATATGTAAATATTTTAGGTACCAATTAATCTCAATCAATAAGCACTAAACCATTTAATACAAAACCAAATCATTGTCACCTAATTAAACTATGATCCCCAATTTCAAATCAATCACATTGCCAATTTTGATCGTGATTGATTGGGCGGGAATGAATTGACTTCAATTACCGACCGGTCAACTGTTCCAAAATGCCAAATTCGGCGCCCTCAATGTCGATCAGCAGCAAATCCACCAAATTTTGTCGTCCACCCAAATGATTGTTCAAAAAGTCCACAATGCCAATTTGGGAGAGTAGTTTACGCTCAACGATTTTGGTTATCAGCACATCTATGAGGAGAAAGTGATTTTCAGGATTTAATCGGAGTAGCATGAAATTTTATTTTAAATAAATTAGTTGTTTCTACGGGACTTTTTGAAGGTTTTACCGAAATTTTTAAAACTGCATTGATTTTTTTTAAGAACCAGCTGAATTTGATATTACGCCTTCCGGTACCGTTTTGGTTTTTATTGACCGAATAGTAATTGAGCTTCCGGAATCGTTAATTTTAACTGAAATATAAAATTCTGTGGTTTTCTTATACGGAACTCTTCAGTTTTAAGCCTTCCGGAATCGATAAAAAGTTGCTAACTAAATTAACTTAGGCTTCCTGAAGTGATAAAAAAAATTTTCCCGATTGATTTGTCGTCCGGAATATAGGATTAAATTAAGCCTTCCAAAAACATTAAATTAAATTTAAGCGTTTGAATTTTCCCAAATCACAAAAAAGTCAATTTTTAGGGGTGCATTTTTGAAAATTTTTAAAAAGTCGATCTTTAGGGGGAATTTTTCGTTTTTATTGCATTTTTGTTAAGGAATTATGGATAAAAATGGCAAAAATGCCAAAATATGCACGTAAAATATGCACATGGAAAAGCGTTCTAAACGCTTCAAACCAAGCTGAGAACACGTTTTTCGTGCGTTTCAGACCGTTCCCAGTTCAGGAAGAAAATATGTTTGTGCATATAAATGCCATTCCTAATCACTTTTTTGGTATATCAATCAATAAGCTTTGCTAGTTTTCTGCCTCTGTATTTACTAGGGATGCACGAGAGTCTCGGTCTCGGTTCTCGATTCTCGGTAAATTACAATTCCCGAGCATCTCTATTATTTACCTTCCCCCCAAAAATTCACTGGCTGCTGCTCGGCCGTTTCACCGCCAACCGCCGCCTGCACAAAAGTGCCGCCAATCGCGCGCGTCAAGTTCTCGTTGACCATGGCTGCCGGATCGGCAGTGATCAGGCGACATTCCGGGAACATTTGGGTCAGATTCCGTTCTGCGTTCACCGTGTGGCCCACACCTAAAACATTTAATTATTTTTTGCATTACGGTTTTAAATTGCTTTTTGAGGGTTAGTGTCTCGTTGGTATTTTAATTTTGGGTTTTTTTTCTTACTTATTTTATGACATTTTTTACTATTAAACTGGCCAAGTGTGATGAAAGTGCATTGTCGAGCAACTTGTTGTGTAAAATTTGGTGAAAAAACAATGAAATATTTGTACTCTTCGCCATCCGATTGCAGTTTGATCACGTTCAGCTTATTCATCTGATCCTTCCAAATTCCCTAAATTTTTTTAATACTTGATTAAATAAAGTGCGTGCCTATTTTGGGGTCAAAAGTTACGACTTTCGGGAGGTTATATAGATCATTTTGCGCACATTGTAATGTTGTGGAATTAATGTCCATGTTCCATTCACGTCCAGCTGCCCGTCGGCGAGCAGTACCCGGACCAAACCACGTTGTTGTTGCTTAAGCGCATTTTGAAAGGTTGATGTTTTCATCAATGGGCAAGCTTTCGGTTTGTAAAACTGAAAATAAAAATTAAAGTTTTATTCTATTAAAATCCGAATCAATCAATTCAGGGCATTACGAATTTTTGTTGCACATTGTCATAATTATGCAGTACAACGATGGTGACTAGAACCAACATGGCAAAGCTGCTCAAGACGAAAAGCAACTTTGTAGACAAACAGCGCATACTGCTCCAACCTGCGATTGTAGCTTTGTACATAAATTTGACCTAACCGAAATTTTTGAAAAAAAAGCCAAGACCACAATAATTTTAATTTTGGATAATGTCTCCGCCCACAATCACCAACAATGTTTTTTCCGTAGTTGTACATTGTTGTCGTCGTCAAATCTCTGCACCAGTGGAGTGTATCGACACTTTGGGCTTGGCGAACTTTGTTGACCAACCGATAGCAGCATATTAATCGGCGCAGGGATTTGTATTGAATAATGAAATATTTGCAAAAAAATAATAATAAAAAAAGAAAATTATATTTAATCGTCACAATAATTTTGATCAATTTTCACTATTATTTTTGAATTTTATTATTGTTTATCATTACTTTTTAAGTCAAAAATGTTGTCCATTTTTGGAAAACGAAGTTTTTTTACTAAAAAAGGAATAATGATTACTTTTTCGCTTTTAGAAGTCAAAAATGTTGTCCATTTTTGTAAAACGAAATTTTTTTACTAAAAATGAAGGAATAATGATCACTTTTTCGCTTTTAGAAGTCAAAAATGTTGTCCATTTTTGTAAAACGAAATTTTTTACTAAAAAAAGGAATAATGATTACTTTTTCGCTTTTAGAAGTCAAAAATGTTGTCCATTTTTGTAAAACGAAATTTTTTTACTAAAAATGAAGGAATAATGATCTTTTTCGTTTTCGAAGTCAAAAATGTTGTCCATTTTTGGAAAACGAAGTTTTTTTACAATTCTAAAGCAATATATTTAGACAAAAAGTTAATTTTTTGTAAATTTGATTCTAAGTCTTTCTTATTTTTGCGGAACTCAAAAATGTGAAGAAGAGATCCGAAAAATAGTTAAAGAACAAAAAAAAAGGAATAATGATTACTTTTTCGCTTTTAGAAGTCAAAAATGTTGTCCATTTTTGTAAAACGAAATTTTTTTACTAAAAATGAAGGAATAATGATCTTTTTCGTTTTCGAAGTCAAAAATGTTGTCCATTTTTGGAAAACGAAGTTTTTTTACTAAAAAAAGGAATAATGATTACTTTTTCGCTTTTAGAAGTCAAAAATGTTGTCCATTTTTGGAAAATGAATTTTTTTACTAAAAATGAAGGAATAATGAAAAATCGGAACGTAATAACATTTCATTAAGCAGCTTTGGAATTTTGCGATCATAAAGTTTTTTTTGTATGCTTTTGTTGGAAGATGCAAATTTCAGATAGGGAATTCCATTCCGAAAATCCAATTAAATTACATAAGAAAAAACATTCCGATTCCCCCCGATTCCGCTTTCTGATGAGTCCTTTGAAGAATCGAATTCTCCTTCTTCAGAAGATGAGCTCAAAAATAGGGACGATGGTCATTCGTGGAGAGAAACATTTTATTTTTATCACTCTCAATTTGTTCAGTGCAAAAATTGAAAGGTACAGAATAACAACAAAAAAAATGTTGTATTAAATAATAGTCTTTCTCAAATTTATAAAATTAAAACTTTAGGCAAAACGATTTACCTATTTTGTTTGTTATCTTACACACAAATAAATAATATTTATTTCAGTGTCGAAATGTCCTGTGTCGAAATGTCCTGTGTCGAAATGTCCAGTGTCGAAACGTCCTGTCACGATCACGTTGTACCGTTAATGATTTTAATCCAATACAAAACGGAAAAACTCCCATAAAAATCACATAATTAGGGGTATATTTTTAAATCGTGTAAAACCAGTACTCCCGGTTTTCAGTTAGGCCGGTTTTACGACCCCCCCGGTTTTCGGTTTCAGTTTTAGGCCAAAATAGTTCGGGTTTTGGTTCGGTTAACCGACCGTGACCCACCCAAGATTCCGAGACATCAAAAAATTTCGGAAATCGGCATTCCGGGGTCTTAAAATTTTTCGCAAATCGGAATTCCGACCATCACTGGTACACACACGTATTCCTTTTTGTTTATATTTTTATTATTGTTGAAATTTGCGAATAATTCCCCTGCTGTTCTCGCATTAACTTAACGCTGTCTTTATTTTTTGAACTTTTTTTTCAAGCAAAGCTAGTCCAATAAGCCTCTTTTCAAAAAATATATACAATTAATTGGTTGACTTTCTCATAACAAAATATGGCTATTTTTTTAAACGAACAGAGCTTGGCAACTAAATTGGTTATCCAAGAGCAAAGGTTTTAAGTATGGTTGGTCCCCGTCCCCGAACCCCGACTTTTTTGAATTTTTCGGGGTTTTTGCAAAATTGGTTATTCAAGAGCGAAAGTTTTAAGCTTAAGGCAAATTTCTTTTTAATATTTTTGCCTAAACAAATTAAAAAACAAAATTTTTTTACACAACGAGTGAAAAGAAGAAAATTGGTAGTGATGCACGAGAGTCTCGGTCTCGAGTCTCGACTCGAGAAAAGTCTCGGGTTTTTTGGGTCTCGGTCTCGGTCTCGAGTCTCGGGTACTTGGTCTCGAAAATCGAGACTTTTTTGCACTGGTAAAGATGCCATTTTGGTGAGAAATCATTAAAGAATTATGTGCTTGAAAGATTTGAAAATACACAATTGAAAATTTAGAATCCTATAATACTTTGTCAACTTTCGGAATACAGTTTACGTATGGCGCAGTGGTTAAATTCTGTGTCGCTTACTCGATATTGTCGTCAGTTCTAGTCCCCCCAGTGAAATGAATTTTTCTTCATTTAAATTGATAATTAGATACTCCTTTTTACTGAATCTTAGTCAAACAACAAAAAAACATCACCCAGTAAACCTTATAAAAAGGCGATCTTTTTTTTGCAAATTTTTATGCATATTTTCACAATTAAATTCACTAAAGCTTCCATTTTTACCGCCATAAAAAGCTTCAAAAAATTACCACATTTCTAAATTTGGTAGCAAATCTCTCTACAAATCGAGTCAAAAATTCAAATTTTCTCGGCGGCGCCTATCGGCACCGCCGACCCCCCACCAAAAGTTAAGCAGAATTCGCAAAAAAAAAAAATTAATTTTTGAAAATTTCTTAACAAAAAAAAATGCAATAAAACCCCCGAAAATACACTCCTAAATTGAACTTTTTTTTAAATTCTTTTCCCGGCGGTTCCGATGGGCTGGACCATCGGACAAAAGCGTTCCAGAAATAAAAATGGGAATTTAAATTGTCGCGAAGTGTAAAAGTATTTATTTAAAATTTTTGGAGCTTAAAATAAAAAAATTTCAGTGAATTTCAAAAAAAATTTTCAAAAAAGTCTCGGTCTCGAGTCTCGACTCGAGAAAAGTCTCGGGTTTTTTGGGTCTCGGTCTCGGTCTCGAGTCTCGGGGTCAAGTCTCGGTCTCGGTCTCGAGTCTCGGGGTCAAGTCTCGGTCTCGGTCTCGAGTCTCGGGTCTCGGTAAATTTTGGGTCTCGTGCATCACTAAAAATTGGGCGCAGTGAGGCAGACAAAGCGAAGAAAGCGGAAGGAATCAGCTCAAGAAAGCGCGCATACGAAAAATCGTTTTTTCCATAAAAAATCGCCACCGGTTTCGCAATAAACACAAGAAAATGTCCTGTGGAAGTCACAACAAACCAATGCATTATTTATTTATTTAGTTTTAAAAAATTCAATAAATAACAACAATTTTCAATAATCCAATCCCAAAAAAGAATAACATCTTCACGTTGAGTGAGTCAATGGACACAATGTACGTTTACCTATTTTTAAAGGTTATTAATTTCTTCTTCAAATTGTTTTTTCCAATTACTTAGGCTTCCTGTTGAAATCTTTAACATTTCAGCAATAACGGCATCTGTCATTTTCGGGTTTTTTCTTTTAATTTTGGCATATTTCTTCAAAATTCCAATTTTTGTTGCATCAGAAATTTTGTTGCTGACAGAAAGGCCAAATTTGCGCTTCCAATAATAAATTGTTTTTCTACTAATGCCCAATTTTTTTGCAATTTTTTCATCGATTTCATGCTTTGAACCGCTTTTGATTTTTGCCTTCTTACATTTGCTTTTTATCTCATCAAATTGTTTCAAAATTTCACGTTTTTCTAACTCAGAAAACATTGATTTTGTTTCTTTTCTTAAACCCAATTCTTTGATCCATTTATACACTTTTGTGCGACCAACACCCAAACCATTTAATATTTTGTTTTCAATTTGAATATGTTCATTTCTGGAATATTTTCTCTTTTTTGTATATTCTTTTTTTGTTTCACGGAATTTTTGAATAATTTCCCATTTTTGTTGATCAGATTGAATTTTTTCACATTCATTGTACTCATTTTGCTGCTCATCAACACTTTGATCTTGATCAATTGAGTTATTTTGATCGGACAAATGTTTCTTAGAATTGTCCTGATCATAATCATCCGCTAATGGAGCTGAATTGTGTTCGTCTTCCGACCAATTTTCATCATAAATTTCATCAAATTTCTGTTTCAATATTTCATCAATATTTTTCTGATCAGAAATGTTTGGAGCTTGTCCGTCTTGAACTTCTTCTTTAACATGACGACAGTTCAATTCTTTTGAATCATTACTTTCATCGTCCCATCCTTTTCCAAATATTTCATCAAATGATTTGTAAAGTTTTGGTTCTTTTCCGCCATCGCCCACAGAATTAGCATTTTTGATTAAATATATTGTAAAGAATAAAATAATAATTAATAGGCAAACTTTCATTTTTTATTTTAGAATAAAGAAATTAATTATTTTGATTTTCGAAACCAAATTTTACACTAAACCCCGAAATTTTTTAGTTATTTATTAATATGATGTTTTTATTTGCGTTATTAATTGAATGCTTATTCACTACAATTAACTAACTATTTAAGTTATTCATTGAAAGATTAATAACAAATATTATTGAAAAGTGGCCAATGATGATTGGCAGATTATTTATTCTCTCCCCTCTTTCACTTAATTTATGCCATTCTTCAACACACTTAAGCCATTTTCTTCCCACAAACTATGAAATCGATGAGATTTTGCACAAAATTTGGCTTTTCTATCGCAATAAAATTTCGTTTTGTATAAACTATAAATCTGAGCATAAAATAACGTTGAAATATATGGAAAAGGTTGGGACGCGGAGGAGCCGGAATTTACAGAAACCAAAGAATGGCATAAAAAGGAAACACAGAGAACAGAAGTTGAGAATAAATCAACTGATCAGCCCAATCCAAATGAACAAAGCTTTTCTGATCATTATGAAAGTTTTGTCAATAGAATTATAAAAGAAAGATTTGATGAAATGTTTGATGAAAATTGGTCGGAAGAAGATAATGAATTTATTGAAGAAGTTGAAGTGTAATTTATTTTCTGGCATATGATATGAAAGTGTAATCCGCGCATATCCGTATATTTGAGTAGCAATGTTTTTATAATAATTTTAATTTTTGTCGAGGGCAGGGCGGTGGTCTTCCTTACTTTTTGGCAAAATTTCAATCCTTTTTACAATAAGTCTCTAAGTAAATCAATGGCCTAGTGGTTTTTTATTAAATTTCAAATATTTTTAAATTAAAATGAGTGCAAAAAAGGAATTTTAAAAAAAAATTTATCTCAGTATTTTTTAAATTTTGGTTAAAAATCTCTTAATTGATTCAAAATTTTAAATTTTTTGCGACGGCGCCTGCCGGCCCTGTCGGGGGTGGCAGATGAGTTGATCACTGTTTGTTTCGTCATAGGACCCCAACCCGAATTCGAACAATTTTTCAAAAATTCAAAAATTTTCGAAAAATCAATTTCGCCTCAAAATCTTCTAAAAGCATGAATTCAATCTCTACTTGCCTTTTTGTTGTAATTTTTTTGGGTGATCCTAATTACTTTACAAATTTCCCCGTACGGGAAACACGGGATTTGCGCCCCGTTAAAATTGAAATTCCTGTTCCCGGAAATATTCGCCCGATTTTTGGATCAAGGACTTAACAGAAAAATTTGCCTAAATCTAAGGACGCTCAAAAATGTATTTATACGAACAGAAAACGCAGTTGATTCTTGATCAAATGGTTTATATGAAAATGGTTGGTGGCCAAGCTCCTCCTTGAGAAGTTTCATCGACAATGGACTAAGAACACCGGTTCTTCCAGTTTTAAGTTAAAAAGCAACCGTTTAAACTTTAATCAGTGCCCAGGGTGTAAAGTAAATATTGGAGCAATTTTGTGCTAAATATTCGGGAATCTGTGGGAATCATAACAAACAGATACTCATTATTTATATTTAATTCTTTTAATAAAATCAAAGAACAAAAAATTCAATCCCGAAATAACAACAATTTTCAAATAATACGATCCTAAACAATAATAACATCATCAAGAGCTTACAAAGTCCGTATATTTTCAAAGGTTCTTAATTTCTTTTTTAAATTGAGCTTTCCATCTATTTAAGCTTCTCATTGAGATTTTCAACAAATCAGCAATGTCCAAATCACTCATTTTTGGATTCTTTCCTTTTATTTTGGCATATTTCATTAAAATTCCAATTTTTGTTCCATCAGAAATTTTATTGCTGACAGAAAGGCCAAATTTGCGCTTCCAATAATAAATTGTGCTGAAACAAACGCCGAATTTTTTTGCAATTTTTCCATCGATTTCATGCTTTGAAATGTTTTGGAGTTTCGCCTTTTTACATTTTCTTTTTATCTGATCAAATTGTTTCAAAATTTGACGTTTTTCGAACTCAGAAAATTTTGACTTTGTTTCTTTGTTTAGACCCAATTTTTTGATCCATTTATAAATTGTTGTGCGACTAACCCCCAAACTATTTGATATTTTTATCTCAATTTGAACCCATTCATTTTTGGAATATTTTCTATTTTTCTTATAATTTTCTTTCATTTCACGGAATTTTTGAATAATTTCACGTTTTTGCTGATCAGTCTTAATTTTTTCACATTCATTGGACTCATTTTGCTTTTCATCAACACTTTGATCTTGATCTGGCGCTGAATTGTCTTCGTCTTCCGACCAATTTTCAGCATAAATTTCATCAAATTTCTGTTTCAATATTTCATCAATATTTTTCTGATCAGAAGTGATTGGAGCTTGACCGTCTTGAACTTCTTCTTTAACATGACGAAAGTTCAAATCTTTTGAATCATTACTTTCATCGTCCCATACTTTTCCAAATATTTCATCAAATGATTTGTAAAGTTTTGGTTCTTTTCCGCCATCGCCCACAGAATTAGCATTTTTGATTAAATATATTGTAAAGAATAAAATAATAATTAATAGGCAAACTTTCATTTTTTATTGACTAAAATATAAGAAAGAAATTAAATATTTATTTCAAATATATTTTTCTAATTTTTTAGTTAATAGTTTGGGAAACATCTGCCAAAATTAATTGCGTTCAAACTACAATTAACTATTTATTTGATTTATTTTTATAGGAAATGAGGAAAATCAAATTGATTGGCATATTATTTCCACCAATTTATTCTCCCCCCTCAAATTCTTTTTGGCAAAAATTATGTGAATGCACCCCGCGTCACTCTCTCTCAACCAAAGACATTCATCCTATTTCGGAAAAATTTGGATAAATAAATATATGTAAAGTAACAAAGTTAGGCTACTAGGTCGTGTCATAAAAAGTAGAGTACGGACCAAACAAATAATTTTACAAAAAAAAAACCCAAATATTTGTACAAAAAATTGGACCCCAAATTTTTGGTTTTGTTTGGTTGTTCAAATTGGGGCTCAACCCAAAAAAAAACCAAAACCCAAAAAAAACCAAAAAACAAAAAATGACCAAAATTTTGTACAAATATTTGTATACTCCTATCTGAGTAGAACACTTAGTTACGTAAACGGTTTCTGTAGCTTAGCAACTACCTATATTTAATTATCAACCAAAATAATAACAGTTGTTATATTTGTTTTTCATTGATAGAAAAATACAACCCGATGTTTGCAATGTTTACAATGTTGTATTCTGACACAGCTCAGACCGATGAACGTGATCTGATTGATAATAATCATTCTGTCAGATCAAATTGGCTGATCAACACCAAAATCAAACTGATCAGGAAAGCAATGCTTCAACTCTTTTTCTCCTCCGCCAGAACAATCAATGCTTGTGAAAGCGTGTCATGCGCCGTGCCTCCTCGTGCACGTCCATTTCCGCCTTGAAATCGTTGAGTTCGCGCCGTATTTGTGCCTTCTGTTCCACGGTCAGACGCGCCCATGGCTTGTCTCCGCGTCGGTCGTACTGCTCCGCCTCGCCGATCTCCACAAACTCGCTGAACTTGATCATACGGGCACGCAATTCCTCGAAAGCTGCGTGACTTAACTGTAATAAAAAAATGTTTTGATAAAACTATTTAAAGGATTTAATGTATTTAAAAAAAAAATTCGAAAATGGCAAAATAGGCACCTGGCACTAAACCCCTAAAATAGGCATGTCGAACCCTACTCATCATAGCTTATACGCAAAAAACAACAGATCTATGCCTAAAAATCCGCTCCCTATTAATATTAAACTCAATTTAAAATAAGTTTAAACCAAAATTAAAAGAATTGAATTGTAAACTTTCAATACAACGATTTTGAGATTTTTCAAAAATATATCCACCTTTTTGATCAGAATCCTTCGCCTCAGCAGCTTAGAACCGTCGGCTTTGGTCGTTGCATATGATGCGGACGCCATGTCCTCCTCCACTTCGTCGCTGCTGCACACTTTCTTCAAAATGCTGCGACGGTTTACGGTAGACGATTCTGAGCGGGGCATACTGTAGGCGGTGATTGTCGGACTGTTACCGTCAGTCGGTGATGTTCGATGTGAGCCGCTTGCCAATTTTCTGCAAAAAAAAAAGATTGGAGATTTAAGAATTTAAAAATAGGAATTTGCATTTTTTAAATAAAAAGATTGAGAAACGTTGAGTAAAAAATACCCAATAAGAACATTAACAGTTAAAATGCTAAATTTGTCTATTCATTTGCTATTTAAGCGTAAAAGAAAACCCTACACTAATTGAGACTAAAGGCTAAAAGAGGTGGGACGAAAATTTCAAAAGAATCCCCCCCCATTCACCGAATTTATCTTTATTTTAATTAAAAATTTCATTTTTAATTTTAATAAATCAACAAAAATTTACTTTAAATTCTCGATGGTCCAACTGCGCCTGGCGGATGTAAAGCGATAAGTTTTTGAAGTTGAGCTGGACGACAATGTCGGGGAGTCCATGATCATTTTAGTTATTTAACAATACGACAAATTATCTTCGTCTAAAAGTGACTACAGTAAGTGATCATTTTTGTGTTTTACAGTATGACAAATGCTTAGTTGGCTTCTCATTTTGATATTTTACAGTATGACAAATGCTTAGTTGGCTTCTCATTTTGATATTTTACAGTAAGACGAAAACCTGCCTCACTTTTAGTTAGCTAAAAAATGAATAGAGTAGCTCGTAAAATTTACACAATTTTGGCCAGCAGAATCAAATCATAAACAAATTTACTTTGGGCACATGGCCAAATTTTGAAAATTTAAACTGAATGGAATAACCAATCTTCTCCCTCTCTCTTATAAAAGGAGCTAGAAATAATTTGGATGCCAATGAGCCAAGTTGTAAACACCGGGGACCAAAAATACGCTTTGCTTTGTGGACGGATGATGTGCCAATGCATCACGAGCAAATGTTAAGCTGAATGGCACTCTCTCCATCCATACTCCCACTCCATTAACGATGGAATGCCGGATTTGGAATAGGCAAAATGCGCACGGGACCAAAGCATGTTGGGTTCCATTTTCGAATTGTAAGCGCGCGCGCGATTGGCATTTTTGTCGACGTCAGCAATGCCAAATTACCACCGAGGGATTTGCATTTGCCAAATCCGGGAGGCAAATTTGGCCAGAAGGATTATTTGGTATATGGAAAGCTGAAGAGATTGGTGTTGGATTTTAACGGATGTTTAATCCAAAAAAATTGAGCCCATTGTAATAAAGTGTCAAACACCAAGTCGGCACAAAATGCCAACGTTTTTAGCACAAATGGGCCGAGTTTGTTCAGGTGGAATAGGCAAAAGATTAAAAGCGTCAACCGGTTATGGAATGAATTTTGGAATGTTCGGGGGTCGAGGACGCCCAAATTTCGGGGTTTGGGACAACCTTCAAAAATTCCAAATTTTTTCGAGGACGCCTATCGGCACCGCCGACCAACCTTCTAAAAAACCCTGTATTCCTGACAACTTTTCATAAAAAATGTTAAAAATTCTCCCGACGGCGCCGTCGAACTCACCAATTGTATATCGGAATTAAACGCAACTCGTATCAAAAAGAGCTCGAAACATTTTTGGGTGTTCCCGTTCCCGTGGGATCCCGTGAAAAATCAACGGAATTTTTACGGCAATTCGGTTTGGGATTTCCGCCTGGTTGTGTTTTGAAATTCCCGTTCCCAGAAAATTTTATTTCACCGGAGATTGTAAAGAGAATAATAAAGAAAATTAAAAAATATATATTTGTGTATTTTTTTTTGCAAAATCAAGGCTCACGGATCACGCCATCACGACCTTTTTGGAGCTCCGTTCATGGATCACGGCTCACGGACTTTTTTTATCATCCTCGTCTGTGATCACTTTTTCTAATTACATCAAGCCTTGATTTCTACCGAAAATTTAATAAAAATACCTAATGTTGTTGAATGCCTTAAATTGGTTTTCAGCATCTGGCCACAACTGCATATGTATGTCTAAGTGGTTTCTTGATCAACTGCGTTTGTATTTTTTGCCCGAACAAATCTTTTCCAACAATTTCTTGTTCCGCTCAACAATTTGTGCCTTTCGCCACATGTAAGCCAAAAATTCACTGTAACAAGTAGAGTTGGCCGGGACCGGGACTGGTACTGAAGTCTCCAATTTTGGGACTGAATTTCCCTTTTGACCATGAGTCCCGGTTTTTTTTGACCGGGATGCTAATTCTGTGGGCGAACGCTGACAAAGGCCAAAACTTTACAAATCATTTGATGAAATATTTGGAAAAGGCTGGGATGATGAAAGCAATAATTCAAAAGAGTTGAACTGTCGTCATGTTAAAGAAGAAGTTCAAGACGGACAAGCTCCAATCACTTCTGATCAGAAAAATATTAAAGAAATATTGAAACAGAAATTTGATGAAATTTATGATGAAAATTGGTCGGAAGATGAAAACAATTCAGCGTCATCACCGGATGATCTTGATCAAAACAATTCTAAGAAACATTTGTCTGATCAAAATAACTCCACTGATCAAGATGAGAGTGACAATAAATGTGAAAAAATTGAGGCTTATCAGCAAAAACGTGAAATTATTCAAAAATTCCGAGAAATAAAAGAATATTATCGGGGAAAAAAACAAACGCGGTCACTCAAACAAAGAATGGGTTCAAATTGACACAAAAATATCGAATGGTTTGGGTGTTGGTCGCACAAAATTGTATAAATGGTTCAAAGAATTGGGCTTAAGTCAAGAAACAAAGTTTAAATCAAAGTTTTCAGAGTTTGAAAAACGTCAAATTTTAAAACAATTTGATGAAATAAAAAGCAAATGTAAAAAGGCAAAACTCAAAAATTTTTAAAAAAATGAACTTAATGAGAAAATTGCAAAAAAATTGGGCGTTTGTTTTAGCACAATTTATTATTGGAAGCGCGAATTTGGCCTTTCTGTCAGCAATAAAATTTCTGAAGCAACAAAAATTGAAATCGATATGAGCTAAAAACTGGGGGAAAAAACGGTAAAACCCTCCGGTCCCTTATGAAATTTTGAGGACGAGCAATTACGGTTAAGAAAATTCGTAACCATACGCATGCTTGGGTTTTATGTCGAGAATTTTGAGTCTCAAATCTCAAATTTTGGATCATCCGGGCAACCCAATTGTTGTAAAAACACTAAAATTTAAAAATAAATGATTAGGACGCAATTCATCAAAAGTGCACTTTCTTAATGGGTTTATGTCGTCAATCTTATAAAAAACATACTATTTTTGCAAAAGTGTCAAACATTAAGCGGAAATGCATTAAATGAGAAGGAACTAAATTTCCAATAGGAGCAAATGATTATGAACTCTTAACACACCAGCTGAATGCCTATTTCCAAGTACGTTCTTGGAAATAAGTACCCTTCTGTTAAATTTCAAGTACGAGGGGGGATCGTCAAGTGTACTTGGCATTAGAAAATGGTTTTGCTTATGATTAAATTTGGTTTAAAAATTTTTGTGTTTTTGTTTCGTTTCGTACGAACCACGTTCCGCGAACAGGAATTTCAAATTTAACGGGATGGGAATCCCGTGTTCGTACGAAGAAATTTGTAAAATATTTAGGAATTTTGAAAAAATATGCCAAAATAAAAGGGAAGAATCAAAATGAGTGATTGTGGCATTGCTGATTTGTTGAAAATCTCAATAAATAGTTTAATTAGATAGAAAGCTCGATTTAGAAAAGAAATTAAGAACCTTTAAAATATTTCGGATCGGATTATTTGACAATTGTTGTCATCTAGGGTTTGAATTTTTCGTTTCTTTTAATTTCTTAAAAGTATGAATATGCGTTTGTTGTGACTGCCACAGAAATTTTTTTCAATATTTTTTTCTTTTCATACTACCCCTATCGAATACTTAGCACGAAATTGCTCCGATTTCTATAAAATTCTCTCTCATCTCAAAATGAAATAAATGTTTGGAACATTCCCTTATTTTTCCATTGACAAAACTTTAAAAATGATTTCATTTGGATTGGGCTGATCAGTTGATTTATTCTCAACTTCTTTTGTCTGTGTTTCCATTTGATGCCATTCTTTGGTTTCTGTAAATTCGGCACCTCCGCGTCTCAACCTTTTCCAAATATTTCAGCGTTATTTTATGCTCATATTTATAGTTTATACGAAAAGAAATTTTATTTTGTACAAAATCTCATCGATTTCATAGTTTGTGGGAAGCAAATGGCCTTTGTGTGTTGACGAATGGCATTAATTAGGTGAGAGAAGGGAGAGAATAAATAATCTGCCAATCAATTGGCCACTTTTTCAATAATATTTGTTATTAATCTTTCAATGAATAACTTAAATAGTTAGTTAATTGTAGTTTGAACAAGCATTCAATTAATAACGCAACTAAATTCATGAGATTAATAAATAACTTCAATATTTCTTTTTTTTTGCGTAAAATTTGATTGAAAAGCAAAATATTTAATTTATTCTAAAATAAAAAATGAAATGTCGTCTATTAATTATTATTTCATTCTTTGCAATCAATTTGATCAAAAATGCTAATTCTGTGGGCGATGGCGGAGAAGAATCAAAACTTTACAAATCATTTGATGAAATTTTTGGAAAAGGATGGGACGATGAAAGTAACAATTCAAAAGAGTTGAACTGTCGTCATGTTAAAGAAGAAGTTCAAGACGGACAAGCTCCGATCACTTCTGATCAGAAAAATATTGATGAAATATTAAAACAGAAATTTGATGAAGTTTATGATGAAAATTGGTCGGAAGACGAAAACAATTCAACGCCAGATCAAGATCAAAGTGTTGATGAACTACAAAATGAGTCAAATGAATGTGAAAAAATTCAATCTGATCAGCAAAAACGTGAAATTATCCAAAAATTCCATGAAATGAAAGATAATTATCGGGAAAAGGGATATTCCAAAAATGAATGGAATCAAATTGAAAGAAAAATATCAAATAGTTTGGGGGTTAGTCGCCCAACAATTTATAAATGGTGCAAAGAATTGGGTTTAAGTCGCGAAAAGATTTCTGAGTTAGAAAAACGTCAAATTTTGAAACAATTTGATGAAATAAAAAGCAAATGTCAGAAGTCAAAATTCAAAAACATTTCAATGCGTGAACTCGATGAAAAAATTGCAAAAGAATTGGGCGTTTCTAAAACTACAATTTATGAATGGAAGCGCAAATTTGGCCTTTCTGCCAGAAATAAATCGGATGAAACAAAAATTGCAATTTTAAAGGAATATGCGAAAATAAAAGGAGAAAATCCGAAAATGAATGATTGTGGCATTGCTGATTTGTTGAAAATATCAGGAAGCAATTTATGTAAATGGAAAAAACAATTTCAAGATGAAATTAAGAACCTTTAAAAATATACGGACTTTGATCGAGATTTTTTGATTGCGGTCGGATCATGTTGAAATTTTTTTAAGGATGAATTTTCGTAATAATAAAAAAAATTGATACGAATCCATCCTCCATTTCGAACTACGCACCCAAATTTGAACAATTCATCTGTGCTTTACACACAAACAGACAAACATTTTCAATTAATAGCATACTTTAAGAAAAGCAAAAAATAACAACAAATTTAAATAATCCAATGCCAAAAAATAATAACATCTTCACGTTGCGTCAAAGGCCTCAAAGTCCGTATATTTTCAAAGGTTGTCAATTTCATCTTTAAATTGTTTTTTCCATGTACTTAGACTTCTTCTTGAGATTTTCAACATTTCAGCAATAACGGCATCACTCATTTTCGGATTGTTCCCTTTCATTTCGGCATATTTGTTCAAAATTCCAATTTTTGTTGCATCAGAAATATTGTTGCTGACAGAAAGGCCAAAATCGCGCTTCCAATAATAAATTGTGCTAAAACAAACGCCCAATTTTTTTGCAATTTGATTATTAAGTTCATGAATTGAAATGTTTTTCAGTTTTGTCTTCAAACATTCGCTTTTTATTTCATCAAATTGTTTCAAAATTTCACGTTTTTCGAACTCAGAAAACTTTGACTTTGTTTCGTTTTTTAGACCCAATTCTTTCTTCCATTTATAAATTGTTGTGCGACTAACACCCAAACTATTTGATATTTTGTTTTCAATTTGAATATGTTCATTGGCGGAATATTTTCTTTTTTGAGTATATTCTTCTTTCAATTCACGGAACTTTTGAATAATTTCCCATTTTTGTTGATCAGACTCAATTTTTTTAGATTTATTGGACTTATTTTGTTGTTCCTCAGCACTTTGATCTTGATCAGTTGAGATATTTTGATCAGACAAATGTTTCTTAAAATTGTTCTGATCATAATCATCCGCTAATGGAGCTGAATTGTTTTCGTTTTCCTCCCAATTTTCATCCTCATCTCCAATCTTTTTTTGATCAGAAATGTTTAGAGCTTGTTCGTCTTGATCTTCTTCTTTAACACGATCTGCCAATTGTTCATTAAACTCACCACTCTCCTCGCCCCACCATTCAAATTCATGTTTAATTTTGTCTTTTCCTAAATGTGTTATGATAGTAAAACTATCAAGGGGCTCACCTTCCACTTTAACTGCTCTATAATGTGGTTCATGCTCAACTTTTACAATTCTTTTTAGTGCAGATTCGTCCTGCCATTTTCCATCAAATTGCTCCTCGTGTGGTTCAACCTTAAATTAGTTAATTTAAATTCCCGGATAAAAAAAACAAAAACCCATAAATAAAACAAAATTTTGGGAATTTATATGGCAAACTTTGATTTTTGGCTGATATTTAATCGTATTGTTGTTTGTTTGAGGTTGATTTGTCTCCCAAAGTTCTTCAAATAAATCGTTTGGAAATGTTAAAACATAATTTATTAAACAAATTATTGGTAGAATTTTCAATATCATAATCAAATATGTGCTTAAATATAATAAAACATTTTCTTATTTTTATTAGAATTATTTAAGATTAGAAAAAGAACTTCAAATTTGTGCTTTTGACGAATAACAGAAAATAATTTTCATAAGCCCATACGCGCACAAAGCATGCTCTAAAAATTTGGACTACTGTATGTCAAAACCATAAACAAACTTTGGGTTTGAACATGAAGGCAAGTGCAAAAGCTATTGTCACAATCTTCGCGCTTTTTCCTACGATTTATGTAGCATAAATCATGATTATAACAACAACGATCAACTAATTAGGGAAATTAGAGATAAAGGCAATGCCTCATTAATCTCATTTAAAATTGCAAAGCCATATTATAAGAGCAACCAAGCAAGAGTCAAGTATTGAAGTCCCACAATAAGTGGGGAAAAGAATATTTCAATGGAGATTTAATTGATATTATATAAGCTACAATTGAAAGATTGACTAGCCTGATACACGTTGACACAAATAAAAGTGCAAATATCTACGCAAGTCTGATACAAATTGACACAAATAAAAGTGCAAATATCTATCTACTCATGGATCAATATTTTATTATTTCTTTTATTATTTTATTTAATATAATTAAATCTGTTTTATTTTATACATAAACAGAACACTTGTAGTTTTAAGGAAACGCCCCTTGCCTTTTTTACGAAACGACCAACGCTTGCCTTTTTTACTAAACGACCCAGCACGGGTCAAAACAAAGTAATTTCAAGTAACCAGTAAAAAGTAAATTAACAACATTTTTTAATATTAGAGACCAACATTTTGAAAATTGCCTGGTCTGTGATTCTGGAGCTGGTTGCGGGATTCCCGCGTTCAGATTATCCGGGGCACCCTGTTTATTCCATTTTGGCACTTTTTGGTATTTTAGTGCCTAATTCGAAGTTAAGACCAAAAAATCCGGAATTTTATTTTGCATTAATTTAAATAACAAAATTTCAAAAAACCTATCCAAGCAATAATAACATCTTGACGTTGGCCTACACGGTCCGTAAATTTTCAAAGGTTTTATTTTTTTATCAAAATCTTTCCCATTTACCTATATTGACTTGCTGTTTGATCAACAAATCAGCAAAGCCATTTTTTCGGGTTTTTCCCTTTTTTTGGAATATTTTCTTTAAAATTCCAATCTTTGATTGCAGTCCGTTGAATTAAAATAAGTTAATAACTTTTTTATTATTTATTTAAGATAAAACAATTTATTCTATTTTTAACTTCTCTCGGTGAATCATCCATACCATTCCGACCCCCCCACCCCCCCCCCCCCCCGCAAAGGTTTACACGATGGACTGATGTCGACGATTTCACAGTTTCCAATGATTCATCAATAAATAAACGCATTTATTTATAATTTATTTAGTGAAAATGGATTTTGCCAAATGCCTTCAGCTTTGGGCGCTTATTTGTATTTTCAATGCCTCGTTCTGCGCAGATAGGACTTCGGCCGAGAATTTTGTTTAGTGCTTCAACTTAAAACAATAATGTGAATTAAATAAAAATTTAGTGGCTTTGAACGGGTCAACAACCCCGCTGATGACCATTCGGTCCGTGTAAAACGCCAAAGAAACAGTGCTGGACTGGAAAACTTTTGGGATTTGAAAACGGGGGGCCTGGAATTGACTTTTGATGCTGCTAGAAATGTGCCGATATTGATAAACAAAAGATAAATGTGTAAGTTTATGTCAAATAATATTCACTTTTTTGTTGGTTGTTAGTCTGATCAACGCAACATTGATCAAAGAAACGGTGCCCGAATTGATCAAGCTGTACTTCAATGGTGGCGAAAATGACGAAGGGCGTACAATGATTTTTAAGATATGTGACGAACCGTGTAACGCAAGAACATTGGAGAAGGAGAAGTTGGCTAGGGGCAGAGAAGCCTGGTGCGAAAAAAGACGTGAATACATTGGCTTAAAAATTATGTTTACATGGCAATTATTAGGGATGCTACTTTTAGGTAAATACCTATTTTTTCTGCGAGCTTGGCACGCTGAGTTAAGCACGAAAAACACGTATTTCGACCTTTTTGTTACCTATTTTCAGGTTTTTGAATTTTTTAATATAATTCTGCTGAAAATGCCAAAATAAGCACCGAAAAATGGCAATTCCGATAGTTTTAAGCGGTCAACTCACTATCGTTAAATATGAATATTTTTTAAAAGCAGTCAAAATCGATGAATTTTAGGTCAAAAATGCCAAAATATGCTCAAAACCCCAAAATATGCTTTTATTTATAATCGCATTTTTTTGTTTGGTGTTTAAAAATTTTTGGTAAAAATTTTTACTTACCTATTTTGGTATCCATTTCACGGTTTTTGTACCTATTTGGTACCTATTTTGGCATTTTTTTCTCACCTATTTAGGTACCTATTTTCCAATTTTTCTACCTAAAAGTAGCATCCCTAGCAATTAGTCAATCAGGCATTTACATCGTTTCTTGAAATTAAAAAAATTCTAGAGAAAACAGCCGAGACTCCAAAAGGCACAAGCCTTTTCTCGACTCGAGACAGAGACTTTTCGAAAAATTTAACTTTAGGTTCAAAAAACTCGAGAAATTGATAATTTTAGCCGTGTTATTTATACCTTTTTTTACTAAAATAGATTACTTCGCATCCAAGCATGGCACTCGAAATGCATCGGAGGAGAATTTCTTGGACAGAGCATGGAAGGGTGGACTTTTGAGGACGGAGAAATGCCATTTGGGCGCTCGCCTTTGATCTTTTGGGCGAAATTACCCAGGGGCAAACTCGGAATTATCGGCTCGGGTGGCAAATGCGAGCTGCGCAGGTTCAATGCAACCAAAACGATCTTTTTATTCCTTAATTATAGAAAACATTTAGACAGGTGATGGACTGGAAAAGTGTTTGGAAAAAGAATGCGAAAACAGCAACCTCTACTTACCCCACGAATTCACCCAATCCATGGACTGAGCTAAGCAGGCGGACTCAAAGATGCTTATTTTCTCACTAAATTGAACTTTCCATCTATTTAAGCTTCTCATTGAGATTTTCGACATATCAGAAATGTCACAATTATACTCATTTTCGGATTCTTCACTTTTATTTTGGCGGCATATTGATGTTTTTTGTTAGAATAAAAATCACTCACAAATCAGATGATTAGGGCGAGGCAAAAATTCAATCTTTAAATAACAACAAATAATTCGATCCAAACGTTTTTTGGTGCAACTCAACGAGTTCAAGTTTGCAGAAAAACAGGCATGCCTAAAACCCGGGTCTCTAATCATAATATCTCAAGAATTTCGAAAATTTTACAAAGATTTTGACTATTTTTTATAATAAATAAAAATGGCCATCGATTGTGAATAGCCAAAATATATTTTATTAAAATAATGTATAGCTAACAGCGGGTTATTATGCGCACTAACCGCTAGGAAATACGATTAGGCTGAAATGCTTCAAAGTAGAGACCGGCTTTTTATGGGTTATGTTTTTTTGTTGAATAGGGAATTATAAGAGAAGCAGTTGAAAAATTTTAGAAATTAGAGCGCTTTTTTAGTCCATACAAATCAGGTATGGGCGCCGCCGACCTCAGAAAATTTCGGATCTCGGAAGTCAGAATTCCGGGGCCTAAAAATTTTTCGGAACTCGGAAGTCGGAATTTCGAGTTGCAAAAGTTGTTGGGAAAGATGAAAAAAGAGGAAACCCCGGCAATCAATGAAGAAGGAGGAAATGATTGGGGACGACCGGGGCAGTTGACTTCATTGGCATTGATTTGGCTGGGCTTTGGTCGTCTTAGAATATGTGTTTGTGTGTGCCGTTGCATTAACTGTTCCGGAGGCGGTCCCTCCCACCTTTTAGGCTGTTACCCAACACTTTTGGTCACCCCCCCCCCCCGCCCCAATCACTTCTGATCGGTTCCGGATCACGACCAACCAATCCTTTCCCCCACATTCCTACCCGAATCGGGGGAACTTTCCCCATATTCTGTAAGCCCTCCCTCCCCACGAATAAAGAACTGAAATTGACATTCGTGCTTGGGGAGGGCAGGCCAAACCCATCGGCCAGTTCCAGTATTCAGTTATAAAAAAAATAAAATAATATGCGAAAAGGCTTTAAATCTACTTAATTAAACGTTAAAAGAAGAACAAATTAAGTATTAAGCAAATTAATGCACTAAAATTGGCATTTTTTCAGTGCATTTTGGTGTTATTTTTTGGCATTTTTGGCATATTTAGGCTTTTTTGGTGCATATATATGCCCATATTTGGCGATTTTTGGTGCATATCGGTCCGATCCCTAAACATAACAAAAGTGCCGGCGCAAATGTCCCCGGAGCAAAATGTGCCGGCGCAAATGTCCCCGGAACAAATTTGCCGGCGCAAATGTCGCCGGCGCAAATGTCCCCGGAGCAAATTTGCCGGCGCAAATGTTTCCGGCGCAAATTTGCCGGCGCAAATGTGCCGGCGCAAATGTCCCCGGAGTAAATCCGTATTCAAATGCTAACTATCTGTAGATAAATCGCTACCATTTTTGCGAGAAATTCTTTAACACAAAATTATTGGCAAATTTTTGCAATCGAATTTTGCATTTAAATTATATAATTAAAGTGTAAATTCAGAAGTTGTTTTTTGCCTAAATAAATGGCAAAGTTTTTGATTTTAGTTTGTGACATTCATTGTAACAAATTCGCTCGAAAAAGCCGAATCCGTACAATAACCAGGACATGGTCTTATGTCAGGTGGAGAGATTTTGAAGAATTTAATGCCCTGGGGCCATGGATTAAAAAAAAAGTCTTAAGGGTTTCCTCTTCCGACATTTGGCGTGAAGTGGAGGTGCTGAAGAAAGCGCCATTCATTAGCCCAAACGGGACATCTACTTTTTGCTGCTGCGCGTACTGCTCGACAAGCGTACGCCGGTGGATGGCAGAGGCGGGAGGCGCGCCAACGCATGGCAGAGGCGGGAGGCGCGCCAACGCATGGCAGAGGCGGGAGGCGCGCCAACGCATGGCAGAGGCGGGAGGCGCGCCAACGCATGGCAGAGGCGGGAGGCGCGCCAACGCATGGCAGAGGCGGGAGGCGCGCCAACGCATGGCAGAGGCGGGAGGCGCGCCAACGCATGGCAGAGGCGGGAGGCGCGCCAACGCATGGCAGAGGCGGGAGGCGCGCCAACGCATGGCAGAGGCGGGAGGCGCGCCAACGCATGGCAGAGGCGGGAGGCGCGTCAGCGTATGGCAGAGGCGGGAGGCGCGTCAGCGTATGGCAGAGGCGGGAGGCGCGTCAGCGTATGGCAGAGGCGGGAGGCGCGTCAGCGTATGGCGATGCGCGCCTGCAGCAGGCTTCGGTCGTGCAGCGGCGCCAGGCTTATGCAAGCCTGCTGCACGCCGGCATCCCTCGATGCCCACAGGGTCCACCTGGGCCGCCCGGTGAACTGGGGCCGGTTGGCGAGTTTGGAGCCGGTGAGCAGCCGTTTTATAAACAAACAATTTCAGAAATAAATTTTTTATTTTTTATTTTTTGCTAATTTTTAGAGGGGCTTCCCGGACGCCCAGGCCCAGAAGGCGCGCCTGGTGAGCAAGGGCCGAAAGGACCACCCGAATTGAAATGCTTTTTAGGAAAAAAGCGATAGATCAGCTGAATGTGAATTTTGATGGAATTATAAATATTGTTATGATGGTTTACAAATTATTTTGGTTAAAAAATATTGACTTAATTAAATTGAAAAATAAACGTTAACCCCCCCCCCCCCCCCACGAGGGGAGGGGTTTGTGAATATTTATTACTCTTTAAAATTTTTTTGCGATAAATTTAAAAATAATTAAATTTAAAAATTTGAATATTGAACGAAATTTTTTAACACAAAAATAATTGACAAATTTTTCCAAATCAAAGTTTCCGTTGAAATCATCAAATGTTTTTTTTTGAATTCGAGTGTGAAGGATTTTTTGAAAATTTTTTTCTTTGTTTTGTCAGAAAGTTTTGGCAAAAGTGGATATTATCCCAGACTAATTCTGATCATCCGGTTTCTAATCGAAGCGACCGGAAATTGTCATCATTTCCTCCATTTGTGATTAATAATTTTAGGGTTGGCAGAAATTTTGAAAATGATGGGCCTTATTGATTTTCCGAGTGACTCCAATTTATTTGGACTATTTATCATTTTCGTTATTTTATTTAATTTTGTGAATATTTATTATTCATTAAGCGAGAAATTCTTTAACACAAAATATTAATTCAGAAGTTGTTTTTGGTCAAAATAATGGAAGAGTTTTGTTTTTTAATTTTGGTGGCATTCTTCGTAACAAATTCACTGGACAAAGCCGAATCCGTACAATTAGAGGAATTGGAGGAATTGCCACTTCAAACATTTGACGAATTATTCGTAGATGAATGGTGGGACAAAGATGAAGCCGAAGATTTGAAAATGCCGGCGCCAACAAACTTTCGACAAAATGTCCATCACCAAATCGACCGGCAGAACACCCTAATTGAACCCAATTCAACTGATCACTCTGGACAAATTGAACCCAATTCAACTGATCACTCTGGACAAATTGAACCCAATTCAACTGATCACTCTGGACAAATTGAACCCAATTCAACTGATCAGCTTGGACAAATTGAACAAAATTCAACTGATCAGAATCCTCCTCTCACAAACTCTAATAATGCCAAAAATGGCAAAGAACTTATTGCGGAAGATGAGCGAAAACGTTCAATTGTTGGCAAGTTCCTTGCAATAAAAGACGAATTTAAGCAAAAAGGAAAATATTCAACAAAAGAATGGGCTCAAATTGAAAGGAAAATTTCTAAACATTTTAAAGTCAATCGCTCAAAAATATATGAATGGAAAAAAGAATTTGACCTACGTCGAATAAATCCAAAAAATGAGCGAAAATTTTTGGTAGAGAAATTGATCAAATGAAAGCCGAGTTACAGCGGAACGGATTCAAAAACTCTCAAAATGAATTAGATAAAACTGTTGCAAAAGAGTTGGGCCTTAATTTTACAACAATTTACGCTTGGAAACGTGAACTTGGCCAAACCAGTGAGTATTTCAAAACAAATTTTTGTTAATTTATTTATATTAATTAAAAATTCGTTTACAGCACCAAAAAAATATCACCACATCAAACAAAAGGAATTGATGAAACTTTATTATGAAATTAAAGGCAAAAAGGCTAAAATGAGTGACGAGGACATTACCAAAATGTTGAAAATTGGAAGACGCACTTTGTATAATTGGAAAAAACAATTCAAACGACAGCAATTGCAGCCAAATTCTGTCGATGGACATTCTGTGGAAGAGAATGCCGCGGCAAATGTTTAGGAAATTGATAACCCGAATTCGGGGAATATTTGATGAAACAACGGGCAATAATTTTCGACAAATTCAAAAAAAAAAAAAATTATAACTCTGAAAAATAAATAAACAAAAGAATTATTTCAAATGGGTATTTATTTATATAAATCATATTTTTTAATAATTATATCACCCCGAATCAATATTCCACATCTCATAATATTTTTTTAAAATAATCACCTATAAAATAACGATCGATTGTGAATAGCCCAAATGAAATATTTTAAATAATTTTTATGGCTAGGATTTTTAGGTTTGAAAAATCTCGAAATAGGTACCTTATGTGGAAAAAGTGCCAAAATAGCTAATAAAAATCGGGTTTATAAGGAAAAAATTAGTTCAAAAAAACAAAAAATAGCATTAAATTAAAAACTTGTTTTTTTCCATGGTAAAATTTTCAATCAGAAGGGCTGCTATTTTTAGGCAACAAAAATTGCAAAATGCGCCTAAAAAAGCACGAATTTTATGAAGGATCCTGACAAAAAAATGCAATCTATTTTATGTGCAAAAATCCCAAAATAGTTTTTTTTAGGTTCGGATAGGTGGGTTAAAACTAGTGTTCGGCACGGTACAGTAATACCGCGGTATTTTTCGGTATTACCGCGGTATTTTTTTCGGTATTTATACCGAAATAACGATACCGATAAAAATTGGAGATTTCGGTATTTTTTGGTATCGGTATTTTGAAAATGGTTTATATTTTTGATAATATTTTCCGTAGTGATGCACGAGAGTCTCGATCTCGAGTATCGACTCTAGAAAAGGTAAAAACTGGGGTTGGACAAGAACGGGTATCCGGAAGCGGGACAAGGACCGGTATCCGGGTGTTTGGGCAAATTATCCGGTCTCCGGGTGTCCAGGATCCGGAATACCCGGTTGGATCCGGGCGGGTTAAGCACCCCTAATGGTGGTATTTTTCGGAGTTTTTTTAATGGTGTTAGCGCTAGTAAAATTTTTAGATTTTGAGCGAAATTTTGCGATTTCCTATTAAAATTAAATAGAGAGATATGGGCTTCTATAATTTGTTTTTTATAATTAGTTACAAATTTCACGAAATAATTAGCTTTCTCAACAAAAATTGCTCAAATTGTGCTTTTGGGGAACAAGTCATCAAGAAAAATGAAATAAAAACCAAAAATGCAACCACTGCGCTATACGAGAATTTGATGAAAATGTTGGGCAAAAGATATTAAATTTTGGATTTCTAAAATATGATTTGTCATTATTAGGGCTGCGATCTTTATGGAAATCCATATTTTTTTGCGCACTCGGAACACGTATAAATGCCATAAATGGTGTTTTTAGCTTTGGTTAGAGCGTCTAGAGCCCATTTTATAATCCATATTTTCCATATTTTTCCATATTTTGCGATTTTTATCCATATTCCATATTTCTTCCATATTTCGCCATTTTTCAAAAAATTCTTTAACAAAAATGCAATAAAACAAAAAATGCCCCCCTAAGGATCGATTTTTTCAAAAAATACACCCCTAAAAAAGACTTTTTCGCGACTAAAAATTCAGCCACTAAAAAATGAAAATTTTTTATATTCTGCTTTTTTCAAAATTTTTCTCTGAAGTGCCTTTAATTTGCATATAAAATTTTTTATTTTTTTTATTACTTCAATTAGGAAATTTTGCCCATTTTTTGCTATATTTGAAATATTTTTTATCAATATTTTGTCCATATTTCGTCCATATTTTGCAATTTTTGCCCATATTTTGCGATTATTCATCCATATTTTATGGCCATATTTCGAGATTTTTTATCCATATAAATCGCAGCCCTAGTCATTATGTATTGTGAGGAAGTGAGTGATATTTAACTCAAAATTGTTCAAAAAGCAAAAATTACAACAAAAAACAAATAATGATCGAATCCTGCTTATTGAACGATTTTGGGAAAAAGATTCTTTTTCAAAAATTTAAATCATGGAATTGAAACTATTCATTTAAATGCTCCCTAAATTAGAGTTATCAATTTCCTGAACATTTGCCGCGGCATTCTCTTTCACAAAATGGCTTGCCTTTTTCCAATTACACAAAGTGTCTCTTCCAATTTTCAACCTTTTGGCAATGTCCCCAACACTCATTTTAGGATTTTGGTCCTTAATTTGATAATAACGTTTCATCAATTTCTTTTGTTGGTTGTGGGAATATTTATGTTGTGGTTCTGTAAAAGAATTTAATTACATATAAATAATAAAATAGTTTCAAACTACTCACTGGTTTGGCCAAATTCACGTTTCTAAGCGTAAATTGTTACAAAAGTGAGGCCCAACTCTTTTGCGACAGTTTCATCAATTTGATTTGAATAAGAGTTTTTGAATCCGGCCCGCTTTAACTCGGCTTTTCTCTGATCAAATTTCTCTACCAAAATTTTTCGCTCATTTTTTTCAGTGTACACTTTTCGACTTAGGCCAAATTCTTTTTTCCATTCATATACTTTGTTGCGACTGACTTTTAAATGTTTGGCAACTTTCCTTTCAATTTGAACCCATTCTTTTTTCGAATATTTTCCTTTTTGCTTCAATTCGTCTTTCATTTCGTGGAATTTGTCAACAATTTTAAGTTTTTCGTTTGTAAACATTTCTTTGATTATTTCGTTTTGTTCTTCGCTATTTTTGCATTATCAGAGTGATTAGACTCTGTAAGAGGAGGATTCTGATCACTTGAATTGTGTTCAATTTGTCCAAGCTGATCAATTGAATTGGGTTCAATTTGTCCAAGCTGATCAGTTGAATTGGGTTCAATTTGTCCAAGCTGATCAGTTGAATTGGGTTAAATTGTCCAAGCTGATCAGTTGCATTGGGTTCAATTTGTCCAATTTGGGTGTTCTGTCGGTCGATTTGGTGATGGACATTTTGTCCAAAGTTTGTTGGCGGCGTTTTCAAATATTCGGTTTCATCCTTGTCCCACCAGCCGTCTCCGAATATTTCATCAAATGATTTGAGTGGCGTTTCCTCCAATTTTACTTTTACGGATTCGGCTTTGTCCAGTGAATTTGTTGCAAAAAATGCCACCAAAATTATAAGCCAAAACTCTTCCATTTTATTTTGTTAAAATAATCTCTGAATTTAGGTACATTTAGGATATAAAATTAAAAAAACGTAAATTTAAAAGAATAATAAATATTCATAAAATAAAATAAAAAAATAAAATGGTGAATTTTTTAGCCCAAATAAACTGGAATCACTCACAAAGTCAATAATGTTGGCGATTATTTTCCAAATTTCTGCCAGCCTAAAATTATTGATTACAAAATGGAGGAAATTGTGACAATTTCCGGTCGCTTCTAATATTCCTGACATCTCATAAATATTTCCTAATCTTTTGAACCGTGACCAAATCAATATTCCTGACGTCTAATTTTGACTAATAATTTTATAAAACCCTTTAAAATTATTTCTTTTTATAAAACCAATTATTAATTGAGATTTTCAAATTAATTGGGTTTGGGTAAATTAATTAATGATAACATACAAACTAAATTGAGTTTTTCCAATTAAACTTTTGAGCCCAACTCCTTAATAAAGCCTATTTTTAAATCAACATTGTGATACATTAAATTAGGGTTCAGCCCGACCCCTCGGGGGCGGAAAAATCGGGGTGCTCGGGGTAGGCGCATCGCTTCTTGCGCATGATGGCTTTGAGTTTCAGTTCAAAAGGGATTCGGTAATGGTTGAGAAGATAGAATACTGGAACCTGGGTAAAGATAAATATTCATAAAATTAGGGAGATGTATATTTTGCCCATTTATTCTTCAGAGGCCGCCATAATGCAAAGGACGCATTCATGTGCACGCTCCATGGCATAAGAATCAAGGAGTTCGATTTAAATTAGGGTTAATAAGAAATGCGCAACATTCACACAACCATCTGTACGCGGTGCAGCCGAGGACTTGAAGCAGCGCGCGAGAGCTCCAAATCCAACGGGGACTAGAGAAGCTGTAGCCACGGCAGGGCTGCTCTAAATGAAGAAGTACGGGTTAATGCACCGTCAAGCAGTGCAAAGGCACAGACCTTTTGACGTAAGAGACGAAAAGTAGAAAGAACAGTTGGGGACAGAGGCATGGACAATGCAAATCCGCTTGAAATGGTCATTCCTCAACATTTGGAGCCTACCGTAGTTCTGAACGAAAACATTAACATCGCTGAGGCAACCGAGAAAGATCATTGTTTTTGCGACTCCGAGTGCTTTGAATATGCTCGAAAAATTATCACGCTGAGGTCGCGGTCGACGGACGGCACATTTGATTGCGTCCCTATTTATAGGGGACGGGCTCCAGCCCTGGCCCAATCTACTGCAGGCCGACGACGACGATGACCATGGTGATGATGATGATGATTGAAGATGAGGGGAAGACCATGAAGAAAAAGATTGAGGATTGATTACTCAACGTCCTCCTCATCCGGATTCGTCCTTTTAATGCATCCATCCCACGACACTCCGTGTCCGTTAGTCCTGGAGGTCCAACAACAACGACGACGACAACAACGACAACGATAATAAAAGATCGTCAGCAGCAGCTGAACGTGTTCCCTGGTTTGGGCATATCGCCTATCGCAATCGCATTGGAAAATGATATCGCTTATCGCATATCGCCGATCGATTTTTTTATGGCGCGATTCTCATTCCTGGTACCGACCGAACCTTCTGGCCGATCACTACTCATGACCACAGCCCCCTGACCTCGGCAAAAATGAATTTTGTCACTCAATGATGCCATCTTTAGGGGGTGTATGTTAACCACGCCCCCGAGTCGGGCATAGGGTTCGGAGATTAGGGTTTGCGGGGTTGGAAGTGTCTGGGTCGGGAAAACCCCGAAAAATGGCCTAAATTGGCGGGGTCTGGGACAGAGTGTCAACCCTAATTAGAAATAATTTGATATTGTTTTAAGCATAACAAAACAAAATTTACACCCGTAATTTTCGCACTTTTTAGGTCATAATAGTAGGGCCGGGATTTATATGGACTATAAAAAGTGAAATATTGACTTAAAATGTGAAATCAAGGGTAGACGTAACATGGATTCAGGTTCACGAATATTCTAAAATAATGCCTGCTTGGTGTTGGATTTTGGGTTAATAAACAATTTTGAAACGAATCTTGAGAATTAAATTTTCAAAATTTTCCTGCTCCTGTGGGATTCCTGTAAAAAATTTAACGGGGTTTTTACGGGAATCCCGTTTGAAATTCCTGTACTGAAATTTTTCCCCAAAAAAATAGTTTTTTTAGGAATTCTGCCCCATTTTTGCTTCAGACTCAGCAGCCCTTTTTAGTCCTATTTTAACTTTTTTCTGTGGGGGTGGGGAATGGTCGAAAAATTAAAATTTTTGATGAAATTTGTTAGGAAAAAATAATTTTTTTTTTGTGGGTTTTTGGAATTTAAACAGTTAAAAACATTTGTTTTTGCTGGATTTTAAAATTATCGCTATCGTGCGATATTTATTGCTTTGGGCATATCGCATATCGCTATCGCATTGGAAAATGGTTTTACCGCTAATCGCATATCGCTATCGCATTGGAAAATGGTTTTACCGCTAATCGCATATCGCTATCGCATTGGAAAATTTGATATCGCATATCGCCGATCGCTTTTTTTATGGCTCGATTCTCATCCCTGGTACCGACCGAACCTTCTGGCCGATCACTACTCATGACCGCAGCCCCCTGTCCTCGGCAAAAATAAATTTTGTCATTCAATGATGCCATCTTTAGGGGGTGTATGTTAACCACGCCCCCGAGTCGGGCATAGGGTTCGGAGATTAGGGTTTGCGGGGTTGGAAGTGTCTGGGTCGGGAAAACCCCGAAAAATGGCCTAAATTGGCGGGGTCTGGGACAGAGTGTCAACCCTAATTAGAAATAATTTGATATTGTTTTAAGCATAACAAAACAAAATTTACACCCGTAATTTTCGCACTTTTTAGGTCATAATAGTAGGGCCGGGATTTATATGGACTATAAAAAGTGAAATATTGACTTAAAATGTGAAATCAAGGGTAGACGTAACATGGATTCAGGTTCACGAATATTCTAAAATAATGCCTGCTTGGTGTTGGATTTTGGGTTAATAAACAATTTTGAAACGAATCTTGAGAATTCATTTTCAAAATTTTCCTGCTCCTGTGGGATTCCTGTAAAAAATTTAACGGGGTTTTTACGGGAATCTCGTTTGAAATTCCTGTACTGAGATTTTTCCCCAAAAAAATAGTTTTTATTAGGAATTCTGCCCCATTTTTGCTTCAGACTCAGCAGCCCTTTTTAGTCCTATTTTAACTTTTTTCTGTGGGGGTGGGGAATGGTCGAAAAATTAAAATTTTTGATGAAATTTGTTAGGAAAAAATAATTTGAAAACAAGGTCAGAAAAATTAGAAAAAGTCAAACTAATGGTATTTTGAAATTCTCCTGACATCTTTTGCAAGCCGGAATTCCGGTTCCCGCCTTTTTTTGGTTTCCGGTTACATCCCGGATACACATAAATTAATAGAAAGCATTGGCACTGGCATAATTGGACCAATTCCACGTCAATTCCGCCGGCAAACTGCGCAAGTTGGGCAATATAAAAGTGGCTTGTTGTAAGCCAAAATTAGGTGGTTTCAGAAATTCTTTAACACAAAAATAATTTACATATTTTCCATCTGTTTATTATAGAATTAATAGGAATTTCATATAATTGCCCCTAAATTCAGAGTTTATTTTGCCCTAATAAAATGGAAGAATTTTGGATTTTAATATTGGCGGTGGCATTCTTTGCAATAAATTCAGTCGAAAAAGGCGAATCCGTAAAAGAAAAATTGAGGAAACGCCACTCAAAATATTTGATGAATATTCGAAGAAGGCTGGTGGGACAAAGGTGAAGCCGAAGATTTAAAAACGCCAGCGCCAACAAACTTTGGACAAAATGTCCATCACCAAATCGACCGGCAGAACACCCAACTCGGACAAAATGAACCCAATTCAACTGATCAGAATCCTCCTCTCACAGAGACTTGGAAACGAAAACTTGGCCAAACCAGGGAGGCTTTCGAACGAAAACTTGGCCAAACCAGGGAGGCTTTCGAACGAAAACTTGCCCAATCCAGTGAGTATTTGGAACTCAAATTTATATTTATTCATATTAATTACAAATTCTTTTGCAGAACCAAATAAATGATTGGGACACACACTTTGTATAAATGGAAAAAGCAATTTAAACGACAGCAATTTCATTAAAATTCTGTCTGGGCAATTGTGGAAGAGAATGCCGCGGCAAATATTCAGGAAATTGGGCACTCGAATTCAGGAGTATTTGAATGAAGGGTCAATGAATTGGAAAAAAAAACGATTGGCATCTAATGATTTTAAATATTTTTTGACAAATGAGATTATTTAAATATTTGCAAAATTTGTTATGGAATAATTGTACCTCTCAAACTTTTTCTCTTTGTCTATAAACACGAAAACGCAATTAAACAAAACAGAAATTCTTATTTAACAAAACAATTGATAAAAAAACATAATGAAATTTGGATGTATTTTGGGCTTTGTGCATTGCATATCGGTGCATATTTTGGCATTTTTTTTGCATATTTCAAGCATATTTTGGTTTGACCAAAATTCAAAGAAAATGCGTAGAACCGCGTACCAAGTGAGTCTGGCCGATGAACAAAAAAGAATCCCGAGTCAGTGGCCTACATCGATTCGTCCTGAATGGTCCGTTTCCGGTTGAACCACTAGTTAAAAGCCCAAATAATTTAAGCTGGTTTATATAATTGATTTGATTTTTCAGGGTTCTGCTTCTCCTGGTGCTTTTAAAATTTCTGCTCCTTTTCTAGTCCGACAAAACTTACGCATGTGTGCACATTTTTCAAAATTCTTTTCAGCTGGTCCAGTAAAATTTATAGAGATGGCCCCGTGCATTACAAAATAGTTTTGATTGACCGTAAGTTTTTGGCTTTGTGTGCGGGTAGTTCAAATGGCCTGACCACTCGGTTTTGCGGGCGGAATCATTAAAGGCCGCCCGGTACCTGGCCGGTTTTGAGGTCTTATGCTGCTCGGCAGGCCAACAGAGCGCCAGCCTTTTAAAATATTTAGTTAGAATACTCTGATACTGAAATAGCCGCTAGACCTCGAGTCGATTCTGCGCCACTGCGCTAGTAGTTAAGCGGTCGGAAGTGGCGAGTGTGGCGCTGATCACCGATGCCCACTCTAATAACTCTTCGGTCTTCTGTATTTTTTCGAGGAATGTTTGCGAGCTCGTTAAGCGGGTGATGGAGGGTGCATCCTCTGCACAGATATTTTCTTACTCTCGTTGGCGATGAATGGTGGCTGATCAAATCTGGTGGTCGTCCACTGGACCCTCCCCGGCCACCACGAGCTGAGAGGTCATTAATGATAGCAGTGCCTTCAAGTCAAAGCCGACGTCCCACCAGCTTTCCGAAGTAGGGATTTGCGACACACGCAGTCGTTGGTGCAGCAAACACGCGCAGTTGCTGGACTGACGTCGGCGGGTTGGATGCAGACTTCGCAAGTGGATCCAGTTCCCGTTCGTTGCACCAAAAAATCTGTCGCGAACCCCGGTAGTAATGAGTGCAACGGTGGTGGAGGCGACGAGATTTCGAGTTGATGAGGTCGGCGGACAAGACTCCGGGGCTGGAGTCTTTAGGATGAGTCGACTGGGGAGTGAAGAGTCGACTCGTGTGACCGAGGCTGAGACTGTCCAAAGACTCAGAAGACGCTGATTGGTGTTCCGCCGACTGAGCCTTGTTGAGGGGGAAATCAATAGTGCTCATTTCCAAAGAGCCTCAAACTTGGGTAATTAAATCTTTTCCAGGTAGGGATGAAAATGGGTGGATGTGAAGGGAAAGAGTCGACTGTACAAAGAGTCGATTAAAAAGAGTTGAATGATGGGAAACGAGTGGGCCGAATGAGAGGGTATTTCGGGAAATAGATTGGAACGGAGGAATTAGGGCGTCAGGATTCTGGTTTCTGATTTTTAAAAGGGCGACCTTTGTTTTTTAATTATTTTTTTACGCCCTAGAGTTCTGATTTCAGATTTAGGTAAAATCAAATGCCTAAATTGGTTTTTTAAATCATTGACTATTCATTCAAATGGTCCACTAATTGGAATTTTCAATCCTGAACATTTGCCGCGGTATTCTCTTCCACAAAATGTCCATCGACAGAATTTGATTGCAATTGCTGTCGTGTAAATTGGCTTTTCCATCTAATCAAAGTGGCTATTCCAATTTTCAGAGTTTTGGCAATGTCCCCTTCACTAATTTTAGGATTTTTGTCCTTAATTTCATAATATTGTTTCATCAATTCTTTTGTTCGCTGTTGGGGTATATTTGTTTTAGTGCTGTAAAACGAATTTTTAATTAATATAAATAAAAATTAAATTGGGCTTGAAATACTCACCGGTTTGGCCAAGTTCACTTTTCCACCTGTAAATTGTTGCAAAATTTAGGCGCAATTCTTTTGCGACAATTTTGTCAATTTCGTGATGATAAGAGTTTTTGAATCCGTCCCGCTTTAACTCGGCTTTCATTTGATCAAATTTCTTTATCAAATTTTTGCGCTGGTCCTTCCCAAAGTTATGCATTTTTCGACTTAGGCCAAATTCTTTTTTCCATTCATATATTTTTGAGCGATTGACTTTTAAATGTTTAGAAATTTTTTCTTCAATTTGAACCCATTCTTTTGTTGAATATTTTCCTTTTTGCTTAAAATCCTCTTTCATTACGTTGAATTTGTCGATTATTTTACGTTTTCGCTCTTCTTCTGCAATATTTTTGTTTGAAGACATTTTTTGCATTATTTCATTTTGTTCATCGCCATTTTTGACATTATTAGAGTGATCAGACTCTGTGAGAGGAGGATTTTGATCAGTTGAATTGGGTTCAATTTGTCCAAGCTGATCAGTTGAATTAGGTTCAATTTGTCCAATTTGCGTGTTCTGTCCATCGATTTGGTGATGGAAACTGTGTTCAAGCGTCAATTTATGCCATTCTTTGGCTTTTTCATTGTTCCACCATCCTTCTCCGAATATTTCATCAAATATTTGTACGGATTCGGCTTTGTCCAGTGAATTTGTTGCAAAGAATGACACGAAAATTAAAATCCAAAATTCTTCCATTTATTTGGCCAAATAACCTCTAAATTATTTTGTTTAAAAAAAGTTCTCAAAAAATTTTTCTTAAAAAATAATTTAATTAATATTCACGATTACAATATTAATGAATTATTTGCTTTGAAAAAGATGATTGAAAGTAATAAATGATAGCTCACAATTGAAATGGGCATTCATACATATAAACCATATTTTTTAATAAATATTATTTAAAATATGCCTTAACCGAATCAATAATATTTCCGGTTTCAGGTTTTTACATGTTGTTTTGCGAATAGTCATGAGAGAAGCCCGGAAAAGCATTTATTTTGAAAAATTTTAGAATAGAGCGATTTTTTAGTCAATACAAAATCAATATTTTTTCATTTTTTATAATAAATTAATATTTTATGCATTTTTCTCGAGAAAAATGCAATTTTTAGGCATTTTTCCAAAAATTCTTGAAGAATTCAATATTTCAGGCACTTTTTCCAAAAAATTCCGTTTCCGATCCAAGTGCCGAATGTGGCCTTTGGTCGCTTAAATTTGTTCTATTCGGCACTTGGATATTTTTCGGTATATTCGGCACTCGGATATTTTTAGTCTATTCGTCACTCGTATATTTTTTGGTATCTGTGGTAAATCAATTTTCCCATGGTGACAACAATCCCTAAAGGAATTGCCTTTACCAATTACTTTTTCTTCTACAAAATGTAATGCCGCACAATGCGTGCAGCAAATACTCATTTGGCTAAGTCTGTGTTCCAATGCATTAACATGATTCTCTGCTGCATAAATGCTGATATGAATTTGTCTTGTCTAACTATTCGTTGTATGTTTCTTTTTTGATTCAGTCTAGTTAATCTTTGAGCTTCAGATTCATTTGCTCTAGCACGCTCCTGTCTAATAATTTGTTCATTTAACCTTAATGATCTTTGCGTTAGAGACTCCGCTTCTCTTACTAATCGTTGGCTATCCATATGACTATCAAGTCTCATTTGTCTTTGTATCTGAGAGTCACCTTCTCTTAATGATCTTTGTCTAATTACTTGTTTATCTAGTCTAATTTGCCTTTTAACCGATGATTCATTCGCTCTTGACAGAGCCTTTTTTCTGGCTGCAAATGATGTTACAGTCCGTACAGAATCAAAAGCCAAAACTGGTACGGCTCCAGAAGGACCCGCCGTTTGGCTATCAGTAATCAAAACTACAGGTCTATTATTCAAATCAATATCTGTTGCACAAATCTCATTCTTTTTGCATAACTATGCTCTTCATCAATCAACTCTATTGCTCTTTCAATACTATCATTATCCATGTCTTCATTATCCATATTCATAGTTTTTGAATGTATTACTGCTGAAAACAGGTATTGAAATAAAATGAAAAAAAGAAAACAATATTTGCTAAAAACAACGAAAACCGTCATGAAATTAATAGGAATTATGTTTATACTTTGTCTTGAATGCATCAACGGATAACACATAAAAGCTTATTACCAGAGACCAACAAAACAATAAGGAAACCCGTTGTTAACTAACATTTAGAAAAGACTGAAAGTTTATGTACATACCAATTTTTTTTTGAGACTTAGAAGGAACCTGCGAACATTCGTCACCCTTTCTCTTTACCGGCGTCACTAAAATTCCATCCAAAAGCACTTTGCAATTGCAACTGGAAACATCCGAAGACTGCGCATAGATCTGCAGGCACTCATCTAAAACAACAGACAGTTAATCCCGATCGAGAAGAAAACCAAAACAAAATCATGAACATCTGTAAATTTTTTGGCGATATTAGTCTTTTTCAAACTCTGAAACTGCTTTGAAGGCAGAGCGCTTAATATCAAGTTTGATAGGTGTCGTTTTTCATTCAAGCTAGAGTTGATCTTTACAAAAATTCGAAAGTCAGCTGTTGCAAAGCAAGATAAAAGGAGGCGGAAAATTGGTTCTTCTTAAGCCAGAACATTTCTAGAGGCAGCTTATATGCTTATTATTTTTATAATTGAAAAACTTTCAATCTTTCCAAAGCACTTTATCAATTGAGGCTGATCATTTCTTTTCAAATTGCCAAGTTTTTCGGCTAGTTGCTCTCCCTTGACAAAAAGATCTGCTTGCTTCCCATCGTTGTCACCAACAGCCGCAACAAACGTATCCCCAAAAACGGAAAATGGAGCAATCAAGACGCACTTAACCTCTAAAAAAAAAGAATAATAATAAGTACATAAACAAACTGTAGAAATGTCCTGGTGCAACGCAACAAAATTTTCAGCCTCCTTTATCTTGCTTTCCAACAGCTGCACTTTTGAGTTTTTGGTAAGATCAACTCAATTCCCATCAAATTTGGCATTGAAGCGCTGTGCCTTCAAAGCAGATAGTTTCAAAATCTGGAAAAAAACTAATTTAACATCACCAAACATAAAGTTTACATTTCCTAACACGCACGCGTTGAAAAAAAAGCTTTGTGTATTTGGATTTTTGAACTCCGTTACTACTATCTGTTCCCCGGAAGCGCAAGCAAGAATTATCGACAATTTTTTTCCACTTAAGCATAGTAATGGCAAAAAAAGCAATCTAAAAACATATAGTCATACATATAACGTTATAAAAAGTAAGACAAAAAAATCCACGTGAATGCTCAATCTACAAAATAGGAGTTGCCATATTGAAAGTCAAGAATACTTGACTTTTGCATTTGTTTTAATCAAAAAAGGTAATCTTCTTTTAAATAAAGAAAACCTTAACTTAAAAACGAACCAAAATTTGATTAAATAAATGCAAAATTCGTTGAAAAACCAAATCATTTGAGAAAGTACTTCTAGCTGCAAAAAAAAGAAAAGAAAATCAATTCAAAAAGTACAACTTTCATCGTCTTCAGCATGAATTCAACACATTTTTCAAACATTTATTTTACGCGAAAATTCCTCGCTAATTCAAATCCCCAACCACGTCAGGACAAACAAACAAACAAACACACATTCAACTTTTTATATATAGATTCTTTGCAACAATCGAGAGGTATGACAGTAAATAGAGAGTGCGTGAGAATTATACAAATTCCCTTTCTTTCTCTAACTTTCTCTCGTTTGGCGTTTTCTCTCACCATTATTAGTAAATATTTTGACCATCGCACTTCGCATCCATTTATTTTTTCCGAGGGCTTGGCTGCGGTGGACGCGTACTTTTTTGTCATTTTTTTTACAAAATGTGTGACAAGAAAACGATGGTCTGGTGGTTTGTCTCTTTGGGAAGTAAATCTTTATATGGGTTTGAATACGCTTGAGTGCAATTTTTGGAAATTTTTTTTAAAAAAAAACTAAAACCCCGTCCCCCGACCGATTTAGGTAACCCCGACCCCGACAGTCCCGCCCCCGAAAAACCCCGACATCGGGGTGCCTACCCTAATTTTGTAATTTTTGATTATTCTTAAATTTTTTTTTGAGAAAAAGTCCTTCCTACAAAAATAATTGAATTTCATATTAATGTCCCGAATTCAGATTATTTTGCCAAAATAATGGAATATTTTTGGATTTTAATTTTGTTTGCATTCTTTGCAACAAATTCAATGGACAAAGCCGAATCCGTAAAAGTAAAATTGGAGGAATTGCCACTCAAAACATTTGATGAAATATTCGGAGAAGGCTGGTGGGACAAAGGTGGAACCGCCGAAGATTTGAAAACGCCGGCGCCAACAAACTTTGGACAAAGTTTCCATCACCAAATCGACCGACAGAACGCCCAAATTGGACAAATTGAACCCAATTCAACTGGTCACTCTGGACAAATTGAACCCAATTCAACTGATCAGAATCCTCCTCTCACAGAGTCTGATCACTCTTCAAACGAAAAACGTCAAATTGTAGCCAAATTCAATGAAATGAAAAACTAATTTAAGCAAGAGGGGAAACATTCAACAAAAGAATGGGTTCAAATTGAAAGGAAAATTGCTAAACATTTAAAAGTGAATCGCAAAAAAATATATAAATGGAAAAAAGAATTTGGCCTAAGTCAAAAAATGCATAACATTGGGAAGAAAAAAGAAGAACATAAACATTTGATAGAGAAATTTGATCAAATGAAAGCCGAGTTAAAGCGGGCCGGACTCAAAAATTCATTTAAAAATAAAATTGATGAAACCGTTGCAAAAGAATTGGGCCTTTGTTATGCAACAATTTACAGGCGGAAACGTGAACTTGGCCAAACCGGTGAGTATTTCGTGCACAAATTTATTATTTATTTAATTTTAATTAAATTTTACAGCACCAAAACATAAACACTCCCAAAGCAAACAAAAGGAATTGATGAAACATTATTATGAAATTAAAAACAAAAAGCCTAAAATTAGAGACGAGGACATTGCCAAAATGTTGAAAATTGGAACACGCACTTTGTGTAATTGGAAAAAGGAATTTAAACTACAGCAATTTCATCCCAATTCTGTCGATGGACATTCTGTGGAAGGGAATGCCGCGGCAAACATTCAGGAAATTGGGGACTCGAATTTGGGCAGTATTTGAATGAATGAATGGTCAGATTTGGAAAAATGATTTGGCATTTAATGATTTGAAATTTTTTATGATTTAGAAATACTCTATTCACGTACCGTAGTCAATCTTTCTTTATACATCCGTTAGATAGAATTTAAAAGATTTATTAATAATTAAGCTCACTATCAGTGCGGGTGGCATAAAAATTTAACAATTGTATAACTAATTATTATTTTTTAAATACCAAAAGTCTAAATTTGAGATATTTAATAAAAAGGAGAAAATAAAAATTGTTTGATGCTTAAAATCGGGAAAATACCACAAGTATATTTGCATTTCTAAACATTTAAATACGTAAATTACTCCTCTGTGGGATGTTTTTCAAATTATGGTATATTTATGCTCATATTTAGCAAATACTAAACTGTGGGTTATTCGCCGCTATCCGTTGAATTAAAATAAAAAGCATCGCTTAAAACGTATTTTAAGGCATGATATTAGCCCAAGACGTAAATGTCATGTCTTCAGTGAAAAAAAGTGCAATTTCGACAACACCTGGACAAATCGGCAAAGTACAACGAAATTTTATAATTTGTTGCAAACAAATCTTGATAATAAATTGATCGATATTGCGAAAGTTTTCTACCGTGAGACCGGACATACATATGGTGGAAATAATTGTTAAGAAAAATTTATTTCAAAAATCCCTGGCTTGATGGGCATTTTCCGGATAAATCCGGAAAATTCCAAATCCAGAATTCATTATTTGTACAAACTTTGGGGAAAATAATATTTGGCCCGGTCCATACTCTTGACTTGCAAAAAAACAGTGTATGTCAAAAATTTTGATAGTTTAATCATTTTGCTAAATTTATTATTTCTGTTAGATCGGTACTGATTTCGAATATGAATTTTTTTTAAATTAAAATAATGCAACAGGGATGGGCGGACGACCCCAAGAAATTCACTGATTGATCAATCGGAAATTATATTTATCGATTTCCAATTTAGTCGATGACAAGTTTGGCGCCACCGTTTTGGCCTTCCGCCGCTTTGTTGGCAGCATCCGCCAACTTTTGAGCGCTTTCCGCTACACCTTTGGCCGCATCTGCCACAACACTCACCGCGCCCTCCTTCACAGCTGTGCCAGCCTCACCGACCTTAAATTTTGAATTTCTTTAAAACTAACAAAAATATAGCACAAAAAACCCACACTTTACGATTCGAAAAAATAAAATTTGCCGACTTTTTTCAATCCCAACGATTGGAGTAAAATTAGTGGGGATCATTTTTATTGTTGTTGTTATCGTCTAGGTTCCACATTTTCTCACGGTTCCGCAAATAACCAAAATGGTTCCAAGTTTAGGCGGTTCCAAGTTTTGGCGTTTCAAAATGTTCCAAGTTTTGGCGCTTCCAAGTTTTGGCGGTTCCAAAATGGTTCCAAGTTTTGGCGGTTCCAAGTTAGGCGGTTCCAAGTTTTGGCGGTTCCCAGTTTGGCGGTTCCAAGTTTTGGCGGTTCCAAAATGGTTCCAAGTTTTGGCGGTTCCAAGTTAGGCGGTTCCAAGTTTTGGCGGTTCCAAGTTTGGCGGTTCCAAGTTTTGGCGGTTCCAAGTTTGGCGGTTCCAAGTTTTGGCGGTTCCAAAATAGTTCCAAGTTTTGGCGGTTCCAAGTTTTGGCGGTTCCAAAATGGTTCCAAGTTTTGGCGGTTCCAAAATAGTTCCAATTTTTGGCGGTTCCAAAATGGTTCCAAGTTTTGGCGGTTCCAAGTTTTGGCGGTTCCAAAATGGTTTCAAGTTTTGGCGGTTCCAACTTTTGGCGGTCCAAAATGGTTCCAAGTTTTGGCGGTTCCAAAATGGTTCCAAGTTTTGGCGGTTCTAAAATGGTTCCAAGTTTTGGCGGTTCCAAAATGGTTTCAAGTTTTGGCGGTTCCAAGTTTTGGCGGTTCCAAAATGGTTCCAAGTTTTGGCGGTTCCAAAATGGTTCCAAGTTTTGGCGGTTCTAAAATGGTTCCAAGTTTTGGCGGTTCCAAAATGGTTCCAAGTTTTGGCGGTTCCAAAATGGTTTCAAGTTTTGGCGGTTCCAAGTTTTGGCGGTTCCAAAATGGTTCCAAGTTTTGGCGGTTCCAAAATGGTTTCAAGTTTTGGCGGTTCCAAGTTTTGGCGGTTCCAAAATGGTTCCAAGTTTTGGCGGTTCCAAAATGGTTCCAAGTTTTGGCGGTTCTAAAATGGTTCCAAGTTTTGGCGGTTCCAAAATGGTTTCAAGTTTTGGCGGTTCCAAGTTTTGGCGGTTCCAAAATGGTTCCAAGTTTTGGCGGTTCCAAAATGGTTTCAAGTTTTGGCGGTTCCAAGTTTTGGCGGTTCCAAAATGGTTCCAAGTTTTGGCGGTTCCAAAATGGTTCCAAGTTTTGGCGGTTCTAAAATGGTTCCAAGTTTTGGCGGTTCCAAAATGGTTTCAAGTTTTGGCGGTTCCAAGTTTTGGCGGTTCCAAAATGGTTCCAAGTTTTGGCGGTTCTAAAATGGTTCCAAGTTTTGGCGGTTCCAAAATGGTTCCAAGTTTTTGCGGTTCCAAAATGGTTTCAAGTTTTGGCGGTTCCAAGTTTTGGCGGTTCCAAAATGGTTCCAAGTTTTGGCGGTTCCAAAATGGTTTCAAGTTTTGGCGGTTCCAAGTTTTGGCGGTTCCAAAATGGTTCCAAGTTTTGGCGGTTCCAAAATGGTTCCAAGTTTTGGCGGTTCTAAAATGGTTCCAAGTTTTGGCGGTTCCAAAATGGTTTCAAGTTTTGGCGGTTCCAAGTTTTGGCGGTTCCAAAATGGTTCCAAGTTTTGGCGGTTCTAAAATGGTTCCAAGTTTAGGCGGTTCCAAAATGGTTCCAAGTTTTGGCGGTTCCAAAATGGTTTCAAGTTTTGGCGGTTCCAAGTTTTGGCGGTTCTAAAATGGTTCCAAGTTTTGGCGGTTCCAAAATGGTTCCAAGTTTTGGCGGTTCCAAAATGGTTTCAAGTTTTGGCGGTTCTAAGTTTTGGCAGTTCCAAGTTTTGACAATTCCACGGTCCACATTTTTCGCTGTTACCGCTTTGGAATCGGCACCGAGTCAACACTTATAGGGTAATCGGTTTACAACGGAGGGAGATTAAATTTTTTCTTTCCCAAATATTATCCTATAAATATTGGTCTAATTATTTTTGAAAATAATACGTTTTTTTTGTTTAAGACCTTTGGATTCTTAAATAGATTTTTAATGGTTTTTTTTCAACAAAGGTGCTTTTAGAAATTAAAAAAAAATCAATTGGCGACCTTCGCGGCAGCGCCTTGGGCCACAGCCTTTGCGCCCTCGCCGACCGCTTGGGCGCCCTCTCCGACCGCCTTTACGCCCTCTCCCAACTTTTCGTCGACCTGAAATTTTTTGGTTTCAATGTTTTTCAAATTTGTGCCTGGTCTTCTTATCAATATTTTGGGATCAATGCCATGATGGAAACCTGTCGATTAAGTGATCAATTTTAGGAAATTTAATTTCTTGTACAATTTTTCCACTTTGCACTGCAAAAAATTTTCTAAAGAAAACTTGAAAAGTAAATAAAATACATATCATCACACCAGAAAGCTCGTTCAGACAATGGCGTACGACCAAAACGCCAACAAAGCCAAAAATGACAAAATGCCACCCAGGCCTAAGACGGTCAAATGCAAGCCCGGAAAATTCTCTTATTTAAAATCTTTGTTTTAAAGTAAAATGGCGAACTTGGCATTTTGACTGTTATTGGTCTGGTTGGTATTTTGACCGTTATAATTTTGACCAGTTGGCATTTTGACTGTTTTAGCTAAGTTGTAATCGATGGCATTTTGAGCGGTTGGCATTTTGTACTGACGCGATTTATTTTTTACCAACCTTTGCCACTGTCGCTTTGCCGACCGCTTTGGCCGCCTCGCCGACCGCTTTGCCAGCCTCAGCCACTTCATGGCCCGCCTCACTGACCGCCTTGCTCACTTCAACAGTCGTCGGCGCCTCCTCAACTGCTGTCGGTTGAGGCGTTGTAGGAGCTGCTTTAGCCTGTTTTGGTGTTTCAGTTGGGTGTTCTTCAGCTGGTTTAGGAGTTTCAACTGGGACTTCTTCAGCCGGTCTTGGTAATTCAGTGCCTCCCTCAGCCGGTTTGGGGGTTTCTGCAGGTTGTTCAGTTACTGCTCCCTCAGCCGGTTTGGGGGTTTCTGCAGGTTGTTCAGTTACTGCTCCCTCTGCCGGTTTGGGGGTTTCTGCAGGATGTTCAGTTACTGCTCCATCAGCAGGTTTAGGAGTTTCAGTTTGTTGTTCAGTTACTGCTCCCTCAGCAGGTTTAGGAGTTCCTGTTGGTTGTTCAGTTTCTGCTCCCTCAGCAGGTTTAGCAGTTTCTGCAGGTTGTTCAGTTTCTGCTCCTTCAGCGGGTTTAGCAGTTTCTGCCGGTTGTTCAGTTACTGCTCCCTCAACCGGTTTGGGCGTTTCTGCAGGTTGTTCAGACACTGCTCCCTCAGCCGGTTTAGCAGTTTCTACAGGTTGTTCAGTTACTGCTCCCTCAGCAGGTTTAGGAGTTCCTGTTGGTTGTTCAGTTACTGCTCCCTCAACCGGTTTGAGGGTTTCTGCAGATTGTTCAGTTACTGCTCCTTCAGCCGGTTTAGCAGTTTCTGAAGGTTGTTCAGTTACTGCTCCCTCAGCAGGTTTAGGAGTTCCTGTTGGTTGTTCAGTTACTACTCCCTCAACCGGTTTGGGGGTTTCTGCAGATTGTTCAGTTACTGCTCCTTCAGCCGGTTTAGCAGTTTCTGCAGGTTGTTCAGTTACTGCTCCCTCAACCGGTTTGGGGGTTTCTGTTGGTTGTTCTTCGGCAGGCTTTGGCGTTTCCGTTGAATGTTCTGCTCCTCCTTCTTGCGGTTTAGGGCTTCCAGCAGTTGCTGGATTACTAGCAGCGCCTTCAGCTGGAGTGCTGTAAGTGCCCGGCTGTTCCGCCGTTGTCGGCACTTCAGCGGCCTCTTTTGGTGTTGAAGGTGCTTCAGTTGGGAGCAAAGATGAATTTTCAACACAAAAAAAATTTAAATTTTTAAAATCCTAACATTCATCTGTCGGCTTTGCGGGTGGCAGTTTCGGAGCTGGCACGGCACCGCCATGTCCTGTCGGATGCTCTTCGCCCGGCACCTCCACATACTGTGTCTTCCGAGGGCATGTACAGTACGAGCCATCGAATCCAGGTGAACCGTTTAAGCCTGCCTGAAACAGTTTTTGTAATTTGGGGGCAAATTCTTCGGCACTGAATTTGCCCTTGCCAAAAAAACGTACCCATCCTGGCGGCCCCTTTGGCCCAAAGATGCCTGGCAGCCCTGGTGGGCCAACTTCGCCTGTCGCGCCGTACTCGCCCGGCGCTCCACTGGCACCGTCCAGCCCTGGCTCGCCCGCTATTCCCTGGTTGCCGGGTTGCCCCTTCGGCCCGGGCGGCCCAGCCAGGCCAGTTGAGCCGGCCGCACCTGGTGTGCCCGGTATGCCAGACATGCCGTCGGCACCATTTTCGCCTGAGCAATTCAAAATAAAATTTATATACCGTATTTCCTAAAATAAAGCCCCCGGGGGCAATGAAGAAAAATTAATAGAATTTATTTTCACAAAGTTAATATGGCCAATTTTTCAACAACAAAAAAATTCAAAATTTGGGGGGGGGTATTTTAAGGTGGGCTCTGGGGCTTTATTTTAGAACGGTAACCATAAGAATCCGTTACAGGATCAGTCAATCTGAATCTATAAGGTAATATTGCTCAACAGACTTACCCATGTCGCCGGGTTCGCCCGGCTTTCCGTAGTTGCCGATTCGTCCCGGCACTCCCGGCACGCCCGCAGGCCCGTGCAGCCCACTTGGTCCCGCGTCGCCCCGTCGGCCCATCTCTCCGGGCGGCCCCTGCGGGCATTGAATGCAGGGCCGATTGAAAATTTGTTCACCAAACTGCACACCGTTGAGACCGGGTGGGCCCGGAATGCCCGGCTGACCGGGCACTGAAGCGAAAACATTTTGCCAAAAAATGTTATAAATTCATTTAGCATGAAGTAATTATTTGATTTTTTACATCAAAAATTGTGAGAAGAATTTTTATATGATATCGTAAAATCTTAAAAAACTAGCACCCTCCCTAGCACCCTCCCTCTAGCACCCTCCCTAGCACACTCCCTAGCATCCTCCCTCTAGCACCCTCCCTAGCACCCTCCCTCTAGCACCCTCCCTAGCACCCTCCCTCTAGCACCCTCCCTAGCACCCTCCCTCTAGCACCCTCCCTAGCACACTCCCTAGCATCCTCCCTCTAGCACCCTCCCTAGCACCCTCCCTCTAGCACCCTCCCTAGCACCCTCCCTCTAGCACCCTCCCTAGCACCCTCCCTCTAGCACCCTCCCTAGCACTCACAGTGAACTCGTCCATGCCGGCTGACACTTCGTCCATCAGCAGTGCCGTGTCGTTGTGCAAAAAGGTCAGGATCAGCCCACTGGTGGCCACCATCACTGTCGAAATGAACAATGCCAAATAGACCGCCACACGGGCCGACGTGTCGTCCACGTCGGTGCCCATTGAAGAGCGTCGATCAGTGATCATATTTTGTCTTAAGGAATTGACTTTGATCGGGCAATATTATACTAATTGGGGCATTTTTGTCTATTCAGATGGGATTGATCTGTTCATTTGATCACCACCCATGAGCATTGGTGATCAGAACACCAATTCTGATCAATTGTCTCGGGCTTTTAGTCATTTCAACAGGATGGATTTATTCGTTGATCCTACCCATGAGCATTTGTGATCAAACCATGTACCTCTAGTACAAGCCAATTCTGATCATTTGCCTAGGTATGAATGACATCATTGGAGGAGTAGGAATTGATCAGAAACTGAGACTGATTTAGAGCAAATGTGGGCGGGCTGGAAGCGTTGTATTGAGGCGTATAAATTTGTTTCGGGCAGTGTGACCAGCTGACGACGCTGCCCGCTGATTGCGCCACAACAACGTTCAAATATTAACGTTTTTGCTTTCCCCCCCCCAAGGCAACATTGTCAAAAATGCATCATTAATATGCCTCGAGGGGTCCGTCCAATTTTTTATTGAAGTGCACATATAGGAAATATTTAAGTAGGGTGTAAATGAGAGGCGGCAAATGGACCGGAATGGATCAGTCAGTGATCTCCGGGAGTGGGGGGGGGTGGGGTAAGAGATTTTAAATTTTTATAATTTTTTTCCCGAAACAAAGCCCGAAAAAAAATCCTAAGGGTTACTTGAGATTGAACTAATGAACGCCATTCAAAGCCCTGATCAGATTCCAATCACCTAAACTTACGCGTTCTTTCACCAGTCCAACTTCTGCTGATCATCCGCAATTCTGTGATCAGCTTGTGTATCGCGTTTCTGATTCAATTTGGCCAATTGCTGATCATTTTTCAGAAACATTATTACCGCCGAAACCCATCAGAGGACAAAAGCCATAATCAAAGTTTTTAGGAGTCTCCACAACCTTGCAAACATTATTCACCAACATTGCGCAAATGATCCAGCCATCTGATCAAAAAGCATCCCGCTGTGCGCAACACATAAAACTGGTCCCACCAATTTTTGTCCCCCCAAGCGATGACGGATGGACGAGGGTTCGCCAATCGTCATAGTCACAGCAATTGAGGAACATAAAAACTGCGAGTGATCAGAAGGGCAATTTTTCTAAAAAAAACATAAGTATTTTTTAAATAAAAATTAGGTTTCGAAGACTAAAAATTAGTTAACATTTATGCATTACCGTATTCCCTTTTATCCCTCCTCAAGAGCAGAAATGCCCCGGTTCCGGTTCCAAAACTGCGGTTCTGGAACCGAAACTGCGAAAAATTTGAAAACGTTTTGCGGAACCGCCAAAGTCCGGAACCGGTTCAGAACCTGTTTCATAAAAACTTCAAAAAAGTACCGTATTTTAAAAATTTTGATTGAAATCTCTTAACAAATTGAGTCAAAAATTCAAAATTTTTTCGGCGGGGCACTTGCGGCGCTGACATCACTTTTTCTCAAAATATTTATGAGACGTCAGGAATATGAATTGGCCCCGGTTTAAAAGGTTAAGGAAAATGTTTACGAAATGTCAGGAATATTAGAAGCGACCGGAAATTGTCACCATTTCCTCCATTTTGTAATCAATAATTTTAGGGTTGGCAGAAATTTGGAAAATAATCGCCAACATTATTGACTTTGTGAGTGATTCCAGTTTATTTGGGCTAAAAAATTCACCATTTTATTTTTTTATTTTATTTATGAATATTTATTATTCTTTAAAATTTACGTTTTTTTAATTTTATATCCTAAATATCCCTAAATTCAGAGATTATTTTAACAAAATAAAATGGAAGAGTTTTGGCTTATAATTTTGGTTTTATTATTCGCAACAAATTCATTGGACAAAGCTGAATCCGTAAAAGTAAAATTGGAGGAAACGCCACTCAAAACATTTGATGAAATATTCGGAGAAGGCTGGTGGGACAAAGGTGAAGCCGAAAATTTGAAAACGCCGGCGCCAACAAACTTTGGACAAAATGTCCATCACCAAATCGACCGACAGAACACCCAAATTGGACAAATTGGACAAATTGAACCCAATTCAACTGATCAGAATGCTTCTCTCACAGATTCTGATCACTCTGGACAAATTGAACCTAATTCAACTGATCAGAATCCTCCTCTTGCAGAGTCTGATCACTCTGGACAAATTGAACCTAATTCAACTGATCAGAATCCTCTTCTTACAGAGTCTGATCACTCTGGACAAATTGAACCTAATTCAACTGATCAGAATCCTCCTCTTGCCGAGTCTGATCACTCTGGACAAATTGAACCCAATTCAACTGATCAGAATGCTTCTCTCACAGAGTCTGATCACTCTGGACAAATTGAACCTAATTCAACTGATCAGAATCCTCCTCTTGCAGAGTCTGATCACTCTGGACAAATTGAACCTAATTCAACTGATCAGAATCCTCTTCTTACAGAGTCTGATCACTCTGGACAAATTGAACCCAATTCAACTGATCAGAATCCTCCTCTTGCAGAGTCTGATCACTCTGGACAAATTGAACCCAATTCAACTGATCAGAATGCTTCTCTCACAGAGTCTGATCACTCTGGACAAATTGAACCTAATTCAACTGATCAGAATCCTCCTCTTGCAGAGTCTGATCACTCTGGACAAATTGAACCCAATTCAACTGATCAGAATGCTTCTCTCACAGAGTCTGATCACTCTGGACAAATTGAACCTAATTCAACTGATCAGAATCCTCCTCTTGCAGAGTCTGATCACTCTGGACAAATTGAACCCAATTCAACTGATCAGAATGCTTCTCTCACAGAGTCTGATCACTCTGGACAAATTGAACCCAATTCAACTGATCAGAATGCTTCTCTCACAGAGTCTGATCACTCTGGACAAATTGAACCCAATTCAACTGATCAGAATGCTTCTCTCACAGAGTCTGATCACTCTGGACAAATTGAACCTAATTCAACTGATCAGAATCCTCCTCTTGCAGAGTCTGATCACTCTGGACAAATTGAACCTAATTCAACTGATCAGAATCCTCCTCTTGCAGAGTCTGATCACTCTGGACAAATTGAACCCAATTCAACTGATCAGAATGCTTCTCTCACAGAGTCTGATCACTCTGGACAAATTGAACCTAATTCAACTGATCAGAATCCTCCTCTTGCAGAGTCTGATCACTCTGGACAAATTGAACCTAATTCAACTGATCAGAATCCTCTTCTTACAGAGTCTGATCACTCTGGACAAATTGAACCCAATTCAACTGATCAGAATCCTCCTCTTGCAGAGTCTGATCACTCTGGACAAATTGAACCCAATTCAACTGATCAGAATGCTTCTCTCACAGAGTCTGATCACTCTGGACAAATTGAACCTAATTCAACTGATCAGAATCCTCCTCTTGCAGAGTCTGATCACTCTGGACAAATTGAACCCAATTCAACTGATCAGAATGCTTCTCTCACAGAGTCTGATCACTCTGGACAAATTGAACCTAATTCAACTGATCAGAATCCTCCTCTTGCAGAGTCTGATCACTCTGGACAAATTGAACCCAATTCAACTGATCAGAATGCTTCTCTCACAGAGTCTGATCACTCTGGACAAATTGAACCCAATTCAACTGATCAGAATGCTTCTCTCACAGAGTCTGATCACTCTGGACAAGTTGAACAAAGTGAGTTTTTCGAGACAAATTTTATTCATTTATTTATATTAATTAAATTTTACAGCACCAAAACATAAACACTCCCAAAGCGAACAAAAGGAATTGATGAAACGTTATTATGCAATTAAGGACCAAAATCCTAAAATGAGTGACGAAAACATTGTTAAAATGTTGAAAATTGGAAGAGCCACTTTGTATAAATGGAAAAGGCAATTTAAACGACAGCAAATTCATCCAAATTCTGTCGATAGACATTCTGTGGAAGAAAATGCCGCTAAACTTTTATTTTCTATTGACGAATTCGTAATCAGTGCATTAATTAACATATTTTTAGACAATTTTTTTTAATTTTGGTTTTATTATTTGCAACAAATTCACTGGAAAAAGCCGAATCCGTTAAATTGTAGCTCAAAACATTTGATGAAATATTCGGAGAAGGCTGGTGGGACAAAGAAGCCGAGTTAAAGCGGAACAGATTCAAAAACTCTCAAAATGAATTACCTAGATAAAACTGTTGCAAAAGAGTTGGGCCTCAGTTTAACAACAATTTACGCTTGGAAACGATGGCCAAACCAGTGAGTATTTCGAGCTCAATTTATTATTTTTTTTATTAATTCAAAATTTATTTACAGAACCAAATCAAAAATACTCGCACAGCGAACAACAGGAATTGACGAAACGTTATTATGAAATTAAAGACCAAAACTCTAAAATTAGAGACAAGGACATTGCCAAAATGTTGAAAATTGGAAGACGCATGTGTAATTGGAAAAAGAAATTTAAACGACAGAAATTTCATCCAAATTCTGTCGACGGACTTTCTGTGGAAGAGAATGCCGTGGCAAATGTTCAGAAAATTGGGCACTCGAATTCGGAGAATATCTGAATAAATGGTCAATGAATTGGCAAAAAAACGATTTGAACTAATGATTTTAAATATTTTTTGACAAATGAGATTTTCTTAAATATTTGCTAACTCTGATTATGGAATACTTGTATCTCTCAAACTTAACACGAAAAATGCAATTAATGAAATTTGGAAGTAGGGCCCACTTGGTTTGACCAAAATTCAAGAAATTGCTTGGATTCTCCGGATTCGGCTTTGTCTAGTGAATTTGTTGCAAAGAATAACTCTTCCATTTATGTTGGCAAAATAATCTGAATTAGGGATATTTAATAATTTGAACGAATCCCGGGCCCTGAGCCACCGACGCCCCAAACCTGTCCAAGTCCGTCGATGCACCGAACAACTCTTTTATTGGCAAAACGTGCGGGAGAAACAGGATGGAGTCATAGATTGGCGTTCCGACCCGCAGCTCGGAAATAGAGTGCGGCAAAATCAATTTTCCGGATCCTGTAACAGGATTGGATCTCAAAATTTTTTACAGGACCGGATCCTCAGGATTAATCCTGTAAAATTCAGGATTCTGCTAATCCTGAAATGGCTGAAAAATACAAGATTCCGGACAGGATCCTGAAAAAACCGCCAGGGTGACCATCGACAAAACCCAAAAATCATGATTAGCAGTTAAAAATCAGGATCACACTATGCAAAAAACAGGAAAAAATCAGGGACGATATTTAAGTGCTTAATTATATGAATTTAATGCCAAAAATGTATTAATGATACTTTTCGCCGTAGTTGACTTAGTCCAGCAGCTCAGAATCGCATAGAAAATGATCAAATGCTTGGGTACGAAGCCGTATCTAGTTTTGGATTTATTTGTTGGTTGGTCCAACGGCGCCAACAAGCGTTCTGTGCACCGCACTCTAGTCGGAAAGCAACTGCCTTCGCCTTTGATGGGGAATGAAAAATGAACACAAAGTGGGCCCAAAATGCTTCCAAATTTCATTAATTGCATTTTTCGTGTTTTATAGACCAGGAGAAAAAGTTTGAGAGATACGCGTATTCCATAACAGAGTTAGCAAATATTTAAGAAAAGCTCATTTGTCAAAAAATATTTAAAATCATTAGTTCAAATCAGTTTTTGCCATCATTGACCATTTATTCAGATATTCTCCGAATTCGAGTGCCCAATTTCCTGAATATTTGCCGCGGCATTCTCTTCCACGACAGAATTTGGATGCAATTTCTGTCGTTTAAAATGCTTTTTCCATTTATACAAAGTGTCTATTCCGATTTTCAACATTTTGGCAATTTCCTTGTCACTAATTTTAGGGGTTTTGTCTTTAATTTCATAATAATGTTTCATCAATAATTCCTTTTGTGTGTTATGGGAATATTTATGGTTTGGTGCTGTAAAAGCATTTAATTAATATAAATAAATTAACAAATAATTTGTTTTAAAATACTCACCGGTTTGGCCAAGTTCACGTTTCCACCTATAAATTGTTGCCAAACTGAGGCCCAATTCTTTTGCGGCAGTTTCATCAATTTGGTTTGAATAAGAGTTTTTGAGTCCGGCCCGCTTTAACTCGGCTTTTCTCTGATCAAATTTCTCTATCAAATTTTTTCGATCATTTTTTGGAGTTATTCGATTTAAGCCAAATTCATTTTTCCATTCATATATTTTTTTGCGACTGACCTTTAAATGTTTAGCAATTTTCACCTCAATTTGAGTTCTTTCTCTTTTTGAATATTTTCCTTTTTGCTTAAATTCGTCTTTTATTGCGTGGAATTCTTTGACAATTTTACGCTTTCGCTCATCTTCACCATTTTTGGCATTATCAGAGTGATCAAACTCTGTGAGAGGAGGATCCTGATCAGTTGAATTGGGTTCAATTTGTCCAAGTTGATCAGTTGAATTGGGTTCAATTTGTCCAATTTGGTGATGGACATTTTGTCCAAAGTTTGTTGGCGCCGGCATTTTCAAATCTTCGGCTTCACTTTTGTCCCACCAGCCTTTTCCGAATATTTCATCAAATGTTTTGAGTTCCAATTTAACGGATTCGGCTTTGTCCAGTGAATTTGTTGCAAATAATAAAACCAAAATTAAAATACAAATTTCTTCCATTTTATTATAGCAAAATAAACTCTGAATTTAGGGGCATTTACCTATATGAATTCCAATGAATTCTATAATAAACAGAAATGATATAGAAAAATTTGTTATTTATTTTTGTGTTAAAGAATTTCTGTCAACAATTTTCAAATAATAATAAATTTTCACAAATTTTTACAAATATTAATAAATATTTTTAGCCGATCAAAAAAATGATTGAAATTAATAAATGGCAGCCCACAACTGAATTGGCTTTTTCATATGAAATATCCTGGCATTTCATAATATTTATTTGAACCGGGACCAAATCAATATTCCATATTTCCTATATATTTTTCTTAATAATTAATATTCATTTTATAAAAATAACGATTGATTGACAATATTCAAATGAAAAAATATTTAAAATAATTAATAACGTTGCACGATTAATTAGCGAGTATGGGCGCGTTCAGAAAAAAAAATGATAAATCATAAAAAGCCAAACCCTAATTATCAAATAAACATAAAATGGGAGAAATAAAATCTTTGTATTAAATAAATAAAAGCCCCTCTGATGGATTTGGCTTACAGCAAGCCACTTTTATATTGCCCAACTTTTGCTGCTATGCTAGTGAAATTGACGTGGCCCATTTATGCCAGTGCCAATGTTTTCTATTGATTCATATGTATCCGGGATGTAACCGGAAACCAAAAAAAGGCCGGAATTCCGGCTCACAACCGGAAAGAATTTCAAAATCCCAATAATTTGACTTTTTCTAATTTCTGAGGCCCATAATTGAAATGGGGATTCTCATAAATCATATTCCTTAATAATTATTTCACCAAAAATTCCAAAAATTTTGTATTGCTCAAGAGGTGTTTGAGCAATTTATTAAGAAAATTGATCTAATTAACTAATTTTACAAAGAAAAAATTTAAACAATTTTTAATTATTGTTTTGTCCACCATAGATCCCTTACAGACCCCACCACTCATTATTACACCAGCACCTCTGTTGTGCCGCTAATCCGTCCCAACACGGACTAAGACCATAGCACAAATTTGGCCTTTCTGTCAGCAATAAAATTTCTGATGTAACAAAAATTGGGGGTTTGAAGAAATATGCTAAAATGTGGAGCATGGATATTAATTATTATTCTATTATTTGCAATGAATTTGATCAAAAATGCAATTTCTGTGGGTGAACGTGGACAAGAATCAAAACTTTACAAATCATTTGATGAAATATTTGGAAAAGGATGGGACGATAAAAGTAATGATTCAAAAGACTTGAACTGTCGTCATGTTAAAGAAGAAGTTCAAGACGTACAAGCTCCAATCACTTCTGATCAGAAAAATATTGATGAAATATTGAAACAGAAATTTGATGAAATTTATAATGAAAATTGGTCGGAAGACGAAAACAATTCAGCGCCAGATCAAGATCAAAATGTTGATGAACAGCAAAATGAGTCCAATAAATCTGAAAAAATTGAGTCTGATCAACAAAAACTGGAAGTTATTCAGAAATTCCGTGAAATGAAAGAGGGTTATAAGCAAAAGGGATATTCCAAAAATGAATGGGTTCAAATTGAGATAAAAATATCAAATAGTTTGGGGGTTAGTCGCACAACAATTTATAAATGGATCAAAAAATTGGGCCTAAACAAAGAAAAAAAGTCAAAGTTTTCTGAGTTAAAAAAGCGTGAAATTTTGAAACGATTTGATGAAATAAAAAGCAAATGTAAAAAGGCGAAACTCAAAAACATTTCAAAGAATAAAGTCGATGAAAAAATTGCAAAAAAATTTGGCATTTGTGCCAGAACAATTCGTGAATGGACGCGCGAATTTGGCCTTTCTGACAGCAATAAAAAGTTTTCTGTTGCAGTAAAAATTGGAATTTTAAAAAAATATGACAAAATAAAAAGAAAAAATCCAAAAATGAGTGGTTGTGGCATTGTTGATTTGTTGAAAATCTCAATGAGAAGCTTAAATAGATGGAAAGCTCAATTTAAAAAAGAAATTAAGAACCTTTGAAAATATACGGACTTTGTAGGCTCTTGATGATGTTATTATTGTTTAGGATCGTATTATTTTGAAAATTGTTGTTATTTCGGGATTGAATTTTTTGTTCTTTGATTTTATTAAAAGAATTAAATATAAATAATGAGTATGTGTTTGTTGTGATTTTCACAGACTTTATTTTCCCGAATATTTAGCACAAAATTGCTCCAATATTTACTTTACACCCTGGGCACTCTTAAAGTTTAAACGGTTGCTTTTTAACTTAAAACTGGAAGAACCGGTGTTCTTAGTCCATTGTCGATGAAACTTCTCAAGGAGGAGCTTGGCCACCAACCATTTTCATACAAACCATTTGATCAAGAATCAACTGCGTTTTCTGTTCGTATAAATACATTTTTGATCGTCCTTGGATTTAGCCAAGTTTTTCTGTTCAGTCCTTGACCCGAATATCGAGCGAATATTTCCGTGAACAGGAATTTCAAATTTAACGGGGCGCGAATCCCGTGTTTCCCGTACGGGGAAATTTGTAAAGTAATTAGGATCACCCAACTTTATTTTTCGCAAACGACTCAATGGAGGGGACTCGGCGGAAAACGCTTGCTCGTGTGGGACGCATTCGGAAGTCACAAGAGCGTGGGGACTACAAAAGTCTTAAAGGAGCTGGGCGTTGAAGCGGCGTACATTCCAGGCGGCTGCACCAAATTTATTCAGGATGGAAGTTGTTCTGGATTGGGGGGACTGAGCATGGCATGAGCTGTACAAAGAGAGGATCATCAAGTCATAAATTATCGGGAAAAAACAAACGCGCGCTCTCAGCAAAAGAATATTCTAAAAAATTTTTTGAAAACATTGTTTTCTTTCCCATGAAGTTAATTGAAAAACAGAAAAAAACTTTTTACACAATAGGGGTTTGAACCCCGGGCTACCACGTCACTCACCATCACACCACCAGGGCTTTCGATTAAAAGAAATTTCACTCGAGGGCTCGAACTTTAGACAAAATAGAATTTACCCAAATGTTTAACCACAGAGTGTGACAACTGAAGAGACTTTTGACAGAAAAAGAAAGAAATTAGAAGATGGAGCAGAGATTGAGGTGGTAATAGAGTTAGCCGGGACCGGGATCCCGAAAGGGACCGGTCGGGAAATTCCCGGTTTGTAGTGGTGAGTGGTGGGGTCGGTTGAAGTTGGTGGGGGAATCCTCGTCCTGATCGATGACCAGTCTTTGCACTGGCGGGCTGGCCTCCTTCCGCGGGGGGAATGGCCCCCGCAACGCCCCCTCCTCTTTCTTCGCCCGGTCCCCCGTATCTCCCTTGCCCTGACCGGCGCTCACCCATTTCGCTTCCTCCAACATGCCGTGCAACTCACCGGCCAGCTCCTCGAGCATCTTCAGTTTATCTTCCTTCGCTTTCTTCACTGCTTCGGCGATCTTCCGCGTCGCTTCCTCTGATCGATCGACCCATCGCTTCACATCCTACGCGGTTCTCGCTCAGGTTCGTCTTCCGCCAATACTTGAACAAGCATCTCGGCCAACTCGTCCCTCGGAGCTTCGGGTGCCATTACCCGTTGACGGCTGGGCCCTGGCTGACACTCGAAGCGGAGAGCGCCTTCCTCGGGTGCTGACTTCTTCCGCCCTCGGCTGAACTTCACCTTTTGTTGGTGCGTCGTGACCAATTAATAGCCTCCAGCGAAAGTGTCAAACGCTAATCTCTCTTGCATATTTTCATAGCGCTGATGCGGTGCGTTAACCGTTTGAGCATAATGCATTAAACCGATTGTGGCGTTGTTTGGTGGGAGCTGCGCATTTAAAGTTTGGTTTTGGTCTGCGCACGATGAGGTTCTAGGCTGAAAATTTCCATGCCAGTTTCTGTTCTTCCCCAAATTTGTAAATTGCAAAATATCTTCGCGCAAACCTTCAACAATGTTAGGTCCGTTCACTTCCACAGGTATACGTTGCGCAGCCGGTTGTGCAATTCCTCTTCTGCCATAGTGTCACTTGAATCAGAATATTCACCTTCCTCTTCCTCATAAATTTGCATCGTTGGGATCGGTTTGTTTTCGTTTTGCTGTTTTAAAGACGGGTCTTGAGCGGGTTGAAAATTTTGTTGCTTAATCGCCTCGTTTTGTTCTGGTGGTTCTCTCGCAGGCATAGGAATGCCGTCGCTGTTTAGAATAACTCCTTCTGTAAACTATAGATGTACAATTTGTCAAACTTAATTTAGAACGCCAACAAATCATTTAAATATAGTGGGAGATCGGGGATGAGAAATGAATATTCCTGAGAAGATAGGTTAGGCACAAAACAGCTAGACAGGTTCTTGGTATGCTCAAAATATGCACAAATCCCAAAACTTCCAAATCTCATTAATAGGAAGAACAAATTTACGCAACATAAATAGAAATTGTTTTTTTTCAATTGTTTGCCAAATATGAAAATTTCTGTTTTTTTTTGTTTTTTTTGAATTTTTCGTGTTTATAGATCAAGATAAAAAGTTTGACAGGTACACGTAATCCATAACAGATTTAACAAATATTTAAGTAAATCTCATTTGTCAAAAAGAAATATTTAATTCATTAGATGCCAAATCGTTTTTTTCCAATTCATTGACCATTTATTCAGATATTCTCCGAATTGGAGTGCCCAATTTCCTGAACATTGCGCCAGCGGCATTCTCTTCCACAGAATGTCCATCGACAGAATTTGGATGAAATTTCTGTCGTTTAAATTGCTTTTTCCATCTAACCAAAGTGATTCTTCCAATTTTCAACATTTTGGCAATTTCCTCGTCACTTATTTTAGGATTTTGGTTTTTAATTTTATAATAACAATTCATCAGTTCATTTTGCTCGTTTTGGGAGTATTTATTTGGTGCTATAAAAGAATCTTAATTAATATAAATAAATAATTAAATTGGGCTTGAAATACTCACTGGTTTGGCCAAGTTTTCGTTTCCATTTATAAATTGTTCTATCGTTTAGCCCTAATTCCTTTGCCACAGTTTTATTTATTTCATTTTTATATGATTTTTTGAATCCGTCCCGCTTTAACTCGGCTTTCATTTGATCAAATTTCTCTACCAAATTTTTTCGCTCATTTTTTGGATTTCTTTGAGTTAAGCCAAATTCTTTTTTCCATTCAAATATTTTTGAGCGACTGACTTTTAAATGTTTAGCAATTTTCTGCTCAATTAGAACCCATTCTTTTTTCGAAAATTTTCCTTTTTGCTTAAATTCGTCTTTCATTGCGTGGAATTCTTCGACAATTTTACGCTTTCGCTCATCTTCAGCAATATTTTCGCCATTTTTGGCATTATCTGGGTGATCAGACTCTGTTAGAGGAGGATTCAGATCATTTGAATTGGGTTGTCCAATTTGGGTGTTCTGCCGGTCGATTTGGTGATGGGCATGTCCAAAGTTTGTTGGCGGAGTTTTCAATTCTTCGGCTTCTTCTTTGTCCCACCAGCCTTCTCCGAATATTTCATCAAATGTTTTGTGTGGCGTTTCCTCCAATTTTACTTTTACAGATTCGGCTTTCTCCAGTGAATTTGTTGCAAATAATAAAACCAAAATTAACATACAAATTTCTTCCATTTTATTATAGCAAAATAAACTCTGAATTTAGGGGCATTTACCTATATGAATTCCAATTAATTCTATAATACACAGAAATGAACTAGCCAAAATTTGCGTTCGAATGATATAACATGTGTCCGGGTAGGTCGAACCGCGTAAGAGTCGAGGGACAAAATGTCGAAAAATCGCACTTTTTTTTGGCGGTTTTGGGTGAAATTCAGATGGGGTTTGCTCAGATCGGTTGAAGGTTGGTTAATTATAAGTTGGGGTGGTATTAAGGTACAAAAAATGTCTTTTGGTCGGGTCTGTAAGCGTTCGACTTGAGGTCGAAATTGGGCGTCAAACTTGGAAAAATTTAATTTTTTTTGCGCCAACTTTTATGTTTGAAAATTTATTGGCTGAGTATCAGGCTGATTTTGTGGGAGGAGGTGCGCCAAGATGTGGGCTTCAAAATGGTATATAATTGCCCCCTCTTTGGTTCGGGTTGGGGGTCGAAATGGGGGGTCTAAATTCATATATTTGGCTGGGGTGAAAAAAGGAAAAGTACGAATTTTGCCTTAGGGGGTAATTGAAAAGTTATTTAGACTCAGCTTGATGAGCTGAGTCGAACAAAAAAAAGTTTATTCGTTTCTGATCAAAACGATCAAGTTACAGTATTCTCAATTTTAAGCAAAAATTTAAAATTAAATTTTAAAAAAATAAATTTTATTTAATTAAATTCGGCTTTAAAAACTGAGCTAAAAAAAAGTTTGTCAAACTTTGATCAAAATTGATGATCGAGATATGGACAGATCAAGGAGGAAGAGAAATAGTGTTGAAAAGTGAGAGATGTGGTTAGAGATACGAGAGTAAAGAGAGAAAGAGAACGTTACTACTGGTGTAATCCCCCCCCCCTCCCTCCCCCCCCCCTCCCCCACAGTATTGCACCCCATAGAACATTTGTTATAGTGAAATGTTAAAGGGAGATCAAAAAGCAGTTAATTGAAATATGAAAAATCATTAAAAGAAAAAAAGAAAGAAAACCCGATAAGGCTTGCCCTGCCTCTGAAGGGCTTGCCCAACCCGGGAAAGGGCTTGCCCAGCCCGGGAAATGGCTTCCCCAGCACCGGAGAGGGCTTCCCGTGCACGATAAGGCTTGCCGGCGAAGAAAAAGGACTCATACTTAAATAAATTAAATAAAAAATCAATTTTTAAATAAAAATAAATTCAATCAAATAAAAATAAAAAGGAAAGACCCTAGGAACAGAAGCCATAAGCGAAGCCCCCCTATATTTTAAACACAAAAGCAAGCCCCCCGCAGGCGTCTAGTTTTTACAAATATTAATAAATATTTTTAGCCGATCACAAAAATGATTGAAATTAATAAATGGCAGCCCACAACTGAATTGGCTTTTTCATATGAAATATCCTGGCATTTCATAATATTTATTTGAACCGGGACCAAATCAATATTCCATATTTCCTATATATTTTTCTTAATAATTAATATTCATTTTATAAAAATAACGATTGATTGACAATATTCAAATGAAAAAATATTTAAAATAATTAATAACGTTGCACGATTAATTAGCGAGTATGGGCGCGTTCAGAAAAAAAAATGATAAATCATAAAAAGCCAAACCCTAATTATCAAATAAACATAAAATGGGAGAAATAAAATCTTTGTATTAAATAAATAAAAGCCCCTCTGATGGATTTGGCTTACAGCAAGCCACTTTTATATTGCCCAACTTTTGCTGCTATGCTAGTGAAATTGACGTGGCCCATTTATGCCAGTGCCAATGTTTTCTATTGATTCATATGTATCCGGGATGTAACCGGAAACCAAAAAAAGGCCGGAATTCCGGCTCACAACCGGAAAGAATTTCAAAATCCCAATAATTTGACTTTTTCTAATTTCTGAGGCCCATAATTGAAATGGGGATTCTCAGCAAATTGCCAAGAAAAATGGGTGGAATAATTTGCCAATCAATTTGATTGACCATATTTTAATAAAAATTAATTCTATTGCGCAAAGATTTATTTTTTAATATTTTTAAAAGTAATTCTAGTCAATAAAACATGAAAGTTTGTTAAATTGAAAGTTTTCTGAGTTAGAAAAACGTCAAATTTTGAAACAATTTGATGAAATAAAAAGCAAATGTAAGAAGGCAAACCTCAAAAGCGGTTCAAAGAATGAACTAGATGAGAAAATTGCAAAAAAAAAAAATGGGCGTAAGTGCCTGTACAATTCAAAAATGGAAGCGCAAATTTGGCCTTTCTGACAGCAATAAAAAGTTTTCTGATGCAATAAAAATTGGAATTTTAAAAAAAATGCCAAAATAAATGGAGAAAATCCGAAAATGAGTGATTGTGGAATTGCTTTAATTGTTTCAATTTTAGACTAAGAAAAAGAGACCGGCCAGAAGGTTCGGCCGGTCTATTCGGTAAAGTACCGAAAAAGTACCGAAAAAGTACTGGTACCGAAAAGTACCGAAAAAAATTGTCGGTACTTTTTCGGTTTTCGGTACCTAAACTTTTTAGAGTAATTTTTTAACAAAACTCATTTATTTGGAAATTTTGGCTTTATCAAATATTTATAAATGAGTTTGGAAATCTAGAGTTTCAAGAAAATCAGAATTTCGGCCTGTTCTTGTTCTGTGGCAGGATTTTTCAATTTTTGGTTTAGTTTGAAAGGGGAGGGAGGGACGGCGGTGCCGATCAGGGTTGCAACGGATCATCCGAAATCCGTTATCCGTTATCCGAAATCCGGTGTTTTTCTCAATCCGATATCCGAAATCCGATCCGACAAAATTTGGGCGCCAATCCGATATCCGAAATCCGATCCGACAAATTTTGGGCAAATCCGATCCGAAATCCGGATAATTGTCCGATATGAGAACACAAAAAATGAACCAAAGAGTAAAATATAATAGCATACCGAAGGGCTTATCAATAGGGTCGAGATTTTCAAGTTTTAACATTTTTTTTTGCGAATAGGGAATCGTGAGAGAAGCCGGAAATAGCATTCATTTTGAAAAATTTTAAAATTAGAGCGAGTTTTTAGTTAGAAATTTCTTGAAGAAATTCAATATTTTTCCCCAAAATTTCGCAAGAAAAAAGCAATAAAACAAAATGTACCCCCTAAAAAGGGACTTTTTCTTTACCAAAAATCCACCCCAAAGATCGAAATTTTCCATAAAATTTTTTTATTTGGTATTTTTATAAATAAACTTTTACATTTTTTTGACCAATTTTCTTAACAAATTCACATTAAAAATTCAAAATTTTCTCGGCGGCGCCTATCGGCACCGCCGACCCCCCCCCCCCCACCCCGCAAGCAGAATTCGCAAAAAAATTTTGTATTTTTGAAAAATGAAAATCGACAAAATTTTTAGTTAAATCAACAAAAATTCTAAGAATCGACTTTTTTTTGGCTTCCCCCCCCCCTCTAAAAATTTTTCTGGTTACGGCCCTGGATGGGAAGTTAAACTTTTTCTTCATCATAATTTGCCCATTTGCGATTTTTCTTATTGAACTTGAGTGTTACATTGAATAAATTATCATTTCCCGGAAATCTTCTAAAAAAACATCAATTCAGTTTTTTCCACTAAAAATTTTTCATCCGAAATCCGTTATCCGATATCCGAAATCCGGTGTTTTTTCAAATCCGATATCCGAAATCCGATCCGACAAATTTTGGGTTATCCGATCCGAAATCCGTATCCGACTTTTTTCTCAAGAACAATCCGATCCGAAATCCGTATCCGACTTTTTTCCCAATCCGTTGCAACCCTGGTGCCGATAAGCGCCGCCGAGAAATTTCTCGAGCCGAGTCTCAAACGTTAGACAAAATAGAATTTACCCAAATGTTTAATAGATGACATTTCATAAGTTTTCAATTTTCTTAAATTTAATGAAACAAATAAAAATTTTATGCTTTAAAAAATTTTAAAACTGAAATATTTTTAAAAATTATTTCTACCATCGAAGCACCACACATCTCACCATTACACCACACCAAGAAATAAAATAAAAAGAATTTTTTTTTTAATTTTAACTCGAGAAACTTGAACCTTTTAATCAAAATTAAATTACGGCACCCAGTTTAACAACTGACAAAAAATTTCAAATATATTACCCAATCAGGCTCAATTGTTAATTTTTACCCTGTTAAATTCTAGAAGAGTTCTGAAAAGTTTGAACTTTTTTTTATCTTTAACATAATTTGATTCTGGGTAGGTTTTTTATTGGATAAATTGAAGAGAATAACAGAGATAATTTCAAAAGAAAATGTTATGTTCACTTTTTTATTTATTTTTTTGAATCACGTCCACCTTGTTTAAAATTTAAATATTCATATAATGGTAAAATCATTTAAGAAAAGCTTGAAATGTAGAATTTTTTAAAAATGAAAAATGAACATTGCGAAACAGCTGAAATAGAAATAAAAGATTTGGGAGTTTTCAAACATTAACTATTCAAATATTTCCCAAATTCAAATTCTCAATTTCCTGAACATTTGAGCCGGCATTTTCTTCAACGGAATGTCCATCGACAGAATTTTGATGAAATTGCTGTCGTTTAAATTGTTTTTTCCAGTTAAACAAGGTGCCTCTTCCAATTTTCAACATTTTGGCAATTTTCTTGTCATTAATTTTAGGATTTTGGTCCTTAATTTCATAATAACTTTTCATCAAAAATTCTTTTTGTTTGTTATAGGCGTAATTGTTTGCTGCTGTAAAAGAATTAATATAAATAAATAATTAAATTGGGCTTGAAATACTCACCGGTTTGGCCAAGTTCACGTTTCCAATTGTAAATTGTTCTATCGTTTAGCCCTAATTCCTTTGCCACAGTTTTATTTATTTCATTTTTATATGAATTTTTGAATCCGTCCCGCATTAACTCGGCTTTCATTTGATCAAATTTCTCTACCAAATTTTTTCGCTCATTTTTTGGATTTCTTTGGCTTAATGCTAATTCTTTTTTCCATTCATATATTTTTGAGCGATTGACTTTAAAATGTTTAGAAATTTTCCTTTCAATTTGATTCCATTCTTTTGACGAAAATTTTCCTTTTTGCTTAAATTCGTCTTTCATTGCGTGGAATTTGACAACAATTTTACGTTTTCGCTCATCTTCCGCAATAAGTTCTTCGCCATTTTTGGCATTATCAGAGTGATCAGACTCTGTGAGAGGGGGATTCTGATCAGTTGAATTGGATTCAATTTGTCCAATTTGGGTGTTCTGCCGGTCGATTTGGTGATGGATATTTTGCCCAAAGTTTGTTGGCGCCGGTGTTTTCAAATCTTCGGCTTCATCTTTGTCCAACCAGCCTTCTACGAATATTTCTTCAAATGTTTTGAGTGGCGGTTCCTCCAATTTTACTTTTACGGATTCGGTTTTTTCGAGTGAATTTGTTGCGAAGATTGACACCAAAATTAAAATACAAAAATATTCCATTTTATTCTTGCAAAATAATCTGAATTAAGGACCTTTATATGAAATTCAAATTCATTTTTGTCTCCGTCTTCGGGGGTGTGAATGATCGGACTTTTTTTGGGGAGCAATAAGTACTTTTAAAATATTGTTTCTATATGATGAGAAGTTGTGGTAGTGAGTGGTTGTTGATGTTGGTGGGTCAGATGGGTGTTCGGGTCCGGATCTCAAAATGGTACCTAAAATAGGTGAAAAAAAAAGTCCAAAATAGGTACTAAAAACCGGCTTCATAATGAAAAATAGGTGCAAAAAAATGGGATTTATATTTCCTTTAAAGAAATTTCGGGTTTCGGAATTTTGGGATTTTTGTCTTTTCGGATTTTAAATCGTTTTGGATTTTTGGGGTTTCGGATTTTATTTTCCGATTTTGCCCACCCCTGGCAATAATGGCTTAAAATTGTTTTTTACTTGGTAAAAATATCAATCAGTAGGACTGCTACTTAAAATAAGCTCCTAAAAAGGCGCGAAATTCTATGAAGGATTTGACAAAAAAATGCAAATGTTATCGCATTTTTTTCTAAAAATTTTCAAAAAATGCCCAAATAGTGCAAAAGTTTTTTTTTACTTGAAATAGGTTTGCCCCTATTTTAGCTGCGAAAATCTCAAAATTAGACAATTCAGATCAAATTGTAATTTTTTTTTGCCTACCAAAATTGGGTGAATATTTAAAATTTATAACCTTGTTAAAAGTTGAGTGATCTTAATTAGAGGCAATTATTGTTGAAGACAGTTTTTTTTATTATCGATAATGTAAAAATTTTCCTTGGGCGTGAGGGGGTTGAGAAATGTGAATTTTTGGTGGAATTTGTTATGAAAATGTTTACAAGATTAGACAAAGCCAAATTATTGGGATTTTTAAATTCTCCGTATTTCCGGTTAGGAGCCGGAATTCCGACCTTTTTATGGTTTCCGGTTACATCCCGGATACACATAAATCAATAGAAATCAATAGAAGGCATTGGCACTGGCATATTTGGGCCAATTCCACGTCAATTCCACTGGAAAACAGCGAAAGTTCGGCAATATAAAAGTGGCTTGTTGTAAGCCAAATCCATCAGGGGGGCTTTCATTTATTTAATTATGTTTTTTTGATAATTATACATTTTCCTTTTATATAAAGGGTTCTCGACCCAGTCCAAATTTTGAAAAATTAAATTCAAAGTTAAAACAGCAAATTCTATTTGCATTTTTGATTTTGTTTTTTCTGTTTTAGCATCATAAAAAATGTATCATAACTAAGGGGACCCACAAAGTTATTACACACGGATATAGAATAGAAGGTTAGTAGATAGCGCCCAAACTCGCTAATTAATTGTGGTGATTAAAGACCGTAAATCAGTTAAATTATATAAATAAGGACAGATGGCACCCCTAATTTATAGGCACTAAAAATTATCTTAGATTAAAAATTATCAATTTTAGGAAATTCCGGACATTTTTTCCCCGAGGCATTATGTGCTAAAAAAAATCCGATTCGCAAATTGGAGGAAAAGCAACGAAAAAAATTACCTTCATCTGTGGCGATATGTCGTTTTTCCTCCGGGGACAATTAATTATAAATTTTTTAAAATATATTTCATTTGAATATTGTCAATCAATCGTTAATTTATAAAATGAATATTATTAAGAAAAATATATAGGAAATGTCAGGAATATTGTTTTGTTCCCGGTTTCCCAGGACCAGAAACCGGGTGCAAGATTTTCAACCGGTACCAGGACCAACCGGGACTTTTCAAGGAAAAACTTTTTCTTTTACCAAACATTAAAAAATTTTAATGTTCCGGCAACACTTTCTTGCAAATTTGGCATTGCGCTTCTTCGTTAGAATTTTTGTCGTAATATTTCCAAATGTCAGACATTACAACCCCTAAAAAATTAATTAAAAGAAACGTAATCAAAAAATAGCATGGCACATTCAAAGTCCTGAATCCCGCCCTCTCTAATAATCCCGCCCTCTCTGAGTAGGTTAAAAAATAATCCACCATGAGGGATTACAAGAGTGTACACGGTAAATGCCCCTAAATTCAGAGTTTATTTTGCCCTAATAAAATGGAAGAGTTTTTGATTATAATTTTGGCGGCATTCTTCGCAACAAATTCACTGGACAAAGCCGAATCCGTAAAATTGGAGCTCAAAACGTTTGATGAAATATTCGGAGAAGGCTGGTGGGACAAAGATAAAGCCGCCGAAGATTTGAAAATGCCGGCGCTAACAAACTTTGGACAAAATGTCCATCACCAAATCGACCGACAGAAAACCCAAATTGGACAAATTGAACCCAATTCAACTGATCAGCTTGGTCAAATTGAACCCAATTCAACTGATCAGCTTGGACAAATTGAATCCAATTCAACTGATCAGAATCCTCCTCTCACAGAGTCTGATCACTCGGATAATGCCAAAAATGAGGAAGACCTTATTGCTGAAGATGAGCAAAAAGGTAAAACAATCGAAGAATTCCACGCAATGAAAGACGAATTTAAGCAAAAAGGAAAATATTCGAAAAAAGAATGGGAGCAAATTGAGAGTAAAATTGTTAAACATTTAAAAGTCAATCGCTCAAAAATATATAAATGGAAAAAAGAATTTGGCCTAAATCAAAAGTTCTATGGAAAAGACGAACGTAAACATTTGGTAGAAAAATTTGATCTTAAGAAAGCCGAGTTAAAGCGGGCCGGATTCAAAAATTCATACAAAGAAATAAATGAAACTGTCGCGAAAGAGTTGGGCATCACTGATAGAACAATTTACAATTGGAAAAATGAACTTGGCCAAACCGGTGAGTATTTCGAGCCCTATTTATTTAATTAATTAAAAATTCTTTTACAGAACCAAATAAACACTCCCACAGCGAACAAAAGGAATTGATGAAATGTTATTATAAAATTAAGGACCAAAATCCTAAAATTAGAGATGCAGAGATTGCCAAAATGTTAAAAATTGGAACAAACACTTTGGTTAGATGGAAAAGGCAATTTAAACGACAGCAATTTCATCCAATTTTTGTCGATGGATATTCTGTGGAAGAGAATCCCGCGGCAAATGTTCAGGAAATTGGGATCTCGAATTCGGAAAGTATTGTATTTGAATGAATGGTCAATGATTTGGAAAAAACAATTTGGCATCTGATGATTTTAAATATTTTTTTTTGAAAATGAGATTTACTTAAATATTTACTAAATCTGTTATGGAATACTTGTACCTCTTCTCTTGGTCTATAAAACACGAAAAATGCAATTCAACAAAAAAACAGATTTTCATATTTGGCAAACAATTGTTATTATTGGTGCGTAAATCTGTTCCCCCCTATTAATGAAATTTGAAGCATTTTGGGGTTCGTGCATATTTTTTGCATATCAGTACATATTTTGGCATTTTTGCATATTTGGAGGAAAGTGGGTACCCCCCCCCCCCAAAATTTGTCCCATTTTCCTCAGGGGGAATCCCACTCATCATTGTTGGAGGCTGGCCATCTGAATTATTGGAAAACCTTGCCAAAATGCCGCAATTATTATTGGCCCAAAATGCATTCGGATATAGTGACCTGGACAAAACTCTGCATAACTTGTCAATTGGGACACAATCCAATCCCCGCGGAGACTCTACTGGCTTTCCGGAACATCAAATGTTAAATTCTGGCCCATTCAGATTTTCCCAAACACCAATTCTGGTCCAGGTGGCTTTCCAGATCATCAAATTCTGGTGCATTCTGACTTTCCGAGAAACCAAATTCTGGTTCAGATGGCTTTCCGGACAGCAAATTCTGGTGTATTCTGCAGAAGATCAAATTTCGAATTTTATTGTTTGTTTATAAGAAATTTTTAAAAAATGAGTGATCTTGCCAAAAAAAAATTCAAATTTTATTTCATTTTTTTAGAAAAAATTTTTCAAAAAATGCCAGTGGCGAAAATAGCGACGAAAAGCCATTTTTTTTAAACCGAAAAAACGATAAATCGCTACCCTTTTAGGTTTCGGTTTTTGGGCTAAAAAAGCCGGTTTTTGGTTCGGTTAACCTACCGCCAACAACCCTATACTGTAGTGACGTTCATATTAATTAAAAATTTTTACAGAACCAAAACACTCCCAAAGCAAACAAAATGAATTGATGAAATCTTATTATGAAATTAAGGACCAAAATCCTAAAAATAGTGACAAGGACATTGCCAAAATTTTAAAAAGAAGAGCCACTTTGGTTTATTGGAAAAGGCAATTTAAACGACAGCAATTTCATCCAAATTCTGTCGATGGACATTCTGTGGAAGAGAATGCCGCTGGCGCAATGTTCAGGAAATTGAGAATTGAATTCGGGGAGAATTGAATGTTGTCCAAATGTAATGCCCCGCGTTGTTGTTTTAAAAAAGCAAAAAAATGCTTCCCTAAAAATCAAATTTTTCTTGAATCAGCCTCACGCCCCCCCCCGTAAAAACTGGCAACGCCCTTGTCGGAGGTGCACAGATTTTGTGAAGTGGACCTAAAGTTTCTGAAACACAATTGGTAGCCGCAAAATGCGACACTAAGAAAAATTGAAAAAGTTTTATATATTTTTTATTAATCTTTAAATAAATAATATATGTATGATTATTATAGTTTTCACAATTGATCGCCATTTTTGTAAAATGATGATTATTATAGTTTACAATCGATCACAATTTTTATTGTCAGGAATATTGATTTGGGTGAGATAATTATTAAATGTGTGATGCCATTTATTACTTTACAATCATAATTTATCAAAGCTGCTTAATACAATTTATTAAATTGTTAAAATGGAATATTTTTGGGTTTTAATTTTGGTGTCATTTTTTGCAACAAATTCACTGGACAAAGCCGAATCCGTACAATTGGAGGAATTGGAGGAATTGCCACTCCAAACATTTGACGAATTATTCGTAGATGAATGGTGGGACAAAGATGAAGCCGAAGATTTCACAACTGATCAGAATCCTCACACAAAGTCTGATCACTCTGGACAAATGGAACGCAATTCAACCGATCAGAATCCTCCTCTCACAGAGTCTGATCACTCTGGACAAATTGAACCCAATTCAACTGATCAGAATCCTCCTCTCACAGAGTCTGATCACTCTGGACAAATTGAACCCAATTCAACTAATCAGAATCCTCCTCTCACAGAGTCTGATCACTCTGAGAATGCCAAAAATGGTGAAGAACAGAACAAAGTTTCTTCAAACGAAAATATTGCTGAAGATGAGCGAAAACGTAAAATTATCGACAAATTCCACGCAATAAAAGAAGAATTTAAGCAAAAAGGAAAATATTCGAAAAAAAAATGGGTTCAAATTGATGAGAAAATTGCTAAACATTTTAAAGTCAATCGCTCAAAAATATATGAATGGAAAAAAGAATTTGGCCTAAGTCAAAAAGTGTCCTATGAAAAAGAAGAGCGTAAGCTTTTGGTAGAAAAATTTGATCAAAGAAAAGCCGAGTTAATGCGGTACGGATTCAAAAATTCTTATAATCACGAAATTGATCAAACTGTCGCAAAAGAGTTGGGCCTTAGTTTTATGACAATTTACAATTGGAAACGTGAACTTGGCCAAACCAGTGAGTATTTCAAGACCAATTTTATTATTTATTTATATTAATTAAAAATTCTTTTACTAGCACCAACCCATAAATACTCCCAAAGCGAACAAAAGGAATTGTTGAAACGTTATTATGAAATTAAAAACGAAAAGCCTAAAATTAGTGATAAGGATATCGCCAAAATGTTGAAAATTGGAAGAGGCACCTTGTTTAACTGGAAAAAACAATTTAAACGACAGCAATTTCATCAAAATTCTGTCGATGGACATTCTGTGGAAGAGAATGCCGCGGCAAGGTTCAAGGAAATTGAGAACTCAAATTTGGGGAGCATTTGAATGAATGATTGGTCAATGATTTGGAACATTTTTTGAATTTAATGATTTGAAATCTTTATGGTTTATTATTTGCGCACCGTTCAGCAATCTTTTTACTTGATTTAATAAATTTAAAAGATTTATTCATATGGTGGAGAGACCTTTTGCTCAACATTTTTGGGAAATTTTTTATTCTAAAAATGGTCTGAAACTATGTGTTTTGATACGCTGATTACGTATTTGTCGATAGAAAATGAAAATTGAGAATTTAATTTGCTCCGGATGAACGCGAAGCTGCTGATGAGTCTTGATGGACCATTTTTGTTATAACAAGAATGATAGTGTTAATATCAGATATAAATTGCTTAAATTTGCGTTGTCTATTTTCAAACGTTCTTTCTTCAGTTTTTTGTTATATGGGAAAAAATCTGTGAGACGGGCCATTGAACTAAACAATGAAAAAAATTGTTGCTTCTACAAAACTCATCAGAACGGCGGGTGGAAGGGTGACGAGGAGGCTAAAAGGGGGACTGGGTAGAAGTTTTTTCGCGAAAAACTTGTGAGCATTACCAAAAGCTTAAAAATGGCAATGAAAAAGACGCAGGAAAGACAAAAAGCGAGCGCCGATCAGGGCAGAAAGGCTAGCGAACATGTTTCAGAGTTGGTGAATTGGTAGTGTTAAACCCCATCTACGGTCGAAATTCAGGATGGGCCGACGTTTTCTTCTGCATGACTGATTTGAACATAATTTTTCGTTACCACGGCCGATAGAGAACACTAAGGAACTGCCACCCAATGCCGAATTCAATGAGGAATTGGACACTCAAAAATATTTCAAAAGGTCCGGTAACCGGAATTTCGGCTCACCCTCTTTAGAAGTTGGGGAGAAGGTAGAACTTAGGGTGGGTAACGGACGGTTATTTCGTAACTCGGAATTCCAACCCCAAAAAATTTCGGAAATCGGAAACATTTTGTTAAGCAAATAGGCCTATTTCAAAAATTGTCTCGGCGGCGATCGGCACCGCCGATACCCCCCCCCCCCCCCCCCCCCTCCCCACTCAGTCCATCGACAGAATATGGAAGAATTTGCTGTCGTTTAAATTGCCTTTTCCAGTTATACAATTGTTTGTTCCAATTTTCCACATTTTTGCAATGTTCTCGTCACTAATTTTAGGGGTTTTGTCCTTAATTTCATACTGATTCGCTGTGGAGGTATTTATCTGGTGCTGTAAAAAAATTTTTAATTATAAATAAAATTGTGCTCGAAAAACTCACTGGTTTGGCCAAGTTTTCGTTTCCAATTGTTAATGTTGCCAAACTGAGGCCCAACTCTTTTGCGACAGTTTTATCTAAGACTATTAAATGAACTTTTGAATCTGGCCCGCGTTAACTCGGCTTTCATCTGATCAAATTTCTCTACTAAATGTATACGTTCTTCTTTTTCATTGAACATTTTTCCACTTATGCCTAATTCTTTTTTCCATTTATATATTTTTTTGCGACTGACTTTTAAATGTTTAGCAATTTTCTGCTTAATTTTATTACATTCTTTTTCGAATATTTTTCTTTTTGCTTAAATTCGTCTTTCATTGCGTGGAATTTGGCAACAATTTCATGTTTATTGTTTGAAGTAATTTCTTTGATTATTTCTTTCTGTTCTTCACTATTTTTGGCATTATCAGAGTGATCAGACTCTGTGAGAGGAGGATTCTGATCAGTTGAATTGGTTTCAATTTGTTCAAGCTGGGTGTTCTGCCGGTCGATTTGGTGATGGACATTTTGTCCAAGGTTTGCTGGCACCGGAGTTTTTAAATCTTCGGCGGCTTCACCTTTGACCCACCATTTTGGCGAAATTTTATATTGAATTTTGAAAAATTTATGTGCATATTTTGCAATTTTTGGTGTATTTTATGCGCATATTTCAAGATTTTATGTGTATAATTACACGCCCTACAGTGAGGGCTCCGACGTCTCTCCGACAATGAAATGTACAAGATGGAATTGTTCTCTTGGCTTCTCGCTTAGCTGTCGAACTCCTCCGCGACTCCCGACTCGGATGATGATCCCGACTTGAATGAAGAATGAACAGGGGGAAACATTGGATGTGCATAAATGTGGGCGAGGACATGAGATGGTGAAGTGTGCATTGATTGAATAGGAAAGTCCGGTGACCAATGGAAAGTTATGTGGAATTGATGAAATAATTAAATGGGGCAATTGTCCAATTCCGGCTCGCAAAAAAATGTCCAGAAATACGAGAATATAAAATTCCAATAATCTGACTTTTTCTAATTTTTCTGATCTTGTTTTCAATTTTTTTTCTTAACAAATATCATCAAAAATTCAAATTTTCAGCTCCCCCCCCACGCCCCAGAAAAAGCTAAAAATAGGACTAAAAAGGGCTGAAAAGATTAAGGAAATATTTATTAAATGTCAGAGCGTTTTTTGCCAGTTAACATATCGAATTTTCGTTTAAATTAAAATTAATTTGAATTAACCCCTAAACATCGACTTTTTTGTGACAAAAATTCTGCCACCAAAAATGAAAATTTTTAAATTCTGCTTATTTTCAAAAAAATTTTCTGCAATGCCTTTAATTTACATAGAAAATTTTTTATTTCTTTTATTATTTAAATTTGGAAAATCTTGCCCATTTTTTGCTATATTTGAAAAATTTGATGAATTTTGGTGAAATTTTATATTGAATTTGGAAAAATTTATGTGCATATTTTGCAATTTTTGGTGCATATTTTATGCGCATATTTCAAGATTTTATGTGCATATAAATCCCAACTCTAGTTATGAGTCCTGGACTGAATTGCCCGTTTCAATGGGGACACAGTTGATTTTTTTATATTCATCCATTAGGACTGAGAGGCGTCGATTGGAATGGTAAATTCCCAACTCGCTACCTGCCAACTCGCTACTCCCCAACTCACTACTTTTTTTCAAGCTTTTTTGCTCATAACTTTTTTTTCAAAGTTAACTAAATCAAAGATTTTTGATATCATTCGAAAGCTTACAATTAGAAGCCATCAACAAGCAAACGCTAAGCGATTGGACAAATTTCAAAAAAGTTACGGCTAAAGAAATCAAATTTTAAGCTTTACTGGCCGTAACTTTTTTGAAATTTGTCCAATCGCTTAGCGTTGCTTGTTGATAGCTTCTAATTGTAAGCTTTCGAATGATATCAAAAATCTTTGATTTAGTTGACTTTGAAAAACGTTATGAGCAGCTTGAAAAAAAGTAGCGAGTTGGGGAGTAGCGAGTTGGCAGGTAGCGAGTTGGGTGTGATCCGATTGGTATATGATATGGATGATTGGGGTCTGGGACAGTGTTTTGGTGTTCCATGAATTTTGAACCTGTTCATGTTCCTGTCCTGTTCTGATAGAACAGCCTGTCTGTTCTGTTCCGACCTCTAGAACAAAACAGGAACAGAACAGTACAAACAGTTCTAGACTGTTTTTTTATTTCTTAGTTAATTAGAATCTAAATTTTATTAAAAATCGAAAAAGAAAAAATTCCATTTGATTCATTCGGCTTACGAAATGCCATAGAAATATTTCACCATTTATATTTATTATTGTTTCATATTTATATCCGGTGCAAACGAATATTTTGTCAAATTTCCATTTTATTTTGACAAAATAACCTCTGAATTTAGGAGCATTTATATGAAATTCGAATTAATTTAATAATTTAAACAAAAATTCGATATGTTAAGAACTAATCTCTTAAAAACTCAAATTTTAAAGAATAATAAATATTCAATTACAAATATAAATGAATATTATTTAGCTTTTGTAAAAAATGTTTAAAAACAATAAATGACAGCCCCCAATTGTAATGGACACCATAATCATGAGGCTGAACTCCGACAATTCAATATATAGTTCTGCCACCTTTAACTCCTCTTTTATAAGCCGCTCATGACTCCCCCAGACTAATTTTCGGACACGTTTGAATGATTTCCAAATTTCATTAATAGGGAGAACAAATTTACTCAACAATAATATTGAAATTGTTTTTTTATCAATTGCTTGCCAAATATAAAAATCTGTTTTTTGTTTAATTCATTTTTCGTGTTTTATAGAGCAAGAGAAAAAGTTTGAGAGATACAAGTATTCCATAACAGATATAGCAAATATTTAAGTAAATTTCACTTGTCAAAAAAATATTTAAAATCATCAGATGCCAAATCGTTTTAAAAATAAACAAAAACATAAAAAAAAATTCCAAATCATTGACCATTCATTCAAATACTTCCCGAATTCGAGTTCTCAATTTCCTTGAACTTTGCCGCGGCATTCTCTTCCACAGAATGTCCATCGACAGAATTTGGATGAATTTGCTGTCGTTTAAATTGCCTTTTCCATCTATCCAAAGTGGCGCTTCCAATTTTCAACATTTTTGCAATGTTCTCGTCACTAATTTTAGGATTTTTGTCTTTAATTTCATAATAAAGTTTCAACAATTCCTTTTGTTCACTGTGGGAATATTTATGGTTTGGTGCTGTAAAAGAATTTTAATTAATATAAATAAATAATAAATATGGGTTCGAAATACTCACCAGTTTGGCCAAGTTCACGTTTCCAATTAGAAATTGTTCTAAAACATAAGCCCAACTCTTTTGCGACAGTTTCATTTATTTCTTTGTTTGATTTTTCGAATCCGTCCCGCTTTAACTCAGTTTTTATCTGAACAAATTTCTCTACCAAATGTTTACGTTCTTTTTCATTGAACATTTTTCCACTTATGCATAATTCTTTTTTCCATTCATATATTTTTGTGCGACAGACTTTTAAATGTTTAGCAATTTTCCTTTCAATTTGAACCCATTCTTTTTTCGAAAATTTCCCTTTTTGCTTAAATTCGTCTTTCATTGCGTGGAATTTGTCGACAATTTTACGTTTTTCATTTGAAGAAATTTTTTCTATAATTTCGTTCTGTTCTTCACCATTTTTGGCATTATCAGAGTGATCAGACTCTATGAGAAGAGGATTCAGATCAGTTGAATTTGGTTCAATTTGTCCAATTTGGGTGTTCTGCCGGTCGATTTGGTGATGGACATTTTGTCCAAAGTTTGTTGGCGCCGGCGTTTTCAAATCTTCGGCTTCATCTTTGTCCCACCAGCCTTCTCCGAATATTTCATCAAATGTTTTGAGTGGCGTTTCCTCCAATTTTACTTTAACGGATTTGGCTTTGTCCAGTAAATTTGTTGCGAATAATGACACAAAAATTAAAATCCAAAAATCTTCCATTTTATATTTCTGTTAAAAATTTTCAAAGAATAATAAATTTTCACAAATTTTTAATATTAATAAATATATTTAGCTGACATAAATAATTATTAAAGATAATAAATGGCAGCCACAACTGAAATATGCTTTATTCATATAAAATATTCCTGGTATTTCATAATATTTATTTGAACCGGGACCAACAATATTCCATATTTTCTATATATTCTTCTTAAATAATATTCATTTTATAAAAATAACGATTGATTGACAATATTCAAATGAAAAAATATTTTAAAATAATTTATAATTAATTGGCCTTGGGATTGCGGTTCAAAAAATTAGCATTTCGACCTGTTCCTGAGGCGCCGCCGAGAAAAATTCAAATTTTTGACTCAATTTTTTAAGAGATTTTCAACCAAAATTTTAAAAATACGGTATTTTTGGGAATGGGAGGGGTCAAAACCGAGAAATTTCTTGGTTCGAGACCGAGACTCTCGAACAGCTCTAGCGATAACTAAAATGGTGAAAAAAGTAATACTTTTATGTAAATCTTAGAGGTTTTGAATCGGTTAAAATTTTTGAAAATTAATTTGATAGCAACTTTCTTCAAAAAAATTGAGAAGTTCCTAAATTACCTTCAATTTAAAAATCTTAAATACATATTTAATGAAAAAATATTGTTTTTCTTTGCCATGAAGTTAATTAAAGGACACAAAAAACTATTTACACAGTCGGGGTTTAAACCCCAGGCAACCACATCACTCAACAGCAGGGCATTCAATAAAAAAAATGTAAAGGAATTTGACTCGAGGACTCGATCCTCAGACAATAATGTCTCATGGGTTAACAGTTTAAACACTGAGCCACGTGATCTTATGAAAAAAGTTGAAAAATTCAAATATTAACAATTTTTCCGTTCGGTACTTTTTTCGGGACTTAAATTTTGTTCGGTCGGTACCTTCGGTACTCAGATTTTTTCGCTCGGTACTTTTTGGTAAAGTATCGAAAAAGTACCGGTACCGAAAACCATCGGTACTTTCCGAAAAGGTTCGGTCGGTACTTTTCAGGAAAGTACCGATGCCTGAGTACCGAAAATACCGAAAAAGCGTCGGTACTTTCCCGTACCGTCCGATCTTTAGTTATAATACATTTTTTATGATGCCAAACACTGAAAAAAACAAAAAATGCAAATAGAATTGGCTGTTTCAACTTTGAATTTATTTTTTAAATAATTCAAAATTTATTGGACTGGATCCAGAAACCATGTCCAGTGGTCTACCGACTGAAAGTCTGTGTTCTTTCGGCTCCGGTTTTTCGAATTTTTATATTGAAAATACCCCCGAAATTTTCTATGGAAGGAAAATGGTTAAATTCTGCTATTAGGACTGGGATTTTTATGGTGTATGTCAATGCTTTAAAACTAGTGTTCGGCCATTTTCCGTCTTTCGGTACTATATGTTTTCTTCAGACTGTCTGTGTTGAAGGGTCTCTCTCGTCGGGTAGAGACTACTGATAAGAAATCGAAGACCAGAGAACGATACCGCATCCTAGTGTAGTGATTTCTTATCATTTCTCATCAGTAGTCTCTACCCGACGATAGAGACCCTTCAACACAGACAGTCTGAAGAGAACATAGAGTACCGAAAGACGAAAAATGGCCGAACACTATTTAAAAGCCCCGGAAATATTTATAGCTAACATTTTTTATAATGCCAAAACAGAAAAACAAAAAATGCAAATAGAATTGGCTGTTTTAACTTTGAACTGACCATCTGCGTTATTTCGGGCCTGGGTTTTTTGAATTTGTACTGAAAATCCATACCCTCCGAAATTTTCTATGGAAGAATGGTTATATTCTGCTATTATCATTAGGACTGGGATTTTTTGATTTAAACGCCGGAAATATTATATTTATAGCTAATAAAAACCAACATATTCATGCTTTTCCGAGCAAGGCGTGTTCAGGGAAAAAAAAGATAAATCATAAAATCCCTGCCCTAATTATCAAACAAACATAAAATAGGAGAAATGAAATATTTGTATTAAATAAATGAAAGCCCGCCTGGTGGATTTGGCTTACAACAAGCCACTTTTATATTGCCCAACTTTCGCTGTTTTCCCGTGGAATTGACGTGGAATTGGCCCAATTATGCCAATGCCAATGCTTCTATTGATTCATGTGTATCCGGGATGTAACCGGAAACCAAAAAAAGGCCGGATTCCGGCTCCCAACCGGAAATAGAAGAATTTCAAAATCCCAATTTTAAATTTTTGCAAATATTATTAAATATTAAAAAAATGATTGAAAGTAAAAAATGACAGCCCTCAATTTAAATGGGCATTGACATTAATCAATTCGTTAAAATTGTCTCACCCATTCAATATTCCTGACAACAAAATTTCTTAAAGAATAATCTTTCTATAAAAATGGCGATTGATTGTGAATAGCCGTAATAAAACCCAGGCCAAAAAACTTTACCCAATTTTGTTGAACAAAAAAAATAAAAATTCCAAAATTTTGTACTGGTCGAAAATAGGCGTAAAATCGTTCAAAATTTTATTATTCAAAATTGCGGTTCGAATACCGAAAATACCGCTGTAAAATCCGAAACGTTTTAAAATCCAAAAACTCAAAAATCCCGAACTCCTGAAGTTCCAAAACCGAAAGCCGGAATTTTTTCAAAGGAATATTTGCATTTGATTAAATTTCTTCAACAATAAAATTTTCAGAAATTAAGCTAAACAATTTTTAGATGGGGTGTGTTCATGTCCAAATTACTCTCGCCGCCTGACTCTCTCTTTTTAGCACACTATTTCTCCAAAAAATGAAATACTCAAAAAAGTAACTAAAACAATTTTTTGATGGGGTGTGTTCATGTCAAATTACTCTCGCCGTCTGACTCTCTCTTTTAGCACACTATTTCTCCAAAAAATAATTTTCAAGAAAGTAACTAAAACAATTTTTAGATGGGGTGCGTTCAAGTCCAAATTACTCTCGCAGCCTGACTCTCTCTTTTTAGCACACTATTTCTTAAAAAAATGAAATATTCATAAATTAAACTAAAACAATTTTTAGATGGGATGCGTTCATGCCCAAATTACTCTCGCAGCATGACTCTCTCTTTTTAGCACACTATTTCTCCAAAAAATGAAATATTCAAAAAAGTAACTAAAACAATTTTTAGATGGAATGTGTTCATGTCCAAATTACTCTCGCCGCCTGACTTTCTCTTTTTAGCACACTATTTCTCCAAAAAATGAAATACTCAAAAAAGTAACTAAAACAATTTTTAGATGGGGTGTGTTCATGTCCAAATTACTCTCGTCGCCTGACTCTCTCTTTTTAGACCACTATTTCGTCAAAAAATAAAATTTTCAGAAATTAAACTAAAACAATTTTTAGATGGGGTGCGTTCATGTCCAAATTACTCTCGCAGCCTGACTTTCTCTTTTTAGCACACTATTTCTTCAAATATTGAAATATTTAAAAAAGTAACTAAAACAATTTTTTGATGGGGTGTGTTCATGTCAAATTACTCTCGCCGCCTGACTCTCTCTTTTAGCACACTATTTCTCCAAAAAATAATTTTCAAGAAAGTAACTAAAACAATTTTTAGATGGGGTGCGTTCAAGTCCAAATTACTCTCGCAGCCTGACTCTCTCTTTTTAGCACACTATTTCTTAAAAAAATGAAATATTCATAAATTAAACTAAAACAATTTTTAGATGGGGTGCGTTCATGTCCAAATTACTCTCGCAGCCTGACTCTCTCTTTTTAGCACACTATTTCTTCAAAAATTGAAATATTTAAAAAAGTAACTAAAACAATTTTTTGATGGGGTGTGTTCATGTCAAATTACTCTCGCCGTCTGACTCTCTCTTTTAGCACACTATTTCTCCAAAAAATAATTTTCAAGAAAGTAACTAAAACAATTTTTAGATGGGGTGCGTTCAAGTCCAAATTACTCTCGCAGCCTGACTCTCTCTTTTTAGCACACTATTTCTCCAAAAAATGAAATATTCAAAAAAGTAACTAAAACAATTTTTAGATGGAATGTGTTCATGTCCAAATTACTCTCGCCGCCTGACTTTCTCTTTTTAGCACACTATTTCTCCAAAAAATGAAATACTCAAAAAAGTAACTAAAACAATTTTTAGATGGAATGTGTTCATGTCCAAATTACTCTCGCCGCCTGACTTTCTCTTTTTAGCACACTATTTCTCCAAAAAATGAAATACTCAAAAAAGTAACTAAAACAATTTTTAGATGGGGTGTGTTCATGTCCAAATTACTCTCGTCGCCTGACTCTCTCTTTTTAGACCACTATTTCGTCAAAAAATAAAATTTTCAGAAATTAAACTAAAACAATTTTTAGATGGGGTGCGTTCATGTCCAAATTACTCTCGCAGCCTGACTCTCTCTTTTTAGCACACTATTTCTTCAAAAATGAAATATTCAAAAAAGTAACTAAAACAATTTTTAGATGGGGTGTGTTCATGTCAAATTACTCTCGCCGCTGACTCTCTCTTTTAGGCACACTATGTCTCCAAAAAATAAAATTTTCAAGAAAGTAACTAAAACAATTTTAGATGGAATGGGGTGTCATGTCCAAATTACTCTCAGCCGCCTGACTTTCTCTTTTAAGCACACTATTTCTCCAAAAATGAAATTACTCAAGAAAGTAACTAAAACAATTTTTAGATGGGGTGTGTTCATGTCCAATTACTCTCGGCCGCCTGACTCTCTCTTTTAGCACACTATTTCTCCAAAAAATAAAATTGTCAAGAAAGTAACTAAAACAATTTTTTGATGGGGTGTGTTCATGTCAAATTACTCTCGCCGCCTGACTCTCTCTTTTAGCACACTATTTCTCCAAAAAATAAAATTTTCAAGAAAGTAACTAAAACAATTTTTAGATGGAGTGTGTTCATGTCCAAATTACTCTCGCCGCCTGACTTTCTCTTTTTAGCACACTATTTCTCCAAAAAATGAAATACTCAAAAAAGTAACTAAAACAATTTTTAGATGGGGTGTGTTCATGTCCAAATTACTCTCGTCGCCTGACTCTCTCTTTTTAGACCACTATTTCGTCAAAAAATAAAATTTTCAGAAATTAAACTAAAACAATTTTTAGATGGGGTGCGTTCATGTCCAAATTACTCTCGCAGCCTGACTCTCTCTTTTTAGCACACTATTTCTTCAAAAATTGAAATATTTAAAAAAGTAACTAAAACAATTTTTTGATGGGGTGTGTTCATGTCAAATTACTCTCGCCGCCTGACTCTCTCTTTTAGCACACTATTTCTCCAAAAAATAATTTTCAAGAAAGTAACTAAAACAATTTTTAGATGGGGTGCGTTCAAGTCCAAATTACTCTCGCAGCCTGACTCTCTCTTTTTAGCACACTATTTCTTAAAAAAATGAAATATTCATAAATTAAACTAAAACAATTTTTAGATGGGGTGCGTTCATGTCCAAATTACTCTCGCAGCCTGACTCTCTCTTTTTAGCACACTATTTCTTCAAAAATTGAAATATAAAAAAGTAACTAAAACAATTTTTTGATGGGGTGTGTTCATGTCAAATTACTCTCGCCGCCTGACTCTCTCTTTTAGCACACTATTTCTCCAAAAAATAATTTTCAAGAAAGTAACTAAAACAATTTTTAGATGGGGTGTGTTCATGTCCAAATTACTCTCGCAGCCTGACTCTCTCTTTTTAGCACACTATTTCTCCAAAAAATAATTTTCAAGAAAGTAACTAAAACAATTTTTAGATGGGGTGTGTTCATGTCAAATTACTCTCGTCGCCTGACTCTCTCTTTTTAGACCACTATTTCGTCAAAAAATAAAATTTTCAGAAATTAAACTAAAACAATTTTTAGATGGGGTGCGTTCATGTCCAAATTACTCTCGCAGCCTGACTCTCTCTTTTTAGCACACTATTTCTCCAAAAAATGAAATATTCAAAAAAGTAACTAAAACAATTTTTAGATGGGGTGTGTTCATGTCCAAATTACTCTCGCAGCCTGACTCTCTCTTTTAGCACACTATTTCTTCAAAAAATAAAATTTTCAAGAAAGTAACTAAAACAATTTTTAGATGGGGTGTGTTCATGTCCAAATTACTCTCGCAGCCTGACTCTCTCTTTTAGCACACTATTTCTTCCAAAAATGAAATATTCAAGAAAGTAACTAAAACAATTTTTAGATGGGGTGTGTTCATGTCCAAATTACTCTCGCCGCCTGACTCTCTCTTTTTAGCACCACTATTTCGTCCAAAAAATGAAATACTCAAAAAGTAACTAAAACAATTTTTAGATGGGATGTGTTCATGTCCAAATTACTCTCGCCGCCTGACTTTCTCTTTTTAGCACACTATTTCTCTCAAAAAATGAAATATTTCAAAAAGTAACTAAAACAATTTTTAGATGGGGTGTGTTCATGTCCAAATTACTCTCGTCGCCTGACTCTCTCTTTTTAGCACACTATTTCGTCAAAAAATAAATTTTCAGAAATTAAACTAAAACAATTTTTAGATGGGGTGCGTTCATGTCCAAATTACTCTCGCAGCCTGACTCTCTCTTTTTAGCACACTATTTCTTCAAAAATTGAAATATTTAAAAAATTAACTAAAACATTTTTAGATGGGGTGTGTTCATGTCCAAATTACTCTCGCCGCCTGACTCTCTCTTTTAGCACACTATTTCTCCAAAAATGAAATATTTAAGAAATTAACTAAAACAATTTTTAGATGGGGTGCGTTCATGTCCAAATTACTCTCGCAGCCTGACTTTCTCTTTTTAGCACACTATTTCTTCAAATATTGTTTAAAAAAGTAACTAAAACAATTTTTTGATGGGGTGTGTTCATGTCAAATTACTCTCGCCGTCTGACTCTCTCTTTTAGACCACTATTTCGTCAAAAAATAAAATTTTCAGAAATTAAACTAAAACAATTTTTAGATGGGGTGCGTTCATGTCCAAATTACTCTCGCAGCCTGACTTTCTCTTTTTAGCACACTATTTCTTCAAATATTGAAATATTTAAAAAAGTAACTAAAACAATTTTTTGATGGGGTGTGTTCATGTCAAATTACTCTCGCCGCCTGACTCTCTCTTTTAGCACACTATTTCTCCAAAAAATAATTTTCAAGAAAGTAACTAAAACAATTTTTAGATGGGGTGCGTTCAATGTCCAAATTACTCTCGCAGCCTGACTCTCTCTTTTTAGCACACTATTTCTTAAAAAAATGAAATATTCATAAATTAAACTAAAACAATTTTTAGATGGGGTGCGTTCATGTCCAAATTACTCTCGCCGCCTGACTCTCTCTTTTTAGCACACTATTTCTCCAAAAAATGAAATACTCAAAAAAGTAACTAAAACAATTTTTAGATGGGGTGTGTTCATGTCCAAATTACTCTCGTCGCCTGACTCTCTCTTTTTAGCACACTATTTCTTCAAAAATGAAAATTTTCAGAAATTAAACTAAAACATTTTTAGATGGGGTGGTTCATGTCCAAATTACTCTCGTCCGCCTGACTCTCTCTTTTTATGCACACTATTTCTTCAAAAAATGAAATATTCAAAAAGTAACTAAAACAATTTTTAGATGGGGTGCTGTTCATGTCCAAATTACTCTCGCAGCCTGACTCTCTCTTTTAGCACACTATTTCTCCAAAAATAAATATTCAGAAAGTAAACTAAAACAATTTTTAGATGGGTATGTGTTCATGTCCAAATTACTCTCGCCGCCTGACTCTCTCTTTTTAGCACACTATTTCTCCAAAAAATGAAATATTCAAAAAGTAACTAAAAACAATTTTTAGATGGGGTGTGTTCATGTCCAAATTACTCTCGTCGCCTGACTCTCTCTTTTTAGACCACTATTTCGTCAAAAATAAAATTTTCAGAAATTAAACTAAAAACAATTTTAGATGGGGTGCGTTCATGTCCAAATTACTCTCGCAGCCTGACTCTCTCTTTTTAGCACACTATTTCTTCAAAAAATGAAATATTCAAAAAAGTAACTAAAACAATTTTTAGATGGGGTGTGTTCAGGTCCCAAATTACTCTCGCAGCCTGACTCTCTCTTTTAGCACACTATTTCTCCAAAAAAATAAATTTCAAAAGTAAACTAAACAATTTTTAGATGGGGTGGCGTTCATGTCCAAATACTCTCGCAGCCTGACTCTTCTCTTTTTAGCACACTATTTCTTCAAAAAAATGAAATATCCAAAAAAGTAACTAAAACAATTTTAGATGGGGTGTTTCATGTCCAAATTACTCTCGCAGCCTGACTCTCTCTTTTTAGCACACTATTTCTCCAAAAAATGAAATACTCAAAAAAGTAACTAAAACAATTTTTAGATGGGGTGTGTTCATGTCCAAATTACTCTCGCCGCCTGACTCTCTCTTTTTAGCACACTATTTCTCCAAAAAATAAAATTTTCAAGAAAGTAACTAAAACAATTTTTAGATGGGGTGTGTTCATGTCCAAATTACTCTCGCAGCCTGACTCTCTCTTTTTAGCACACTATTTCTCCAAAAAATAATTTTCAAGAAAGTAACTAAAACAATTTTTAGATGGGGTGTGTTCATGTCAAATTACTCTCGCCGCCTGACTCTCTCTTTTTAGCACACTATTTCTTCAAAAAATGAAATATTCATAAATTAAACTAAAACAATTTTTAGATGGGGTGCGTTCATGTCCAAATTACTCTCGCCGCCTGACTCTCTCTTTTTAGCACACTATTTCTTCAAAAAATGAAATATTCAAAAAGTAACTAAAACAATTTTTAGATGGAATGTGTTCATGTCCAAATTACTCTCGCCGCCTGACTCTCTCTTTCTAGACACTATTTCTCCAAAAATAATTTTCAGAAAAGTAACTAAAACAATTTTTAGATGGGGTGTCGTTCAAGTCCAAATTACTCTCGCAGCCTGACTCTCTCTTTTTAGCACACTATTCTTAAAAAAAGAAATATTCAAAAAAGTAACTAAACAATTTTTGATGGGATGTGTTCATGTCCAAATTACTCTCGCCCGCTGACTTTCTCTTTTAGCACACTATTTCTCCAAAAAATGAATATACTCAAAAAGTAACTAAACAATTTTTAGATGGGGTGTGTTCAGGTCCAAATTACTCTCGCCGCCTGACTCTCTCTTTTTAGCACACTATTTCTTACAAAAATGAAATCTTCAGAAATTAAACTAAAACAATTTTTAGATGGGGTGCGTTCATGTCCACATTACTCTCGCAGCTGACTCTCTCTTTTAGCCCACTATTTCTTCAAAAATTGAAATATTAAAAAAGTAACCTAACACAATTTTTTGATGGGGTGTGTTCATGTCAAATTACTCTCGCCGCTGACTCTCTCTTTTAGCAACCCTATTTCTCCAAAAAATAATTTTCAAGAAAGTAACTAAAACAATTTTTAGATTGGAATGTGTTCATGTCCAATTATCTCTCGCCGCCTGACTCTCTCTTTTAGCACACTATTTCTCCAAAAAATGAAATAATTTCAAAAAAGTAACTAAACAATTTTTAGATGGGGTGTGTTCATGTCCAAATTACTCTCGCCAGCCTGACTCTCTCTTTTTAGCACACTATTTCTTCAAAAAATAAATTTTCATAAATTAAACTAAAACAATTTTTAGATGGGGTGCGTTCAAGTCCAAATTACTCTCGCAGCCTGACTCTCTCTTTTTAGCACACTATTTCTTCAAAAATTGAAATATTTAAAAAAGTAACTAAAACAATTTTTAGATGGGATGCGTTCATGCCCAAATTACTCTCGCAGCATGACTCTCTCTTTTTAGCACACTATTTCTCCAAAAAATGAAATTTTCAAGAAAGTAACTAAAACAATTTTTAGATGGGGTGCGTTCATGTCCAAATTACTCTCGCCGCCTGACTCTCTCTTTTTAGCACACTATTTCTTCAAAAATAAAATTTTCATAAATTAAACTAAAACAATTTTTAGATGGGGTGCGTTCATGTCCAAATTACTCTCGCAGCCTGACTCTCTCTTTTTAGCACACTATTTCTCCAAAAAATAAAATTTTCAGAAATTAAGCTAAAACAATTTTTAGATGGGGTGTGTTCATGTCCAAATTACTCTCGCCGCCTGACTCTCTCTTTTTGGCACACTATTTCTTCAAAAAAATAAAATTTTCTGAAATTAAGCTAAAACAATTTTTAGATGGGGTGTGTTCATGTCCAAATTACTCTCGCCGCCTGACTCTCTCTTTTAAGCACACTATTTCTTCAAAAAATAAAATTTTCAGAAATTAAACTAAAACAATTTTTAGATGGGGTGCGTTCATGTACAAATTACTCTCGCCGCCCGACTCTCTCTTTTTAGCACACTATTTCTCCAAAAAATGAAATATTCAAAAAAGTTACTAAAACAATTATTAGATGGAATTTGTTCATGTCCAAATTCCTCTGTTCAAAAAAATAAAATTTTCTGACATAAGCTAAAACAATTTTAGATGGGGGCGTTCATGTCCAAATTACTCTCGCCGCCGACTCTCTCTTTTAATCACAATATTTCTTCAAAAAACAAGAAAATTTTCAGGAAATTAAACTAAAACAATTTTTAGTGGGGCGTTCATGTCCAAATTACTCTCGCCGCATGACTCTCTCTTTTTAGCACACTATTTCTCCAAAAAATCGACAAATATCAAAAAGTAAACTAAACAATTATAGATTGGAATGTGTTCATGTCCAAATTACTCTCGCAGCCTGACTCTCTCTTTTTAGCACACTATTTCTCCAAAAAATAAAATTTTCAAGAAAGTAACTAAAACAATTTTTAGATGGGGTGTGTTCATGTCAAATTACTCTCGCCGCCTGACTCTCTCTTTTTTGCACACTATTTCTTCAAAAAATAAAATTTTCAGAAATCAAATAAAACAATTTTCAGATGGGGTGCGTTCATGTCCAAATTACTCTCGCCGCCGGACTCTCTCTTTTTGGCACACTATTTCTTCAAAAAAATAAAATTTTCTGAAATTAAGCTAAAACAATTTTTAGATGGGGTGCGTTCATGTCCAAATTACTCTCGCCGCCTGACTCTCTCTTTTTAGCACACTATTTCTCCAAAAAATGAAATATTCAAAAAAGTAACTAAAACAATTATTAGATGGAATGTGTTCATGTCCAAATTACTCTCGCCGCCTGACTTTCTCTTTTTAGCACACTATTTCTCCAAAAAATGAAATACTCAAAAAAGTAACTAAAACAATTTTTAGATGGGGTGCGTTCATGTCCAAATTACTCTCGCCGCCTGACTCTCTCTTTTAATCACACTATTTCTTCAAAAAAGAAAATTTTCAGAAATTAAACTAAAACAATTTTTAGATGGGGTGCGTTCATGTCCAAATTACTCTCGCCGCCTGACTCTCTCTTTTTAGCACACTATTTCTCCAAAAAATGAAATATTCAAAAAAGTAACTAAAACAATTATTAGATGGAATGTGTTCATGTCCAAATTACTCTCGCCGCCTGACTCTCTCTTTTTAGCACACTATTTCTCCAAAAAATAAAATTTTCAAGAAAGTAACTAAAACAATTTTTTGATGGGGTGTGTTCATGTCAAATTACTCTCGCCGCCTGATCTCTATTTTTAGCACACTATTTCTTCAAAAAATAAAATTTTCATAAATTAAACTAAAACAATTTTTAGATGGGGTGCGTTCATGTCCAAATTACTCTCGCAGCCTGACTCTCTCTTTTTAGCACACTATTTCTCCAAAAAATAAAATTTTCAAGAAAGTAACTAAAACAATTTTTAGATGGGGTGTGTTCATGTCAAATTACTCTCGCCGCCTGACTCTCTCTTTTTTGCACACTATTTCTTCAAAAAATGAAATATTCAAAAAAGTTACTAAAACAATTATTAGATGGAATGTGTTCATGTCCAAAGGTTACTATTGTTCAAACCCCCCTCGAGGGGGGGTCACTATTAGAGAGGGGGTTTCAAATGGAGAGGGGGTTACTATTTTTCAATGTATTTTTTTTGAAAATTACCAATATAATTTTTTGATAAAAAGCATCATCACAATAATAAAATTTGATATAAATTCACAATTCTACTGATCCATCACTAATAAATCCGTTTTCTTCGTCTTGCTCGACGTCAACTTCCTCAAATAGTCCTGCAATCCCTTCCGCCAAAATGTCAAATTCGGCCATTTCACGTGCCTGTTGCAAACGAATCATCCCATTTGGAACCGGGCCATTTTCTTTGAAGCAATGAATTTCTCCATCTTCAGAGCCGTCAAACGCATTGGTTATGCCACACGTCTAAATTTATGAAATTGTTCTGAAAAATGCAATATATTTGAAAGTTACTTTGAATGATTTTGAAATATTTTCCTTCAATATGCTCTCCCACGCTTCATAAATCCAGTTCAAGTAAATGTTCATTGAACAGCCGTTTCATCTGCTGCATAAATATGGTGGTAAATGTTTGATTGACGCTGCCGCTGAATGTAAAGAATAAAATCTACAAGTTTCTTCTCACATTCAATTGGTGGCTTTTGACAAACAGTCGTAGGAATACGGACGCGTAAGTTATGTCGAAGCATAAACTTGTTAAGCCAACCACAGCTCGCCTTAAAACTCATGTTAACTTTTTCCAGTCAACAAAAGCTCACTTTGAAAATTGTTTCCTCTTCATCTGCTTGGTTTGCGAACTGTAGAGCGTGGATCTGAATTGTTCGTCGAGAAACTCGTTGATTACACGCTCGTTGTGTTCTGATCCATGCAATCATTTGATCATCAAACTCTTTGTCGCGAAGATGTCGTCTAGCACCGTCAAGTCTTAAACGCTTTCCAGATTTTGATTCCCTAAAGTTGTAAATTATTTTTTAACAAATGACAATCAATCTACCGCAAAGAGAGCAGTTTTTGCTTATGCTTTTGCCATTCTCTGATGTTCTGACGATCTATTTTAAATTTCCGACTTGCTTCATGAATTGAATGCGTTTTCATGAAGTTGACGACTTCAAATTTTTCGTCGATTGTAAAAATGCGACGTTTTTTTGAGATTAACTCTTCATTAAAATCTTCATCACTCATTTTATCACTAAACGCTAAAATTTTATACGTAATTGGTATAGAGAAAAAAACTTAGTAGGTAGATCGTACTTAGGTAATTTTTACAACTCACGGCTTGGAAGAGGAAGGGGGTCACAATTAGGGAGGGGGTTTCAAATGGAGAGGGGGTTACTATTTTTCAATCCCCCCTCGAGGGGGGGTTACAATTAGAGAGGGGTTTCAAATGGAGAGGGGGTTACTAATAGGAAAAATACGGTAAAACAATTTTTAGATGGGGTGTGTTCATGTCCAAATTACTCTCGCCGCCTGACTCTCTCTTTTAAGCACACTATTTCTTCAAAAAAGAAAATTTTCAGAAATTAAACTAAAACAATTTTTAGATGGGGTGCGTTCATGTCCAAATTACTCTCGCCGCCTGACTCTCTCTTTTTAGCACACTATTTCTCCAAAAAATGAAATATTCAAAAAAGTAACTAAAACAATTATTAGATGGAATGTGTTCATGTCCAAATTACTCTCGCCGCCTGACTTTCTCTTTTTAGCACACTATTTCTCCAAAAAATGAAATACTCAAAAAAGTAACTAAAACAATTTTTAGATGGGGTGTGTTCATGTCCAAATTACTCTCGCAGCATGACTCTCTCTTTTTAGCACACTATTTCTCCAAAAAATGAAATATTCAAAAAAGTAACTAAAACAATTATTAGATGGAATGTGTTCATGTCCAAATTACTCTCGCCGCCTGACTCTCTCTTTTTTGCACACTATTTCTTCAAAAAATAAAATTTTCAGAAATCAAATAAAACAATTTTCAGATGGGGTGCGTTCATGTCCAAATTACTCTCGCCGCCTGACTCACTCTTTTTGGCACACTATTTCTCCAAAAAATAAAATTTTCAGATATTAAACTAAAACAATATTTAGATGGGGTGTGTTCATGTCCAAATTACTCTCGCCGCCTGACTCTCTCTTTTTAGCACACTATTTCTCCAAAAAAAAAATTTTCAAAAAAGTAACTAAAACAATTTTTAGATGGGGTGCGTTCATGTCCAAATTACTCTCGCAGCCTGACTCTCTCTTTTTAGCACACTATTTCTCCAAAAAATGAAATATTCAAAAAAGTAACTAAAACAATTATTAGATGGAATGTGTTCATGTCCAAATTACTCTCGCCGCCTGACTCTCTCTTTTTTGCACACTATTTCTTCAAAAAATAAAATTTTCAGAAATCAAATAAAACAATTTTCAGATGGGGTGCGTTCATGTCCAAATTACTCTCGCCGCCTGACTCACTCTTTTTGGCACACTATTTCTCCAAAAAATGAAATATTCTAAAAAGTAACTAAAACAATTTTTAGATGGGGTGTGTTCATGTCCAAATTACTCTCGCCGCCTGACTCTCTCTTTTTAGCACACTATTTCTCCAAAAAATGAAATATTCAAAAAAGTAACTAAAACAATTATTAGATGGAATGTGTTCATGTCCAAATTACTCTCGCCGCCTGACTCTCTCTTTTTAGCACACTATTTCTCCAAATAATAAATTTTCGGAAATTAAACTAAAACAATTTTTAGATGGGGTGTGTTCATGTCCAAATTACTCTCGCCGCCTGACTCTCTCTTTTTAGCAAGCTCTTATGAGATTTGCCTTACTGAATAAAAATTTTATTAATTTATTTAATTTTAATTTATTAAGTTAACGGACTCTCATATTGCAATAAATGAATGGTGTGATCAAATGGCCTAGGGTATTGCCAAATTCATTGGGGCATATGCTCTTTTATTCAATCTTAATCACTTTTTATCCATTAATCTTGTATTCCTCTGAGCGCTTCTATTTTTCCTCGATTTCTCTTGATTTTTGTTTTCCGGCAATGCGATTGATTATCCTTAATTACTCTCAATATTTGCTTTGTTCACCGATCAGTTTTTGGCAACACTCGGGATAGCTTCTAGTCAGCCGACAGACGTCTTTTCCGGCGGTTTTTAGCCGTCGTTCAGCCCTAATCAACCTATTTATGTAACAGTTGTACGGCGAATTAAGTGATCGCCGTCCGTTTAACAAAATTACTAATGATTAGACTATTTTACAGCATGTCGTTTACTGGAAACATTTTGACATCACTTTTATATAAAATACAGTATTCGATCATGGATTTAACTCCAAAATTTTTATTTCGTCCAGTTTACTTATATTCTACATTTTGTCGTCGTAGTTGAGTCTCTTCAATGATTCTTAGGATTTCTTTGTTCGGCCCCATTTTTAAACATTTTATTTGGCCCTTCTTCCCACAATATCGGTTTCTTCTTACTTCTTGCACTCAAATTTTGTTGTTCGCCAAGCTGACCTTTTGTTCGTTTAAATTTATTTGGGCAGCGCTGGTGAATAAGGAAAGAAAATTGAATCAATTATTCGGCCACCTGCTAAATTTGAGCTCCGACATCAGTCTCATCGTCTGCTGTATTCTTCATTTTGGACTTCATTCTCCATTTGCACCTTTTTCTTAGAAATTTGTTCGACTTCTTTGACAGATTTGGCCATTCTCCGACATCGTCTGGCACAAGAGTGTGTAAAAGAATGGGAAATTGGACATCTGAAAGTTTGTCTAACTTCTCCATCATCTCCTTTCGTCATTTCGGCTATTCATTTGATTTCGATTCTTCACCAAAAATAATTTTTTCCGTTCTCCAACTTTCAAAAGTTTACATCCTCATATTTTTAAGAAAATGTCCGCCATTTGGGAACAAAAAATTGATTGTAACTTCGCTTGCCGCTTTCCCGATGTATGTCTTCCGGCCTCCGTCAGTCCAAATTCCTTCTTTAATTACTTGTCGCTGTCCGAGTCCAACTTCGTCTTTCTCTCCATTCTTCAATTTTCTGTCGGTGTTTTCTTTGCCTTATTGCGTTGCCTCTCCATTTATTTTTTTTTTACCGCAAATCCGTCTTATTATTTTCTGAAACCGTCAATTTTTCAGCGGGCCCACATGGCGTCAAAATGCCTTCCTTTGTTGATGATTTTAATTGGGATTATTGATTTGTTAATTTTCTAATGTTTTAACCGGACACCTTGCCCGTCGCTGGTGTCGAGAGTATAAAGGGAACGGATTTGGCTCTACCGGCATCATTCCAACCGTGCCTCATCGAGAGAACAACAACACAACTCACCTTCCGAATCTTCTCCGGTCACAGTGATCAATTCCCTTTTGTACCAGTGATCATTTTCCAAACATTTGTTCACATTTTCCCTGTTGGTTTGATCATAAAAATATTGGTGTTGTGCTACCTAACTTTAGGCTATCAACAGTTGTTACCGCAGCTTAAAAATGATACCATTTTCAATTTCTCGCATCGAGCGGAGTCGAATAAAATATAAAATGAGCCAAAACCGCAGATGGTAGTATTCTTCACTTTTTCCATTTTTTTAAATAAACAGAAGGACAATATTAGGAAATATTTATGTTTCTTTTTGCCAAAATTATTTCATTATTTTTCAGGCATCTCTCAAACAGCCTATTAAATTCCCCCTTCCCCTCCCCCTCCTTTTGAAACGACCCCTGGGTAAAACACAAAAATTTGACCCTAAATTGATTTTGGAGAAAAATTTTCTTCTGGAAAAATTCTTTAAGAAAAATGTAATAAAACCCAAAAATACACCTCTAACATCTATTTTCTTCTGGAAAAATAAGAAAAATGTAATAAAACCTAAAAATGCACCCCTAAAGATTGACTTTTCAAATTTTTAAAAAATGCACCCCTTTAATTCCTTAATAAAATGCAATAATCCCAAAAAAGGCACTCCTAAAAATTGAATTTTTTCGAATTAGTCGTTAAATGAGGTGGAGAATTATTAGAGAGTGTGGAATTATTTTTCAACATCCTCAGAAAGTGCGGAATTATTAGAGAGTGTGGAATTATCAGAGAGTGTGGAATTACAAGAGTGAATACGGTAATCACCTCGGGCTGCCCCGGCGGTGGTCCCAGGGGATTTTTGAGCGTGAGGGTATGGTCCCCGGGGGGGGGGGGGGGTTTAGAGTCTAAACCTTTTTTGGGGAGGGGGGAGTTTGGCAGATCAACATAAATGAAAATTGGCGAATAAACGTTTGTTTAATTGGTAAATACAAATTTTGTTTTGAGGGATTAATTGGTGAATAAATTTTGTTTTGAGGGATTAATTGGTGGGTAAATTTTTCATTAAATGAGTGATTAATCGGTGGAAAAATTTTTGAGTTAATACTGAGGATTAAAGGGCAAAACATTCTATTTTGATTGATTGGTGTAAAATTTTTGAATTAAATGTCCGGCAAATCCATCGGGAATGCCTTAAAATTTTGGATGGAAAGAAAATTTTTGAATTAAATGGGCAAGTCCCTTGGGGCAATACAGAGTTAATAAAACCTTCCCCAAACAGCCTTACCTAGACCATATTCGGTGTAGAAGTTAGATACCGACTGCAATGCAATCAATAACTCTGTTAAAAAATCTAGAAATTTAAATCAAATTAAGCGTCAGCAATTTTGGAATACCGTATGAATTCAGAAAAAAATGCGACTTTTTGCTGTCCCGATTTTCCAGAATAATTCCGATTTTTTCAAAAAAAATCTAAAAATTTAAACTAAATTAAGCGTCAGCAATTTTGGAATACCGTATTAATTCAGAAAAAAATGCGTTTTATGTCGTTCATCAATTGGGCATTGGGCAAATACCTGTTAAAAATACTAAAATTGTATGTTTGTTTTAAGGTTTACCTTATGAGAGCTGTTAATGGGTAGTGAAACGCCATTAATGCCGACATTCTCTGGCCTGGTTCGAGACCACTCCTTAATTTTGGGTACAAAAAATCAAAAATGAAAAAATCAAAATAATGACAGGTCCGCATTGCCCCATTTGTCAATTGTGTCAATGAAAAGTCCTCGATCCTTTTCTACAATAACGCTAAAACCAAATTCTTCGAATGGGCTAAAAATTTTGGATTTTGATTGGATATTTCCACCACCCAAGCCAAGCGACTATTTGGGCAGGCAACGTGTATCTCACCCCCCCCCTTCAATCTCTGTTGGATATACCCTCTCCCCCATTGATGGACTCAATTTCTCTAACCTGTTGGGGAGCACAATCCTTCCCCTCAGCGCAATGGCTGATTGGTGTTTGAATTGTGACAATTTATCAAAAATTTCTTCGCCAAATTCAAATAATCAAAATTTTATTCACCAATTAATCACTCAATTAATCAATGTTCTATTCACCAATTATCATTTATGTTGATTTGCCAAACCCCCCAAAAGGTTTAGACACTAAACCCCTCCTGGGGACCATACCCTCGCGCTAAAAGTCCCCTGGGACCACACCCGGAGCAGCCCGAGGTGATTAATTACCCTCGCACAAGCCCTATAGGGTTTCGCTCGTGCGGGAAAATTTTCCGCGCAGTAGAGGACCCGGTAGGCTTACTACTAATCACCTATCACGGAATAATGAATCATTTCACGGAATACGGAGTCAAACTCCAAAATCACGGAATACACAGAATACCGAATCATTAATCATTACCCAAAATCACGGAATAACGAAAAATTACCCAAAATCACGGAATACCGAATCAAATGTTACGATATGACCTTGTCTTTCTTTGTGTCTGATCTTTCATAGGAGAGTCAGACGGCTCCCGGAAAATGCTTCAGTGATTATTAAATGTCATGCAAAAAATGTTTCTGGAGGTTTTTGGGGTCGAAAAATCCGATTCTGACCTCTGTTACAACTAATCCCGAACCTCGGACCAGAATTCGAACATTTGGTCGAAAATTCAAATTTTTCCAAAAATCAAGTTTGGCGGCTACCCGTCCAAAGCCTATCTAATTCCGATTCTGTCCAGTAATGAAGCTAGGCCTAGCTTAGGCCTAAGACAACCTGGCTTTGGGTTTGTTAGGCTTAGGCCTAAGCCTAAAAGAGGCCCGGAGATTCGGGAAGTTTTGACTTGGGTGGAATTCGAGACACTTTACAACGAAAGTAATAATCGAATTGAATTTTGAGACCAAACTGGATTTTTTGTAAAATTTGGAATTTTTTAAAAACGAACGTTTACCATCCATGACAAAATTGAAGTTTTAAATTTTGCACGAAAGACATCGATTCACGCCGCGAGCAAATGCAGATTGGGACAAGGAATTGAGAGGGAGGAAATTGCGCGTTTCTCGCAACATGATTGTGACGGAGGCCCAGAAAATGAGTTTACACTATTCAAAAATGAATAACTTTTCAGTAAGCCATAGTTTTGGTTTCGCAAGTCATTTTGGCATTATTTAGGCTAGCAGTGGATGGCTCGATTATTTTATGAAACGGCACAATTTTACTTTGCGCAGACCAACTTCAGTGGCGCAAAAACCACCAGATTGGACAATGAACTCACTACAAAATATCTCGAAGAGGTCCGGATTTTTATTGTTATTTTTATTTATTATTTATCAATCCAGGTGTTCGGAAATTTCTTCTTTGGAAATCGCCTTCTCAAATGGGACAGCTTCAGATGCCATATCAGCGCTGATACAAAACAAACGTTGCAACGCTTGGCCATCCATACAGCAGTCATACCAGGCGGGACGACCAAATACATTCAAGTTGGAAAATGATAAAATCTCAGCTGTTTTATTTTAAGGTTCCTGACGTGTCTTGGAATGCGCCATTCAAAAATTCGATTCGGATATTCCACTCGGACTGGATGCTTCATGGTGACAAACCAACAACCTCTGGCGGAAATCTCAAAGCCCCTCCGATTGGAATGGATCGTTTCCGCGTGGGAGGCGCTCTCAAAGGATGTCATCGTAAAGTCTTTTCTCTGTTGTGGAATTACCAAGGAAGATGACGGAAAAAATGATGCTTTATTCATGTTTTTAAGGTTGAGAAATAATTTAAAATTAGTATATTAGCTGTACTTTAGAAGGATGGAGCGATTCCAAACGGGCTGGCCTTATTGCAGCAACGCCGACAAGAAGAGGATATGACCAAATTGGTCGAAGAAATAGATTTGAACGAGGATGATAACCTCGGAAGCGATTATTCAATTGAACTTTGATGTTGTGTTTCAAAAATAGCGAATTATTTTGTTATTCAATAATAAAATTTCTATTCTGTCAAAAAGTTTAGGCAAAAATTGTAAATTTTCTTAAGATTTTCTAAAAAAATTAAGGTTGAACAATAGAGCCCCCCCCCCTAAATTAGAGTCCCCCCCCCTAAAATAGAGCCTCCCTTTTTGGGGGGGTTGAACAATAGAGCCCCCGGGGGCTTTATTTTAGGAAATACGGTAATTGCTAAACATTCACAAGCATTCAAACGTGTCCGAAAATTATGGTATGTAAGTTTGTCGAATTTTTTTGTTAATCTTGACGATAATAACATTTATTATTTTTTTATTTGATTTCTGAAAATTTTATTTTTTGAAGAAATAGTGTGCAAAAAAGAGAGAGTCAGGCGGTGAGAGTAATTTGACATGAACACACCCCATCTAAAAATTGTTTTAGTTACTTTCTTGAAAATTATTTTTTGGAGAAATAGTGTGCTAAAAAGAGAGAGTCAGGCTGCGAGAGAATTTGGACATGAACGCACCCCATCTAAAAATTGTTTAATTACTTTTTTGAAAATTTTATTTTTTGGAGAAATAGTGTGCTAAAAAGAGAGAGTCAGGCTGCGAGAATAATTTGGGCATGAGCGCATCCCATCTAAAAATTGTTTTAGTTTAATTTATGAATATTTCATTTTTCGAAGAAATAGTGTGCTAAAAATAGAGAGCCAGGCGGCGAGAGTAATTTGACATGAACACACCCCATCAAAAAATTGTTTTAGTTACTTTCTTGAAAATTTTATTTTTTGGAGAAATCGTGTGCTAAAAAGAGAGAGTCAGGCTGCGAGAGTAATTTGGACATGAACGCACCCCATCTAAAATTGTTTTAGTTACTTTTTTGAAAATTTTATTTTTTGGAGAAATAGTGTGCTAAAAAGAGAGAGTCAGGCGGCGAGAGTAATTTGGACATGAACGCACCCCATCTGAAAATTGTTTTATTTGATTTCTGAAAATTTTATTTTTTGAAGAAATAGTGTGCAAAAAAGAGAGAGTCAGGCGGCGAGAGTAATTTGACATGAACACACCCCATCTAAAAATTGTTTTAGTTACTTTCTTGAAAATTATTTTTTGGAGAAATAGTGTGCTAAAAAGAGAGAGTCAGGCTGCGAGAGAATTTGGACATGAACGCACCCCATCTAAAAATTGTTTTAGTTACTTTTTTGAAAATTTTATTTTTTGGAGAAATAGTGTGCTAAAAAGAGAGAGTCAGGCTGCGAGAATAATTTGGGCATGAGCGCATCCCATCTAAAAATTGTTTTAGTTTAATTTATGAATATTTCATTTTTCGAAGAAATAGTGTGCTAAAAATAGAGAGCCAGGCGGCGAGAGTAATTTGACATGAACACACCCCATCAAAAAATTGTTTTAGTTACTTCTGTCTGGCAGCTATTGGGCAACTGCCCAGAAGGCGCGCATTCAACAGCTAACAATTTCAACGCTGCTTTCCTGATACGCTCGGGTTTCAGTTTATCCGCATAGAACAATGCTGCGGTTGAGGTATTAGTGTCAGCTGGCTCAAAGTGTTGGTCAAAGAAAATTTGTAAGTTGGTACGTCTTGGCATTTTGCCTGTCCAAAGTCTCATTTGTTTACATTTGGATTTATTTCGGGATTGTGATAGATAGCCAGCAGTAGAAACGTTTTGAAATAAGACCACTTTCGACGCAATATGTTTTTATTCAGATAAAATGAATTTGAATAAATGGACGGCTGATGGGATATAGTTTTGAGAATAAAACCAAATAAAATGAATGATATTGGATAGAGCAAACAATAAGTGTTGTATGGGAGAGGTCAGAGAAACGAAAATTCGAGAGAGAGTTATGCGCGAGAGAGATCGTCCCGCGTAGTAAGTGAGGTAACAAAAATTTGTCGGCGGGGGCAAATGCCCACTTAATACGACCAAAATACGACAGACAACAAACAACACAACGAGCAATTGCCCAAATTCAACGGCGCATCTAATACCCTCCACAGCGGCACACGTCCGGCTTAGGGCGTCGCGTACACGGACGAGTTCCTCTGGCAAGGCAAACTTGGCAAAGCCAACGCTCATCCTCCGCAGGTGGGTAGCCATTGTCCACTGCGCACGCGCGGCCCCTGGCCTACGGTCCACGGGGAGTCGAATGTTGTGGTGGTACCACCGTTTGCAGTGATGGCCATGGCAAGCGATGGAAAGTGTACGCCGCTTCAAAATTAAGGGGAGTGAACATTTCGGCCAGAAAGGAGGGTGGGGACAAGACTAATCAAAGCTATGACGGTTCAACACAAGACCGATAAGTTAGTTACCTTGTTCTTCTCCTTAAAAGGGCGGTCACACCCCGCGCAGTGTTGGTCATACCACTTGATGGCTTCCTCATGGATATTGTGATGTTCGCCGTCCACATGTTGCTGATCAGCCTGAATCTGGCGTTGTGCCTCGGGCAAGTGCCCATTGTCGTTCAGTGGTGGTATCGGCGCCGCCGGCGGCAGTGGCAAATTGTTGACGTTGTCGTTCGGTTGTATCTGCGGTACCAGTTGAGCCGGTGACAGTGGAAAATTGTTGTTGTTGTTCGGTGATGTCGGCGGTACCAGATGCGCCGACAAGTCGCCAAAAGGCACGAATGGTGTCGGTGGCCCTGCCCACTCAAAAGGCTTAAAAGGCTCGGTTAGATCGCTCGCTTGACACATATGCAACCAATGGTTGAAGAGACGGCGCGCGCCTTTGCACCACAACATGACGGTTGAGAGAGCGATCGCGGAGCGCTCGAGAAGGATCTGGCGGTCCCAACAAGCACGCGCAAGTTGCCGCTACCAATAACTGCTTGCTGGACTTGGCGGACGTTGTCGACAGAGACGGCGGCGGGCAAATGCCCCCCCCGTACTCTCAATGTTGGCCGTGGCCATGCTCTCCTCGAATAAGTTGCAACCGCTAAGCCCTCCTGCACTTCCTGCTGGGTTGGTACCCAAGCCTGCCAATTGGTTTTTTTGTTTGATTGCACTGGTCGGGTTAAATAGGTACCTAGAGGTGGGGCGCCGCGAGATGAAACGGCGGCGAGGGAGTGCGGTGGAAGAGAAAATCGGGCGATTTGCTTCGGCGGCGGTCTTGTGATGTTGATGGCTGGTTGTGGTGCTGACGCTGGAGGTGGGCGATGCGGGCGACGATATCGATGAGGCCTTCTTTTGCAAAAAAACGATATGAGGCACAGAAACCATTGTAGTGGACAAAGCCATTGTGTGGAAGACAAACGTGTATGGGTTAATATTTATGCATACAATCCAAGCATATGATGGGGGGCAAATCCCAATTATGATCAATCACCACAAAAAAGGGCAAATGCCCTTCGAACAACAATGGTTCATATTCTTCTTCTTCAGTACTGGCCGTACGGGGCACCTCTGTCCATGAGCTCGTCGATGTTGTGGCACGGAGGGCGCAATTTTGGCAGAAGTTTGGCCAATGTTGCGTTGAGGTCGCCGTGGAAGCGATAGTTGGTCAGAATTTCGGCCATAGCACGCCAGCCCAGTGGCCTATTGTCGCCGCGGTCAGCTGTGTCAACCAGACCAACGAGGCCGGGGGTGTTTGCGAGAAACTTAATGGATAGTGCTTGTGTTAACCAAGACGAGAAAATGGTAAAGGTAAAGTGCAAAGACCGGATAGCAAGGGATTGGTCTTAAAGTACGACTGGCACTAAGATAGAAACGACTTAAACTGAGTACGGTATCCCGTGGAAAAAAATCTAACCAAGCCGGCGTTCGTAACGGCTGAGGCGTGGCGAGAGGAGATGGCATCAATGAGAAAGTCCAAAAGAGGCTCTTTGCCCTCGCACAAAATGCGGAAGGAGACTGCTCGACATGCCGTTTGAAATTCCACGCTCTCGTTTCAATTGTGGCAGGCAAATGCCCACTGTCCATTGCAAACAGCTGGTCCCACAGGGCCGTTTTCGAGACTTCGCTGCCACCACGAATTAGGTCCTGCAATTTAAAACCGTTTTATCTCATTCACCTAACATCCCCTCACACATTAAACCACTTACGGCTGTAGCTTGCGGCAGAGTCTGTGCTTTCTCTGGTATTATGCCGCACCAACGGCGTTGCTCAAACAGGAGGCAATTTTTGGATCCGTGCGGAAGGAGTATGGTAGAAACTGGGTTGAGCCCTGACCCCTCGGAGCGTGAAAGTCGGAGTCGGGGACGACCAATTTTTTCGGAGTCGGGGTCTGGGACCGGGGTTCGGGGTTGAAGAAAATATTTTGTTTTCATAAAAATTTCGGCAATGTCTTCGATGAGCAATCATAAAATATATATTTATTTTCAAATCCATTTATCGCATCCTCAAATATCTCATGAGTAAAGACCTAATTTGTAAAAAAAAAATATTTACCTATGTATTTCTCATCATGTTTGACGTAGCCCACGGAATACGGAATCATTACGCAAAATCACGGAATACGAAATCACCAATAATAAATTGTGTGATCAAAATAATCACAATTTATATATTCGATATTATGTTCTCGCGAGTGATTTTGAACCTGATTATCAGGCTCAGAGATATTTTACATAAATTCCAGTTAGATCACTGTGTCATCCCCGAGTAAAAATAATTTTAAAATTACTCTTTTTCCTGATTCTTAGTAGAAAACTAAAATAATGACTCATAAAACGAAATAAAATGCTTTTTGCAAATTTTAGGCACATTTTCTTAATTGAATTTTAAAATTTTTGGGTTGCGAAACCCTTAACAAATTGAGTCAAAAAATTTAAAATTTTCTCGGCGGCGCCTATCGGCCCCCCCCCGCCAAAGTGTGGCAGAATCCGCAAAAAAAAATTTTGAATTCTTCGAATATTTCTCAATAGGGTTGTTGGCGGTCGGTTAACCGAACCGAAACCGGCTTTTTGGCCCAAAAACCGTAGGGGGGTGCATTTTGGGGGGTTTATTACATTTTTCGTACGCAATTTTTTTCAAATTTCAAAATTTTAAAGTGATTAGAAATGGAAGGAGTCCGGCGATGCCGAGAGGCGCCGCCGGTAAAATGTTTTGACTTTTTTGATGGAATTTGTTAAGAAAATTGGCCCGAAAATGATTAAGGTTTGCCTCGGAAATTGCGGTTGAATTTTTAAACACAATTTTTATAATTTGAAAATTTTAGGAGCTAAAATAAAACCTTTTCAGTGAATTGCAAATAAAATTTCAAAAAAGTCTCGAGTCTCGGGTCTCGACTCGAGAAAAGTCTCGGGTTTTTTGGGTCTCGGTATCGAGTCTCGGGGTCAAGTCTCGGTCTCGAGTCTCGGGGTCAAGTCTCGGTCTCGGTCTCGAGTCTCGGGGTCAAGTCTCGGTATCGAGTCTCGAGTCTCGGTAAATTTTGGGTCTCGTGCATCACTACTATTTACCGAATCAGAATTCTTGACTGGATTATAAACAACAAAAAAAGTGTCAGTACTAAGTTGTTAAGGACAGCTTGCCGAGCAAAAGGCTCAACACCAGTGATATGCCAAAATGCCGAAATATGTGCCAATATATGCCAAGCCGAAATATGTGCCAATATATGCCAAAAATGCCGAAAATGTGCAATATAGTAAAATATGCACCAAAATATGCCCATGCCAAAAATGCCGACATATGCACCAAAACATGCCAAAAATGCAGACTGCATCAAAATATGCAAAAAGCCGAAATTGCAAAGTATTTCAATTGGATTTTAAGCAAACAAAGTTAAAATCATTAAATGCCAAAAGAATTTTTACAAATCATTGCCCATTTAAATACTTTCCGAATTAGGGTTCTCAATTTCCTGAACATTAGCGGCGGCATTTTCTTCCACAAAATGTCTTATCGATAGAATTTGGATAAAATTGCTGTCGTTTAAATTGCTTTTTCCATCTAGACAAAGTGACTCTTCCAATTTTCAACATTCTGGCAATATCCTTGTCACTAATTTTAAGATTTGTACCCTTAATTTCATAATAACGTTTCATCAATTCCGTTTGTTCGCTGTGTGGGTATTTATTTGGTTCTGTAAAAGAATTTGTAATTAATATGAATAAATAATAAAATTGGGTCCAAATACTCACCGGTTTGGCCAAGTGCACGTTTCCAATTGTAAATTGTTACAAAACTTAGGCCCAACTCTTTTGCGACAGTTTTATCTAATTCATTTTGAGAGTTTTTGATTCCGTCCCGCTTTAACTCGGCTTTCGTCTGATCAAATTTCTCTATCAAATTTTTCCGCTCTTCTTTTTCTTTTCGGTAGTTATGCCTTTTTTGACTTAGGCCAAATTCTTTTTTCCATTCATATATTTTTGTGCGATAGACGATTAAATGTTCAGCAATTTTCTTTTCAATTTGAACCCATTCTTTTTTCGAATATTTTCCTTTTTGCTTAAATTCGTATTTCATAGCATTAAATTTGTCGATAATTTTACGTTTTTGCTCATCTTCAGCAACATTTTCGTTTGAATTGGCATTATCAGAGTGATCAGACTTTGTGAGAGGCGGATTATTCTGATCAGTTGAATTGGGTTCAATTTGTCCAATTTGGGTGTTCTGCCGGTCGATTTGGTACATTTTGTCCAAAGTTTGTTCAAGCGTTAATTTATTCCATTCTTTGTCTTTGTCATTGTCCCACCAGCCTTCTCCGAATATTTCATCAATTATTTTGTGTGGCGTTTCCTCCAATTGTACGGATTCGGCTTTGTCCAGGGAATTTGTTGCGAAAAATGACACCAAAATTAAAATACAAAGCTTTTTCATTTTATTTGGGCAAAAAGCAACTCTGAATTTACAATTTATTTTTATAATTTAAATGCAAAATTCGATTGCAAATTTGTCAAAATTTTGTGTTAAAGAATTTCTTGCAAAAAGATTTTAAAGAATAACAAATACTCACAAAATGAAATTAAATAAAATGGTGAATTTTTTAGTCCAAATAAATTGGAGACACTAAGAATATCAATAAAGCTGGCGATCATTTTTTTCTGCCAACCTGGTATTTTTTACTGTTGAGCATGCTTTATGCGATAATACTTGTATTTTCTGAGCTAGGTATCAAATTTTTATTTTCTACATTCAAAAACCCCGAAAATCATTAAACGAGTTCAAATATAGGGAATTTAAAAACTGGGGATTAGAAGGTGTTAATTGAGATTTTTAATGGGGTTTGCGTTGATAGGCGCGTTTGCGAATTTGATTTTTGCGCAGCAAGGAAAATTCGATTTTTGCGCCGCAGGGAAAATTCGATGCGCCGCAGGGAAAATTCGATTTTGCGCCGCAGGGAAAATTCGATTTTTGCGCCGCAGGGAAAATTCGATTTTTGCGCCGCAGGGAAAATTCGATGCACCGCAGAGAAAATTCGATGCGCCGCAGGGAAAATTCGATTTTGCGCCGCAGGGAAAATTCGATGCGCCGCAGGGAAAATTCGATTTTGCGCCGCAGGGAAAATTCGATTTTTGCGCCGCAGGGAAAATTCGATTTTTGCGCCGCAGGGAAAATTCGATGCACCGCAGAGAAAATTCGATGCGCCGCAGGGAAAATTCGATTTTGCGCCGCAGGGAAAATTCGATGCGCCGCAGGGAAAATTCGATTTTTGCGCAGCAGAGAAAATTCGATTTTTGCGCCGCAGGGAAAATTCGATTTTTGCGCCGCAGGGAAAATTCGATTTTTGCGCAGCAGGGAAAATTCGATTTTTGCGCCGCAGGGAAAATTCGATTTTTGCGCCTCAGGGAAAATTCGATTTTTGCGCCGCAGGGAAAATTCGATTTTTGCGCCGCAGGGAAAATTTGATTTTTGCGCCGCAGGGAAAATTCGGTCTTTGCGCCTCAGGGAAAATTCGATTTTTGCGCCGCAGGGAAAATTCGATTTTTGCGCCGCAGGGAAAATTCGATTTTTGCGCAGCAGGGAAAATTCGGTCTTTGCGCCTCAGGGAAAATTCGATTTTTGCGCCGCAGGGAAAATTCGATGCGCCGCAGGGAAAATTTGATTTTTGCGCCGCAGGGAAAATTCGATGCGCCGCAGGGAAAATTCGATTTTTGCGCCGCAGGGAAAATTCGATTTTTGCGCAGCAGGGAAAATTCGGTCTTTGCGCCTCAGGGAAAATTCGATGCGCCGCAGGGAAAATTTGATTTTTGCGCCGCAGGGAAAATTTGATTTTTGCGCCGCAGGTAAAATTCGATGCGCCGCAGGGAAAATTCGATTTTTGCGCCGCAGGGAAAATTCGATTTTTGCGCCGCAGGGAAAATTCGATTTTTGCGCCGCAGGGAAAATTCGATTTTTGCGCCGCAGGGAAAATTCGATTTTTGCGCAACTTGTCGGGAACAAAACGTCCTGGGAACAAACTGTCGTAACAAAACGGCGGGAACAAAACGTCTCGGGAACAAAACGGCGGGAACAAAACGTCCCGGGAACAAACTGGTCGGAACAAAACGGCGGGAACAAAACGTCCCGGGAACAAACTGGTCGTAACAAAACGGCGGGAACAAAACGTCTCGGGAACAAAACGGCGGGAACAAAACTTCCCGGGAACAAACTGGTCGTAACAAAACGGCGGGAACAAAACGTCTCGGGAACAAAACGGCGGGAACAAAACTTCCCGGGAACAAACTGGTCGTAACAAAACGGCGGGAACAAAACGTCTCGGGAACAAAACGGCGGGAACAAAACGTCCCGGGAACAAACTTGGCGGGAACAAAACGGCGGGAACAAAACGTCCCGGGAACAAACTGGTCGGGAACAAAATGGCGGGAAAAGACGGAAAATTCAATTTGGAAAAATTTGTATTTTTGTGTTAAAGCTTTTAATATTCAAATTTTTAAATATTAATAAATTTATTTAGCTTTGGCAAAAAATTATGAAATGTAATAAATGACAGTCCTTAAAATTGAAATGGGCATTCCATATAAATGATATTTTTTAATAATCATCTCATCCGAATCAATATTCCCTTTTGAACCGGGACCAAATCAATATTCCTGACATCTCATTAAATATTTTTCTGTCTAATAATATTCACCATTTTATAAAAAATCGCGATAGATTGTTAATAGCAAGCAGTATGAAAAAAATATATATTACTTAAATAATTCAAATTCGTCCTGGTGGAAAAGTGACATTTTCACTTCTGTAAGCATTTAAGCCACAGAGGAAGACAAAGTTTCTTGTAATCTGAACAAATTTCTTTATCAAATTTTTTCGAACATTTTTTTCCTTCCCAAAGTATGTATTTTTCGACTTAGGCCAAATTCTTTTTTCCATTTATATATTTTTTTGCGATTGACTTTTAAATGTTTAGCAATTTTATCCTCAATTTGATTCCATTCTTTTTTCGGATGTTTTCCTTTTTGCTTAAATTCTTCTTTAATTGCGTGGAATTTATCAATAATTTTACATTTTTCATTTGAAGTAATTTCTTCGCTATTTTTGGCATTATCAGACTGATCAGACTCTGTGGAGGATTCTGATCAGTTGAATTGGAGTTAATTTGTCCAAGCTGATCAGTTGAATTGGGTTCAATTTGTCCAATTTGGGTGTTCTGCCGGTCGATTTGGTGATGGACATTTTGTCCAAAGTTTGTTGGCGCCGGCCTTTTCAAATCTTCGGCGACTTCACCTTTGTCCCACCAGCCTTCTCCGAATATTTCATCAAATGTTTTGAGTGGCGTTTCCTCCAATTTTACTTTTACGGATTCGGCTTTGCCCATTAAATTTGTTGCGAAGAATAACACCAAAATTAAAAACCTAACTCTTCCATTTTTTGGGAAAAAACCTCTCAATTATTTTGGTTTAAAAAATTTCACAAAAAATTTTTCTTAAAAAAAGATAATTAATATTCACAAATTTTATAATTTTAATAAATATTATTTAGCTTTGAAAAAGATGTTTAAATGTAATAAATGACAGTCAACAATTGAGATAGGCATTCATATAAAATCATATTCTTTAATAATATTATTTTAACTAAATGCCTTAACCGAATCAATAATATTTTCCCACTAATTATCATCATTTTTACAAAAATGGCAATCGATTATATATATACAGGGATGTCAACCTTGACAAAAAAAAAATTCGGGACACGAAATTACTGAATGCCCAAAAACCAGAACACCTAAAAAATACGGAACGCGGAAATACGGAGCGACCTAAAAGACGTACGGAATACGGTGCGGAAAGGAATACGGTCAAAATTTCGTCTATAAATTTTCATAAATTTTTTAGCTTTAGGATTTTTTTTAAATGAATAAATAAAAATTCGATTTGGGATACAGTGGGGGTCAGAAAGTGCCGACAGGTGCCGCTGAGAAAACTTTTGAAAGACTCAATTTTTAAACAAAATTGGTCCAAAACCCGCAGATTGCCCAATTTTTCGTTGGGGAGGGAGCTAATTCGCTTTGAAATTTTCTCATTTTGAAATATCAGATCAAAATGCGTCGGCCCTTAGGAGGGCGAAAAATGTGCGGAAATTTAAAAAAAAGTCAATTTATAATGGTTCGATATTGGCCTAATTCCGGATTCCAAACATTTTTTTGAGAGCCATAATTCTGGATGCCGATTTCCGGACATTTTTGGATCCGGAATGCCAGATTGGGAGAGGGGGACGGCAATGCTGATAGCTGAGTCCGGTAAAATAAAATTTCCGGGAACGGAGTTTCAAATTTAATGGAACGGAAAGTGATTTTCCGTTCCCGTTTAACGATAGGTATGTATATGTTAAGAAAAGTCAAAAACAATCTTGCAATATTAAAATTTTCTGTGTCTGTCACCAAAAGCACTTTCACCTTAGCCGCCAGTTCATAAACTTGTCAAGTTGGAACAGGCGCTCTTTCAACTTGTGCTAGTTGTCAAATTAAAGAGGCGCTCTTTCAACTTAGCCGCCTGTTTCTACTTGTCAAGTTGGAACAGGCGCTCATTCAACTTAGCCGCCTGTTCCTACTTGTCAAGTTGGAACAGGCGCTCATTCAACTTAGCCGCCTGTTTCTACTTGTCAAGTTGGAACAGGCGCTTTTTCAACTTAGTTGTTAAATTGGAACAGGCGCTTTCAATTTAGCCGCCTGTTCCTACTTGTCAAGTTGGAACAGGCGCTCTTTCAACTTAGTCGCCTGTTCCTACTTGTCAAGTTGGAACAGGCGCTCTTTCAACTTATAGTTAGTTGTTAAATTGGAACAGGCGCTTTCAACTTAGCCGCCTGTTCATAAACTTGTCAAGTTGGAACAGGCGCTCTTTCAATTTAGTTGTTAAATTGGAACAGGCGCTTTCAATTTAGCCGCCTGTTCCTACTTGTCAAGTTGGAACAGGCGCTCTTTAAACTTAGTTGTTAAATAGGAACAGGCGAGTCTTTCAACTTAATTGTTAAATTGGAACAGGCGCTTTCAACTTAGCCGCCTGTTCATAAACTTGTCTAGTTGGATCAGGCGCTCTTTTTGGCAATTTCCTTGTCATTAATTTTAGGATTTTTGTCTTTAATTTCAAAATAACGTTTCATCAATTCCTTTTGTTCGCTGTCGGAGTATTTTTGGTTTGGTTCTGTAAAAGAATTTTAATTAATATAAATAAATAAATAAAATTGGGCTTGAAATACTCACTAGTTTGGCCAAGTTCACTTCTTTTTTCCATTCAAATCTTTTTTTTGCGATTTACTTTTAAATGTTTAGCAATTTTCTCCTCAATTTGATCCCATTCTTTTTTCGAATGTTTTCCTTTATGGGCATTCACTTAAATAATATTCTTTAATAATATCTCACCCAAATCAATATTCCTGACATCTCAAAAATTCTTAAATAATAATTATTTTATAACATGGCGATCTATTGTTAATCGCCAAATGAAAAAAGTATTTAAAATAATTTATATGGCCCTGGAGGAAAAACGACATTTTGCCACAGATGAAGACAATGTTTTTTCGTTGCTTTCCACCCAGCTTAAAGTGAGATTTTATGTAATACTGTTTATAAAATGCCGACAAATTAAGCATTTTTATTTCTTGACCAATTTAAAATTGTTTCAATCTTTTGTCAAAATTAAATTTTTCCAAAGAGGGGACCGACCCTTTTGGGATTTCACCGAATATTTTTCTCTTCAAATTAAGTTGAAATGAACCCGGAAACCGCTCAAATGCTTATTTTTTTCAACAAAACATTGCCATAATCAATTATAAGTATTGAATAAAAGTTTTGTTCATTTTAAATTGAAATTCAACATGTCCAAAAAATACCGAATACCGGTCGGTATACCGAATTTTTTTGGCCGGTATTTTTTGGTATCGGTATTTTACCAAAATACCGATACCGAATACCGAAAAACCCCATTTGCCAAACACTAGTAATTAGTATACCTAGTTCAAATAGAATTAAAAAATTTATTTAACCAACAATCTGAGGTAATCATCCATATTTGGCTTTTAATCAGCAAAAAGCGAAAAAATTGAATAAATTAAGAAGGCATAAAGTGAAAACAATTATGTGCACATTTTATTGATTAGAAATTAGTGCGCTTTTTGCTTCTTTAGTTTAACTGGCATGAGTTTCTGTACTTTGTTTAATTAATGTTTTTGAATTTTGGCGAAATGTCGGTCCTCAAATGTCCTACTTTGGCGGGCCGCAAAAGTCCGGGCCGTAAATGTCTGATTTCCAGCAGACCACACCGCGATTTTAAAAATTATAAAAAATGTTTATAACAAAAAAATGTTATTCACCAAAGAATGTGCTAAAAAAAATCCCTGATTCGTAAAATAAAATTGGACGAAAAGCAACGGAAAACATTGTCTTCATCTGTGGCGAAATGTCGTTTTTCCTCCAGCGCCAACTAATTATAAATTATTTTAAATACTTTTTAATTTGACTATTCACGATCGATCGTATTTTTATAAATGATTTTGTTTAAGAAAAATATTTGCGAATAGTCAGGAGTATTGATTTGGTCATGATCAAAAAACTTTGGAAAAATATTTATGAGATGTCAGGAATTTATTGTGGGCTGTCATTTATTACCTACATACAATAATTTTTTTATCAAAACTAAATAATATTTATTATATTGTAAAAATTTGAATATTTATTATTTTTTGAAATTTAAAAAATTTTTAGAGATAATTTTAAATTGGCATTTTCTCATACCGAATTTTCCGTTTAAATTAGAAAATTAATTGGAATTTCATATAAATGCCCCTAAATTCATATGTTATTTTGCCCAAATAAAATGGAAGAATTTTGGATTTTAATTTTGATTTTATTCTTCGTAACAAATTCACTGACAAATCCGAATCCGTACAATTGGAGAAATTAGAGGAATTGCCACTCCAAACATTTGACGAATTATTCGTAGATGAATGGTGGGAGAAAGATGAAGCCGCCGAAGATTTGAAAATGCCGGTGCCAACAAACTTTGGACAAAATGTCCATCACCAAATCGACCGGCAGAACACCCAAATTGGACAAATTGAACCCAATTCAACTGATCAGAATCCTCCTCTCACAGAGTCTGATCACTTTGGACAAATTGAACCAAATTCGATTGATCAGAATCCTCCTCTCACAGAGTTTGATCACTCTGGACAAATTGAACTAAATTCTGCTGATTAGAATCCTCCTCTCACAGAGTCTGATCACTTTGACAAATTGAACCAAATTCAACTGATCAATCCTCCTTTCACAGAGTCTGATCACTTTGGACAAATTGAACACAATTCAACTGATCAGAATCCTCCTCCACGCAATAAAAGACTAGCACCGAAACATAAACACTCCCACAGCAAACAAAAGGAATTGATGCAACGTTATTATGAAATTAAGGACAGCAATCCTAAAATTTGAGACGCGGAAATTGCCAAAATGTTGAAAATTGGAAAAAACACTTTGTATAAATGGAAAAAGCAATTCCATTCAAATTCTGTCGATGGGCATTCTGTGGAAGAGAATGCCGCGGCAAATGTTCAAGAAATTGGGGACTCGGACTCGGTGGTCAATGATTTAGCCCGTGTTGTTGGGCAGTTGTGTATTAAATATTTTTTAAATGTTTGTCATTTTTGAAAAAATGTTTCATTGAATGAGAAAACAAGCGATGTACGAACAGGCTCTCCGGTGCTGAAATGTGTAGAGTTGAAACCTCGACGTCGGGGTCGGGGTTCGGGGGTTTTTAATAATTTTCTCTAAAATTTTTGAGGTCAAATTTTTTTATTGAATAATTATTTGTTAAGAGATTAGCAGCTAAAATGGAGGATGTCCGACGGTGCCGACAGGCGCTGCCAGCGAAATTTTAACAAAATTGGCAATCTTTTCTAAGAAAATTGAAGCACAAATTCAGAAGATGTGATGTTTTTTAAAAATTCTTTATTTTTTGTGCGCATTTTAATTAAAAAATATTTGAAAAAATGTTCCTTCATTGTTTTTTGTAAAAAATAAATATTTTTTTTTATCAAAAAGTACGCAAGACCACAGCCAACCCCTCGGCAAAAATGATTTGGTGCTAGGTCGTTTCGTAAAACTGCCACCATGGGCGTTTCGTAAATTCGCCAGGGCGTTTCGTAAATTCGCCAGGTCGTTTCGTAAATCTGCCATTATGGGCGTTTCGTAAATTGCCACTATGGGCGTTTCGTAAATTCGCCAGGGTGTTTCGTAAATCTGCCACTATTATATTAATATAATATACATGTATATATTAAGTGCATACACATTTTTTATCGATCAAAATAATTTTTAAACGTCAGATCAGACAAATAAATTGAAAGCGCCTCACAATAATTTATTCACCTATTATTTTCTTCAACAATATAACGGCAAATAATTCGAAAGCGCAGCCGAAAAATATTTACCTATTATTTGCTTCTACCACCCCCCTATTGTTCGCTCTCGACGATGAAGGCGATTACATTTTTAGTAAGCATCAATCAAGGCGCAAAAAATTTGGTTGAGCTGTATTTTAAGAAAGAAATAAAAACACGCGGAGATTTATTGGAAAAATTGGACGAAATGGTATTGAACTTAGCCTAAGGACTTTGGATAGACATATGGCTAAAAGGATAATGGAAAATTTACTAACTACATCATTTCTGAATTATATTTTTATATATTTGTTAATAAAATTTTAATTCCTTTTGTTCGATAAAAATGTGTATATATTTATATATATAATAGTGGCGAATTTACGAAACGCCCATAGTGGCAGATTTACGAAACGTAATGGCAGATTTACGAAACGCCCTGGCGAATTTACGAAACGCCCATGGTGGCAGTTTTTACGAAACGACCCAGCACGAAATGATTTTATGTATTAAGAATTGCCCCATTTTTGCTTCAGATTCAACAGCCCTTTTTATTCCTATTCTTAGCTTTTTCTGGGGCGGGGTAGAAAAATTGAATTTTTGGTGGAATTTGTTATGAAAATGTTTACAAGATTAGACAAAGGCAAATTATTGGGATTTTGAAATTCTCCGTATTTCCGGTTGGGGTGCCGGAATTCCGGCCTTTTTTTGGTTTCCGGTTACATCCCGGATACACATGAATCAATAGAAAGCATTGGCACTGGCATAATTGGGCCAATTCCACGTCAATTCCACCGGCAAACAACGAAAGTTGGGCAATATAAAAGTGGCTTGCTGTAAGCCAAATCCATCAGGGGCTTTCATTTATTTAATACAAAGATTTTATTTCTCCCATTTTATGTTTTTTTGATAATTATACATTTTCCATTTATATAAAGGGTTTCTGGATACAGTCCAATAATTTATGAAATTATTTTGAAAAATTAAATTCAAAGTTAAACAGCCAATTCTATTTGCATTTTTTGATTTAGTTTTTTCTGTTTTAGCATCATAAAAAAATTGTATCATAACTAAGGACCCACAAAATTTATTACACACGGATATAGAATAGAAGGTTAGTAGATAGTAGAGCTGTTCGAGATTCTCGGTCTCGGTTCTCGAGTCGAGAAATTTCTCGGTTTTTTTGCGGTCTCGGTTCTCGGTCTCGGGTTTTAGTCTCGGAAAACGAGACTTTTTTGCACTGGTAAAGATGCCATTTTTGGTGAGAAATCATTAATGAATTATGGGCTTGAAAGATTTGAAAAATACACAATGACAAATTTAGAACTCCTTAATTTAATATCTTTGCAAAAATCGTCTCCAAATGCGCGTGTGGCTCAGTGGTTAAGTTCTGACTCTAACATTTATCTATCGGAGTTTCTACTCCCCGAGTGAATCAATTTTATTTTTTACATTTAATAATTACTCCTTTTTATTGATTGTTACAAAAACCTTATAAAAATTATGGTTTTTTTTTTTGCAATTTTAAGCACATTTATTTTTTCCGGCGCACCTATTGGAGCCACCCGACCCCTCCCTACTATTCCTAAAAAGCTTTAAAATATTTCCGCATTTTGAAAATTTTCTTTGCAAATCTGTTAACAAATTAAGTCAAAAATTCAAAATTTTCTCAATGGCGCCTATTGGCACCGCCGACCCACCACCACCCCCCCCCCCCTAAATAAAACAGAATTCGCAAACAATTTGCATTTTTTGAAAATTTCGTAAAAAATTCATTAAAAACCCCGAAAATACTCTCCTAAATTGAACTTTTTAAAAAAAATCTTTTCTCCGGCGGTTCCGATGGACTGGATATCGGGCAAAAAGCGTTCCAGAAATAAAAATGAAATTCAAAATTTGTGGTAAATTGGTTGTTAACATTTCTGGCAAAATTGTTTCTACTCATTATCAGATTTGCAACAAAAATTTTATGAATGCGGCTATAGAAAATTGTTCCAAAAATTACAAATTATCCTGAAAATCAGTACAGAATCAGTACGCCGAAATCAGTATCAAGGAAAGTTGGCACTCCTGAGTGTAAAATTATTTATTGAAAATTTGTGGAGCTTAAAATCAATATTTTTTAGTGAATTTCGAAAAAACATTTGAAATTTCTCGATTCTCGGTTCCCGAGTTGAGAAATTTCTCGGTTTTTTTGGGTCTCGTTTTCGGTCTCGAGTCTTGGGGTCATTTCTCGGTCTCGGTTCTCGATTCTCGGTAAATTTCAAGTCTCGAACAGCTCTAGTAGATAGTGCCCATACTCGCTAATTAATTGTGATGATTAAAGACCGTAAATGAGTTAATTATATAAATAAGGGCAGAGGCACCCCTAATTTATAGGCACTAAAAGTATCTTTAATTAAAAATGTTCGGAATCGAAACTTTCGGATTTTAGGAAATTTTCCGGAAATTTTTTCCCCGATGTTCAGAAATTCTTAACACCGCTAGAAAGATCTCGAAGAGTTAAAGCTAACATTATGTTAAAGCTTTGTTATTGGACAAATATCAAAAGTTATGGCCTTACACATGAGAAGATTAAAATTCCGATTTTTGGGGGTTTTCTAACGATAACTTTTTTGGTATTATTTTTAATAATATTCACAATCGATTCTTATTTTTATAAAATGAATATTATTAAGAAATTATTTAGGAAATGTCAGGAATATTGATTTGGTCCCGGTTCAAACAAAAAAAATATGAGATGCCAGGGAATAATTTATATGAATAAAAGCCCATTTCAGTTGTGGGCTGTCATTTATTACTTTCAATAATTTTTTTATCGGCTAAAATTATTAATATTTGTAAAAATTTGTGAAATTTATTATTCTTTGAAAATTTATGACAGAAATTCTTTAACACAAAAATAATTGACAAAATTTGATTCTGTTTAATATAAAATTAATTGAATTTTATATAAATGTCCCTAAATTCAGAGGATATTTTGCCCTAATAAAATGGAAAAATTGTGTATTTTAATTTTTGTGTTATTCTTCGTAACAAATTCATTGGACAAAGCCGAATCCGTAAAATTGGAGCTCAAAACATTTGATGAAATATTCGGAGAAGGCTGGTGGGACAAAGGCGAAGCCGAAGATTTGAAAATGCCGGCGCCAACAAACTTTGGACAAAATGTCCATCACCAAATCGACCGGCAGAACACCCAGCTTGGACACATTGAATCCAATTCAACTGATCAGAATCCTCCTCTCACAGAGTCCGATCACTCTGATAATACCAAAAATGTGGAAGAACTGAACGATTCTTCAAACGAAAATATCACTGAAGATAAGCGAAAACGTAAAATTGTTGCCAAATTCCACGCAATGAGAAACGAATTTAAGCAAAAAGCAAATTTTTCGGCAAAAGAATGGACTAAAATTGAAAGGAAAATTGCTAAACATTTAAAAGTCAGTCGCTTGCAAATATATAACTGGAAAAAAGAATTTGGCCTAAGTCGAAAAAGGCATAACTCCGTGAAGGAAAACAATGAGCGAAAAAATTTGGTCGAGAAATTTGATCAAATGAAAGCCGAGTTAAAGCGGGCGGGATTCAAAAATTCATATAATTACGAAATTGATGAAACTGTCGCAAAAGAGTTGGGCCTCAATTTTAAAACAATTTACGCTTGGAAACGTGAACTTGGCCAAACCAGTGAGTATTTTGAGATTTAGATTAACTCGAAATTCTTTTACAGCACAAAACCATAAATACTCCCAAAGCGAACAAAAGGAATTGATGAAACGTTATTATGCAATTAAGGACCAAAATCCTAAAATGAGTGACGAAAACATTGTTAAAATGTTGAAAATTGCATCACGCACTTTGGTTAATTGGAAGAGACAATTTAAACGCCAGCAATTTCATTTAAATTCTGACGATGGACATTCTGTAGAAGAGAATGCCGCGGCAAATGTTCAGGAAATTGAGAACTCGAATTCAGAGAGTATTTGAATGAATTGTCAATGAATTGGAAAAACGATTTGCATCTATTGATTTTAATATTTTTTGACAAATGAGATTTATTTAAATATTTGCTAACTCTGTTATGGAATACTTATACCTCACAACTTTTCTTTTGGTCTATAAAACACGAAAATGCAATTAAAAAAAAAACAGAAATTTTTTTAATATTTAGCAAACAATTAATAAAAAAACATAATGAAATTGTAAGTAAAACTTCCTTCAGCTGGTCCAATTTCAGAGCATAATTTATTACCAAATTTAAAAATTGGGCAACACATTGATGGCTAAAAAATTGTTGGAATTTTATATAATTTAGCAAATTAATTTTTTCAAAATGTAAATACACCTTAATAATTATGAGAGGCTAACTCCAACCATCCGTTGTTATTGCAAAATAACCAATCAGAAATATTTCTTCGTATTTTGTTCTTCGATGAACTGAATATTTTTGGTAGAACAGTTTGACGAAAATAGGTAGAGACGGCTTCGAAGCTACAATTATTTTTTAAAAGAAATTTTAAAAAAAACTTAAAATCCTGCAAATGCTCGCTGAAATAATTTGTCTACCTCGGGCGATTCGACCAATAAAAAGTAGGCATTTGACCTGAGAATCAATTTAAACACCAACTTCTCCGCTTTTTGACGTTGATCAATCGGGTCTAACAAATTGTTTCTGTTGCCGACTTTGCTTCCTCTGGGCTCTGTCAATTTTTTAGCTCGCTTATATCTAATTTTAGGATAAGGCGTGACCATCACATGGGCCGCTGTTTGCTGATCTGGTCTTTGGGGTCGCCAAACCGGATTTACATCTTTGAATGGGAGGAGTGTTTAGTGCACCAAAACAGTTATTCAAAATTAAAATCAAGCTTTAGCTGAAAGGCCACCTCGAAATGGAAGATGTGTCTAGCAAGAGGGTACTTCACGAATTTTACGAAAAATATGACGGGGTTGAGGGCCTCGGCCGATCGGTGCAGAAAGGGTTGGAAAATCGCCACAACCCACGAAAAACGTAACCCACCCCTGCACCTCTTTGAACCCACCATTTGCTTAACAGAAAATTTGTGCGCGAAACCTTCGCGCACTTTCACACCTTCAAACGGTCAGGATTATCTAACTACTAAACAGCATTTTGGAATTTTAATGTAGAATTTATCTTTTGCATTGTGTAACATTCAAATCATAAACTAATCGTGGTTATTTTATCAAAATTTTCAAAATCTAATCTATATTTCAGTACAAAAAAGGAAAAAATGAACATTGATAATTAAAAATAAAATCCGTGTCTTGTGCAGTGTGACACTCATCTCAAAGAAGCATGTGCACATGAAAAATTTCTGCATCCGCAAACCGTGGGTTCTTTTTAACATCGAAACCCTGTTGGCTTTTGACCGCATTGATTTCTGTTTCAGTAATACCTGACAAAATTAAAATTCAATTTAAAAATTAAATTAAATTGTTTTTTTGCACCCAAAGTAATTTTGGCGTCGACTTCGCTCCACATCCAATTTCGTATCAAAACCAAATGAGCATAAAATTCAAGGTCACATAGTCCCTTAAACCATTTTTTCATTTCCAATGCGAGTCCAATGAGCGGTTTTGACTTATTGTATGCCCACCATTTGCTTAACAGAAAATAGTAGAATTTTAAGAAAAATTGATATATTTTAGGTAAAATAGTGAACATCTATCTAGTGGGTTTTGGAAAATGTTTAAAAACTATATACCAACAAAAATTTAAAGGATGAAAATCAAATTTTAAACATTAAAGCAATTTTTGGGGTGTTTTTAAACATGCTGAGGCACAAACCAAAAAATGACCAATTATCAAAGGCAAAATTTTGTAGCGCATTAATAGTCAAAGCTTCTTACATTATGATTCTATGCATATCTGATTTCATCAAGTGAAGCAGAAAGTTGATGGACAAATGGTAGCCACCTGCCGTTCGTCTGTCCAATGAGGAAAAACAATGACCGTGTGTTTATACCTGAATTTTTGTAAATGCTTATCGTACAAAGGATAAAACAAAAAGAACAAACTGTCTTATGAAAATATTATTTCAAATTTTTTCATAGGGTGGAAGATAAAAAGGTTATATGCCATGTCCTCCCATTTCACTTACTTTGCTTCGCCCATTTCGTCGAGCACAAGCTTTAAAGCTTTCTCTACCCTTTCATACTCTTCTTTGCTCTCGACGATTGGTGATTTACCTTTTGCTATTGTTTTTGCATAAGCGCTTGAAATTGTTGGCCAAGTCATTGCCTGAATTAAACAGATTAAAGCAAAAATCATAACTAGGGTTGGCAGAAATATTGCCTAAAAAACGAAATAATGACTTATAATGGTGTTTTAAACTCCGAAAATATTGACAAAATCCCAAAAAATGACCTATACTGATTTATTTTTTATTAAAACATTTTTATGAGCAAATAATCAGCAAAAATCAATTTAATTGAGCACAATAACCAATTAAAACATTTTTAAGTATTGCGCAAACAGAAAAAATTTGAATGTAACGCCAACACTTTTGAGCCAAAAAATTTGCCAACATATGGATTTTTGGAGGAAAAATATCGAATTGAATAAAAATCCAAAAATAATGATTAAAATCCCTAAAAAATGACCAATAAAAAAGAAAATTTAAAAGGGAAATCTAAACTGTTATTTATAGAAAGATTGGCAAGACTAAATTTTAAATAAAATTGTAAAAATTCTGTATTTTATTAAGCAATTACAAAAAGACATGGTATTCCTTTGCATTTGCTTAACTTACCAGTCTTGTGCTTATCCAGTCAGCCACATGTGCGGCAGTTTCTTTCAATAACAATCCAATTTTTCTGTTTTCTATTTCACTTGTTTCGCCAGTATAAGAAAATTCGTTACAATGTGCCGCGATTAAAACCTAAATTGACAAAATAACAATATGAGATTTTTAAACCTGATTATTAGGGCTATTACAAATATTGACAAAAAAAGGCGAAATATTGACTTATAATATTGACTAAAAACCCCCCAAAATATTGACCAATAACCAGAAAAATTGACCAAATAATGATTTATTTTTTGAAAAAATAATTTTTTATGAGCAAATATTCAACAAAAAAATTTAATCCGATTGAGCACAATAACAAATTACCGCATATCCTCTTTCTATTGTGGACACTTTCCAATAAAAATAATACGCCACCCTCCAATTATTAACCATGACGAATAATTGTAATTTTTTTGGAAAAATTTAAATTTGGCGCCAAAAATTTTGAATTTAGCGCCAAAAATTTTGAATTTAATGCCAAAAAAATTGAATTATGGGTTAAAAATTTGAATGTAGCGCCAAAAATTTGAATTTTGAGTCAATAATTTTAAAAAATTTTGAATTTTGAGCCAAAAATTAGCTAGAATATGGATTTTTGAAAGAAAAATGGCGAAATATAGATTTTTTCCCGAAAACCCCAAAATATGAATTTATATGGACTAATAACTCGCTCTAAATCAAAAATTTTGCAAAATAAATGTGTTTTTTGGACTTCCACACTAAAAACTATCTGCAAAAAAACATGTTACAACATGTTAAAAAACATGTTACAACATGTTTTTGTCAGCCCTACTGATTATGTATTGAATTTTTCAATCTTCAATTTTTTTATCACTTCTAAAAACGTACAGCTTTCATTAAAACCAAACGAAGCACTTGAGCAAAATACACAGTGGATCTCTTAACCAACTGTTCCCCTCAGCAATTGTTTTTAACCAGCATCTGAAGATTTAATTTTTAAGAGTTCACGGAAACGCACACAAAATTCGTCCAAAAAATCAACAACAAATAAATCACAGCAATTAGTATTGATTTTTGCCGATTATTAATTAAATTGTTTTTTTAATAAAAATAACAATACTACGGTGCACTTATAATGAAAGCAATCCATGTACATACCTGTTACACGATTCTCCCGTTTTTTGTAAATTCGAGTGCTATTTTCTTAGGGCTTCTTCGACCACTGTACAGTTTCCGGTACGTAGAACTAAAACAAAATGTGTTTAAATTGAGTTAGTTACATTTTTGAATATATTATTTGCACTATTTAAGTCGGCAAGTGAAGGTTAAATTTCCAAATAAAATTTGGTGGGTGGGTATATCACCCCAGGGCTTTATTGTAAAATTTCTAGAATTTTGCGGAATGAACTTGTGTGCCAAGTTATGACGTGCCAATAAAATGTTTTCACTTGCCGATCCTTCTTTTGTAAATATTGGATTATTATTATTATATCTAAATTTTTTAATGTTTTTTAGTAAAATTTACTTTTTTTTAATTCATTTTGCATGTCTGGCCACGATGCTTTAGCCAATAGTGCTAAAAATACACGAAAGAAAATTGTTAAATTTTTTTGTTAATAAATATTTTTATTTGAATATTTTTACAGCTTTTTATGAATAATTGCAATTAGTCATTAGGCTTTCTTGTAATTGCTGTAATATAATATTTTATGTTTTAATAAATATCAGGTTATCCATCAAAAGCCATGTCCCGACATTTGCGGCCTAGCCTTTGCGTATCAAATTCAAAAAAAACTTTATACCTGCGGTCAACTAGACTAAATACATACCATTAGAATTTAAATTTATCTAAATTTCTCATTTTGAACAAAAAGAAATGATCTGCTTATAGTGGTACGCATTTGGCGGTACTTACCACGCCATTACCTTTAATGGGGTCCGACTTAACCCACCCGGATCAAATGTATGACGTATCGAAAAAATTTACCCCCCCCCCCGTTGGCACAGTAAGTTTCAAAACCAAAAAAATGTGGGGTAATGTGGCATAGAAAATTCATATTCATTCAATAATCAATTGGATTAAATTATTTGTTTCTCGAATCCAAATTTTTTGATTTTGCCGGGAACTATTATACACTTTGCAATAAGTGAGGAATTCTGATAATAGTTTTCACCTATAGACATTGCCTGTAGAGATACAGACCAATCCTTTAAAAAAAAATCAAAATGGCGGATTTTAGGAAACGATCTAGCACCTCCAAAATCTTCAACAAAAAAATCCTGATTACTCACAATCAGAACACCACTCGGAGACGTTATAGGCCTTTCACAGTCAGCATTGAATTTTTTTTGATATTGAGACCTATCTCTGAGCGGATTCGTTATTTCAATGTATAATCGCTCAACGTTCTTCAACGGTATTTTGATTTTCTGAAAATAAATAAATATGAAAATACAGTCAACCTAATTAAAGAAATAGCTTTATTTTTAACGTTTACAATACCTCTTCAAATTCTTGACCAACTAAATAAAATTTTATTGATGATATTTCTTTTTGTATTTCTTGTGAGATCGCATCAAGCTGGGTTTGTACAAACTCATGCAATGTTTTAATGGATTTTTGCTCTTCTGATTCCGGCTTAAAATTTAAATATAAGCAAATGAAATAAGGAGTAAATAAAAAAAATTTGCAAACATTTTTACTTCAAATGCGATATTGGCTGCTGTCGCAATAAAGGCGCCCACTGGACTTGCGATGCGAACGAAATTCAAGGCGTTCTCACTTACAATTTTCAATTTTGCAACGATGTCGTATGTTGAAGCCGTTAGCGACGAAAATTGATCTGCCATTTCCTTCACATTCCCAGGGTCTTAATGATAATAAATTTGTGTAAATAATAGGAAAAATGCGCTTAGACACCGACCGATTGCTAAAGCTTTTGGCCATAAAAGAACCAGGCCCAAAAACTGACCTTTAAAAGAAAGTTTGACATAATTATGCACAAATAAGGGGCAAACAATCGAAAAATTAATACCAAGTTCACGATCTTGGCCATTGTTTGGTGACAAAATGTGAGTTTCGCTGAGGTGACGAGTTGAGGTGTGTGATTAGTTGTCGCGCTACGAAATTTTATCCCGTAAATAATACCAGTAAATGTGAAATTGTTCTTAAATAAGCAAAAAATGTAGTTGAATATGTTGGCGCTATTTGCAAAGTGACACAAATTTTGAATTTTTTTCAAAATAATATTTTTTAATTGATTTTAGACACTTTTATGGGGCTAATTATAGAATTTTTGTGACAATTAGAGACCGAACTTGGGCTTCGAGACAAGAATCAAGACGAGATTCTCATCTCGTCTCCAAAAATCTTGACAATCTCGATCTAATGTTGTCAAAACGAGAATTAAAATAAAAAATAAAAATGAGCCACATTAATGTGCTTGGTATTAAAATAATGAGCCACTTTATTTGCTAACTTTGCAAATAGCGCCAATATTTTTCTATCCGATGCACAATTTATTTATACAATATGCGAATAAAGTCAATAAATTGATTGGCAACATTTTAATAATTGCGCAAATATTACATTTACGTCAGTGTCCATTTCGGCAGAGAGTGTTTTCGTAAGTGATTATTTGCCACCTTTTAAATAAATATGCCACATATTAAAATTTAGTATTTTGTTTTTAAAACAATTATAGCATTTCCGATTAATTTCGAGGAGTGTTTTCGTAAGTGGTTATTTGCCACCGGTTAAATAAATATGCCACATATCAAAATTTAATATAATATTTTGTTATTTTTTAATAATTACAGCATTTCAGTTTTATTCCCATCATTTGAGCTTATGGCCCAATGTAGTGGCTAGATGGAAGTCCAAAATTCCCCCTTGGCCCATTTCAATATGTGCACTTCTCACCTGCCCAAGCATACTCGACTTTTCGGGGTTTTCAGTGCCCCATAAATTTTCGTCTAATCTCTTCATTGTAATATCCATTCTTTCCTTAAACTTTCGACACTCTTCCAAATTAACTCCTCTCATGATCGTGTTTTGGCTTTTTATGTCCTTCCAAATGAACAGAAAATTTTCTGTGCATATTTTGATCATTTTCCGGTAATAATTGTAAACCGGGAATTGCTTGATCGCGAAGTTCGGCAATTTGGTTTTTCAGTTCGTCTCCTTTTTCATCATTTTCCAGCTCTTCCTTTATTTGGAGTACCTTTTTTGTCTGTTTGATTGCCTCCGAAAGTGATGTCGGTTTATCCATAAAGAATAATTTTCGTTTCAAAATTGTGGGCAAACCATTTATGAAGTAATGAATCGCTTTCTTTTCTCTTGCCTCCTTTGTGTAATCTGGGTCCGGGGATGCTTCGTCTACCCATTCTTTTATTTTATTAGCGAATTCCGAAACTGTATTTTGACCCATTTTTGCTTTGGCTAGCATCCGCCTGGCCCACATCGGCCCATCTAATTTTCTAGTCTGTTCAGCAATAGTCTCCGTCAAATCTCGCCACGTTCTCTTTTTCTCAGGGGGCAAAGCAAAAAATAATTCTTTGGCCTCGCCTTCCAGGAATAGAGGCAAAAGCCTCAACAATCTGCCGGCAACCAATTTGATGCGGTTAAATGTTGAAATCTTTCAAAAAGGTATAAAAATCCGTTTGGTTTCCATCAAATTTGGGTAAATTTTCACGGTTCCGCGGTTCCGGTTCCAAACCGGTTCCGGATTTTCGCGGTTCCGGGAACCGGTTCCGGAACCGGTTCCAACGGTTCCGGTTCCAAATTCCAAAAATTTGTAAATATGTCCAAAAATTTTTCAAAAAAATCAAAAAAATGTAAGAAAAATTGTTCATTTACATTACATGAAAATGGAGGTGCCGACATTTCGTCGACGCGACACTTCGTCGACTAAGCAAAAATACGACACTTCGTCGACGAAGCCAAAAACGACACTTCGTCGACGCGACATTTCGTCGAGTGAAATTTCGTCGAATTTTTTGATTTTTCTTTTATGAAACACTAAAAAATTTTAATTTTCCGGCAACACATATTGTCGATCTTCTTGACCTTCGATGTCATTGTCATCATCATTCTTTTTTTGAGATTCTGCTTTACTTTTAAGGAGGGTTGGGGTCGGCGGTGCCGATAGGCGCCGCCGAGAAATTTTTTTGAAATTTTGACTCAATTTTGTTAAAGAAATTTCTTCGAAATTTTAGCAAAATTATGAATTTTGCTTCGGAATTTCAGAGAAAAAAACTGGTTTACGTAAGAGTGGAGGATGTCCGGCGGTGCCGACAGGCGCCGCCGGGGAATTTTTTGAACATTTTAATGATATTTGTTAAGAAATTGAAGCAAAAATTCAGGAAGATGTGATGAATTATTTCGAAAATTCTTGTATCTATTCTTTTTTTGCGCGCATTTTTAATTAAAAAATATTAGAATATTTATTTAAAAAAACTTATTAATGAGTGGATGCCTATTTGATAGAGGGGAAAACAAAAAATAAGTGCTTACACTCAAGCGGGTTCGAACCCAACACATAACATAAGACTCACCAAAAAGGGAAACCACTAGGCTTTTTGCGGATTCGTACTCAGCTTGACAAGATTCGATTGCTAGTCTCAAACAATTGGGTTTCATCAATAAATATTTTTTACTTGTCTTAAAATTTTGAAAATTCTTCGAATTCGGGTTCGGGGTTCGAGATTCGCAAAATCCGAGTACGGATTTGTGATCTAGGCATGTTTTTACCCTAGAAACATGCATTTAAAAACCCGGCGAAATTCCACTCGACGAAATGTCGCGTCGACGAAGTGTCAACCCGCCCAAAATTGCTGATGCTTTGTATTTGGAAGTTATTGCTTTGTTGTGTAAAAGGCTATTCGCTTCAAAAATTAATCATAAATCAATTCATTATGCACTGAAAAAACATGTATCGGAACCGGTTCCGGAACCGGTTCCGAAGCGGTTCCAAGCTCTTTACGGTTCCACGGTTCCGGTTCCAAAGCGGTTCAGGATTTTGGCGGTTCCGCGGTTCCGGTTCCAAAGCGGTTCCGGATTTTGGCGGTTCCGGGAACCGGTTCCAAAATCGGTTCCGAATTTTTTGCGGTTCCGCGGTTCCGGTTCCGGAACCGGTTCCCGGAACCGTTGGAACCGGCACCGGAACCGGAACCGGGAAAACACTGGTTGCACCTTTCTGCGCAATTTTATTTTCAAGATCTGCCACTTTCAGCTTTAAAGCCTCGTGTTTCAGTTCAAGGTCCCCTTCAGGCTTTCTTTTGATAGTTTCCTGCTTGTCTTGCGCTTTTTTATTTTCTCTTTCAACCCTTCTTAGCTCTCTTTCCCGAGCACTCTCTGCTTTTTCCTTATACTGTTTTATTAGATATTCCGGTTTATCAGTATTTGATTGGTCAATTTTGGCTAATTTTGGACTGATTTGTGCTTCCCGATTTTTTCCAGTTTTAGTTTATTTTGTTTGGATTTTTAATTTATTCTTTACTTTTAAAGGTTTTAGATTTAATTATTTATTTTATTTATTCTTCAATTACAACAGCCAACCAAATGTCGATGCCAATTGAGTAAACTTCAATCAAGGCCACACTTTTGTCCGTGTTTAGCGATTCGTCGTCTTCAATTGAGTAATTAGTAATAATATCGGAATTTATTATGACGGCACCTTCAATTTAGTGATTAAATTTTTAAAGAATTATTATATTTATATTTTTATTCAATTTTTAACGAATTATAATATTTAAGTGATTGTGTAATTAAATGATCGCTTTTCAGAGTGAGGAGAATATATAAATCGCCGTTTTATGTCTTATGGCAACTGATCAGTGATTACATATGACTGCCTAGGATTCCGATCAACTGACGTTTTTCTCCATTTTTAATTGAGCTTCATTCCACTTTTTTTTTGTCATAGGATTAACTTCTGATTAACGCGTAATTTATTGCTTTATTTTCGACATTTTTCCCAATTTCTTTCCTCTTTATTTTTCTCGGGATGCCGGTTAATTGCTTTTAATCTTTAGCTCTTGCTTTTTTTTTATCTTTTCCTTCGAAATTCCTATGCTTTTTCCAAGCAACCCCTTAGACCAACGGTTGGCCAAACACATTCGTCCTCGGCCGCGATTCGGCTGTCATTCGTGCCTTTGCACTGAACAATTCTTTTCGGTGACAGTTGCCTTGCAGGTGGCGATGGGAGAGAGTGAGAGTGAAAGAGAGAGAGAGAGATAGACAGAGAAAGAGAGAGACCGAATGATGAAGTTAAATGATCGCCGGCGAATTTTAAATATGAATGGCCAATTTATACAAAGGGTTATTTGGGGGGGGGGGGTCGAATGGAGGGGGGGGGGGATAGTGTGAAGATCCGTCAATGGGCTCATTTGGCCTCTTCATTCGACTTTTTTTTTCTTTCCTTTAAATTTATTCTCTCAGTTTTTTTCCATTTCGTCCAATCCATTTTACTTTAGCAAATGGAAAATCCAATTTGGGAGTTCAAATCGTCCGGAAAGTGTTCTTTTCCGTGTAGTCCGCCAAAAGTTTGTTTCACCCCAATCCACTATACAGCACCGGACATTTGTGTTCCGCCAGGCGTTAATCCGAATGATTTTGGCCATTATTTGACCTTTACCGAAAAAACTGTCCTGATTTCCCTTCTCATGGTCCTGTTGGGCGGGATTGCCATCGGCCTTCTTCTTTCCTTTAGTTGGTGTCTGTTCCGAAAGGTTTCGTCCTTTTTAAATTCCTTTCTTTATTTTTGATTATCAGGGCGTGCCCCGCGCACGTTCGCGCGCCTCGGCCGCCAAAGGCTCGGCCGACCGTCTTTTCGATGGCCGTTGTAAGTCCAAAGTCTCTTTTTGTATATTGGCCATTTTTTTGCAGCCGCATGTGTCCGCGGTTTAGCGTTTTACGGTTCCTTTGTGCTGTTCTCAGATCGGATCGTTGTTGCCTCTTTTTCCTTTTATTTTCCGGTTTCGGGCTCGTTTCTTTGCCTTTTAATTTTGGTCGAATGTTTATTTACATAATTTATTAATTTTTCATAATATTTGTTATTTGGTTAATTCTAATTTACACTTTCTGCATAATAATTTCAGAATTCATTTAATTATCCGTTTTATTTCCATTTATTTTAATTTTATACTAATTTTTTGGAAAATAAATCGCAAATTTACATTGTGCCAAACTATTATGGCTTGCGAGGAATGTGCCATTCTCCTCGTAATCTACCCAATATCCTTCCCCAGTGCGGGACCTCCATGAAATCAATGAAGTTCCGTCCCTTTGGAATTCCCTTTTAGTCGAATAATGTGCTTTATTCCGTAGACGTACAAGGGTTAAATGTGAGGGACAAGCGGCTTCCCCGGTTCGGGCCGGGGAAGGAAAAGGGGGTCGGGATCCGGATCCGACGATCAAAGTGATTATTGAGGAAGAGCGGAGGTGAAACAGAGGCGAGTCCCGGGGGTGGAGATGAGGAAAAGCCCCGCCCCTCAAGCACAAAATAGATGAGAGTGAGGGGAGAGTAAAATAATGGTTAAATGAAACAATTGTTCGTCAGGCGCAATATTTATGTGACAACCCATTATTTTATTCACAAACTTCGGCCACGTGTGGAACACCTCCAGCAGCAGACAAAATGAGGCATACGCAACGGCACACAATTTTTAAATCACTTTAAATGGTCCGCCATCAAAGGTGCAGCAATTTTTCAACACCTCCCCCCCCCCCCCCCCGAGGGTCAGCAGCAATTAGAGGGCGGGGCGGCCAGTGCTAATTTATGTCTGTAAAATGCCAAATTAATGAGAAAATTGTGGCAAAAAAATAATAGTATAAGGTATCAATGTTTTAAAATGAGATTTTTTTTATAAGCTTGAAAAGGAGGCGGCGTTAGTTGCAAGGAGTGAACTTTTGAATTTTTTTTTTAATATGTAGGCATCAAAAAAGTTGTTTAGGGTTTTAAAGGTACCTTGGAATATATGTACATATGTTTTATCAGTATACCATTATAATCCCATTATTGAAAATTTGAACAACAGAGATATGTGAATGGGGTGCAAATGTCAGGCAAATGCTTTACTAAAAATATTTTGTCCAAATTCAAAGTTCGTAAGCTCATGGATTGATCAGTCAGTGACAAATCACTAATTAATGTGAATCGATATAAAACAAATCAAAAAATCAATGTCTTAAAAGATGATCGGATTGTTTCAGTTGTAAGGGTTGAATTTGAAGTCATCGGTGCCAAAGTTGGCCTCAATCAAAGGGCCATTGCCGCGCAAATAGACAAATGGGAAGAGAAAATCAGTGGAACAGGAAGAAGAGATCGAAAATGTGATCATCTGAAAAAAAGATTTTATGAATGAAAAAAATAAAAATTTAATTTACTTTTACTCACCCAAACGTTGTCCATTTACTGTGAAAAACACTTTGCGATTGGCCAAATTAACGCCACAACCGACGACATCCCCTTGAGCAAAGCCTTCATTCCTCTTTTTCCGAGAACCATCAATGCAAAAATAGCCATTGCTTGTATGTATATGCTTAAGTGCCCTTTTCATTAAAAATATATCCCAATTCCATTGACTGTTTCACGGCAATTCCAATGGCGGCAAAACTAAAAAAGGCACAAATTAAATTAAAACAAAATTTAATTAAACAATTATTATTTCTTTAGTGAATATATTAAAAATGTCAGTTTTTTCCTTAATTAATACCGAACCCGGACTCGAACATTACAAAAAAATATTTTTTTTTTCAAATTCAATAAAAAAAGGTTTCCAGGGGTAATCGGGAGTGTAGAATCCAATTCTGACATCCACTTCGCTCAATTCCATGCATTTAAATCGATCAACATAGGACACACACAGCTTTTGGCATTGGTGACCAAAATTGGCGCACCACTTTTTGTTATGTGTGGCCCATACATTATTGAAAAGCGGAGATTGAGCTTTATCAGAATCGTCAAAAAGCAAATTCAAAAAATTGGCGTGAACAGAAAGTTAGTTGTACATCTGCAGTGTAATTGTGCCAACAACACACTGAGTATTTTATTTTACTCAAGTTTGATCAGTGATCAGTTTGTTTCATGAACAGCTCAAACATGATGCAAATAGAAGCTTTTTTTACAAAGTGGCAGCAAGTATAACGCTGCTATTTAAACGAACATAACTTTCCAGCCACTTTTTGTACCAAGATAGACCATACATTATTGCAAAAGCGGAGATCCATCTGACAAGCAAAAGCCAAGCGGCCAAACGAAGGTTAATTGTTATTTTTTATGATTGTCCCAGTCATATTTAAACCTATCCCATTCTGCTGCCCTTCTTTCCTTGGCTCCTCCCGCTCCCTCGCCCCTTTTTCATCCCATCTCATTTTTATTTAAAATTGAATAAATAAATTTGCCATTTGCCGATATATGTCCTAAAATTCACAAAATATGCCTTAAAAAGTCAATTTCTTATTACCTAACCATACATTATACCAATTTTACGAAATAAGTTCAAAAAATTTTTTTAAACAAATTACATCAAAATCGAATAAAAAATTAGTGTTTTAAAAAACTGATCAAATGCTTCAGTTGTAAGAATCGAATTTGAACTGATCAGGTCCAAAGTTCGTTCGCCTCAATCAAAGTGCCACTGGAGTAAAAATTTTATAGGGTTGTCAATAGGAAATAAAAATTGAGAATTAAAAGGGTTCTTAGGGGTTCGTTAGGCTTATTCCTAAGCCACCCTGAACCTAGGGGTTTATTAGGCTAAGGTCTAATGCTCCGTTTCCAGCATGTTTTGCGCGCTGTATAACGATATTTTTTTAGCCGTGTTTATTCAAAACAAATAATTTTTTTGCTAAAATTTCTAGTTTTTTTCATTTAATTCTAGGTGCCACCCTTATGGACGATTAGCTCAGATGTTTACTGAAAGTTGGAAATTGGTACTTTTATTTTGCTCAAAGCCACGAATATATTCAAATTTGCCAAATTATCAGTGTTTTCCCTGCTCCATTTTTTCTAACGTTTCCGCGGATCCGGTTGCAAACCGGTTCCTTCTATGTAATTTGGAAAAACACTGATAATTTGGCAAATTTGAATATATTCGTTGCTTTGCGCAAAATAAAATTACCAATTTCCAACTTTCAGTAAACATCTTAGTTAATCAATGGTCCATAGAGGAGTTTTAGCTTTATAAAGTAATTTATAAACATTTTTCTATTCACAATCGATTGCCATTTTTATAAAATGATGATTATTATGTAGTAGGAAATGTCAGGAATATATTGATTCAGTTAAGTAAAATTAAAAAATATTTTAAATGCACATTCAATTGTGGGCTGTCACTATTACTTTCAATATTTTTTTATTAATGCTAAATACTATTTATTAATATAGTAAAAAGTTGATTTTTTTTTTATTATTCTTTATTAAAGAAATTTTCGGAAAAAATGGAAGAATTCTGTATTTTAATTATAATCTCATTATTTGCAACAAATTTACTAGACAAAGCCTTATCCGTAAAATTGGAGCTCAAAACATTTGATGAAATATTCGGAGAAGGCTGGTGGGACAAAGGTGAAGCCGAAGATTTGAAAACGCCGGCGCCAACAAACTTTGGACAAAATGTCCATCACCAAATCGACCGGCAGAACACCCAAATTGGACAAATTGAACCCAATTCAATTGATCAGCTTGGACAAATTGAACCAAATTCAACTGATCAGAATTCTCCTCTCACAGAGTCTGATCACTCTGATAATCCCAAAAATGGCGAAGAACAGAACGAAATAGCCTCGCACGAAAATGTTGCTGAAGATAAGCGAAAACGTAAAATTGTTGCTGAATTCCACGCAATGAAAAACGAATTTAAGCAAAAAGGAAAATATCCGGTAAAAGAAAGGGTTCAAATTGAGAAGAAAATTGCTAAACATTTAAAAGTCAACCGCACAAAAATATATAAATGGAAAAAAGAATTTGGCCTAAGTCAAAAAAAGACAAAAAATGATCAAAAAAATTTAGTAGAAAAATTTGATCAAATGAAAGTCGAGTTAACGCGGGACGGATTCAAAAATTCATATAAAAATGAATTAGATAAAATTGTCGCAAAAAAGTTGGGGCTAAGTGAAAGAACAATTTACGATTGGAAACAAAAACTTGGCCAAACCGGTAAGTTTTTCGAGCCCAATTTTATTATTTATTTATATTAATTAAAATACTTTTACAGCACCAAAACATATATACGCCCACAGCGAACAAAAAAAATTGATGAAAAGTTATTATGAAATTAAGGACAAAAATTCTAAAATTAGTGATGAAAAAATTGCCAAAATGTTGAAAATTGGAACACGCACTTTGGCTTACTGGAAAAAGCAATTTAAACGACAGCAATTTCATCCAAATTCTGTCGATGGACATTCTGTGGAAGAGAATGCCGCGGCAAATGTTCAGGAAATTGGGATTTCGAATTCGGGGAGCATTTGAATGAATGGTCAATGATTGAATCTGTGCCGATGAGAGCAGACATCCTAACTCCGACCACGAACTTAAGCCATTCTTTTTAAAAAACCCACACCGACCTCGCCGTTTCATAAATTTTACAACAAAGTCCATCACGACAACTAGAAAAAAACTTGCCAAAACCCCTTAGACAAACAAAAAAACTTTTAAAAAAAAATTCTACAGAAAAGTTAATTAGAATCCCAACTACTCACCTAAACGCCTTATACACCAACCGCTAAATTTGAGATTCTTTGTCGTTGGCGCTGAACAATTGAAGCTTCCCATTGCAAGCTGCAGAAATTCGCGGACGCTTTTCAAGTTCAAATTTCTCTCCAGCTGTTCTCGTTTTGGAATTTTCATTAAAAATATTTGCGTGGCTTAAAAATCATTAATAACTCAGTTTCTGTATTTTGGTGCAGAAAAAACCTAAGAAAATGTTTTTTATAGCGGTCGAGATTTTGGGTCGAGATATTGTCGTTTAAGGAAATTAATAATTATATAATATAAACTCTTCGAGTGGTTTCTCGGGGAGTCGAGATTTTGTTGTTTGGTTAGTCGAGATTTTATCGTGTCGGGATTTTGTCGGTTCGAGAATAGCAAAATAACCATCAGAAATTTGTTCGTATTTGCTCTTTGATGGACTGAACATTTTTGGTAGAACAGTTTGACGAAAATAGATAGGCTTCAAAGCTACAACTATTTTAAAAAAAAATATTAAAAAAAAAAATCAAATCTTGGAAATGCTAGCTGAAATAATTTGCCTAGCTCGGGCGATTCGACCAATAAAAAGAAGGCATTTGGCACCCCGTCCCCGACATCCGGCCCGTTTTAACTCGGCTTTCATCTGATCAATTTCTCCACCAAATTTTTTCGCTCATTTTTTGGATTTCTTTGGCTTATGGCTAATTCTTTTTTCCATTTATATATTTTGCGACTGACTTTTAAATATTTAGCAATTTTCTCCTCAATTTAATTCCTTTGTTTAGTTGAATATATCTCGAAAAATTTCTTAAATTTAAAAAGTAATAAATATTTAAATTTTTTAATATAATAAATATTATTTAGCTTTCGCAAATATTTTTCTTAAATAAAATCATTTATAAAAATGCGATCGATTGTGAATAGTCAAATTAAAAAGTATTTAAAATAATTTAAATTAATTGGCCCTGGAGGAAAAACGAAATTTCGCAACAGATAAGTTGTTATTTTATGATATCCAGAATGCACCAGAATTTGCTGTTTCAGAAAACTATTTGAACCAGACTTAGGTTTTCCGGAAAGTCTGTCAGAATTTGTTATTTGATCTTCTGGAAATCCAGAATGCACCAAAATTTGGTGTTCCGGAAACCATCCGAACACGACTTAGGTTTTCCGGAAAGTCTGTTTGGACCAGAATTAGGCTTTCCGGAAAGCCACCATGCACCAGAATGTGTTATTTGATCTTCTGGAAATCCAGAATGCACCAGAATTTGGTGTTCCGGAAAGTCTGAATGGGCCAGAATTTGTCATTTGATGTTCTGGAAAGTCAGCTGAACCAGAATTTGGTGTTCTGGAAATCCAAAATGCACCAGAATTTGGTGTTCCGGAATGCCTTTGTATGGACCAGAATTAGGCTTTCCGGAAAGCCAGCATGCACCAGAATGTGTTATTTGATCTTCTGGAAATCCAGAATGCACCAAAATTTGGTGTTCCGGAAAGACCGAATAAGCCAGAATTTGTCATTTGATGTTCTGGAAAGTCAGCTGAACCAGAATTTGGTGTTCTGGAAATCCTGAATGCACCAGAACAGTTGTTGTGGTATGTATCCGATACATTCAAAGTGCGGGGATGCCAAATTGATGACTTCAGACCTAATAGTGAATGCCCACTAATAAGTAAGGGCAGAGCGCCACCAATTAGTGCAGAAAAGTGCAATAAATACTAGAAGATGAATTTGAAAATGCGGGACACGGAATCCGGACCCGGTTCGGTCCGAGCTCTAATAATCACCACTAATGAAAGCCTTTTCCAACAAATGCTTCTAAAATATGTCAGTAAAATCTGAAAAGCTTTAAATTGTACCATTCAATGATGTAACATTTTTTTTCAATTGGCTATTCACAATCGATGGCCGTTTCCATGCTTTGGCAAGAATTGAAATTCTCGTATTTCCGGACATTTTTTTGCAAGCCGGAATTCCGGATCCGGCTTTTGTGCTGAAATATGGGACTTCAAACTTTTTAAGCCACCGCAACATTCAATTTAATTATAATGGTTTAAACTAGAGTTGAAACCTCGACGTCGGGGTCGGGGTTCGGGGGTTTTTAATAATTTTCTCTAAAATTTTTGAGGTCAAATTTTTTTATTGAATAATTATTTGTTAAGAGATTAGCAGCTAAAATGGAGGATGTCCGACGGTGCCGACAGGCGCTGCCAGCGAAATTTTAACAAAATTGGCAATCTTTTCTAAGAAAATTGAAGCACAAATTCAGAAGATGTGATGTTTTTTAAAAATTCTTTATTTTTTGTGCGCATTTTAATTAAAAAATATTTGAAAAAATGTTCCTTCAATGTTTTTTGTAAAAAATAAATATTTTTTTTATCAAAAAGTACGCAAGACCACAGCCAACCCCTCGGCAAAAATGATTTTATGTATTAAGAATTGCCCCATTTTTGCTTCAGATTCAACAGCCCTTTTTATTCCTATTCTTAGCTTTTTCTGGGGCGGGGTAGAAAAATTGAATTTTTGGTGGAATTTGTTATGAAAATGTTTACAAGATTAGACAAAGGCAAATTATTGGGATTTTGAAATTCTCCGTATTTCCGGTTGGGGTGCCGGAATTCCGGCCTTTTTTTGGTTTCCGGTTACATCCCGGATACACATGAATCAGAAGGCATTGGCACTGGCATAATTGGGCCAATTCCACGTCAATTCTACCGGCAAACAGCGAAAGTTGGGCAATATAAAAATAATCACTCCCGGAAAATACGACACCAGAAAATGCGACACCGAAAATGCGACACCAGAAAATGCGACACCGAAAATGCGACACCGGAAAATGCGACACCAAAATGGAAAATGCGACACCAGAATATGCGACACTGGAAAATGCGGCACTAGAAAATACGACACTAGAAAATGCGACATCAAGAAAATGTTTTATAATTTGAAAAAATTTTTAAAACTTATTTTTCTATTAATTTTTAATAAGTAATATATGTAATTGGTAATCCTTATATAAAACAATTGCAATAGCACCAGCAAACGACAGATGAAAACCCCATAACAACACGTCAAGCAGAGATGGAGGGCGGGTCCACTATTTTTTGCCTAAGCCTAAGCCTAGGGTGGCTTAGGCCTAAGCCTAATTAACCCCTAAGTCTCTAACTTTCCCCGAGTTATTCTATCCGGCTTTGGTGTTACTTAAAAAATTGGGTTTCCTTAAGTTTAAAAAATTTTATTTCAAATTAGTGTCGCATATTGCATTTTCCAGTGTCGCATATTCTGTCGGTGTCGCATTTTTTCCCGGTGTCGCATTTTCTAGTGTCGCATTTTCCGGTGTCGCATTTTCCGGGAGCCTATAAAAATTGCTTGTTGTACGCCAAATCCATCAAGGGGGCTTTCATTTATTTAATACAAATATTTTATTTCTCCCATTTTATGTTTGTTTGATAATTATTGATAATAGGAGAATTTAACCATTTTCCATTTATATAAAGGGTTTCTAAATCCAGTCCAATCATTTTTGAAATTATTTTGAAAAATTAATTCAAAGTTAAAACAGCCAATTCTATTTGCATTTTTTGATTATGTTTTTTTTGTTTTAGCATCATAAAAAATGTATCATAACTATGTCAGGAATATTGATTGATTTGGGCTCAAATAAAAATTATGAGATGCCAGGAATATATTATATGAATAAAAGCCCATTTCAGTTGTGTGCTGCCATTTATTACTTCCAATAATTTTTTCTATCAGCTAAAATATTTATTAATATTCGTAAAAATTTGTTAAAATTTATTATTCTTTGAAAATTTTTGACAGAAATTCTTTAACACAAAAATAATTGACAAATTTTCTCATATCGTTTCTATAAAGGCCCCTAAATTCAGAGTTATTTCGCCCTAATAAAATGGAAGAGTTTTGGATTTCAATTTTGGTGTTATTCTTCGCAACAAATTCACTGGACAAAGCCGAATCCGTAAAAGTGAAATTGGAGGAATTGCCACTCAAAACATTTGATGAAATATTCGGAGAAGGCTGGTGGGACAAAAGTGAAGCCGAAGATTTGAAAATGCCGGCGCCAACAAACTTTGGACAAAATGTCCATCACCAAATCGACCGACAGAACACCCAAATTGGACAAATTAAACCCAATTCAGCTGATCAGCTTGGACAAATTGAACCCAATTCATCAAATGAAAAACGTAAAATTATTGACAAATTCCACGCAATGAGAAACGAATTTAAGCAAAAAGGAAAGTATTCAACTAAAGAAAGGAATCAAATTGAGGATAAAATTGCTAAACATTTAAAAGTCAGTCGCAAAAAAATATATAAATGGAAAAAAGAATTAGGCATAAGTGGAAAAATGTTCAATGAAAAAGAACGTAAACATTTGGTAGAGAAATTTGTTCAGATAAAAACTGAGTTAAAGCGGGACGGATTCAAAAAATCAAACAAAGAAATAAATGAAACTGTCGCAAAAGAGTTGGGCTTCTGTTTTAGAACATTTTACAATTGGAAAAGTGAACTTGGCCAAACTAGTGAGTATTTGGAGCCCAATTTAATTTAATTTCTTTTACAGCACCAAAACATAAACACTCCAACAGCGAAAAAAAAGAATTGATGAAACTTTATTATGAAATTAAGGGCAAAACCCCTAAAATTAGTGAGAAGGGCATTGCCAAAATATTAAAAATTGGAACACGCACTTTGATTAGATGGAAAAGGCAATTTAAACGACAGCAATTCCATACAAATTCTGTTGATGGACATTCTGTAGAAGTAAATGGCGCGGCAAATGTTCAGGAAATTGGGCGCTCGAATTCGGAGAGTATGAATTGAAAAAATCGAGGCATCTGATGATTTTAAATATTTTTTGATCAATGAGATTTACTTAAATATTTGTTAAAGCTATTATGGAATACTTGTATCTCTCAAACTGTTTTTCTTAGTCTATAAAACACGAAAATGCAATTAAACTAAAAACTGAATTTATTACCAATTGTAAAAATTAGGCAACACATTGATGACTAAACAAACACTTGTTAGATTCTTATTTTTGGATTTTCATAAGCAATATCACGGAATGGGGGATTCAATTGGGATGACATCCAAAACATAATCGAACATTTGAAATCGGCGTCAATTTAATGAATAGTACAATACAAATTAATTTTTTTCAAAATGTAAATACGCCTTAATAATGATGAGAGCTGAAAATTGGCTAACTCCAACCATCCGTTGTGATAGCAAAATAACCATCAGAAATATTTGTTCGTATTTGCTCTTTGATGGACTGAACATTTTTGGTAGAACAGTTTGACGAAAATAGATGGCTTCAAAGCTACAACTATTTAAAAAAAAATATTAAAAAAAAAAATCAAATCTTGGAAATGCTAGCTGAAATAATTTGCCTAGCTCGGGCGATTCGACCAATAAAAAGGAGGCATTTGGCACCCCGTCCCCGACCCCGCAAATTTAAGCCATTTCAGTTTTATCTAATTCATTATTAAATGAGCTTTTGTATCCGGCCCGTTTTAACTCGGCTTTCATCTGATCAAATTTCTCCACCAAATTTTTTCGCTTATTTTTTGGAGTTATTCGACTTATGGCTAATTCTTTTTTCCATTTATATAATTTTTTGCGACTGACTTTTAAATGTTTAGCAATTTTGTCATCATTTTGATTCTTTTCTTTAGTTGAATACTTTCCTTTTTGCTTAAATTCGTCTTTAATTGCGTGGAATTTGGCAACTTTACGTTTTTGCCCACTAATTTAAACGGAAAATTCGGTATGAGAAAATTTGCCAATTTAAAAATATCTCGAAAAACTTAAATTTTAAAAAATAATAAATATTTAAATTTTTTAATATAATAAATATTATTTAGCTGGACATTTTGGCCAAAGTTTGTTGGCGGCGGCGTTTTTAATTCTTCGGCTTCACCTTTGTATGGGCTTTTATTCATATAAAATATTCCCTGGCATCTCATAATTCTTTTGTTTGAACCGGGACCAAATCAATATTCCTGACATTTCCTAAGTAATTTCTAAAATAAATTCCAATTGTGAATATTCAATTAAAAATTATTTTAAAATAATTTTAATTAATTGAAGTGGCGCTTCCAATTTTGAACATTTTGGGAATGTCCTCGTCGTTAATTTTAAGATTTTTGTCTTTAATTTTATAATAACGTTTCATCAATTCCTTGGCCAAGTTCTCGTTTCCAATTGTAAATTGTTTTAAAACTGAGGCCCAACTCTTTCGCGACAATTTCATTTATTTGATTTGTATGAATTTTTGCGTCCTACCCGCTTTAACTCGGCTTTCATTTTATCAAATTTCCTGTTTACGTCAAACATTTTTGCTTGCCATCGTTCATTTTTTTTTGACAAATCGGGCACCATTCTTCCGGATGAGTCAAAACGAGTTCAAAAAGCAAGCGAGTTTTTACTCGGGTAGTACGGAACCGTGACTTTTGGGAAACACCGGGACCGAGACAAATTTTACCCGCCTGGTCAAAAAAACCCGGGACTTAGGGACAAAAGAAAAAAAAACTATTGATAAAAACCCGGTACCATTATAAAGGTATTTTGAAGGAATTTTTAAAAACCGGGACTAAATTTGGTAAATACCCTATTCGCTTTTGGCCAATTCATTTATTTAGCCTTAATAAAAACATGATTAAGTATAATAAACGACAGCAATTGAAATGGCCATTCGTACATAAATATAAATGTCGCAAATTGCGACGAGCCTTCCCCCGGCAAACATTCCCCCCACCCCCCTCAATTTGCCCTTCCCATTCAACCTGTTCAAATTCATCTTTAGAAAGTTTGCCCGTTTTTTCATTGTCCAGGCAAATCTGCCCGTCTCATCACCAAATTGCCTATTCACATTTTGCCCCATCAACATTTTTCTTTTGTCCCCGCGGGCGAGCCCGTCAGTTTGGTCCTTTCTGCATTGTTGTGCCGTCATTCCCTTTCCCCTTTTTGCCCCAGGGGATTACTGTATTACTCTGACCATCCAAATTTTTGTTATCGCTGCTGAAATTGCTGCGGGTCAGTTTCCCGGCACGGAATAAACAATCGAAAGAAAGAGGAAGCGGCGCTGAACTGGTCGCGCCGAACTGACCCAGACCGCGTGTTCCGTGATCACTGGTGTAGATAAAAAACAGCTTGGAAAAAGTTTATGAAAAGAAAAACGAACAATATTCAGTTGCGAATAAAGATTTCCAAACATATAACCATTCATTTCAAATACTCCCCGAATTTGAATTCCCAATTTCCTGAACATTTGCCGCGGCATTCTCTTCCAAAGAATGTCCATCGACAGAATTTGGATAAAATTGCTGTCGTTTAAATTGCCTTTTCCATCTAACCAAAGTGGCTATTCCAATGTTCAACATTTTGACAATTTCCTTGTCATTAATTTTACGATTTTTGTCTTTAATTTCATAATAAAGTTTCATCAATTCCTTTTGTTCGTTCTGGGAGTGCATATGTTTTGGTGCTGTAAATAAATTTAATTTAATATAAATAAATAATAAAAATTGAGCTCGAAATACTCACTGGTTTTGTCAAGTTTTTGTTTCCAATTATAAATTGTCATAAAACTGAGGCCCAACTCTTTTGCGACAGTTTTATCTAATTCATTTTTAAATGAATTTTTGAATCCGTCTCGCGTTAACTCGGCTTTCTTTTGGTCAAATTTCTCTATTAAATTTATTCGCTCATTTTTTGGAATTCTTCGGCTTAAGCTAAATTCTTTTTTCCATTTATATATTTTTGCGCGATTTACTTTTAAATGTTTAGCAATTTTTGCCTCAATTTGAACCCTTTCTTTATCCGAAAATTTTCCTATTTTCTTAAATTCGTCTCTCATTGCGTGGAATTTGTCGATAATTTTACGTTTTCGCGCATTTTCAGCAATATTTTCGTTTGAAGAAATTTGTTCATCATTTTTGGTATTATCAGAGTGATCAGACTCTGTGAGAGAAGGATTCTGATCAGTTGAATTGGGTTCAATTTGTCCAAGCTGATCAGTTAAATTGGGTTCAATTTGTCCAATTTGGGTGTTCTGCCGGTCGATTTGGTGATGGACATTTTGTCCAAAGTTTGTTGGCGGCGTTTTCAAATCTTCGGCTTCACCTTTGTCCCACCAGCCTTCTCCGAATATTTCATCAAATGTTTTGAGCTCCAATTTTACGGATTCGGCTTTGTCTAGTAAATTTGTTGCAAATAATGAGATTAAAATTAAAATCCAGAATTTTTCCATTTTTTCCGAAAATTTCTTAAATAAAGAATAATAAAATAACCAACTTTTTAAAAATAATAAATAGTATTTAGCATTAAGAAAAAAATTATTGAAAGTAATAGTGGCAGCCCGCAATTGAATGTGCCTTTATTATATAAATATTTTTTAATTTTTACTTAACTGAATCAATATATTCCTGACATTTCCTACTACATAATAATCATCATTTTATAAAAATGGCAATCGATTGTGAATAGAAAAATGTTTATAAATTACTTTATAAAGCTAAAACTCCTCTATGAACGATTAACTCAAATGTTTACTGAAACTTGGAAATTGGTAATTTTATTTTGCTCAAAGCAACGAATATATTCAAATTTGCCAATTATGCCATTTCACCTACGCCAACGAATTCCAGAATCAGTAAAATTATTCGGAATCCGCCAGAATTCCTACGTCAAATAATTCTGTCGAAAATTGCTTGTCCGACATTATGCAACGAACTGAAACATTGTAGGCCCAGAATCTTGACACCCAAAAATTCGGAAAACTGCTGAAAGCTTAGAACTTACGAACACATTCAAGCCATCCCATCACAGCCAAAAGAGTCCGGAGGCTTAGGCCGTCAGCAGGTTTTTTGATAAACGACGATTTCTTGACACAATTCAATCAATTTTTAGGAACAAACCGTCGGGGGGGGGGGGGTTAAAAGTTGCAATTTTTGTGCGCTTTTTGTCCCCAAAATTCTGAATAAATTTTAGTTTTGTATGTTAAAATTGAATCGACATGTCTAAATCGGTTTTTTTCCAAATCATTGATCATTCATTCACTCTCCGAATTCGAATTCCCAATTTCCTGGACATTTGCCTAGGATTTTTGAGCTAGAAAGCATGATGTGGGTCAGGGATGGGCCCGTTGTTTTTGGGCCTTTTTTCCGTTTTCCGTTAAAATGCCCTTTTTAACGGAAAAAACGGAAAAAATATACACCCCTAATTGGAATGCGGGTTGGTTGTGGTGTAATGGTGAGTGGTTGGTGTGGGGAGATAAGTGTGGGTGGGGGTTCAGATGCCCTACTGTGTCAGTGATTATTTCTTATGTTTCTGTACACTTACGGTGGTTAAACAATTTTAAAAATTCTTTTTAATTTTTTCCAATTTACAAACAAATATTTTAGATGACAATTCACAAGCTTTTCATTCATTTTCTAGGGGTGGTATTCGGAGGCGTAGAAGCCCGATTCTGAGTTCACACCAATTCCAAACTCCGTGTACGAATTCGAACGGAGGTTAGAATCGGCTTCTCCGCCCCCAAATACGACCCCTAGAAACACATTTTTATTAGCTTTAAAAACCATTTGATTTTTTCAAAAAAGGGAGGAGGGTACAAACTGCGCTTTAAGAAAATGCAATAAAAAGGAAAATTCTAAGATTCTTTGTTTTTTTTTGACATATTTTATTTAGAATTTATTTTTTGGGTAAATAAGGAGATTTTTAGATTCGAAAGATCCTGAAAGGTACCTAATGACGGATTCGGATGTGGTTTTTTGTATTCGCGGAATCAGCTAGGCTATTAGGGGGGTGGATAAAACTGGAGAGCTTACCCCAAGCAACCAGGTTTAAAACCGGAAAACCCATTTTTGGCGTTTTCGACCTACCCGGGTTCGAGAATTTTTTTATCGGCGGTATGAACTGATAGAAGTATTGAATATAGAAAATTCAGAAATTTTGAACAGCTTTAAAGAAGCTTGTACAAAGCCAAATCAAAAAGCGACACTAATTATGAAAAAATATTGGCTTGAAAAAATCTGATCATCCGGTCTCTAAAGAAGCGACCGGATATTTTTACTATGGGAAATAAACGCCAGCATTATTGATTTTCTGAGTCGAATTTTTTTATTCCATATTTATTTGGGCTAAAAAATTCATCATTTTATTTATTTTCTTTTATTTTTGTGAATAATTTATTTTCTTTAAAATTTTAAGAATGTTTTGTGCGAGAAATTCTTTAACACAAGGACACATTTTTTATATCATACAGTTTCATATAAAAGCCCCTAAATTCAGAGGTTATTTTGCCCAAATAAAATGGAAGAGTTTTGGCTTATAATTTTGGTTTTATTATTCGCAACAAATTCATTGGACGAAGCCGAATCCGTAAAAGTAAAATTGGAGGAATTGCCACTCAAAACATTTGATGAAATATTCGGAGAAGGCTGGTGGGACAAAAGTGAAGCCGAAGATTTGAAAAGGCCGGCGCCAACAAACTTTGGTCAAAATGTCCATCACCAAATCGACCGACAGAACACCCAAATTGGACAAATTGAACCCAATTCAACTGATCACTCTGGACAAATTAAACGCAATTCAAAGAATCCTCCTCTCACAGAGTCTGATCACTCTGGACAAATAAAACCCAATTCAACTGATCAAAATCCTCCTCTCACAGAGTCTGATCACTCTGATAATGCCAAAAATGAACAGAACGAAAATATTGCTGAAGATGAGCGAAAACGTAAAATTATCGCCAAATTCCACGCAATGAGAAACGAATTTAAGCAAAAAGGAAAATATTCAACAAAAGAATGGAATCAAATTGAGCAGAGAATTGCCAAACATTTAAAAGTCTATCGCAAAAAAATATTTGAATGGAAAAAAGAATTAGGCCTAAGTCAAAAAGTGTTCTATGAAAAGAATGAGCGACAAATTTTGATAGAGCAATTTGATCAGATGAAAGCCGAGGTAAAGCGGGCCGGATTCAAAAACTCTCAAAATAAATTAGATGAAAATGTTGCGAAAGAGTTAGGGATAAGTTTAAAAACAATTTACAATTGGAAAAGTGAACTTGGCCAAACCAGTGAGTATTACGAGCTCAAATTTATTATTTATTTATATTAATTAAAATTCTTTTACAGAACCAAATAAATACCCACACAGCGAACAAACGGAATTGATGAAACGTTATTATGAAATTAAGGACCAAAATCTTAAAATTAGAGACGAGGAAATTGCCAAAAACTTGAAAATTGCAAGAGCCACTTTGTACAGATGGAAAAAGCAATTTAAACGACAGCAATTGCATCCAAATTCTGTCGATGGACATTCTGTGGAAGAGAATGCCGCGGCAAATGTTCAGGAAATTGAAAATTCCAATTAGTTGACCATTTAAATGTATTTAATGTTTAAAAACCCCCCAAATCTGTTTCATTTTATTTCGGCTGTATCCGCACAAAGAATGCTTTGTTCATTTTTTATAAACTTTTGAACAATTTCAAAGTTTTTCTCTTAAATTTGATTTCCCGTCATTTTAAGACCGACCAATCCCAATTTCTAAAATAGTGATTAAAAGATGAATGGGGTGGGGGAGTGTCCCAAACAGGGTTGCAACGGATTGGGAAAAAAGTCGGATACGGATTTCGGATCGGATAACCCAAAATTTGTCGGATCGGATTTCGGATATCGGATTTGAAAAAACACCGGATTTCGGATATCGGATAACGGATTTCGGATGAAAAAATTTTTTAGTGGAAAAAACTGAAATTTTGGTGTTTTTTTAGAAGATTTCCGGGAAATGATAATTTATTCAATGTAACACTCAAGTTCAATAAGAAAAATCGCAAATGGGCAAATTATGGTGAAGAAAAAGTTTAACTTCCCATCCAGGGCCGTAACCAGAAAAATTTTTAGAGGGGGGGGGGCAAGCCAAAAAAAAGTAGATTCTTAACTAAAAATTTGTCGATTTTTGTTTTTCAAAAATACAAATTTTTTTTGCGAATTCTGCTTGCGGGGTGGGGGAGGGGTCGGCGGTGCCGATAGGCGCCGCCGAGAAAATTTTTGATGTTAAGAAAATTGGTCAAAAAAATGTAAAAGTTTATTTATAAAAATACCAAATAAAAAAATTTTAGGGAAAATTTCGATCTTTGGGGTGGATTTTTGGTAATAGAAAACGTCGGGGGTACATATTGTTTTATTGCTTTTTTCTTGCGAAATTTTGGGTAAAAATATTGAATTTCTTCAAGAAATTTCTAAAAAATGCTTAAAAATTGCATTTTTCTCAAGAAAATTGCTTAAAATATTGATTTATTACGGAAAAATCGCGAATTATTGATTTATTCTCAAAAAGCCAAAATATTGATTTATATTAACTAAAAACTCGCTCTAATTTTAAAATTTTTAAAAATGAATGCTATTTCCGGGCTTCTCTCATGATTCCCTATTCGCAAAAAAAACATGTTAAAACTTGAAATCTCGACCCTATTGATAAGCCCTTCGGTATGCTATTATATTTTACTCGTTGGTTCATTTTTTTGTGTTCAATCATATCGGACAATTATCCGGATTTCGGATCGGATTTGCCAAAATTTGTCGGATCGGATTTCGGATATCGGATTGGCGCCCAAAATTTGTCGGATCAGATTTCGGATATCGGATTGAGAAAAACACCGGATTTCGGATAACGGATTTCGGATGATCCGTTGCAACCCTGGTCCCAAATACCATATTTATACCTATATGGCATTTGCCATATTTTGGGGGTCCGCGCCATTTGTTTGTCATATTTCTGTGATAGAATAAATAAAATCATTTGTAAATGCAAACTAAAAAAAACTAAGAAAAATTTTGTGTTAATTTTTAAAAATTTTCCCGTTCCTGCGCGGGGGAATCCAAGAAAAAACTTGCGGGATTTTTTGCGGAAGCGGAAATAACGCGGGAATATATTCGCAATTTTACCCAAAATCCGATATTTATAGGAAAAGGCCCGTTCCGCAAAATTGGCGAAAAAGCTACGAAAAACTTTGTCTTCATTTGTGGTGTAAATCAGGGATGTAAAGAAAAAAAAGCGATCGGCGATATGCGATATCGAATTTTCAAATGCGATAGCGATAGGCGATATGCCCAAAAAGGCGATAAATGCGATATATATAGCGCGATACGATTTACCTCCCTGGTGTAAATGTCAACAGAAGCGGAAATGTTACTTATCCTTCAGGGAAAATTATAAAATTTTTTGCATTTTTCATTTTTAGCTATTCAATAATTGATCGGCAGATTATTTAGTGGGAAATGTCAGGAATATTGATTCAGGAAGATACTTTATTAAGGAATTATATGAATGCCCATTCATAGTCAGTTGTGGGCGCTGTCATTTATTACTTTCAATCATTTTATTTTATTAAAGTAAAAGAATATTTATTTAATTGTAATAATCAGAGATGAGATTAAAAAAAAAAGTTTTTAAGCCATTATTGTTATTTTTGCACACTGTAGGATTGCCCTGTGGGGCGGAAAAGCAAAAGATCAACCCGCGGTGGGACTCGAACCCACGCAGACTTGGAACGTCTCATCATCTCAGCTCGAGTAAGAGCTGATTCCACATCCCCAGCCTTTGAAAAGACCGGTCCCCGGTCTCTTTTATATGCTATCGGCAGCCCGGTCGATAACACGTAAGAGTGGAGAGGGGACTCGTACATTGAACCGAGTCGTCCGGATTGGAGTCCAGCCAGGGTCACCATGTAGGATTGCCCTGTGGGGCGGAAGAGCAAAAGATCAACCCGCGGTGGGACTCGAACCCACGACCCCTCCAATCCGTGGAATGCTCTAACCACTGACAAATGAGCTACGCAGGTAGTACCTTTCTGCTCCTCTCTCATTCCTTCCACGAAAGGAAGAGAACCTCTCTCCTCAACCAAGGTAAGAGAGACCACCTCACAGACTTGGAACGTCTCATCTTCTCAGCTCGAGTAACAACACATTTTTTCGCATTCACACCTACTTTTGCTTATGAACCCCGGGGGTTGAGCCTATTTTGGCCCTTTTTCTCACCTATTTAATGCCTTCAAATTCTGTTTTACTAGTGGGTGGGGGACGGAGGTGTTGATAGGCGCCGCCGTGAACATTTTGAATTTTTGACTCAATTTGTAGCGAGATTTGAAAACTAAAATTTTAAAAATACGGTACTTTTTTTAAATTTTTGACAGAAATTCTTTAGCACAAAAATAATTGACAAATTTCCCATATCGTTTCTGTTTATTATAAAATTAATTGGAATTTCATAAAAATGCCCCTAAATTTAGAGTTTATTTTGCCCTAATAAAATGGAAGAATTTTGGATTTCAATTTTGGTGTTATTCTTCGCAACAAATTTAATAGACAAAGCCGAATTCGTACAATTGGAGGAATTGGAGAATTTGCAACTCCAAACATTTGACGAAATATTCGGAGAAGGATGGTGGGACAATGACAAAGCCGACGAATGGGATAAATTATCACTTGAACAAAATGTCCTTCACCAAATCGACCGGCAGAACACCCAAACTGGACAAATTGAACCCAATTCAACTGATAAACTTGGACAAATTGAACTAAATTCAACTGATCAGAATCCTCCTCTCACAGATTCTGATCAGCTTGGACAAATTGAACCCAATTCAGCTGATCAACTTGGACAAATTGAACCCAATTCAACTGATCAACTTGGACAAATTGAACCTAATTCAACTGATCAACTTGGACAAATTGAACCCAATTCAACTGATCAGAATCCTCCTCTCACAGATTCTGATCAGCTTGGACAAATTGAACCCAATTCAGCTGATCAACTTGGACAAATTGAACCCAATTCAACTGATCAACTTGGACAAATTGAACCTAATTCAACTGATCAACTTGGACAAATTGAACTCAATTCAACTGATCAGAATCCTCCTCTCACAGATTCTGATCAGCTTGGACAAATTAAACCCAATTCAACTGATCAACTTGGACAAATTGAACCTAATTCAACTGATCAGCTTGGACAAATTGAACCTAATTCTACTGATCAGCTTGGACAAATTGAACCCAATTCAACTTATCAGCTTGGACAAATTGAACCTAATTCAACTAATCAGCTTGGACAAATTGAGCCTAATTCAACTGATCAGCTTGGACAAATTGAACCCAATTCAACTGATCAGCTTGGACAAATCGAACCATGAGTAAAGAATAGGCAAAATTCGCAAAAAAAAAACATGTTAAAACTTGAAATCTCGACCCTATTGATAAGCCCTTCGGTATGCTATTATATTTTACTCGTTGGTTCATTTTTTTGTGTTCAATCATATCGGACAATTATCCGGATTTCGGATCGGATTTGCCAAAATTTGTCGGGTCGGATTTCGGATATCGGATTGGAGCCCAAAATTTGTCGGATCAGATTTCGGATATCGGATTGAGAAAAACACCGGATTTCGGATAACGGATAACGGATTTCGGATGATCCGTTGCAACCCTGGTCCCAAATACCATATTTATACCTAGATGGCATTTGCCATATTTTGGGGGTCCGCGCCATTTGTTTGTCATATTTCTGTGATAGAATAAATAAAATCATTTGTAAATGCAAACTAAAAAAACTAAGAAAAATTTTGTGTTAATTTTTAAAAATTTTCCCGTTCCTGCGCGGGGGAATCCAACAAAAAACTTGCGGGATTTTTTGCGGAAGCGGAAATAACGCGGGAATATATTCGCAATTTTACCCAAAATCCGATATTTATAGGAAAAGGCCCGTTCCGCAAAATTGGCGAAAAAGCTACGAAAAACTTTGTCTTCATTTGTGGTGTAAATCAGGGATGTAAAGAAAAAAAAGCGATCGGCGATATGCGATATCGAATTTTCAAATGCGATAGCGATAGGCGATATGCCCAAAAAGGCGATAAATGCGATATATATAGCGCGATACGATTTACCTCCCTGGTGTAAATGTCAACAGAAGCGGAAATGTTACTTATCCTTCAGGGAAAATTATAAAATTTTTTGCATTTTTCATTTTTAGCTATTCAATAATTGATCGGCAGATTATTTAGTGGGAAATGTCAGGAATATTGATTCAGGAAGATACTTTATTAAGGAATTATATGAATGCCCATTCATAGTCAGTTGTGGGCGCTGTCATTTATTACTTTCAATCATTTTATTTTATTAAAGTAAAAGAATATTTATTTAATTGTAATAATCAGAGATGAGATTAAAAAAAAAAGTTTTTAAGCCATTATTGTTATTTTTGCACACTGTAGGATTGCCCTGTGGGGCGGAAAAGCAAAAGATCAACCCGCGGTGGGACTCGAACCCACGCAGACTTGGAACGTCTCATCATCTCAGCTCGAGTAAGAGCTGATTCCACATCCCCAGCCTTTGAAAAGACCGGTCCCCGGTCTCTTTTATATGCTATCGGCAGCCCGGTCGATAACACGTAAGAGTGGAGAGGGGACTCGTACATTGAACCGAGTCGTCCGGATTGGAGTCCAGCCAGGGTCACCATGTAGGATTGCCCTGTGGGGCGGAAGAGCAAAAGATCAACCCGCGGTGGGACTCGAACCCACGACCCCTCCAATCCGTGGAATGCTCTAACCACTGACAAATGAGCTACGCAGGTAGTACCTTTCTGCTCCTCTCTCATTCCTTCCACGAAAGGAAGAGAACCTCTCTCCTCAACCAAGGTAAGAGAGACCACCTCACAGACTTGGAACGTCTCATCTTCTCAGCTCGAGTAACAACACATTTTTTCGCATTCACACCTATTTTTGCTTATGAACCCCGGGGGTTGAGCCTATTTTGGCCCTTTTTCTCACCTATTTAATGCCTACAAATTCTGTTTTACTAGTGGGTGGGGGACGGAGGTGTTGATAGGCGCCGCCGTGAACATTTTGAATTTTTGACTCAATTTGTAGCGAGATTTGAAAACTAAAATTTTAAAAATACGGTACTTTTTTTAAATTTTTGACAGAAATTCTTTAGCACAAAAATAATTGACAAATTTCCCATATCGTTTCTGTTTATTATAAAATTAATTGGAATTTCATAAAAATGCCCCAAAATTTAGAGTTTATTTTGCCCTAATAAAATGGAAGAATTTTGGATTTCAATTTTGGTGTTATTCTTCGCAACAAATTTAATAGACAAAGCCGAATTCGTACAATTGGAGGATTTGCCACTCCAAACATTTAATGAAATATTCGGAGAAGGATGGTGGGACAATGACAAAGCCGACGAATGGGATAAATTATCACTTGAACAAAATGTCCTTCACCAAATCGACCGGCAGAACACCCAAACTGGACAAATTGAACCCAATTCAACTGATAAACTTGGACAAATTGAACCCAATTCAACTGATAAACTTGGACAAATTGAACCTAATTCAACTGATCAACTTGGACAAATTGAACCCAATTCAACTGATCAGAATCCTCCTCTCACAGATTCTGATCAGCTTGGACAAATTGAACCCAATTCAACTGATCAACTTGGACAAATTGAACCCAATTCAACTGATCAACTTGGACAAATTGAACCTAATTCAACTGATCAACTTGGACAAATTGAACCCAATTCAACTGATCAGAATCCTCTTCTCACAGATTTCAACTGATCAGCTTGGACAAATTGAACCTAATTCTACTGATCAGCTTGGACAAATTGAACCCAATTCAACTTATCAGCTTGGACAAATTGAACCTAATTCAACTAATCAGCTTGGACAAATTGAGCCTAATTCAACTGATTAGCTTGGACAAATTGAACCCAATTCAACTGATCAGCTTGGACAAATCGAACCATGAGTAAAGAATAGGCAAAATTCGCAAAAAAAATATGTTAAAACTTGAAATCTCGACCCTATTGATAAGCCCTTCGGTATGCTATTATATTTTACTCGTTGGTTCATTTTTTTGTGTTCAATCATATCGGACAATTATCCGGATTTCGGATCGGATTTGCCAAAATTTGTCGGATCGGATTTCGGATATCGGATTTGCGCCCAAAATTTGTCGGATCAGATTTCGGATTGAGAAAAACACCGTATTTCGGATAACGGATAACGGATTTTGGATGATCCGTTGCAACCCTGGTCCCAAATACCATATTTATACCTATATGGCATTTGCCATATTTTGGGGGTCCGCGCCATTTGTTTGTCATATTTCTGTGATAGAATAAATAAAATTATTTGTAAATGCAAACTAAAAAAAACTAAGAAAAATTTTGTGTTAATTTCTAAAAATTTTCCCGTTCCTGCGCGGGGGAATCCAACAAAAAACTTGCGGGATTTTTTGCGGAAGTGGAAATAACGCGGGAATATTTCGCAATTTTACCCAAAATCCGATCTTTATAGGAAAAGGCCCGTTCCGCAAAATTGGTGAAAAAGCTACGAAAAACTTTGTCTTCATTTGTGGTGTAAATCAGGGATGTAAATCGCGCCGAAAAAAAAAGCGATCGGCGATATGCGATATCGAATTTTCAAATGCGATAGCGATAGGCGATATGCCCAAAAAGGCGATAAATGCGATATATATAGCGCGATACGATTTACATCCCTGGTGTAAATGTCAACAGAAGCGGAAATGTTACTTATCCTTAAGGGAAAATTATAAAATTTTTTGCATTTTTCATTTTTAGCTATTCAATAATTGATCCGCATTTTTATAAAATGATGATTATTTAGTGGGAAATGTCAGGAATATTGATTCAGGAAGATACTTTATTAAGGAATTATATGAATGCCCATTCATAGTCAGTTGTGGGCGCTGTCATTTATTACTTTCAATCATTTTATTTTATTAAAGTAAAAGAATATTTATTTAAAATGTAATAATCAGAGATGAGATTAAAAAAAAAAGTTTTTAAGCCATTATTGTTATTTTTGCACACTGTAGGATTGCCCTGTGGGGCGGAAAAGCAAAAGATCAACCCGCGGTGGGACTCGAACCCACGCAGACTTGGAACGTCTCATCATCTCAGCTCGAGTAAGAGCTGATTCCACATCCCCAGCCTTTGAAAAGACCGGTCCCCGGTCTCTTTTATATGCTATCGGCAGCCCGGTCGATAACACGTAAGAGTGGAGAGGGGACTCGTACATTGAACCGAGTCGTCCGGATTGGAGTCCAGCCAGGGTCACCATATAGGATTGCCCTGTGGGGCGGAAGAGCAAAAGATCAACCCGCGGTGGGACTCGAACCCACGACCCCTCCAATCCGTGGAATGCTCTAACCACTGACAAATGAGCTACGCAGGTAGTACCTTTCTGCTCCTCTCTCATTCCTTCCACGAAAGGAAGAGAACCTCTCTCCTCAACCAAGGTAAGAGAGACCACCTCACAGACTTGGAACGTCTCATCTTCTCAGCTCGAGTAACAACACATTTTTTCGCATTCACACCTACTTTTGCTTATGAACCCCGGGGGTTGAGCCTATTTTGGCCCTTTTTCTCACCTATTTAATGCCTTCAAATTCTGTTTTACTAGTGGGTGGGGGACGGAGGTGTTGATAGGCGCCGCCGTGAACATTTTGAATTTTTGACTCAATTTGTAGCGAGATTTGAAAACTAAAATTTTAAAAATACGGTACTTTTTTTAAATTTTTGACAGAAATTCTTTAGCACAAAAATAATTGACAAATTTCCCATATCGTTTCTGTTTATTATAAAATTAATTGGAATTTCATAAAAATGCCCCTAAATTTAGAGTTTATTTTGCCCTAATAAAATGGAAGAATTTTGGATTTCAATTTTGGTGTTATTCTTCGCAACAAATTTAATCGACAAAGCCGAATTCGTACAATTGGAGGAATTGGAGAATTTGCAACTCCAAACATTTGACGAAATATTCGGAGAAGGATGGTGGGACAATGACAAAGCCGACGAATGGGATAAATTATCACTTGAACAAAATGTCCTTCACCAAATCGACCGGCAGAACACCCAAACTGGACAAATTGAACCCAATTCAACTGATAAACTTGGACAAATTGAACTAAATTCAACTGATCAGAATCCTCCTCTCACAGATTCTGATCAGCTTGGACAAATTGAACCCAATTCAGCTGATCAACTTGGACAAATTGAACCCAATTCAACTGATCAACTTGGACAAATTGAACCTAATTCAACTGATCAACTTGGACAAATTGAACCCAATTCAACTGATCAGAATCCTCCTCTCACAGATTCTGATCAGCTTGGACAAATTAAACCCAATTCAACTGATCAACTTGGACAAATTGAACCTAATTCAACTGATCAGCTTGGACAAATTGAACCTAATTCTACTGATCAGCTTGGACAAATTGAACCCAATTCAACTTATCAGCTTGGACAAATTGAACCCAATTCAACTTATCAGCTTGGACAAATTGAACCTAATTCAACTAATCAGCTTGGACAAATTGAGCCTAATTCAACTGATCAGCTTGGACAAATTGAACCCAATTCAACTGATCAGCTTGGACAAATCGAACCATGAGTAAAGAATAGGCAAAATTCGCAAAAAAAAACATGTTAAAACTTGAAATCTCGACCCTATTGATAAGCCCTTCGGTATGCTATTATATTTTACTCGTTGGTTCATTTTTTTGTGTTCAATCATATCGGACAATTATCCGGATTTCGGATCGGATTTGCCAAAATTTGTCGGGTCGGATTTCGGATATCGGATTGGAGCCCAAAATTTGTCGGATCAGATTTCGGATATCGGATTGAGAAAAACACCGGATTTCGGATAACGGATAACGGATTTCGGATGATCCGTTGCAACCCTGGTCCCAAATACCATATTTATACCTAGATGGCATTTGCCATATTTTGGGGGTCCGCGCCATTTGTTTGTCATATTTCTGTGATAGAATAAATAAAATCATTTGTAAATGCAAACTAAAAAAACTAAGAAAAATTTTGTGTTAATTTTTAAAAATTTTCCCGTTCCTGCGCGGGGGAATCCAACAAAAAACTTGCGGGATTTTTTGCGGAAGCGGAAATAACGCGGGAATATATTCGCAATTTTACCCAAAATCCGATATTTATAGGAAAAGGCCCGTTCCGCAAAATTGGCGAAAAAGCTACGAAAAACTTTGTCTTCATTTGTGGTGTAAATCAGGGATGTAAAGAAAAAAAAGCGATCGGCGATATGCGATATCGAATTTTCAAATGCGATAGCGATAGGCGATATGCCCAAAAAGGCGATAAATGCGATATATATAGCGCGATACGATTTACCTCCCTGGTGTAAATGTCAACAGAAGCGGAAATGTTACTTATCCTTCAGGGAAAATTATAAAATTTTTTGCATTTTTCATTTTTAGCTATTCAATAATTGATCGGCAGATTATTTAGTGGGAAATGTCAGGAATATTGATTCAGGAAGATACTTTATTAAGGAATTATATGAATGCCCATTCATAGTCAGTTGTGGGCGCTGTCATTTATTACTTTCAATCATTTTATTTTATTAAAGTAAAAGAATATTTATTTAATTGTAATAATCAGAGATGAGATTAAAAAAAAAAGTTTTTTAAGCCATTATTGTTATTTTTGCACACTGTAGGATTGCCCTGTGGGGCGGAAAAGCAAAAGATCAACCCGCGGTGGGACTCGAACCCACGCAGACTTGGAACGTCTCATCATCTCAGCTCGAGTAAGAGCTGATTCCACATCCCCAGCCTTTGAAAAGACCGGTCCCCGGTCTCTTTTATATGCTATCGGCAGCCCGGTCGATAACACGTAAGAGTGGAGAGGGGACTCGTACATTGAACCGAGTCGTCCGGATTGGAGTCCAGCCAGGGTCACCATATAGGATTGCCCTGTGGGGCGGAAGAGCAAAAGATCAACCCGCGGTGGGACTCGAACCCACGACCCCTCCAATCCGTGGAATGCTCTAACCACTGACAAATGAGCTACGCAGGTAGTACCTTTCTGCTCCTCTCTCATTCCTTCCACGAAAGGAAGAGAACCTCTCTCCTCAACCAAGGTAGTAAGAGAGACCACCTCACAGACTTGGAACGTCTCATCTTCTCAGCTCGAGTAACAACACATTTTTTCGCATTCACACCTACTTTTGCTTATGAACCCCGGGGGTTGAGCCTATTTTGGCCCTTTTTCTCACCTATTTAATGCCTTCAAATTCTGTTTTACTAGTGGGTGGGGGACGGAGGTGTTGATAGGCGCCGCCGTGAACATTTTGAATTTTTGACTCAATTTGTAGCGAGATTTGAAAACTAAAATTTTAAAAATACGGTACTTTTTTTAAATTTTTGACAGAAATTCTTTAGCACAAAAATAATTGACAAATTTCCCATATCGTTTCTGTTTATTATAAAATTAATTGGAATTTCATAAAAATGCCCCTAAATTTAGAGTTTATTTTGCCCTAATAAAATGGAAGAATTTTGGATTTCAATTTTGGTGTTATTCTTCGCAACAAATTTAATAGACAAAGCCGAATTCGTACAATTGGAGGAATTGGAGAATTTGCAACTCCAAACATTTGACGAAATATTCGGAGAAGGATGGTGGGACAATGACAAAGCCGACGAATGGGATAAATTATCACTTGAACAAAATGTCCTTCACCAAATCGACCGGCAGAACACCCAAACTGGACAAATTGAACCCAATTCAACTGATAAACTTGGACAAATTGAACTAAATTCAACTGATCAGAATCCTCCTCTCACAGATTCTGATCAGCTTGGACAAATTGAACCCAATTCAGCTGATCAACTTGGACAAATTGAACCCAATTCAACTGATCAACTTGGACAAATTGAACCTAATTCAACTGATCAACTTGGACAAATTGAACCCAATTCAACTGATCAGAATCCTCCTCTCACAGATTCTGATCAGCTTGGACAAATTGAACCCAATTCAGCTGATCAACTTGGACAAATTGAACCCAATTCAACTGATCAACTTGGACAAATTGAACCTAATTCAACTGATCAACTTGGACAAATTGAACCCAATTCAACTGATCAGAATCCTCCTCTCACAGATTCTGATCAGCTTGGACAAATTAAACCCAATTCAACTGATCAACTTGGACAAATTGAACCTAATTCAACTGATCAGCTTGGACAAATTGAACCTAATTCTACTGATCAGCTTGGACAAATTGAACCCAATTCAACTTATCAGCTTGGACAAATTGAACCTAATTCAACTAATCAGCTTGGACAAATTGAGCCTAATTCAACTGATCAGCTTGGACAAATTGAACCCAATTCAACTGATCAGCTTGGACAAATCGAACCATGAGTAAAGAATAGGCAAAATTCGCAAAAAAAAACATGTTAAAACTTGAAATCTCGACCCTATTGATAAGGCCTTCGGTATGCTATTATATTTTACTCGTTGGTTCATTTTTTTGTGTTCAATCATATCGGACAATTATCCGGATTTCGGATCGGATTTGCCAAAATTTGTCGGGTCGGATTTCGGATATCGGATTGGAGCCCAAAATTTGTCGGATCAGATTTCGGATATCGGATTGAGAAAAACACCGGATTTCGGATAACGGATAACGGATTTCGGATGATCCGTTGCAACCCTGGTCCCAAATACCATATTTATACCTAGATGGCATTTGCCATATTTTGGGGGTCCGCGCCATTTGTTTGTCATATTTCTGTGATAGAATAAATAAAATCATTTGTAAATGCAAACTAAAAAAACTAAGAAAAATTTTGTGTTAATTTTTAAAAATTTTCCCGTTCCTGCGCGGGGGAATCCAACAAAAAACTTGCGGGATTTTTTGCGGAAGCGGAAATAACGCGGGAATATATTCGCAATTTTACCCAAAATCCGATATTTATAGGAAAAGGCCCGTTCCGCAAAATTGGCGAAAAAGCTACGAAAAACTTTGTCTTCATTTGTGGTGTAAATCAGGGATGTAAAGAAAAAAAAGCGATCGGCGATATGCGATATCGAATTTTCAAATGCGATAGCGATAGGCGATATGCCCAAAAAGGCGATAAATGCGATATATATAGCGCGATACGATTTACCTCCCTGGTGTAAATGTCAACAGAAGCGGAAATGTTACTTATCCTTCAGGGAAAATTATAAAATTTTTTGCATTTTTCATTTTTAGCTATTCAATAATTGATCGGCAGATTATTTAGTGGGAAATGTCAGGAATATTGATTCAGGAAGATACTTTATTAAGGAATTATATGAATGCCCATTCATAGTCAGTTGTGGGCGCTGTCATTTATTACTTTCAATCATTTTATTTTATTAAAGTAAAAGAATATTTATTTAATTGTAATAATCAGAGATGAGATTAAAAAAAAAGTTTTTTAAGCCATTATTGTTATTTTTGCACACTGTAGGATTGCCCTGTGGGGCGGAAAAGCAAAAGATCAACCCGCGGTGGGACTCGAACCCACGCAGACTTGGAACGTCTCATCATCTCAGCTCGAGTAAGAGCTGATTCCACATCCCCAGCCTTTGAAAAGACCGGTCCCCGGTCTCTTTTATATGCTATCGGCAGCCCGGTCGATAACACGTAAGAGTGGAGAGGGGACTCGTACATTGAACCGAGTCGTCCGGATTGGAGTCCAGCCAGGGTCACCATGTAGGATTGCCCTGTGGGGCGGAAGAGCAAAAGATCAACCCGCGGTGGGACTCGAACCCACGACCCCTCCAATCCGTGGAATGCTCTAACCACTGACAAATGAGCTTTAATAGACAAAGCCGAATTCGTACAATTGAAGGAATTGGAGAATTTGCAACTCCAAACATTTGATGAAATATTCGGAGAAGGATGGTGGGACAATGACAAAGCCGACGAATGGGATAAATTATCACTTGAACAAAATGTCCTTCACCAAATCGACCGGCAGAACACCCAAACTGGACAAATTGAACCCAATTCAACTGATAAACTTGGACAAATTGAACCCAATTCAACTGATCAGAATCCTCCTCTCACAGATTCTGATCAGCTTGGACAAATTGAACCCAATTCAACTGATCAACTTGGACAAATTGCACCTAATTCAACTAATCAGCTTGGACAAATTGAACCTAATTCTACTGATCAGAATCCTCCTCTCACAGATTCTGATCAGCTTGGACAAATTGAACCTAATTCAACTAATCAGCTTGGACAAATTGAACCTAATTCTACTGATCAGAATCCTCCTCTCACAGATTCTGATCAGCTTGGACAAATTAAACCCAATTCAACTGATCAACTTGGACAAATTGAACCTAATTCAACTGATCAACTTGGACAAATTGAACCTAATTCAACTAATCAGAATCCTCCTCTCACAGATTCTGATCAGCTTGGACAAATTGCACCTAATTCAACTAATCAGCTTGGACAAATTGAACCTAATTCTACTGATCAGAATCCTCCTCTCACAGATTCTGATCAGCTTGGACAAATTAAACCCAATTCAACTGATCAACTTGGACAAATTGAACCTAATTCAACTGATCAACTTGGACAAATTGAACCTAATTCAACTAATCAGAATCCTCCTCTCACAGATTCTGATCAGCTTGGACAAATTGAACCTAATTCAACTAATCAGCTTGGACAAATTGAACCTAATTCTACTGATCAGAATCCTCCTCTCACAGATTCTGATCAGCTTGGACAAATTAAACCCAATTCAACTGATCAACTTGGACAAATTGAACCTAATTCAACTGATCAGCTTGGACAAATTGAACCCAATTCAACTGATCAACTTGGACAAATTGAACCCAATTCAACTGATAAACTTGGACAAATTAAACCCAATTCAACTGATCAACTTGGACAAATTGAACCCAATTCAACTGATCAGAATCCTCCTCTCACAGATTCTGATCAGCTTGGACAAATTGAACCCAATTCAACTGATCAACTTGTACAAATTGTACCTAATTCAACTGATCAACTTGGACAAATTGAACCCAATTCAACTGATCAGAATCCTCCTCTCACAGATTCTGATCAGATTGTACAAATTGAACCCAATTCAACTGATCAACTTGGACAAATTGAACCTAATTCAACTGATCAGCTTGGACAAATTGAACCTAATTCTACTGATCAGCTTGGACAAATTGAACCCAATTCAACTTATCAGCTTGGACAAATTGAGCCTAATTCAACTGATCAACTTGGACAAATTGAACCCAATTCAACTGATCAGAATCCTCCTCTCACAGATTCTGATCAGCTTGGACAAATTGCACCTAATTCAACTAATCAGCTTGGACAAATTGAACCTAATTCTACTGATCAGAATCCTCCTCTCACAGATTCTGATCAGCTTGGACAAATTAAACCCAATTCAACTGATCAACTTGGACAAATTGAACCTAATTCAACTGATCAACTTGGACAAATTGAACCTAATTCAACTAATCAGAATCCTCCTCTCACAGATTCTGATCAGCTTGGACAAATTGAACCTAATTCAACTAATCAGCTTGGACAAATTGAACCTAATTCTACTGATCAGAATCCTCCTCTCACAGATTCTGATCAGCTTGGACAAATTAAACCCAATTCAACTGATCAACTTGGACAAATTGAACCTAATTCAACTGATCAGCTTGGACAAATTGAACCCAATTCAACTGATCAACTTGGACAAATTGAACCCAATTCAACTGATAAACTTGGACAAATTAAACCCAATTCAACTGATCAACTTGGACAAATTGAACCCAATTCAACTGATCAGAATCCTCCTCTCACAGATTCTGATCAGCTTGGACAAATTGAACCCAATTCAACTGATCAACTTGGACAAATTGTACCTAATTCAACTGATCAACTTGGACAAATTGAACCCAATTCAACTGATCAGAATCCTCCTCTCACAGATTCTGATCAGATTGTACAAATTGAACCCAATTCAACTGATCAACTTGGACAAATTGAACCTAATTCAACTGATCAGCTTGGACAAATTGAACCTAATTCTACTGATCAGCTTGGACAAATTGAACCCAATTCAACTTATCAGCTTGGACAAATTGAGCCTAATTCAACTGATCAACTTGGACAAATTGAACCCAATTCAACTGATCAGAATCCTCCTCTCACAGATTCTGATCAGCTTGGATAAATTGAACCCAATTCAACTGATCAACTTGGACAAATTGTACCTAATTCAACTGATCAACTTGGACAAATTGAACCCAATTCAACTGATCAGAATCCTCCTCTCACAGATTCTGATCAGATTGTACAAATTGAACCCAATTCAACTGATCAACTTGGACAAATTGAACCTAATTCAACTGATCAGCTTGGACAAATTGAGCCTAATTCAACTGTGTGAAAATAACTCTGCGTTAAAATTCTCATAATTTTTCTCCATTTCATTCTCCAAGTTTACAAAGATTGGCTAAGCAGACTTGAATTTTTTTAAAAGTATTTTTCTTAAAGAATTTTTCCAGGTGAATTTTACTTCCCTTCGCCCGACTCCACATTTATTTTATATTATTTGATCGTTTTTTAATAAATACGTTATTACACGGGCAAAGCATTAATTGTCGGTTAAAAGACCGAACAAGGCATCAATTAAGACTTTTGGTATCAATTTTGTAAATGGAAACCAAAAAAAACTAAGAAAAATTTTGTGTTAATTTTTAAAAATTTTCCCGTTCCTGCGCGGGGGAATCCAACAAAAAACTTGCGGGATTTTTTCCGGGAGCGGAAATAACGCGGGAATATATTCGCAATTTTACCCAAAAGTTTTATTTTTTTTGATGCAAATCCAATAGTTAAAGGTTTTTTAAATGTTTTCATTTTGGATATTCACATTCGATTTTATTTTTGTAAAATGATGATTATAGTAGGAAAAAATAATTGCGAAATGTCAGGAATATTGATTCTGGTGGAATAAATTATGAAAGAAATGATGTATATGATGAATGCCAATCAATTGTGGGCTGTCATTTATTACTTTTAATATTATTTTATCAAGTTAATTAATAATACATTTAAATTGTATAAAAATAGTTCATATTTTTTGTCTTAAATTTAAGAAAATTTAATAGGAATTATTTAACAAAAGTTAACAGAATTTTTTTGTTTGAATTTTTGAATTAATTAATTCACATATAAATGTCTTTTAGAGGTTGTTTTGCTAAAAGTAAATGGCAAAGTTTTGGATTTTAATTTTGGTGGCATTCTTTGCAACAAATTCACTGGACAAAGCCGAATCAGTAAAAGTAAAATTGGAGGAAACGCCACTCAAAACAGTTGATGAAATATTCGTAGATGAATGGTGGGACAATGACAAGGCCGACGAATGGGATAAAATAACGCTTGAACAAAATGTCCTTCACCAAATCGATCGGCAGAACACCCAAATTGGACAAATTGGACCCGATTCAACTGATCAGAATCCTCCTCTCACAGAGTCTGATCACTTTGGACAAATTGAACCCAATTCAACTGATCAGAATCCTCCACCTCTCACAGAGTCTGATCACTCTGGACAAATTGAATCGAATTCAACTGATCAGCTTGGACAAATTAAACCCAATTCAACTGATCAGAATCCCCCTCTCACAGAGTCTGATCACTCTGATAATGCTAAAATTGATGAAGAACAGAAGGACATAATAAAAGAACTTTCTTCAAATGAAAAACGTAAAATTATCGACAAATTCCAGGCAATGAAAGATGAATTTAAGCAAAAAGGAAAACATTCGAAAAAAGAATGGAATCAAATTGAGGATAAAATTGCTAAATATTTAAAAGTCAGTCGCACAAAAATATACGAATGGAAAAAAGAATTTGGTCTAAGTCAAAAAAAGACAAAAAATGAGCGACAAATTTTGATAGAGAATTTGATCAAACGAAAGTTGAGTTAAAGCGGGCGGGACTCAAAAACTCTCAAAATGAATTAGATAAAACTGTCGCAAAAGAATTGGGCATCAATTTTACAACAATATACAGGTGGAAACAAAAACTTGGCCAAACCAGTGAGTTTTTCGAGCCCAATTTTTTTATTTATTTTTTATTTAATTAATCATTCTTTTTACAGAACCACAACATAAATACTCCCAGAACGAACAAAAGGAATTGATGAAACGTTATTATGAAATTAAGGACAAAAATACTAAAATTAGTGACAAGGACATTGCCAAAAGGCTGAAAATTGGAAAAAACACTTTATATAGATGGAAAAAGCAATTTAAACGACAGCAATTCCATCCAAATTCTGTCGATGGACATTCTGTGGAAGTGAATGCCGCGGCAAATGTTCAGGAAATTGGGAACTCGAATTCGGGGGCCATTTAAATGAATTGTCAATGATTGAAAAACTCACCAAACTTTGGGTGTACTTTTTTCGACCATTTCAAACCCTGAACCCGAACTCGAACAATTTCCAGAATTTTTTTTTCATTTAATTTTTGATTTGCATTCTGCAAAAACAAATTTCAATGAATGGTTCAGCAACTTCCTTCAATTAACAAATCGGACTTCACGAGGATTGTGGCAAACGTAAAATGGGAGCAGTGACGTCACCATGTTGGGTGTATCCACAAAGAAAAACTTTGTGGATAAAAACTTTTCCGAAAAGCAATGTTTTTTTGCAAAATCAGGAAATTTCTAAAACCAATTTTTGTGCAGTTGGTCTAATTCCAAAACCATTGTTATTTTTGAACTCCTCGCCCTGACGGGAATACATGTAAGAATCGTGACGAGAATTGACACTTTTTCCATGCCTTGCGTGCAGCGTTAAATAGAAGCGACTTCTTAAATGATACAAAAAAATTGGTTTGGGTATGAAGCTGCGTTCCTATATTCAATTATAGATATCGAGAAGAATTGAATTGTCTATTGACGAATCGTTTCATTTACTTAGAAAATTGAACATTCATTCAAATGCTCCCCAAATTTGAGTTCCCAATTTTCTGAACATTTGCCGCGGCATTCTCTTCCACAAAATGTCCATCGACAGAATTTGGATGAAATTGCTGTCGTTTAAATTGCCTTTTCCATCTAACTAAAGTATCAATTCCAATTTTCAATATTTTGACAATTTCCTTGTCATTAATTTTACGATTTTTGTCCTTAATTTCATAATAACGTTTCATCAATTCCTTTTGTTCGCTGTGGGAGTGTTTATGGTTTGGTTCTGTAAAAGTTTAATTAATCTAAATAAATAAATAAATTTGGTCTTGAAATACTCACTGGATTGGCCAAGTACACGTTTCCAATTGTAAATTGTCATAAAACTTAGGCCCAACTCTTTCGCGACAGTTTTATCAATTTCGTAATTATATGAGTTTTTGAATCCGTCCCGCTTTAACTCGGCTTTTCTTTGATCAAATTTCTCTACCCAATCTTTACGTTCTTCTTTTTCATAGAACACTTTTCGACTTAGGCCAAATTCTGTTTTCCATTTATATATTTTTTTGCGATTGACTTTTAAATGTTTGCAATTTTATTGTCAATTTAATTCCATTCTTTTTTTTTTGCCGAATATTTTGCTTAGTTCATCTTTAATTGCGAAGAATTTATCCGATAATTTACGTTTTTTTAGTTCTTTCTATTGATTGCATTTCTGATTCCATCATTTTGTTTTTTTTGTAATATTGCTAATGTGTTTTTGTATTGATTGCATTTCTTATTCGATCATTTTGTTTTTTTTGTAATATTGCTAATGTGTTTTTGTATTGATTGCATTTCTGATTCCATCATTTTGTTTTTTTTGTAATATTGCTAATGTGTTTTTGTAATGAGTGCATTTCTGATTTCATTGCCAGGAAAACTTTTGTGTTTTTTAATATTGGTTTGTGTTTTTTAATGGTTGCGTTTCTGATTTCATAATAGTGTGTTTTTTTTTTTGTAATATTGGTAATATTCTTGTAATATCATTGTGTTTTTTTTTGTAATATTGCTAATGTGTTTTTGTATAGATTGCATTTCCGATTCCATCATTGTGTTATTGTATATTGCTAATGTGTTTTTGTAATGAGTGCATTTCTGATTTCATTGGCAGGAAAACTTTTGTGTTTTTTTTGTGGGGAGGTGTTTGGCCATTGAAAATGGCGATCGGAAGAGGAATGTTGCTTTCCCTCCCTCCGTAGCTAGGCCTAAGCCTAACAAACCCCAAGCCAGGGTAGCTTAGGCCTAAGCTAGGCTTAATCTTAGCTTCAATACGGGGCTGAATCGGCAATCGTGGTGGGCTTCGAACCTGTAGCCGCCAAACAGGAATTTTGGAAAAATTTGAATTATCGACCAAATGTTCGAGTTCTAATCCCGCGATTCGGAATTGGAACAGAGGTCTGAATCGGGTTCTTCGACCCCAAAAACTTGCAAAAACATGTTTTGCATGACAATAATCATTGCCGCATTTTTCGGGAGCCCTCTGGTCGGTTTTGCGGTACATACTGTAAGGAAGCGAGTGATTCCGCTGGTTGGAAGTGGACTGTTAAAACGCCAGGGCGGGGCCAAAAAATCATTTCCCGGTAGCTCAGTTGGATGAGCTGCGCACGGATTGGATGGAGGTCGTGGGTTCGAGTCCCACCCGGGGTTACCATTTTGCCTATTCTTTACTATACGTTTAGATTATTTCGTTCCATGTAAATGCTGTGAGCAAAACAAAACTAAACAAAAAATATACGGGAAGAATAGAAACAAAAAAACAATTTTCATTAGTAACATTTGTCGTCGCCAAAACGTGTGGGCGCGTCGCGCCGAAACGGCGGCGCCAAAGCGATATCACGCCGAAACGACACGGCGCCACCGCCGATGGTCGTACCGAAAGCGACCGAAGTCGCGGAACACGGGCTACAGATCAGGTCCATTACGAATTCGTCGATAGCTCTAGTAAAAATTTTTTGAAAATTCTGTTTTACGACTGGGGGGAGGAGGTCGGCGGTGCCGATAGGTGCCGCCAAGAAAACAATTGAATTAGCGTCCAATTTTTATGTAATTGAGTTCTAAAATGAACTAAATATTTTTGAAATGCTATTTTTTATGTCTGATTTGTTTCATAAAGTTGTAAGAATACTAAAAAGAAGAGTTAAAGCATAAACACAAAATAAAAGATGATATTGCGAGTGGTCTAGAACCTCTACCCAAAATAGCATCACCCTAAAAGTTTAACCACTAGGCCATGTTCTAATTATAAATCTATCCTTGAAAACAATTTAAGAAAATCGTCTTAATAAATTTTCCTCCAGCAGTAAAAAAAAACGGATGCGCCGGATACCCGCGGATATCCGTGAGCATGCCTGTTTTGGGGTTTCGGGACTTTTACGTTAAATGACAACAGACATTTTGTTTTTGTTTTTTCAAAGTCGATAAAAAGGTGTTTCTAGAGGTATTCGGGGTCAAGCATTCAAATCTGACCTCCAATACGACCGGTTTCGAACCTGCAGCCCAAATTCGAACAATTTCCAAAAATTTTTTTCGCATTTTCCAAAAAATTTATTTTTGAATGCAGTTGCAGAATAAATAATATCAGATGTCGAGAATATTGATTTCATTGATTTGATAAGATAATTATTAAAGAATATGATTTATATGGATGCCCATAAATTGTAGGTTGTCATTTATTACTTTCAATTTTAGCATGTTAATTTATTAATATTTAAACTTGATTATTTTATTATCTTTTTATTGCAAGAAATTCATTAACACAAAAATAATTGACTAAATTTCCGTAGAAATTATTAAATTAATTAGAATTCAATTTAAATCTCACCTAAATTCAGAGGTTGTTTTTTGCTTAAATAAAATGGAATTTTGGATTTTAATTTTGTTTTTATTCTTGGCAACAAATTCATTCGACAAAGCCAAATGCGTAAAGTTGGAGCTCAAAACATTTGATGAAATATTCGGAGAAGGCTGGTCGGACAAAGGTAAAGCCGAAGATTTGAAAACGTCGCCGCCAACAAACTTTGGACAAAATGTCCATCACCAAATCGACCGGCAGAACACCCAAATTGGACAAATTGAACCCAATTCAACTGATCAGAATCCTCCTCTAACAGAGTCTGATCACTCTGATAATGCTAAAAATGGCAAAGAACAGAACGAAGTAATGAAAGAAATTACTTCAAGCGAAAATGTTGTTGAAGATGAGCGTAAACGTAATATTGTTGCTGAATTCCACGCAATTAAAGGCGAATTAAACAAAATAAGAAAATATTCTGATAAAGAAAGAAATCAAATTGAAAGGAAAATTGCTAAACATTTAAAAGTCAGTCGCTCAAAAATATATAAATGGAAAAAAGAATTTGGCCTAAGTCGAAAAATGCATAATTTCGGCAAAGAAAAAGAAGAACATAAACAGTTGGTAGAGAAATTTGAACAAATGAAAGCCGAGTTAAAGCGGGCCGGATTCAAAAGTTCATATCAAAATGAATTAGATGAAACTGTCGCAAAAGAAATGGGCCTCAGTTTTATGACAATTTATAGATGGAAACGAAAACTAGACCAAACCGGTGAGTATTTGAGCCCAATTTTATTATTTATTTATATTAATTAAAAATTCATTTTACAGCACTAAACCATAGACATTCCTACAGTGAACAAAAAGAATTGATGAAATGTTATTATGAAATTAAAAACGAAAATTCAAAAATTAGTGACGCGGACATTGCCAAAATGTTGAATATTGGAGGAGCCACTTTGGTTAGATGGAAAAGGCAATTTAAACAACAGCAATTACATCCAAATTCTGTCGATGGACATTCTGTGGACGAGAATGCCGCGGCAAATGTTAAGGAAATTGAGGATTCGAATTCGGAGATTTGAATGAAATCAATGATTTGGAAAAAACCGACTTAGACATGTCGATTTCAAATGTTTTTAACATAAAACCAAATTTATTCAAAAATAGTTTCACAATGCACCCTTATTTGTGCCTGGTATGAATTCGGACTTGAATGAAGGCGCAGCAGTTTTCGGCATTTTTGGATTTGTTTGTTTTCCAAATTGATTGAATTGAGTCAAAAAATCGTCGTTCATCTAAAGTTCTGGCTGTGATGGGATTGCTTGAATGTGGCGCGCCTCTGTGTGAGAAAAGTGCCATTGCCGTCGTTTTTTGGCAAACTCGGACTCCCTGCCTTATTTCTCGCCGATATTTTGCCCATCACATTTCATCGGTTTGAAAGCTGTGGTTTGGATAAGCATTGAACGAATTCCGTGTTTCATTTAAAGGGGACCGTTTCCCCGATCATTAAAGAAACCGGTTCCCCGGCCTTCAAAAGGGGACCGGCCCCTTAACCAACCCATTTCCACTTCCCGAGCCACCGGCCTCAACTTTGAACTGCACTTCGACGGACCGAAAGGCCCTGTGCAAATCCCAAACCCGCACAGCTTGGGTGGGATTCGAGACAGTTTTGGCTGGAGTGGGATTCGGACCGAAGCGTTTTGAATGATTATGAAAACAAAATTGATTATTTGGAATTTTTGAAAAATTGTTCAAATTTGGTTCAAGGTCAAAATTGGCAGAATGGATGTTAGAATTGTAGTCTACGCCCCTAAATTCGATAAAAACACTTTTTTCCCGACTTTTAATAATCACTAATCTACTGACGCATTTTCCACTGACGCATTTTCCGCTCACCGACCGGAGGATTTTGGATATTCTGGAAAGATCCCCATAACATTAATATTAAAAAATAATAATTTTTTTTCCATTAATGATTTGTCGGAATCAAAATAATTTTTTTTTGTGTGTGTGGGTGCCGAACTGGTCGCACCGAAACAATACCGCGCCGAAACGACACGGCGCCAAAACGACACGGCGCCAAAACGGCGGCGCCGAACTGACCCAGACCACGTGTTCCGTGATCCCGGGTTTGAATAAAAAACAGATTGGAATTGTTCCAAAGTTAATGAAAAATCAACAATCTAGTTACGGATAAAGCCGAAATATCAAGCGTTAAAAGATTTCCAAACATACAAACATTCATTCAAATAATCCCCGAATTCGAATTCCCAATTTACTTGAACATTTGCCGCGGCATTCTCTTCCACAGAAAGTCCATCGACAGAATTTGGATGAAATTTCTGTCGTTTAAATTGCTGTCGTACTGCTCCATCTCTTTATTAAGCAGCGCCATCATTTCGAGTACCGATCTGAGTCCAATCATTAACAAACAATATAAAAATCATGGAAATCAGAAATGCATTCATCGTAAAACACAAAACATCATTCATTACTTGAACAAATACAAACACACACTCATAGAAATAGAAAAGCACAAATAAAAAACACAAAAGTTTTCCTGGCAATAAAAGCAGAAATGCACTCATTACAAAAACACATTAGCAATACTATAAAAATACACAATGATATTACAAAAATATTACCAATATTACAACAAAAAAAGCACACTATGATGAAATCAGAAACGCAACCATTAAAAACACAAACCAATATTAAAAAACACAAATTTTTCCTGGCAATGAAATCAGAAATGCACTCATTACAAAAACACATTAGCAATATACAAAAAAACAATGATGGAATCGGAAATGCAATCAATACAAAAACACATTAGCAATATTACAAAAATACCCAATGATATTACAAAAATATTACCAATATTACAACAAAAAAACACACTATTATGAAATCAGAAACGCAACCATTAAAAAACCAATATTAAAACACAAAAGTTTTCCTGCCAATGAAATCAGAAATGCACTCATTACAAAAACACATTAGCAATATACAAAAAAACACAATGATGGAATCAGAAATGCAATAAATAGAAAAACACATTAGCAATACTAAAAAAATACACAATGATATTACAAAAATATTACCAATATTACAACAAAAAAAGCACACTATGATGAAATCAGAAACGCAACCATTAAAAAACACAAACCATATTAAACACAAAAGTTTTCCTGGCAATGAAATCAGAAACGCAACCATTAAAAACCAACACAAAAGTTTTCTTGGCAATGAAAGCAGAAATGCACTCATTACAAAAACACATTAGCAATATACAAAAAAACACAATGATGGAATCAGAAATACAATCAATACAAAAACACATTAGCAATATTACAAAAATACCCAATGATATTACAAAAATATTACCAATATTACAACAAAAAAACACACTATTATGAAATCAGAAACGCAACCATTAAAAAACCAATATTAAAACACAAAAGTTTTCCTGCCAATGAAATCAGAAATGCACTCATTACAAAAAGACATTAGCAATATACAAAAAAAGACAATGATGGAATCGGAAATGCAATCAATAGAAAAATACATTAGCAATATTACAAAAAAAAAACACAATGATATTACAAGAATATTACCAATATTACAAAAAAAAACACACTATTATGAAATCAGAAACGCAACCATTAAAAAACACAAACCAATATTAAAAAACACAAAAGTTTTCCTGGCAATGAAATCAGAAATGCACTCATTACAAAAACACATTAGCAATATTACAAAAAAAACACAATGATGGAATAAGAAATGCAATCAATACAAAAACACATTAGCAATATTACAAAAAAAACAAAATGATGGAATCAGAAATGCAATCAATATAAAGAACTAAAAAAACATAAATTATCGATAAATTCTTCGCAATTAAAGATGAATTAAGCAAAATATTCGGCAAAAAAAAAGAATGGAATTAAATTGACAATAAAATTGCAAACATTTAAAAGTCAATCGCAAAAAAATATATAAATGGAAAACAGAATTTGGCCTAAGTCGAAAAGTGTTCTATGAAAAAGAAGAACGTAAAGATTGGGTAGAGAAATTTGATCAAAGAAAAGACGAGTTAAAGCGGGACGGATTCAAAAACTCTTATGATCAAGAAATTAATAAAACTTTCGCAAAAGAGTTAGCCTCAGTTTAAAAAAAATTTACAATTGGAAACGAAAACTTGGCCAAACCTGTGAGTATTTCAAACCCGATTTTATTATTTATTTTAATTTAAAATTCTTTTACAGCACCAAAACATAAACACTCCGACAGCGAACAAAAGGAATTGATGAAACGTTATTATGAAATTAAGGACAAAAATCCTAAAATTAATGACGCGGACATTGCCAAAATCTTTTAAATTAGAAGAGAAACTTTGTATAAATGGAAAAAGCAATTTCGCTCCGGGTTCGTCTGGCAAGCCTGGCCCTAAGGGTAAATCACAAATCAACCGATCAAAGTCTCACCCTATAATGAATAAAATTTTTCAGTCTAATCGTATTTCCTAGCGGTTAGTGCGCTGTAGGCATACATAACCCGCTAGTTAGATAAAATAAAATTTATTAATATTGTAATTGAATAATTATATTTAAAATTTAAGAAAAAATTCGGAGATTATTTTAACAAAATAATATGGAAGAGTTTTGGCGTTTAATTTTTGTGTCATTTTTTGACTGGAAAAAGCCGAATCCGTAAAAGTAAAATTGGAGGAAACGGCACTAAAAACATTTGATGAAATATTCGGAGAAGGCTGGTGAGACAAAGGTAAAGCCAAAGATTTGAAAATGCCGGCGCTAACAAACTTTGGACAAAATGTCCATCTCCAAATCGACCGGCAGAACACCCAAATTGGACAAAATGAACCCAATTTAACTGATCAAAATCCTCCTACCGAAGTTTCTTCAAACGAAAATAATGATGAAAATGAGCAAAAACGTAAAAACTTTTTACTAGGGCAAAAAAAAATGCTCAGAATAAAACTTTTTAATCATTTTGTCTATTTCAGCCGAGTAAACTTTAAAAAAATAAAATTTAAATAAATATGCTGCTACTTTTGAGCAAGAATAAGTACAAAATAGTCGCCTAAACGGGCACAAGATTTTTCTAGAAAGACATAAAATGGGCAAAAACTCTCAAATAGGCACAAAAATATGCAAAAAAAAAAGAAAGAAAAAATTACGATCTCTAAAAATTTGGAACCCCTGATCCAAGCGTTAATGGTTTTGAGTGATTTTGGCCCTGGGTCATATGACCGTGATCGAAATCCGAGTCCAATTGAGCGACATACCGATCGATGCCAGGGCGCTGCTCTTGCGTTCTTTTTGACAGGAATCCCCCTCAAGTAAATTGATGGCCTAGTGATTTCTTTTCGACAAGGCTAATTGTGTGTCGCGGGTTCCGTTTTACGCATCCCAAATCACTTTTACGTGTCCCATGACGGTCCATGATCATTCTTGCTTTCCATAGATGCTCAAATTTAGAAAACATATTTATGAATGCGTAACATCGCACAAATTCCCGTTGAAAGGCCGCTGGCGGCTCGCCAACAGCGAGTTCTAAAATTTGAAAGTCTATAACTTTTTTTAAGCTCAACTAAATCAGCACTCCGAATATTTCATCAAATATTTTGGGTGGCGTTTCCTCCAATTTTACTTTTACGGATGCGGCTTTGTCCAGTGAATTTGTAGGGTTGGTGGGACAAAGATGAAGCCGCAGAAGATTTGAAAATGCCGGCGCCAACAAACTTTGGACAAAATGTCCATCACTAAATCGACCGACAGAACACCCAAAATGGACAAATTGAACCCAATTCAACTGATCAGCTTGGACAAATTGAACCCAATACAACAGATCAGAATCCTCCACTCAAAGAGTCTGATCAGCTTGGACAAATTGAACCCAATTCAATAGATCAGAATCCTCCACTCAAAGAGTCTGACACTCTGGACAAATTGAACCAAATTCAACTGATCAGCTTGGACAAATTGAATCCAATTCAACTGATCAGCTTGGACAAATTGAACCCAATTCAACTGATCAGAATCCTTCTCTCACAGAGTCTGATCACTCTAGACAAAACGAAAAAATTGCTGAAGATGAAATTGAACCCAATTCAATAGATCAGAATCCTCCACTCAAAGAGTCTGACACTCTGGACAAATTGAACCAAATTCAACTGATCAGCTTGGACAAATTGAATCCAATTCAACTGATCAGCTTGGACAAATTGAACCCAATTCAACTGATCAGAATCCTTCTCTCACAGAGTCTGATCACTCTAGACAAAACGAAAAAATTGCTGAAGATGAGCGGAAACGTAAAATTATCGACATTACGCAATGAAAGATAAATTTAAAAAAAGAAAATATTCGAAAAAAGAATGGGTTCAAATTGAAAGGAAAATTGTTAAGCATTAAAAGTCAATCGCTCAAAAATATATAAATGGAAACAAGAATTTGGCTTAAGTCAAAAAGTTTTATATGAAAAAGAACGTAAAAAATTTGATAAAGAAATTTGATCAGAAGAAAGCCGAGTTAAAGCGGGACGGATTCAAAAACTCTTATCATCAAGAAATTGATGAAAATGTCGCAAAAGAGTTGGGCCTTTGTTATGCAACAATTTACAGGTGGAAACGAAAACTTGGCCAAACCAGTGAGTAATTCGAACCCAAATTTATTATTTATTTATATTATTTACAGCACCAACACATAAATACTCCAACAGCGAACAGAAAGAATTAATGAAACGTTATTATGAAATTAAGGGCAAAACCCCTATAATTAGTGACGCGGACATTGTCAAAATATTGAAAATTGGAGTAAGCACTTTGAATAGATGGAAAAAGCAATTTAAACGACAGCAATTTCATCCAAATTGTGTCGATGGACATTCTGTGGAAGAGAATGCCGCGGCAAATGTCCAGGAAATTAAGAAATCGAACGCGGGAAGTATTTGAATAAATAGTCAATGTTAGCAAAATTTCATTGTCCAAACAATCTTATGGCAGTTTTCATGCAAAAACGACCCCTATTTTCATTTCGAATAACGTGTTTTTAATTTAAAATGAAAAATTTGTAGTAAACCTTTGTGAAAATTAATTGTCAATAATTAAATGTGATTTTTGACTAAGCCATTCACAAAATGCCCTCAGGCAAATGCCCTGCCACTATCATCGTCGGTTGATCCCGCATTTCAAATTCTTCATTCATTGCTTCCTTTTTTGCTATCGCATTATCTCTGCTCACTCATTTTAATCATTGTTCAGTAAAAAATGTTTGTAAATATTTTAATTTAAAAAAAATATTATTAATGGGCATAACCCCTAAATACTATGCCATTGACGGCGCTTTCTATACACGACGTTGTTCAGCAGAGACCACCGATAATCAAGCGATCGAAATAAACGAACAAAACGATAATTTATTAGGCATGCTCGAGACTTTAAATTTACCAAGACTCGAGAGTTGAGACTCGATACCGAAAAATGATCCCGAGACTCGAAATCGAAACCCAAAAAAGCCGAGAAAAAAATTTCTCGGTTCAAGGAGACCCGATAAAACAAAACTTTTTTTCGACATTTCATGTTGGTTTTTGGCTGAGTTGCATTTCGTGGCTTTGACGGCTAGCCGAAACTTGCGGCCCAAAATTTGCGGCCCGTAACTTGCGGCCCTTAACTTGCGGCCCGAAACATGCGGCCTTAATTAAAGCAAAAAAAATCAATGATAAAATCAACTTTTCACACAATTTTTGGCGGCATTGATAAAAAATAAAAGAAAATAATAGTTTGATACCCGATCCGGGGCGTTTTAACTAGGCCACGAGTTAAAAAATGCATAAACAATGATTAAGCCTTGAAAAATCTGAGACTTTTGATCGGAATGTAAATCCAAACGACGATCAGCTTAATGACGCGTTTGCGGGCGGTACAATACCGACTCGCTAGAACAATTTTGATCAGTGGGACTACTAGTCCAGACAATATGAGCTATTAACTTTTACTTGCATTTTTATGACAAAATGGTGTAATAAATTACCAAGATTAAAAGTTATTTTGTCATTTTTTCTTTTCTTTTTTTTTGCTTTAATTAGGGCAGCAAAGTTCGGGCCGCAAGTTTCGGGCCGCAAGTTTCGGGGCCGCAAATTTCGGGGCCGCAAAATTCGGGCCGCAAGCTTCGCACCACCGCTTTGACACTTTGTGTCTTCGATAGCTCGTGGCTTCGACATTATTTTTGTTCATCCGATGTAAAGTTAAAAATCGGTTCTTCAACAAAATTGTTTTTTTAATTTAAATGCCAACAGAAGCGGAAATGTCACTTTTCCACCGGGGCGAATTTGAATTATTTAAAAATATATTTTTTTCATTTGACTATTATTAATCGATCGCCATTTTTATAAAATCGTGAATATTATAATTCTATAAAGTCCAAGAATAATATTGATTCGGGTGAGAATCATTTATATGAATGCCCATTTCAATTGTGGGTTGTCATTTATTACTTTCAATCATTTTTTTTTGCTAAAGCTAAATAATATTTATTAATATTTAAAATTTGAATATTAAAAGAAATTATTTAACACAAAAATAATTTTATTGACAAATTTGCAGCATTTAAATTATAAAATTAATTGTAAATCCAGAAATTGTTTTTTGCCCAACTAAAATGGAATTTTGGATTTTAATTTTGGTCTCAATTTTTGCAACAAATTTGCTCGACAAAGCCGAATCCGTACAATTGGAGGAATTGGAAGAATTGCCACTCCAAACATTTGACGAATTATTCGTAGATGAATGGTTGGACAAAGATGAAGCCGAAGATTTAAAAACACCGGCGCCAACAAACTTTGGACAAAATGTCCATCACCAAATCGACCGACAGAACACCCAAATTGGACAAATTGAACTCAATTCAACTGATCAAATTGGACAAATTGAACCGAATTCAACTGATCAGAATCCTCCTCTCACAGAGTCTGATCACTCTGATAATGCCAAAAATGGTGAAGAACAGAATGAAGTTTCTTTAAACGAAAATATTGCTGAAAACGAGCGAAAACGTAAAATTATCGACGAATTCCTCGCAATAAAAGACGAATTTAAGCAAAAAGCGAAATTTTCGTCAAAGGAATGGACTCATATTGAGGTGAAAATTGCTAATCATTTAAAAGTCAATCGCAAAAAAATATACGAATGGAAAAAAGAATTTGGCCTGACTCATAACTTCTATGCAAAAGAACAACGTAAACATTTGGTAGAATATTTTGATCAGAAGAAAGCCGAGTTAAAGCGGGACGGATTCAAAAACTCTTATCCCACTAAAATAAATGAAACTGTCGCAAAAGAGTTGGGCATAACTGATAGAACAATTTATAATTGGAAACGTAAACTTGGCCAAACCGGTGAGTATTTCGAGACCAAATTTATTTATTTATTTATATTAATTAAAATTCTTTTACAGCATCAAAACATATATACGCCCACAGCGAACAAAAGGAATTGATGAAAAGTTATTATGAAATTAAGAACCAAAATCCTAAATTTAGAGACGAGGACATTGCTAAAACCATTAAAATTGGAACACGCACTTTGTATAAATGGAAAAAACAATTTAAACGACAGCAATTTCATCCAAATTCTGTCGATGGACATTCTGTGGAAGGGAATGCCGCGGCAAATGTTCAGGAAATTGGGAACTCGAACTCGGGAATTATTTGAATGAAACGATGATCAATAGAATTTTCGACATTTCAGAAAAAAGCCAAGCGGTTTAATTCGTTTATAAAAGTTTAATGTGAAAAAGAACCTTTTTTAAAATAAGCTTTTCACAAATTTTCGAATTGTTTAGCTTTGCTTTATTTAAGAATTTCCAAAATTAACCGATTAATTCCAGAATTAACCGATTTCCAAAATAAACCGTAACATAGGCTTTATATTCCACCTTACCGGCATTCTTTCAATTTAAATTTTACACTTTATAAAAACTGAAGTAGAATATAATCTGGGATATTTTGATCCAGCTAGCTCTATGCTTTTGAAATAGCCTTTTGCCAAATTGCTACATATGTTTAAAGTGCGCGACAATTAGTCTGAACTTTGCAAGGGTATGACAATTGGTGGATGTTTGAGCCCACATTCTTCACGACGAGAGCGACACATTCAGCATGTTTGAACTCATCTGTGTCTTTAAAATCCCTAAAATTTTATTTATTTTTGAGTCTCAGAATCGGTTGCCTTTTTCATGTCGCGCCGCCCCCATCGCGCAAGAACAACCCATCCCTAAAAAAAGTTCAAATAATTATTTATGAAATTTTTAGTTGCAAATCTTTTTCTCGGCTCCCGTACCCATTTTGTCGAATTTCAAAAAAGTGTCGATCATCGTAGCAAAACATTCAAAAAGCCGTAAAATTATTTGGTGTTTAATTTTAAATTGTGAAAGTTTCAGCTTGTTAACATTTCCCCTATGTAGAGATTTTTAGCAAATATTTAAGAATAAATCTCACCGGTTTTTCGACTTATGCCTAATTCTTTTTTCCATTCATATATTTTTGTGCGATTGAATTTTCTCCTCAATTTGAGTTTTTTTGTTTGTTGAAATTTTCCTTTTTGCTTAAATTCGTCTTTCATTTCGTAGAATTTGTCGATATTTTACGTTTTCGCTCATCTTTAGCTATATTTTCGTTTGAAGAAACTTTGGTCTGTTCTTCCCCATTTTTGGCATTACCAGAGTGATCAGACTCTGTGAGAGGAGGATTCTGATCAGTTGAATTGGGTTCAATTTGTCCAGAGTGATCAGACTCTGTAAGCGGAGGATTCTGATCAGTTGAATTGGGTTCAATTTGTCCATAATGATCAGACTCTGTGAGTGTAGGATTCCTGATCAGTTGAATTAGATTCAATTTGTCCAGAGTGATTAGACTCTGTGAGAAAAGGATTCTGATAATTTGAATTGGATTCAATTTGTCCATAATGATCAGACTCTGTGAGAGGAGGATTCTGATCAGTTGAATTGGGTTCAATTTGTCTAGAGTGATCAGATTCTGAATCCTTCTCCGAATATTTCATAAAATGTCTGCTGTAGCAATCTTCTAATTGTACGGTTCGGCCTTGTCCAGTGAAAACGAACCTCAAGCGGCTTAGGCCTATGCCTAATAAACCCCTAAGTCTCTAACTTTCCCCCAGTTATTCTCTCCGGCTTTGGGGTTACTTAAAAAAAAAGTCGTTTTTTCCTTAATTTTAACCGATTCAAAACCCGCTTTAAATTCTCTATTTTTATTTTCTATTGACCAATTCGTAATTAGCGCATCAAATAACGTTTTACAGAAGTTTCAGAATCAACAATTTTTTTTAAAATTTTGACAAAAAGAGCCCCATTTTGAAAGCCACTTCTCCACACTTGCCATTATTGTGCCATTTCATGTAACTTTGTGAAAACCGAGTAATTTTTTTATCAATTCGGCGGAGTCTAGCGGCACCGCCGACCCCTTCCCCAGAGAAGCAGAATTCTCAAATAAAAATGTTTAGTTAAAAAATATTTTTCATTTGACTATTGACAATCGATCGCTATTTTTATAAAATCGTGGATATTATTATTCTATGAGGCCCTAGGAATATTGATTTGCTTCCGGTTCAAAAGGGAATATTGATTTGGGCGAGATAATTATTAAAAAAATATCATTTATATGAATGCCCATTTCAATTGTGAGCTGTCATTTATTTCTTTCAATCTATTTTTGCTAAAGCTAAATAATATTAATATTTAAAAATTTGAATATTAAAAGAAATTTTTTAATTTTAAGAGAATTTTTGACATAAATTCTTCTAACACAAAGTTCCTCCTCTCACAGAGTCTGCTCACTTTGGACAAATTGAACCCAATTCAACTGATAAGAATGCTCCTCTCACAGAGTCTGATCACTTTGGACAAATTGAACCCAATTCAACTGATCAGAATCCTCTTCTTACAGGCTCTGATCACTTTGGACAAATTGAACCCAATTCAACTGATCAGAATCCTCTTCTCACAGAGTCTGATCACTTTGGACAAATTGAACCCAATTCAACTGATCAGAATCCTCTTCACAGAGTCTGTTCACTCTGATAATGCAAAAAATGGGGAAGAACAGAACGAAGTTTCTTTAACCAAAAATATTACTAATGATGAGCAAAAACGTAAAATTATCGACAAATTCTACAAAATGAGAGACGAATTTAAGAAAAAAGGAAAATATTCAAAAAAAGAATGAACGCAAATTGAGGATAAAATTGCTAAACATTTAAAAGTCAATCGCTCAAAAATATATAAATGGAAAAAAGAATTTGGCCTAAGTCAGTTTTATGGAAAAGAAGAACGTAAACATTTGGTAGAGAAATTTAATCAAAAGAAAGCCGAGTTAATGCAGGACCGGATTTAAAAACTCGTATCCCACTCAAATAAATGAAACTTTTTCAACCGGGACCGGTACCGGGACCAACCGGGACTTTTCAAGGAAAAATTTTTCTTTTATCAAACACAATTTTATTTCTGGCAACACATATTGTTGATCATCTTGATCTTTGACGTATTGTCATCATCATTCTTCTTTTTTTTTGAGATTCAGCTTTACTTTTAGGGAAGGTGGGGGTCGGCGGTGCCGATAGGCGCCGCCGAGAAATGAATTTTCGACTTAATTTTGTTAAAGAAATTTCATCAAAATTTTAGCAAAATTATGAATTTTGCTTCGGAATTTCAGAGAAAAAAACTGGTTTACGTAAGAGTGGAGGATGTCCGGATGTTTACAAAAATTGGCAATCTTTGTTAAGGAAATTGAAGCAAAAATTCAAAGACATGCTGAATTTATTTCAAAAATTCTTGTATCTATTCTTTTTTGCGCGTATTTTTAATTAAAAAATATTAGAATATTTATTTAAAAAATCTTATTAATGAGGGGATGCATATTTGAGCAAAGGGGGAAATGCTCAAATTTACTTTACAAATTATACATTGCGCTAATTTCGAGTTTATTTAAATTGAAACCGTCGACCCCTCCCGTTCCTAAAAAGTTAGAAAAAATTGCCATATTTTTAAATGTTTGTTGCAAATCTTTTAACAAATTGTTTGGCTAAAATTGTTTGAAATTTGATATTTTATAAAATTTTAATTAGTATTTTCAAAAATTGAAAATTATCCGGTATCCGGGCGGATATCAAGCTGTAAATTACTATCCGGTTGTCAAGGAACCGGTGGAACCGCTATCCGGGGGACCCAGATAATATCCGGTCTTGTCCAACCCTACTTTCCCATTCAGCAGTGCCTTCTTCCCTTCAATTTCACTTCACATCCCCTGCCTTCCGATTTTTGTCCATATTCCATCTTCTTTTCACTTTTCCATTTTCGCATTTTGTTTTGGGTTCACACAAATCGGACGCCGAAAAAAGGTGGTCAATTGACAAATCAACAGCAAGGAAAACTTTGAACTCCCCCCCCCCCCCATCGGAAAATTGGCCCGGGCATCACCACAATTTGTCCTCAGGGGATCGGAAACTGCGCCAATCACCGCCGGCTTATTCATTTTCTTGTGTAAACCCGCCCTTCCCCTTCAGTCCCGCTCTCCCACTCTTTCACCACGGGGTTTCTTACAAAAAAGTTATTACAATAAAGGGTGCTTTTTAACATTGAAATTTTAAAAACTAATTGAACCGCTTGGCTTTTTCCACCCCAAAGATTCTTTTCATAGAGCCTTCAAAGGTATCTTGTTTGTTTGATTTGGTAAATTCATATTAAAAAACGCTAATTAGATAAATTAGACTATTAGAAAAGAAAAAAGTGCGTTGTCGAAAATTCTATTGATCATCGTTTCATTCAAATTCTTCCCGAGTTCGTGCACCCAATTTCCTGAACATTTGTCACTAATTTTAGGGTTTTTGTCTTTAATTTCATAAAACGTTTCATCAATTCCTTTTGTTCGCTGTGGGAGTGTTTATGGTTTGGTTCTGCAAAAGAATTTTTAATTAATATAAATAAATAATAAATTTGGGCTCGAAATACTCACCGGTGGCGGCGGCGTTTTTAATTCTTCGGCTTCATTTTTGTCCCACCAGCCTTCAATTTGTTGTTTTTTAATTTATTCATGGCAATATTTTTTTAAAGAAAATTGCTTAAAAACCTCAAAATTTCACATTTTAATTCAATTTTTCTTGTTAAAATTGTTCAAAAAAGGCAAAAAGTCAGATTATCCCAGAGGTCGGGTCGGATATAGGGATGGGCGAAAATTTGTTTTTAAAAAACGGACAACGGAATTCCGCCCATCCCTGGTCGGATATGTACTTTTTTTAAAATTAACTTTTTTTATTATTATCTAATTTGCGGTTAAAAATGTCCAAAGTGTAACAATATTTGCTCATTTTTATCCAAATTTCTAAAATTTTAGAGCATAGTAAACGTTGTTAAAATCTTTAAAATTTTCTCGGGCTCTCCTTTCCAGAAAAATTAAATCTCTTAAAGAAGGTTGTGCACTTATGGCACCGCAACCCATCCCCCTCCCTAAAAAAATATTTTAGATAACTAACTTTGCGCAAAAAAATAAATAAAAAATTTCGTTAATCGGACATGATTTTGAACTATGATTTTATGGAATCTTGTTGTTATTTTCCCCTTCCAGCACTGACGATAAGATTTGCAATAATGAATAATAAATTCACTTTGGAAATTGATAATTAAAAATTTTTTGAAAATCTCGAAAAATCTCGTGAGATTTTTTGAGATTCGAGATTTTACGAGATTCTCGATCGAAATCTCGATCGAACAAATTTTTTCGAGATCTTCGAGATTCGAGATTTTTCGAGATTCTCGATCGTAATCTCGATCGGTCCTCAAGTCCTTTCTCTATACCATTACAATTAAAATCCTTAACTCTTTCATCTTAGGGTTATTGTTGGGATAATATGTGAATATTTTGTAAATAAAATAAAATAACTAAAAAGGTGATGAATTTGTTGCAATGAGTAAAAGCAAAATTAAAATCCAAAACCCTTCCATTTTATTTGGGCAAAAACCTCTGAATTTAGGGATATATAAAATTATAACTAATTTACAATTTAAACGAAACTTTGTTAATTGTTTTTGTGTTTAAAGAATTTCTGTCAAAAATTTTCTTAAAATTTAAAGAATAATTAAGTTGGTAAAAAATGATTGAAAGTAATAAATGAGAGCCCTTAAAATTGAAATGGGAATTTTTTTAACAGGGACCAAATCAAATTCCTGGCATTTGGTTAATATTATTCCTACTAACAATTATGGCGATCAATTGTGAATAGCCAAAATGAAAAATATTTAAAAATAAGTTGGTTGAATGCTAATTCATGCATTATATTGGGTTGAGTAATAAGTGCTGTCGGTTTTGTTTTGGAGGCTATTATTTCTGCGGAAGCGTCATCGATCGATAGTTGCTTATGCCCATCATGTAGCCCATTCTTTTCTCTATCGAATGCACTGTGAATCAGCGAATTCCATTGACGTTTAGCAAATTTGTTGATTTTTAAATATGGAGCCACAAGTCGACAAAAACGAGCACTTCCGGCACCTATTGTTTGTTTGAGTTCAACAAAGGTTCTAAGGCGTCGGAAGCGTCTCAAAACATTTGTGCGTGTACGGAGAAGGTGCAACATGAAAGGACTGCACAAAAATGGTTTGTGCGGTTTAGGGAGGGGGTTTTTGACCTCAAAAACACACCGCACACTGGTCGGCGATCGGCCTTTGATGAAGAGCGTTTGACCACATACCGCCAACATGACAAAAATTGCACTCCAAGAGCTGGGCTGGGAAGTTTTGCCACATCCGCCCTATAGTCCGGATGTGACTCCAAGCGACTACCACCTTTTCAGCTCCCTGTCCAATGCCCTCTCTGGAGTGACCCTCGAAAATGCCGCGGCACTCCAAAATTGGGTTGACGAATTCTTCGCGTCCAAACCGCCCATTTTTTTCAAAAGAGGGATCGAAAAACTACCCGGGCGTTGGGAGGAGATCGTGAACAATGCGGGGGAATATATTATTGATTGATTCGGTGTCCCTTTTTGTTATTTTCGTGCAATATAAAATGTGAAAAAAACCGACAGCACTTCCAAACTAGTGAGTATTTCGAGCCCAAGATTCAGGGGTAGTGGTGAGGGCGGTGACAAACCAGCTGACAGGGTCGCAATGGGTTTTCGATTGGACGCAAACAGCTGGGCGGAGGTGCATAAAAGCATCCCTCCCCCCACCATCCTTTTTCCCGGTCCCCAGGGCATGCGGACGGCAGTGGTCATTCCATTGGAGCAAAGGCCGTCAACGTCCACGGCGGTGATACGGGAAGACGGACCTTCGAGTTCGGGAATAAGAGACGAACAGCACACTGGAGGAGAACGGGCGCGGTGGGACAGTTGCGCACACGGCATCCGCTGGGACGGCAGAACATTAGAGGCGAGGCAGCTCGGCTATACGAATGGCCCGAACACTATGGAGCACGACTTCGTCCCATCCGCAGCTGCCAGCCCGTGCAGCCGCAAGAAGAGGCGACGGGCGTCCCGACAAATCCACCCCAACTCCGAATGCCCCAAGGCGCCCCCCCCCTCTTACAAATTCCAGCCGCCATGCGCAGGCAGTTCATTCGCCGCTTGTATCAGGAGAGAGAGCACGCGTACGGATTTGCTCTCCAAATTGCGCGATGGAATCCCGCATTGTCGCTCACACTGCTCAGTCTGGAGATGTTTTATTCGTCTCTGCTTGCTCAAGCACTCGACGAAGGGGACGGCGGCAACTTCGGCGCCGGGGAGTGTCGCTGCTGACATGTAAAGGCGACGAGAGCAAAGACCAAAGTGGTAAGAACGAAGGGGGAGGTTCCGGCGGCGCCTATTGGCACCGCGCGCCCCCACCCCCCTAAAAGTAAAGCAGAGTCTCAAAAAGAATTAATGATGGATCAGACAATTGAAGTTGAAGATAATAAAGAAGATATTTTTTAATAATGAAAAAAAATATTTTTTGTTTTACCATTGACTATTACAAAACAAAAAATTTTTTTTAGTTTTACCATTGACCATTACAAAAAAATAATTTCTCTTGAAAAAGACCCAGTTTGTCCCGGTCTCGATCCCGGTTTTCTGGTCCCGGTAAGTCCCGATCCCGCTCAACCCTAGTTTAGATTTAAAAGTTGGCTTTAAATCCAAAATCGGCAAACCTTAAAACCACCGTGAAATTTTCTTTTAATCCACAATATTTTTTCCGATGTTCTATAACCGAAAAGTACGGTCGCCAACCGTAACTCCGGGGACGGGCAAAAAAACTCGGCACCGAAACCATAAATATTAAAAACTAAAAAAATTTTAGAAAAAATCGCCAAACGGTACGACGAGGTGAATATGGAAGAAAAAAATGGCGATGAATAAAATTAACGTGCAAATGGATGTGTGAAAATTGCACTTTTTGCCCATTTTTGACAGAATCGCTTCGAATCCTGACAATTTTTTATCAAATTTAGACCTTTTTTTTTACTAAATTTATTGTTTATAATTATTTCTAATGGTTATGCCATCGAACTGATTGTGAGGCACTGAAAAATCCTTTAAATCTAATGAATGTATTTATTATCAAAATGAATTTTAAACTTTGAAAGATTTTCATTTTTATGTCAAATGCCTAAATCGGTATTTTCCAAATCATTGACAATTATTCAAATACTCTCCGAATCTAAGTTCTCAATTTCCTGAACATTTGTCTCGGCATTCTCTGGCACAGAATGTCCATCGACAGAATTTGGATGAAATTGCTTTTTCCAATTACACAAAGTGCGTCTTCCAATTTTCAACATTTTGGCAATGTTCTCGTCACTAATTTTTTTAGGATTTTGGTCCTTAATTTCATAATAACGTTTCATCAATTCCTTTTGTTCGCTGTCGGAATATATATGGCTTGGTGCTGTAAAAGAATTAATATAAATAATTAATAAATTTGGGTAAAAATACTCACCGGTTTGACCAAGTTTTCGTTTCCAATTGTAAATTGTTCTAACACTTAGGCCTAACTCTTTTGAGACAGTTTCATCAATTTCATGATTATAAGAGTTTTTGAATCCGTCCCGCTTTAACTCGGCTTTCATTTGATCAAATTTCTCTATTAAATTTTTTCGCTCGTTTTTTGTCTTTTTTTGACTTAGGCCAAATTCTTTTTTCCATTTATATATTTTTGTGCAACTGACTTTTAAATGTTTAGCAATTTTCTGCTCAATTTGATTCCATTCTTTTGCCGAAAATTTTCCTTTTTGCTTAAATTTGTCTTGGATTGAGAGGAATTTGTCAATAATTTTACGTTTTTCGTTTGAAGTAATTTCTTCGCCATTTTTGGAATTATCAGAGTGAGCAGACTCTGTAAGAGGAGGATTCTGATCAGTTGAATTTTGTTCAATTTGTCCAAGCTGATCAGTTGAATTGGGTTCAATTTGTCCAGAGTGATCAGTTGAATTGGGTTCAATTTGTCCAATTTGGGTGTTCTGCCGGTCGATTTGGTGATGGACATTTTGTCCAAAGTTTGTTGGCACCGGCGTTTTCAAATCTTTGGCTTCATCTTTGTCCCACCATTCATCTACGAATAATTCGTCAAACGTTTGAAGTGGCAATTCCTCCAATTCCTCCATTTGTACGGATTCGGCTTTGTCAAGCGAATTTGTGGCAAAAAATGCCACCAAAATTAAAATCCAAAGCTCTCCCATTTTAGTTGGGCTAAAAAAAACTTCTGAATTTCATTTTAATTTTATAATTTAAATGCAAAATTCGATTGCAAAAATTTGTCCATATTTTTATGTTAAAGAATTTCTCGCAAAAAGATTTTAAAGAATAATAAATATTCACAAAATGAAATAAAATAAATAAAATGATGAATTTTTTAGCCCAAATAAATTGGAGACACTCAGAAATAAGGCCCATCATTTTCCAAATTTCTGTCAACCCTAAAAATTATTGATCACAATTGGAGGAAATGGTAACAAATTTCCGGTCTTTTCTATTAGATCCCGGATGACCATAATTTGCCAGAGATAACATCCAATTTTGCCAAAACTTCCGGACAAAAAAAGAACAAAAAAATTTGTACAAATATTTGTTTGGTCTGAGTTGCCGGTCTCTAATTAAAAGTGATAAAACCCTCAAAATGTGTGCTAAATATGCTAATAACTAAGGATCGTATTTATATGTTTTTTTTTGCAAATAGGTCTAGGAGAGGGCCCGGATTCCTAAATTCAAATCACACGATTGACTTTTTTACAATTAGAAAAATTGGTCAGAAATACAGGTTTTTTGAGAATTCTGCTTCATTTACCCTGGTGATCTTTTGTACGGGGTGACATTTTGTACGGCGACATTTTGTCGGTATTGCATTTACAAATTAGATGACCTTTTTTCGATTTACGGTTAGGTGACCTTTTGTCCGGGTCTCCCACAGGAAGACACAAAAATTTGGCTACGAAAAAAGTATATTAAAAGCGGTTGAAAATTTCTGTTTTTTATATATGCAATTCTCTTATCTTTTTATGAATTTTGAAATTTGTTTTGAAAGCCGATAAAACATTTTGTCTTTTTTTACTGTAATTTTCGGTTATTTTCTTCAGTAAATTTATCTAAAAATGGCTAAAAATGGCCTTTAAAAAATTCATAAAAAGACGAAGAGTTGTAGGATCTGCAAGCGTTTTTTTGTATTCGATGTAGAATTAAATTAAGCAAAAATTCAATACATTTTTTTGTTTATTATTTGAATTGTTGACAGCGCGAACGTAGAGGCTACGTTATTATAAATTATGAAAAATAAAGTAAAACAAAAAACGTTGCAAATTTCTTTCATGTGAAAAATACTTCCTTCCGTTTCCGATGAAATAGCAAATAAAAGTGATTAATAATCGAGATTTATCGGTTTTTATTTTATTTCGAAATTACAAATACAAAATTTTTTGACAAATAATTGACTTTCCATTGACTATAGAAGATAAATTCTCGATTATTATAAAAATCATTTTGATTTGCTAATTCATCAGTTACGGAAGTATTCTTCACATGAAATAAATTTGCAACGTTTTATTTTATTTCATTTTTATTTAAGCAATTTCTATAATACATACGCATTGCGTTATCAACAATTTAAAATAATAAAACAAATTTGATTGCATTTTTGCTTAATTTATTATTGGCTTTAGAAAATTTTTAAATTGTCAATTGAGCAGAAATTGCTAAAATAATAATGGTTTATTATTTTAAGCTAATTTAATTATGAAATTTAACATTCGACAATTAATTTGTTTTGGTTTATTAAATTATGTTTTTACATTTCCCAATGACTTATTTGATGAACTTTGGCAAGTGTCAGCGCCTCAAGCAAGCGACAATCCGATTAAATCTCAGCCAAAAATCAAAGTTTGTCATGAAACACAAAATAAAATTTCCGAGAATTTTGTTTTCATTTAGACTTTTTTTTATTCGAGAACCCAAATTAACATCGGGAGTGACGCCGAACGTTTTAGTAGTAATACCCTACATATTCACCGCTTCATATTCAATCAGAGTTTAGGCCTAATCTCGCCATGTTCTGCCCGACTCCCGACCGTTCCGCCGATGACTGTTCGGACCCGACCTTTTAGAAGAAGCTTTTGGGACGACGAGGTCGCCTTTTTTACCTGTTTGGGGATGTTGGAGTTCTGTGATTGTAGACTTTTAACTTTCTAACTAGGGATTCTCCCCGAACCCTCGGGTGACGGGAAAGGCGGGGGTCGGGGAAACCGCGGTTGGCTATGTCGGGGGTCGGGAACGACTTCATTTCTGGGCTCGGGGTCGGGGAAGAACTTTACTTCAAACTAATGAAGGCTTAATAGTGACGTCATCGCAACCAAAAGTCGACATTTAGGCCTAAACCCGTGGTCTTCCTAATCAATTCATGAAAAGCTTGAATTATTTGTTAATGAAATGAAAAATGAGCAGTCTGCTGCAGATACAGGAAAAAACTCAAAGAAAGGTTGGGTTTTTAATATTTGCGATTCAAATATTTCGCGAGAAATTCTCAATTTCCGAAACATTTGCCGCGGCATTCTCTTCCACAGAATGTCCATCGACAGAATTTGGCTGCAATTGCTGTCTAAATTGCCTTTTCCATCTAACCAAAGTGCTTCCTCCAATTTTCAGAGTTTTGGCAATTTCTCCGTCATTAATTTTAGGATTTTGGTCCTTAATTTCATAATAACGTTTCATAAATTCCGTTTGTTCGCTGTAGGGATATTTTTTTGGTTCTGTAAAAAAATTTTTAATTATAATAATAAATAATTAAATTGAGCGCGAAATACTCACTGGTTTTGTCAAGTTTTTGTTTCCAATTGTAAATTGTCATAAAACTGAGCCCCAACTCTTTTGCGACAGTTTCATTTATTTCATTTTGATAAGAATTTTTGAATCCGGCCCGCTTTAACTCGGCTTTCATTTGATCAAATTTTTCTACCAAATTTTTCCGCTCTTCTTTTTCTTTCCCGTAGTTATGCATTTTTCGACTTAGGCCAAATTCTTTTTTCCATTCATATATTTTTGAACGATTGACTTTTAAACCTTTAGCAATATTTCTTTCAATTTGAACCCATTCTTTTGTTGAATATTTTCCTTTTTGCTTAAATTCTTCTCTCATGCCGTGGAATTTGGCAACAATTTTACGTTTTCGCTTATGTTCAATAATATTTTCGTGTGAAGTAATTTCTTGCCCATTTTTGGCATTATCAGAGTGATCATACTCTGTGAGCGGAGGATTCTGATCAGTTGAATTGGGTTCAATTTGTCCAGAGTGATCAGATTCTGTGAGAGGCGCATTCTGATCAGTTGAATTGGGTTTAATTTGTCCAAGCTGATCAGTTGAATTGGGTTCAATTTGTCCAATTTGGGTGTTCTGCCGGTCGATTTGGTGATGGACATTTTGTCCAAAGTTTGTTGGCGGCGTTTTCAAATCTTCGGCTTCACCTGTGTCCCACCAGCCTTCTCCGAATATTTCATCAAATGTTTTGAGTGGCGTTTCCTCTAATTTTACTTTTACGGATTCGGCTTTTTCGAGTGAATTTGTTGCAAATAATACCATCAAAATTAAAATCCAAAAGTTCGCCATTTACTTTGAGCAAAGAAATTCAATTTCAAATTATCTTAAATAAAAATAATAATTCATATTTTTATAAATTAATAAATATTAATTAGTTTTTATAAATATTATTGAAAGTAATAAATGACAGCTATCTCATAAAAATTTTTCCATAACCTTTTGAACCGGGACCAAATCAATATTCCTTACATCTTATAAATATAACCGATACCTATTGAACCGGGACCAAATCAATATTCCTGACATCTCATAAAAATTTTTCCATAAAACTCAAGTTTGACGAGCTTCCCCTCACTGTTTCATTAAATTTACCTATTTAAAGCAGTACCTATTTTCAACTGCACTGTTTTACGGACGCTCCGGCCTGGCCATGATTGCATCAATTTATTTCAGAATCTCACATCCTACCACACCACTCGCCACCACCACTCTGATTTTTTGTAAATTCAAGGGCAAACCAACCAAAAAGGGCAGTTGTGAAAGGCTGACCAATCCAAGACTGGAGTTAATTGCAGCTTTAATGGGGAAATGAGCCTTCAATTTTGTTTCAACCGAATTTCCCTCCGCCTTATCGTTGGACCTTATTCTTAATTTGTGGACTGATTCCTCAGTAAACAGTGTCCGAAACCCGGAATTCTTGACCCAAAAATGCCCGGAATTCAAATTTTGAAAATAATTTTTAATTTGTTTTTTTAAGAATTTATATTCACTTTGGAGTGGGGGGGGGGGATGGCGGTGCCGATAGGCGCCGCCGAAATTTTGAATTTTTGACTAATATGTTAAGGGATTTGCAACCAAAATTTAAAATGCGGTAATTTTTTGAAGTTTTTTGGAGTGGGAGAGGTCCGGTAAAGCAAAATTTCTACAATAATCGGCAATCTTGGTTAAGAAAATGAAAACAAAAATTCAGAATGATGCGAGAATTATTCAAAAATTCATCTTTTGCATGCATTTAATTTAAAAATAGTAAGAAAGGTGTTGGGCAGGGGAGGAGGGGAAGGACAAACTCGCTGGGGGATGATGGATTGGGTAAGGAGACCGGGCCCTGGGAATGCATGATGTGAGGTGGATTAAAATTTATTAAAAACGTTCAATAATTGGGTGAGAATGCAAGACCACAGCCAACCCCTAGGAAAAAATGAATTTTGTCACTCAATGATGCCATCTTTAGGAGTGTATGCTAACCCCGTGTCGGGGACGGGGTTCGGGGTTAGAAGTGTCGGGGTCGGGGAAAACCCCGAAAAATGGCCTAAATTTGCGGGGTCGGGGACGGGGTGACAACCCTATTATAAACGTTTCTCGCGGCTTTCGAGACAGCTTAACCTGCGTTTGTACTAAAGTTGACGTCATTTATAAAGCGTTGTCACCACACCAATAAGAAAAGCAATAGTCCTAAAAACAGGTGATCCAACTGAAAAGCCTCTATTCATAACATTCAAAAAGAAAAGTGTAAAAAGAAAGATCACTATTTCGAATTTTTCTATCTAATAAGCCCAATCCGGTTTTGCAGCAAAGCTTCTTGATGATGGCAAGAGATGAACAACCTTTTTGACCATTTTATGATGTTTAGCCGCAACACCAAGCACTTAAATGTTTTGAAACTAATTGATTATATATTTTTATAATTAATATCGATATTAGACAATCAGTCTAAAACGCATTTGTCCTAGCAAGCCACTTTTGCTTTTAAACTTTATTAAAATATTAAAGATTATAAAATTTATTGTGTTTTTGTCCATCCAACCGGTTCCCGCGCCGGGCACCATCGCGTTCAGCGCCACTTCCCCTACCGGCGATGTCGCTAGCTTCAGAGCAGCATGTGCAACAACAGTTTCAATCGGTTCCGGGAATTGTAAAGTCAGGAAGAGAATTAAGCATAAAATAAGCATTAATTTAATTGAAATATTTTGTTTGGTTGGAGTAAAATGAATGAATGGCATTGGCAAAAAAATTTTTCCTTTGATTTTTATTCAGCCCATTTTTGAGGGAACGTGATTGAATTAGTGCAAAAAAGAAAGATACTTCATGTGCTTTGAATATTTATGTAAAAGAATAAAATTGAACAATTTCACATGACTATTGAAAATCAATCATAAATAACAATATTAGACATAAATTATTTGATTTTGGCCTTTTTCCGTTAAAATTCCCTTCCCTTTTTTTTTGTTTTTGTGAATAAGTTTGTCAATTTTAGTTCAATTTCCAGAAATTTAATAAGCCTCAAAAGTCTGGAAGACGTTTTAGCTAGGGTAATTCACAATCGGTTAACCGAACCTAAACCGACAGACGGGGTTCGGAAAACCGGCTTAGCCGAAAAAGTCCAGGTTTTTCTAACACCCGAGCCCGGCACCAAGACAAGGTATTTTCTGAAGACTTTATAAAAATGTAATATTTTTGTTTGCTTTCTTGAATGCATTCATTGTTTGAAAAATTCGTATTTACATATTTTGACCTTTTTATGGCTAAAATTCTTTTTAACAAAAAGGCTGGCTATGTATAAAAAATTTTTTATTTGTATTGGCATTTAGTTTTTATTGTCGAATTGTTGTCGAAGTATCCGGTTACTTCACTGATGCCCTTCCCTTCTCTTCAATAAAAACAAATTTAAAAAACTATCGGCTCTATGTCAATAAATTTCGGAAATTATTCAAAAAAAAACAAAAATTTGACTTCTAAAATTTTGAAGAAAAATTTTAAAAAACCCCACAACCCCGACCCCAGCCGATTTGGGTAACCCCGATCCCGATAGTCCCACCCCAAAAGCCCTGACCCCGCAATTCTGAACCCCGCACGCGGGGTGACAACCCTAGTTTATAATTAGTACAATTAAAATAAAGAATAAAAATGTGTCAACGAAAACTCCCAAAATCCCAAAATCTAGGTCCCGGTCCCGCTTCTGTCTCTGGAAAGTCCTGGTTCTGGTTTTTCCCAAAAGTCCCGGTCCCGTGCCACCCTAGTTTTATGTAATTTATTTAGGATTGGATATATAATATTTACCAAAATTTTTTGTGTTGCATGCCAAATTCAAAAATAAGTATCAATATTAGTTTAAATTATTACCGGAAACCCGGTAAAAAACCGCGATAAATTTTACCGTGCCAAACACTAGTTTGGTGTGTTAGAGTGTAAAGCCAAACGAGCCACAAGTTCGCAGAAAAAATAGGTTAACAAATTCGGCGGGCATATTTTTTTGTAGTTTGGTAGCTCTAATCCAGAGGGATTTAAAGTCTTTAGTAGCTTTTTCTTCTATTTTGAGCGGCGCTACCCCTGCGTGATTTTAACGGGATTCCCGACTCCCGCTTCCAGGTATTTTTGAACACCCGGCTTCACCAAGTTTTCCTTGGCTGGATTCAGGAGTTTACGAATGTGTTCCTAATTTTTGTCCTTTTTTCTTTCGGATTTTTAAAGTCCAGCCCCCGATTCTACACGAAATAGACGAATTGGAAGATGCGGGAATTCCTCCACTACGTCAGCTGCTTGACACCGGCAAAAGCATCGACGAAATGGAACTGGTGCGAAAAGGGGGAGAGTGGACTTCTAATTACCCTATATACTCTTTTAATTCCACCGGTTGTATTAATTGTTTGAAGATATATTCATCAAAAAATCAGTTTTTTTGACACAATTTTTATTTTGGTAAATATAAATCCAATCCTAAATTAATTATATAAACTAGCGTTACACGGGACCGGGACTTTCCGGACCAGAAGCGGGACCGGGAATTATAGACACCAATTTTTTGTTAAGAAAGTCTTTAATTTTTTGGGAATTTTTGATTCATTTTGTTTATTATTTATCGAGATAAAAAGAGTAATTTCAAATTTACTATCGACGAATCGTTTTATTCAAATACTTTCCGTGTTCGATTTATCAATTTCCTTAAGTTTGCCGCGGCATTCTCTTCCACAGAATGTCAATCAGCAGAATTTTGATGAAATTGCTGTCGTTTAAATTGCTTTTTCCATTTATACAAAGTGTTTGTTCCAATTTTTAGGATTTTTGCAATTTCTTCGTCACTAATTTTAGGATTTTTGTATTTAATTTTATAATAAAGTTTCATCAATTTCTTTTGTTCGCTGTGGGAGTATTTATGTTTTGGTGCTGTAAAAAGAATTTTTAATTATATGAATAAATAATAAATTGGGCTCGAAATACTCACTGGATTGGCCAAGTTCACTTTTCCAATTGTAAATTGTTTTAAAACAGAGGCCCAATTCTTTCGCGACAGTTTCATTTATTTGATTGGGATAAGAGCTTTTGAATCCGCGCCGCTTTAACTCGGCTTTCATTTGATCAAATTTCTCTACCAATTTTTTACGTACATCTTTTTCATATAATACTTTTCGACTTAGGCCAAATTCTTTTTTCCATTTATATATTTTTGTGCGATTGACTCCCAAATGTTTAGCAATTTTATTGTCAATTCGAACCCATTCTTTTGCCGAATATTTTCCTTTTTGCTCAAATTCGTCTTTCATTGAGTGGAATTTGTCGATAATTTTACGTTTTTGCTCAGAGTGATCAGACTCTGTGAGAGAAGGATTCTGATCAGTTGAATTGGGTTCAATTTGTCCAAGCTGATCAATTGAATTGGGTTCATTTTGTCCAAGCTGATCAGACTCAGTGAGAGGAGGATTCTGATCAGTTGAATTGGGTTCATTTTGTCTAAGCAGATCATTTGAATTGGGTTCAATTTGTCCAATTTGGGTGTTCTGCCGGTCGATTTGGTGATGGACATTTTGTCCAAAGTTTGTTAGCGCCGCTGTTTTCAAATCTTCGGCTTCACCTTTATCCCAACAGCCTTCTCCGAATATTTCATCAAATGTTTTGAGTTCCAATTTTACGGATTCGCCTTTTTCGAGTGAATTTGTTGTAAAAAATAACACCAAAATTAAAATCCAAAATTCATTCATTTTATTTGGGCAAAAAACTTCTGAATTTAGAGAGATTTATGTTTAATTTGAATTAATTTAATAAAAGGGAGAATTCGATGGAAAAATTTGTCAAATATTTTGTGTTAAAGAATTTATGTCAAAGAAAATATTCAAATTTATATATATATTAATAAATATTATTTAAAAAATGATTGAAAGTAATAAATGGCAGCCCAGAATTGAAATGGATATTAAATCATATTCTTGAATAAATCTCACCCGAATCAATATTTCTGACATCTCATAAATATTTTTCCTTCGAAAAATCACTTTTATAAAAATGGCAATCGATTGTGATAGCAAAAATGCAAAATATTTAAAATAATTGCCCTGGAGGAAAAGTGTCATTTTTGCCACAGATGTGTCGTATAAGCATTGCCCCCGGGCGATGCGTCAAGAGGAAAAATATTCAAGCTCGCAACATACGCACATATGTACAGGGGTATACCAGGAAGATTGTTTTTGTCCTGGTTTGTGCTTGTCAACAAAACGGATTGAGGGTTTGAATCCACTCCGTGCAATTGCTAATTTGCGGTGATTTGATTCACTTTTTAGTTATTTCGTCACTACGATAAGTATTTAAGAGATAGGCAAAATGGTAGCCCTGGGCAGGAATCGAACCTACGACCTTCGGTGCAGTGATCAGCTTCTCACCCAAAACAATGATCTAACCGTCTGAGCTACCAGCGCGTCCAATTAGCCGATGGATCTTATGCTCCCGTCATAGGCCTTTTAACTAGAGACCGGAAACTTCGACCCAAAACTAAGACCAAAAATTTTTTTTGGGATTTTTAGGTTTACCCCCGGTTTTCGGTTTCGGTTTTTGGCCGACACCGGTTAACCGAAAACCGAAACCGGTTTTTGGCAATTTTCAAATTTGTAAATTTTGGACCAATTTTTTTAAACAAATTTCGTTAGAAAGCTAACCGATTTAGCTTTTCTCAAAATATTAAAAAAAATGTTTGGAATTAAAAAAAACGTTTGTTTCAGGACACTAAAATTTGGTTAGGTTTAAAACTTTTTAAAAATTTGCTTTATTTGCATGCAAAAATTGTTGGCACTAGGAGAAAGTTTTGGCAAATTGAATGTTATACCGGGCAAATTCTGATCATCTCTATTAGAAACGATTGGAAATTGTCACCATGCGGCGCACTTTTTTTCGCGGTACGCCTATGTGCGCGGCGCGCTTTTTTGCGCGAAGCTCTAACTGCGCGGCGCTCTGGCCACTACCGTCAGCTGCGGGGTCGGGACGGGGTCGGAGTGGCAACTCTCTTTTGAACCAAAATATATTTTTGTAATAACAAAAAGCATGTGGAATTGTAAGGTCAAATCAAGAGCATCCGCTGATCTTTTTGTGGTAGATTGGCTGTATTTGAAAAAAAGGGAGCTACAAATTCAGGGAATCAATATCTGGGGTGTTTTTGGTGTAATTTTGTGCTTTGCATGATTTTGAGGCCGAAATTAATTTTTTGACGTTTTGATTCACTGACGAGGGGAATATCCCTTACTGTAAGTTCAGATCACTTTCAAACCATGCCTATCCGGTAGAGCACCCTCCCCCCCCCCCCCCTCCCCCAAAGAGCAGTTTTTGCTCTTGGTTTTGCCATTTTCTGATGCGCTTTCTATTATTTTAAAGCGCCGACGCTTTCTTAATTGAATAGGATTGATGAAGTTGACGATTTCCAATTTTTCGTACGTTTGTAAAAACGCTACTTATCTTTGAGATAATGCCCCGCTGCTGTACTACATACCTATAGATTTTAGACAATCTTGTTTTTATTAGTAGACGCTAAATTTTAACGTAAATGGTAATGGCGAAAATTAAAAACGTACGTAGGTACTTAGATAATTTTAAAGGTTCACGGTTTAGGGGGGGGGCTTCAAATAGAAAGTGGGCTACTTATAGAGGAAATACGGTGTCTGCAATGGTTTTTCCGAAAATCAAGTAGATCAACAATATGTGTTGCCGAAATTAAAATTTTTTAGTGTTTCGATAAAAGAAAAATTCTCCCTTAAAATTCACGATTGGTCCCGAGTCCAAAAATCTAGTTCCCGGTCCCGTGCCACCTTAGTGATATTTAATTTATTTAGGGTTGGATTTATATTTGTCGAATTCGACCCAAAATTTTTTTCTTGGCTGTATTCAGATAGTTTACGAAGGGTTCTAATTTTTGCCCTTTTTTCACTCGTTATTTTTAAAGTACATCCCGTGATTCCGCACGAAATGGGGGAGAGTGGACTTCTAATTACCGGTATTTACTCTTTTAATTCTACCGGTGTTAATATTTTCAACCTCCTCAGAAAGGGCGACAATATTAGAGGTGTAACATTATTTTTCAGTTGTGTGAAAATATAATCATCTATCACAAAAATTCTTCACAATTTTTATTCTTCACTCATTTCAACGCTCATAACAGTTCTGTCTACAAAAAATTATCAAGGAATCCACCATTACGCATCTGCAAGTTGCCATGTCAGATTTTTACATTTTTGGAATGTTCGATTGTCATCGCCGCCATCCCAGTCATCCCCCCATACATTTACCACAGTGCGAATCACCTGCAAAACTTTGTCTATCCTTTGACCGGAACACACACCAACCATGTCGATAATTTCTGCAAGATCTGAAAATGAAGAACTGTGGCGTCAATTCAACGGGATGTAGTATTTTTGTTAAGTTGACTTCCCCCTGTGGACTTTTCCCCTTTTTTTAAATTTGTTCTCATCGTGGCATTTTGTGTGGACCTTTTGTCTCCCCCAATTTTGGTTGTATGTTTTCGCCACGCTTCACTTTTTTTCTCACCGGTCTCAGGACAATCTTTGATAATTTCCGTAAGCGGAGGAATAAATAATCTAAGCGTTATTGGCACCGCAAATTCGGGTAATTACTACGTGGCGCTCCCGGACAGAACAGGTAAGCGTTATCGGCGGTGCTGAAGTTTAGATCGGGAATAGGAGGAATTTTGGAGTGGAAAAGGCCAAGAAGTGAGGCAACAGCGGCAAATATCGATCTCCGGGTGAGACGATATTAGGACGGTTGCATTTTTTGGATAATTGCGGAGGCTCAGCTTTGACAGAACCGATCTCTGGGTGAGACAGGTTAAGGAAAGCGCAATTTTTGAAAATTTCGCGAACTTTTGGTGGACAAAAGAATATCGATCTCTGGGCGAGAAGATATTCGGAAAAATTGCAATTTGGAAAAATTCGGGAGAGTCACAAACTGCCAACAGAAACTGATCTCCGGGTGAGACAAAGGGTGACAAAATTTGGAGTGCAAATAGTGCAAAATTCATTGAGTCACCCGGGAGGGCAAGGATTTGGGAAAAAAAAAGTCGCCTGGGAGGCGCTTTCAGCTTAAAATGCAAAATTTCTAACGTTCGCGATATTTTACAAGACGTGACGCGCGTAACGAAGGAATAAGGCTTGACCGGGAGGGGAATGTAATGGAAAGAAATAACCCACCACAGGACCAGAACTCCGACGGCGAAAACCTCATGGACGGAAGTCATGAAATGATTATTCCAGAGAGAAGAATGGACGAACAGCAATTGCGGGAACAGCTCTTGAACGTGGAAAACCCGGAAAATCGTGACGAGATGAACGGAAATGCGGACGACAACGAGGACCAGGAACTTCAAAATCGAGGTTTTGCAAGTATTTTGAGGGAGTACGCCGATAATTTGGGCAGGGGTGAGAGAAATGAGGGGAACGAAGAACAAGGAGTTCAACAAAATTTTGGAGAAAGAGTGAGACCGCCATTGCGTCCACGCACCTCAACCCCGGTGCTTGAGGTAAATGGTAACGAGTGGGCTCCGAGGCACTTCCTCGGACATAATTTGGTGCGGCACGGAGTTGAAGTCCGTCAAATACGGCATTCGGCGGTGATTTCACAGGGCCAGGGCTATCGCCCGCCGCAAGATTTTATCGAGCAGCAACAGTACAGACCGGTGCAACACCAAGGCACTTCTCAGTACCGCCAACCACCGCCACCAATTTTTCAACAAGGAGATTTTAACAATCTGCAGCAAAGGCAAAATCCGCAAATTGCATACGCACAAGCAATGCAGGACCAGCATGGGAGAAATCAGCAATTTGAGGCAAGGGGCATCGCAGCAGCCCAACCCATAGTTCTTCAAATGCCGCAACAGGTTTCTGGAAATATTGATTACGGCATTGTTCTGGAAAGGATCCCAGATTTGAATGGCACCGAAGGATCGGACGGTGTTAAGAAATTCTTTAAGAAATTCGACTTTTATTCGGCGAATTGGACAGACCCGCAAAAGATAAGAGCGCTTGAATCAAAGGTTTTCAGACGTGCGGAACGTGCGTTTGAGTCTGCACGGAATACACAACCGCATGCATACGCCGCGATAAAACGCGAAATGGTTAACTTGCTGGAAGAGAGCGACTCGAACAACCTCAACTCATTCGACGCGCTAATGCAGGGAGTTCGAAGGGCCCCGAGTGAAAGCATCGACGAATTGGCGAACAGAATAGCCGGTTTAGTCCACCGAGCTTACGCAGGACTACCGCAACACTTATGCGAGGAATACGCTATCAAATTTTTGATTCGGGCAATGAACAACCCCGAAGTGGCACTGAATTTGGAGCTGGTTAGAGCTCCGGGCATGAGCCTGGACCAATTTGTATCGCTCGCAGCCAGGGCAGAAGCAACACAGAAAGCGACCAAACGCTTTTCAAGCCATGGGGAAACACAGGGAAAACTGGAAACTTCGGGACAAAGTTTTTTTCGACCAAAATACAGTCAAGCCGTCGGACCGTCACCAATGTCTGCGAGATTTAACGGACAGGCACAGAGAGACCAAGGATGGCGAACCCAGCAGTACCAACCACAACGGCAGTGGAATTGTTACAATTGCAACGAACCAGGTCATTTGGCAAGAGACTGCACTCGGGGAAGACAGCAGAGGCAGCCGGAACAACAAAACCCGAGATTTACGGAAGGCAATCAACCGAATGTTATTGCAACGGGGGCAAATCGAACACGAGCGGGAGAGACAATGCCGGCCGGAAACAGTGGCAACCGAAACGGGCAATTTCAAGCGAGAAATTTCCTAAAGCAGAACTGTTTGGTGTTGCAGCAGGAAGACGTTCACCGGAACGAACCACTTTTAGGAGAACTAACGGAAGATATGGGGAGCTTTTTCGAAGCATTAAAATCCAGTGCAACCGACAACAGCAAACCGGAAATTCCAATGATCGGAAAGGTGATGGCGGTCCAAGTCGAAGTGCTCGGGGTAGAGACGAAGGCCATGCTTGACGGAGGAGCTCAAATATCGGTAATAGAAGCGAAATTCTTGCACGAGTTGATAAGAGACCAAAAGCTGAATTTGAGCGGGTTGGAGATTTTTAAACCCGAAACTCGAATTTCCGATGCTAATGGCAGGCAATTGAAGTGCTTGGGAGTGGTTTGCTTGCCGATTCTACGAAAGGGCGGCGCGGAGAAAGTCAATGTAGCCGTTCACATTGCCACAGCTGCAATTGGATTCGATCTGCTTTTTGGTACAAACGCACTGAAAGACCTGGGCTTCAAAATGTTCGATGCGACCAATAATGCGCTGATCGATTTTGAAAGGCTGAAGACAAACAAAACCGACTCCCTTACAGTGATTTATAAAACCGTGTTAGAGCCGCGCTCAACCAAAATGGTCGAGTTTGGAATTCACGAGGATTTTGAAGGAAAGGAAATTTTGGTGTCATCTGAGAGCGAAAAGCAAGTTCGAGTGGAGCCATCAGTTGGGATCGGTCGAGACAAGAAAGTCGTCGCACCAGTGACGAATTTTTCGAATTCAACAATGGTTCTCGAAAAGGGCAATATTGTTGGAACGGCCGAACTTGTCCAGGACATCGGTGAAGCAGAAAACTTTTTAGCAGCACCAGCGGTATGTTTCCACAAAATTGAGGTCGTGAAGGAAGACAAATCGATCGAAATGCAGAAAATTTGGACTGAACTGTTAGAGAAGGGGGATTTAGGTGAACCCGAAGCGACACAGCTTGACGGAGTTTTGCAACAGTTCGAGGGCATATTCGCAATCAGTGATGAGGAATTGACCCAAACTGATCTGACAGTACACCAAATCAACACAGGAGATGAGACGCCGATCCGGTCGAAAACGAGACCACTCCCCTATGCATACAGAGAAAAAGTTGCCTCGATGCTGCAGGACTACCTCAATCGGGACATAATCAGGCCATCACAGTCGCCATGGTCAAGTCCAATCGTATTGGTGCCAAAACGAGACGGAACTTTGCGGTTTTGCGTCGATTTCAGACGGGTAAATGCAGTCACAAGAAAGGACAGTTTTCCGTTGCCTAACATCGACAATACACTGCTAATGCTTGGGGGTAAGAAATTCTTCAGTACGTTGGATTTCATGGCCGGATACTGGCAAATCAAAATGGAAACACACTCGGTTGAAAAAACGGCATTTACAACCGAGCACGGCCTGTACGAATTTACGGTCATGCCTTTTGGGCTAACGAACGCGGTGGCGACGTTTCAACGGTTTATGACACACCTATTTGAGGGAATGATTAATGATTTTCTTTTCGTCTATATAGACGACCTTCTGATTGCGTCAGAATCATTCGAGGAACACCTAAAGCACCTCGACGTCGTCTTTTGTCGGATCAGAGAGGCAGGACTGAAACTGAAATTGGCAAAGTGCAAATTTTGCACTAAAGAATTGCCCTTTTTGGGACACTTGTTGACGCGGGACGGAATCAAAATGGACGCGGATAAAGTCAAGCCAATCGAGAAACTTCCAGCCCCGAAGTCAAGGAAGGAGTTGCACTCGTTGCTGGGCTTTCTCACGTACTACCGAAAGTTCATTTACGCATTCGGGACCATCGCGGCACCCCTTTTTCGGCTGCTCCAAAAAGACGTGAAATTTGCAATCGGAGACGAAGAAAGGCGATCGATCGATAAGCTGAAAGAGAAAATTTTGAGCGACGTCATCCTGTACTTCCCGAACTTCGAGAAGGCAAGAAACGACCCGCTCCGATGTTTTGTCATGATGACAGACGCAAGCAAGGTTGGAATTTCGGCAATTTTATGTCAGCATGATGAAGAGAAAAGGCTGCGACCAATTTACTTCGCCTCGCGGCAATGCAACAAGTTCGAAAGTCGGTACGCGCCAACCGAGCTGGAGGCGTTAGCAGTACGCTTTGGCGCCAAAAAGTTCGCCCAATTTATAACAATGATGCCGACAAGAGTGCTGACAGACCATAAATCGCTGGTCGGAATGTTCAGAAGCAAGACTGAAACCGGCAACGCGCGAGTCGACCGATGGCTTTTGGAATTAAACTCTAAGTTCATCCTCAAAGTCGAATACCAGCCGGGAAAGAAGAATGTGATCGCAGATCTCTTCTCACGCTCCTTCGAAAGAACGGGGCAAGAAATTGTCGAACCAACTGACAGGAAACACATCGCGGTCCTGGGTGCGCTTCGAGTTTTGGGGAAGGAACCGAAGCGAGGAGTCGAGGAAGAAAGAGAGAAATGGGTCCGGGAAACGAAGGAAAGTGAAATGAAGCACATTTACGATTTTCTGGAAAAGAAAGCGAACCCGGAAGATCCGCGAAAAGCACAAAATCTGAGAGACACGTGTCACAGATACGCCATTTTGGAGGGATTGCTCTATCTGTGCGAGGCGAATGGAAAGTTAAGACTATTCGTCCCAGCGAATTTTAGAGATAATTTGGTCAAACAACGGCACGAGGGAAAATGCGCGGGCCACATGAGCAGTAAAAAGATTTATCTCCAGCTAACCGAGCAGTATTTTTGGCCGAATATGCTAAAGGACTGCGTAAAATTACACGAAAGTTGCAGAATTTGTGCCCACACAAAAGATGCAAGAGCCAACGAGCCACCTTTGAAAGTGGCACAGACATCGGAACCATTTGAGATGCTTTGCATCGACATTTTGGACATCGGGCCAAGTCAGTCCGACTTCAAATACATCTGCGTTATGGTGGATCACTTCACAAAGTATATGATCGCGGAACCAATTCGGGACAAATCGGCGGAATCGGTTTCAAAAGTGCTGGTCGAAAAGATGATACTGATTTATGGCTCACCGAAGAAAATACACTCGGATAGGGGAAAGGAATTCGTCAATGCAACGATAGAAGAAATCACAAAAATTCTGGGAATTGAGCGATCTGTAACAGCTGGTTACGATCCACAAGCAAACGGGTTGGTGGAAAGAATGAACCGAATTATAATAGGAATGCTTAAAAAGTCGACGTCCAGCTGTTGGACATGGGATGAAAGACTACCGTATATCGTTTTTTCGTATAATATAACACCGACGAAAACAACTCAATTTTCTCCATTCTCACTGGTATTCGGAAAATTGGCCAGATTTCCATTGGACGGCAAAGTGCCGATGCCAGTTAACCCAGTTTATACGGTAGATTGCGACACATACATCCAATTATTCCGGGAAAATTTTCTTAGCATGTTAAATGAGGCGAGGGAGAATTCAAGGGAAGAAAGGGAAAGAAGCAAAAAGTGGTACGATTCGCAACCAAAGGTCACAGCAAACAAATTTAGTGTGGGAGAACGAGTTATGGTCGCATTCCCGGGGTTACACCGGAAATCTCGGCATAAAAAGTTGTTGTGGACTCATTTCGGCCCGTATCTGATTCTGGAAATTGGCGAATCATCGGCAGTTCTAGTGCAAATCGATAAGCAGCAAGCCGAACCGATCAAAGTCCCCATCGAACGTCTTATTAGAGTCCCTCCCGGAATTCCCGATATTTCAACGATCCCACGCGGAAAAAACCCGTTTAAGAACGTCTTAAACACTCTGGTCACGGGGACGCCGAACGGAGAAAAAAGGGATAAAAGGGAACCGAATTCAGCACAAATGATGCAATTAGGGACAATTGCACAAGTAAAGGGGGGTGACGAAAGGGAAAGGGACGGAAAAGTTCCGGATTTGGTTGTGAAATTGGGAAAATTGGCAATTCAGTCCTTTCCAGAGACAATGGACGTCGACAAACCGGAGGACAGCGTTTTTGGCTGGAATGCGACGTGTACGGAAGGCCAGGGCGAGCACGAATTTTGCGGGGCGCTCAGCATGTTGGAACTCGACCCGGCGCTTGGAAATGCTGGACTCGGGACAATGGCGGTCAAAACGCCGCTTCAGGCACTTTTTGCTGTGTTTTTGTTGAAGGCAGGGACCGTTAAATCAATGACGGCAGCCCGAAACTTGGCCCAGGCGATTGTTGAAGGAGACCCGAAGGAAGAACTAAGGCTGTTCGTGGCTAAAAGAGGGGATTATGTCGGCACGGGACTGTATCCGACTGAAGAAGACCAAATGAAGGCGTTAGAGAGCTGGTTTGAGAAGTGTTCGGTCGCGAGGAGGGCGTTAGAAGAGAGCGAGTTCGGGCGCATCGGGATGCAGGGACCGGAAGGAATCGAGGCGTTGGCGGAGTCCGAAAAGAAGAAGTGGAAGGAACTGCTCGAAGCGACGCCCTGGGTATTGGAAAGGATGAGGGCGAAAATTGTCCACAAGGCCACACGCTTTGTCGCGCACCCGCGCGTGATCATCGGCGATTTCTCGGCAAATCAGCTGGGCGAAGTGTTGGACCAAACCGCGATCGTTGGGCCGAAAGAAGGAACGCTGGCCGAGGTTGTCCGCAGTTTGAAGCCGACAGTACTGTCGAGCAAAGTGAAGGCGGCTCTGATAATAGCCGGACGGGACTCTCTGTTGGCGGGAGAACCGATTGAGGTGATGGCCGAACAGTTCGAAATGATCGCCAAGTGGTGCCGGCGGTTTCCGCACGTTCAGTTCCTTTGGACATGCCCGCCTTATGTGCACAACAAGCAGTCCGAATATGAAGAGTTGGTCGCCCGCCTGAGACCGATGATGAGCCAGCCGCCATTCCTTCCTGTCTGGGTGACAGAGAACGGACGATCGATTGGCGAAGTGTTCCGATTCGGCAACTCGTTTGACAATTTGCGAGTGACGGCGGACGGACTGATGAAGGACGCGGGCGTGAGGGCGTTGAAGGCCTGGCTGTTCACGCAAACCGAATTTCCGGGCGATCAGCAGCTGAAGATTCGAGCGATCCATTCGGTTGTGCGAGTAATTCCCTCGGGCGGTCCGGGTGACCATCGACGGGCGGGCAATTCGGTCGGCACCGCTTCGGGAGGTTCGGGGGACCCCCGTCGCCACAGCTTCGGGTCGGCCGGTTGGGAAGACTTTCGGCGGCGCAGCCAGGGCTCGGGTGGCCTGGGCGGTCCCCGACGGCACACTTTCGATGGTTCGACCGGCGCTGGACGCTTCCATCCGTACGGACGCGGGCCGCTGCGTGGCGGGAACGATCAGCGAGGACAAGGCCCGCAGCACCGGCGATGATGCTTTGTTCTGAGAACCACCACCTGAGGGCAGCTGAAGACTTTGACGGCAGGGACGCCTTTCGTTTTGGGATGGGGATGTAGTATTTTTGTTAAGTTGACTTCCCCCTGTGGACTTTTCCCCTTTTTTTAAATTTGTTCTCATCGTGGCATTTTGTGTGGACCTTTTGTCTCCCCCAATTTTGGTTGTATGTTTTCGCCACGCTTCACTTTTTTTCTCACCGGTCTCAGGACAATCTTTGATAATTTCCGTAAGCGGAGGAATAAATAATCTAAGCGTTATTGGCACCGCAAATTCGGGTAATTACTACGGGGAAAAGACGCTTGCTGCTTTTGACAATTTTTGAACAGTTTCCCAATTTTAGGTTGTTAATGTATAGAGAATTTACTCTAGTTTTCATAACTTTTGCCGGATTTTATCGTTTTCATGCATTTTTAAAAAGTAAAAAAAATTTTTCATACCGGAATTTCACCAAAATTTCGCAAAATTAAGCAGTTGCTTTAGATTTTTGGAAAATTTTTTGAATTCAAATGTGATTCTTTCAATTGTGGCTATTATACATTGGTAAATTGTTTAAATTTTCAAAATATGAGTCGGTGGTAAACCATGACCATTTTTAAAACATGGAATGTTAGTTGAATCAAACAAAATGATGGCGTGTGAACACGGAACAAAATTGCACCCCTGCTGATATGCATTGATCAAATTATTTTAAATAATTTAAAATAATTTTATTATGAAAATTTGTAGATCAACGGTCACCAGGCCAACAAAACAGAGTTCACGATTGAATGCTTTCATTTTTATTGATACAATTTTGTGTTATTAAAATCAACAGAAACGTGAAGACAACCAAACGAGCTATTGAGGCTATTGGGAGGACAAGACTCTGGATCCAACTCACATTGACGACATTTAAATGCCCTTATCAAAAAAAATTTTAATTCTGGGAAAGAAAAAATTGGATTTATCCTTCAGGTCCTACATTTAATTTTTAACTTATTTTGGTTGTCATTTATCGAGATAAAAAGAAAATTTACTATCGACGAATCGTTTCATTCGAACAAAAAATCGTATTAAATAAATAAATAAAAATGGATAAAATTTCCAAAATTCTACTCTTACGGACCCAACCACTCACCATTATACCACCACTTCCATTGTGCCGCTAATGATTTTAAATCCAATACAAAACGGAAAAACTCCCACAAAATTCCATTATTAGTGATGTATTTTTTTCATCGACTTTAAAAGTTTTGATTTTTTAAATTGGGGCTAAACTATATAAGAGCTAAAAAAACGGTTTTTTTCAAAAAAATGGTAGGCACCGTCACTAATTATTTTGTTTTTGCAGATACTGTCAATTTTTATCTGTCTCTTCTGCTGACGAATTGTTTCCATGCGTTTCGATGTATAGTCCTGGCAGCAAAATTGAAGCAAAGTTTGGCCCAAATTTCACTTCAACTTTGCCTATGGGGCATTTAGAAATTGAAAACGAGAATTTATGGGTTTGCTGTTCAGGGTTTTGGTGGCCGTTTATCACATTTTTTCTCCAGTGTCGATCAAAACTTTTTTTTTTGTCAATTCAATTTGTTTTTGTCAACTAACTTTTTGGGTTTTCTTGTAAATTCTCTTCGGTGTATTAAAATTTAGCGAAGTTTTAGCTGTAGCTATTATTGTATAGCTCTGCTCGATACCGGTGATATCCCGAAATTTAATATTAGCGCATTCGCGGCTGGAATAAAATGCCGCAAACCAGGGATGGTCGGAATTCTGATTTTCCGTTTCCCGACTTTTTTGGGGTCGGAATTCCGATTTCCGACTTTTTTGGGGTCGGAATTCCGATTTCCGACTTTTTTGGGGTCGGAATTCCGATTTCCGACTTTTCGGGGTCGGAATTCCAATTTCCGAAATTTTTTGCGACCCCGGAATTCCAATTTTCGAAAAATTTTGAGACCTCGGAATTCCGATTACCGAAAAATTTTGAGACCCCGGAATTCCGATTTCCGACTTTTTTGGGGTCGGAATTCCGAGTTGCGACTTCCGATTTTTTTTGTGGTCCGCATTACGATTTCCGACTCCCATTTCCGTTTTGGGGTCGGAAACCGATTTCCGAAAAATTTTGAACCCCGGAATTCCGATTTCCGAAAAATTTTGAGACCCCGGAATCCAAATTTCCGAAATTTTTTGAGTTCGTCGGCTCCCATCCCTGCCGCAAACGGCTGAGCTTTCGGGCGAATGGAAAAGTGTTACGTAACAACTCGACGAAGAATTTGAATCCACCAAAGAGAAAAAACTATCCGGAAGCTTTCGTAGATTTGAAGCTATTGTTAAGTTAAAGCTTTACAATTAAGCAAGTTAGTGAGCCTACGCTTCCCCCATTAATCAAGATCGTTTAATAAATTTTCGAATTTAATTAAATTGCTCGCAAAACAAGATGAATTTTTGTTTAAAAGTCTTTTTTTTTTTAATTTTCTCGAAATTACGAAGCTTCGGATCGGGTTAAAGACAGTTTCCAAGTACAAACATGTTGATTTCCAAGAACATGACAGAAAACTTTGGCGAAATTCAAGCACACTCAAAAATTCAAAATCAATTTTATAGCTCAATTTTTGTGTTTTACGCGATACCGGAGCCGTATCTATTATTGGATTTTATTGTTGCTGGGTCCGAGACGGCGCCGACAGGCGCTGTCGGGGGAATTTTTTTTTTAATTTTAACGTTTTTATTTGTGCAAAATTTCTAAAATTTTGCCGATTTTCGAATTTTTCAAAATTAAAAAAAGCATTTTATTAAATGTTAAGAGAAAGTCGGAAAAAATAATTTATCGTTGGGGATCTGAACCACAACCAGGTTGGAATTGCTGTCGTTTAAATTGTCTCTTCCATCTACACAAAGTGTCAGTTCCAATTTTCAACCTTTTGGCAATTTTCTCATCACTAATTTTAGGATTTTTGTCCTTAATTTCATAATAATGTTTCATTAATTCTTTTTGTTCGCTGTGAGGGTATTTATTTAGTTCTGTAAAAGAATTTTAATTAATATAATTAAATCAATAAATTTGGGCTCGAAATACTCACTGGTTTGGCCAAGTTCATTTTTCCATCTGTAAATTGTTCTAAAACCGAGGCCCAACTCTTTTGCGGCAGTTTTATTTATTTCATTTTTATAAGAATTTTTGAATCCGGCACAATTTAACTCGGCTTTGATTAAATCAAATTTCTCTACCAAATGTTTACGTTCTTCTTTTTTATAGAACTTTTGATTTAGGCCAAATTCTGTTTTCCATTCATATATTTTTGTGCGATTGACTTTTAAATGTTTAGCAATTTTATCCTCAATTTGCGTTCTTTCTTTTTTTGAATATTTTCCTTTTTGCTTAAATTCGTCTTTAATTGCGTGGAATTTGTCAACAATTTTACGCTTTCGCTCATCTTCAGCAATTTTTTCGCTTGAAGAAACTTCGTTCTGTTCTTCTCCATTTTTGGTATTATCAAAGTGATCAGACTCTGTGAGAGGAGGATTCTGATCAGTTGAATTAGGTTCAAATTGTCCAAGCTGATCAGTTGAATTGGGTTCAATTTCTCCAAGCTGATCACTTGAATTGGGTTCAATTTGTCCAAGCTGATAAGTTGAATTGGGTTCAATTTCTCCAAGCTGATCACTTGAATTGGGTTCAATTTGTCCAAGTTGGGCGTTCTGCCGGTCGATTTGGTGAAGGGCATTTTGTTCAAGCGTTAATTTATGCCATTCCTCGGATTTGTCATTGTCCCACCAGCCTTCACCGAATATTTCATCAATTATTTTGTGTGGCTTTTCCTCCAATTGTACGGATTCGGCTTTATTAAGTAAATTTGATGCAAAAAATAACACCAAAATTAAAATCCAAAACTGTTCCATTTTTTTCGCAAAACAGACTATGAATTTAGAGAGATTTATTTAAAATTCTTTATTTTATAATTTAAACTTCACATAGGTAAATCATTATCTTTAATAATATTCTAGCCGAGTCCCCTTTTGAACCGGGACCAAATCAATATTACTGACGTAAATATTTTCTTGCTAACATTCATCAATTTTATCCAGGCAATCGATTGTGATAGCCAAATGGAAATATATTATGCACCAGGGAGAGCCGACAGGCGCCGTCGGGAAAAATTTTAAAATTTTTGTTTAGGCAAATTTCGCAAAAATTGGCAAAACCTAAGACATGACGAAAAGATAAACCACTAAGCCATCGATCAAATTTCTTAACAAAAACTGTAAATTTCTGAACATTTCGCCAATAACTCTTAATAAAATAAGTCAAATATTCTAAAATTTTCCCGCCGTAGCAGAATTATCTAACTTTTTTTGAAAAAAATTGGTTAACAAAAATGGAGTAAAAACGCAAAATGCTTTTTCAATATTTTTGGACCTCCGCGCCATATTTTTGACTCTTGGAGATGTCAAGCCTGTTCCGTGTTCCGTTGTCTCTTTGCTCATTTTTTTAATAATAAAATTTGAGTTATTAAGCCTAGTTTCCAACCAAAGTCTCTGGTAACAAAAAGGTATTAAATTGAATTTTAATATGGCGAAATATTACTTTTTGACTTGTAGGCAGGCGGCATGGTACTTTTAGATATTTTGTTGTCTTCGGATCTCTATGATGGAAGTTTCGGCTTTGTCTTTGTCCCACCATCCTTCTCCGAATATTTCATCAAATAATTGTACGGATTCGGCTTTGTCGAGTGAATTTGTTGCAATGAATGTCACCAAAATTAAAATTCAAAATTCTTCCATTTAACGAAAAATTCGATATGGAAAAGGTCAATATTTTTGTGTTAACATTTATTCAAATTTTTCAATATTAATAAATAATACTCATCCATGATATTTCGTAAATATCTTATCTCCGATATGATCCTATGATAGCATTATGATAAAGATTGCGAATTTTCAATTAAATCGTATGAAACTCATGTGCCGCCTTCATGGCGCGGCGTCATTAAAAAGTTAAGTAATGAGGGGTTTCCGAGGCCCTCTCCTTCACCCACGAGGAGCCCGAGATCCTCATCAGCACCAGACACTTCTGGGAGTTCTTCCAGGGGAAGCGAGAAGTCTCCCCCGGGCTGATGATGGTCGTCCACGACTCTAATGGACCAAATGCCTCCAGTCAACGATTTAATGATTTTTAATTTTATATAAATATAAATTATCAAAGTTTTAAAAAATGTTTTTTTTTAATATTTTTCATTTGCCTATTTAATTACCTATTTAGGTAAGTTAATAGTTCGTGCGTTATTAAATTTCTTCAATAATATTGATTTTATATTTTTAAATTGGACAGGCTAACAAATATAATCTTAAATTATTTTAAAGACTTCTAATGAATGTAATTATAATAAATCTTCTCCTACTAATAAGCCCCTTCATAAAAGAGGCAAATGCCCTGAAAGTATTGTTTGTGCAGCAACACTACTTGGGCTTCAGCAGTCACTTCGGTTTTATTTTGCATTTGGCAAAATGTTTAGCAGAAGATGATGGCCATGAAGTGGCAATTGCTATAATTACTCTATAAACATTTTAAATTTAATTTTTGTTTAGCATATGCTAATTCCGATAAGGGAAGAGAATTATAAGCTCGCTGATAAAAATGAAGAAGTTCAGCTGAATGTGCGATATTTCATTCCAAAAAGACCGATGCCTCCTTCATTGGTCTGTGTTAATGCTTCGTCAATAGAGCATGATAAAATATACTTTGGTAAAATTAAATTAAATTCATTTAAAAAAATACTTTATAAGAAATGCCAACAACTTTTTGTTAGAAATTTAGAAATCTTGATAAAATATACCTTGGTAAAATTAAATTTAAAAAAAAATTTTTAAGAAGTGCCAAAAACTTTTTGTTAGATTTTAGATTTTATAAAAATATACCTTAGTAAAATTAAATTAAATATTTTTCTAATTAATTTACAATGAAATTAAAAATTGCCAATTAGACATTGCTAATGATTTGGAACTGATGGACGAATTGCGCTCTGAAAAATTTGATGTTGGAATAACGGAGGCATTTATATTTGCCGGCTATTCATTGGCAATATTTCATTTGATGCAAATTCCCGCTACAATTGTCACTCAAGCAATCAATGGCACCTTTTCACCTGTATTTACTCGGAGTTTTAAGCAAAATAAAGACGGGGATGCATGCTGGTAAGATATTTTATTTGCCACAAAAGAAATTCTTTTAGAATGCCGGATCCCAGCCGGTTTTGTCTGAATTAGAGCCCGGACTTGAGGACCGAGCGAGAATCTCGTATCTCGAAGATCTCGAAAAAATTCATCAATCGAGGATCTCAAAAAAAAATGTCGTCGATGATTTACCGAGATTTTGATTGAGAATCTCGAAAAATCTTAAATGAGCTAAAATTTGTTTCGATCGAGATCGATTGAGAATCTCGGTCGGTCCGTGCTCTATAGTCTGAATTCGCGGCACCCAGAATTCCCGGCTCTCCACATATTATTTCCATTTAAAGCTTGAAACAAAACAACGCCAGCGGCATTACCGTAGCATAAGCTCAAAATTTAGATTACATAGGCCTTCCAACAATGAACTTTCGGGCATCTGGAGAAGACCGTCTCGAGCTGCTCAATTTCAAATCGCGCGAAGTGCGGGAAGAGCAACTGAAGTTGAGAAGGGAAACAGTTTGGCAACATTGTGTGTACAAACGATGGAGTTAATCAACGACTTCATAAATCTAGTAAATATAAAAATAACTTTGTTTATTCTTAAAACAAAAAAGCTTTTGCTCATTTCAGTCATTTTTAAGGACGTGGACTATCAAAAATTGGCTGAGGATGGGATTGATGAAAAGGTGTTAAAATAATAAATAAGTCAATAAAAAATAATTGTAATTATTTTTTAGATCAGAGGAAAACTTCTTACGTTTAGAAAATAGATATTTTACAGATTTTGCCGAGCCGGATTGGAGAAGGTGCGCGGATTGGCGGGTGCGAAGGCTCCGTGCTTACTATGATTGCTGGGCACGGGAAGGGGGATGCTCGGTGTCCATGGCGATGGGTGTATCCACCGAACGGTTATTGGACAAGTGGAGGTGTGACAAAACGGCCGTTACATAAACTTTGGGGGCTCTTTTGAGCAAATGGGAACGAGAGGGGCCATCTATAAAAAAGGACTTATCAAAATTGTACCGACGGTGGTGGAAATTTGTCAGGAGGAGAAGGATTCCCAAGCAGGTCAAGACGACGGGAAGGCAGATGGGGAAGGGTTTCGGTTCCTTCGTTTCCATGGAGGACGAAGGGAGGGGTGGTTGTCGTGGTATGCTGACTTGTCGAGCAACGGTGCCGAGGGTGGTGATGAGGAGATGGTTGAAGAAAAAGAGGGCGACTCGGGCCAACACGATGGGCATGGCGAGGATAAATGTCAGTAAGGGAAAAATGTCCAACGGAATGGTTCGGGGCAATGGTCCTCCGTTTGGGCCGCGTGGTAGTGGTGGCCATTTCGAAAAAAAACAAATTGCCTATTTTGGTAAATTTAATTGATTTTTTCTTGCAACAATATGCGTTTGCCATGGACTTAAAGCGTTAAGATGGGCAAATAGGAAAACAGAAAAGAGGTCGATGATTGGGGTGACAGAAAATATAGCCTTGTATTTGTAATAAGCATTTGCCTTTTGTTCCTTTTCTTAGACTTGCTCCCTGTAATCGGAATGTTAATCTTTATTTTTGCCCCCACCAACCCTCTTTTCCTATACAATGCTTATTGTTGATGCTGAAATAAATTTATAAAACAAATCGAACTAAGACCCTGAAAAGGTGTAAAATCAAAATTCTTTTTTGATTCTCCGTTAGATCTGTAGGCAATGTGAAATGAGGATAAGAAAGATGAGAAGAGCTAGAAGGGTTAGAGTAGCCAATATTAGAAAAGGCCGTAGATTCTCGAGATTCAGCTCTCGCAGGTAGTCAACTCAAAGGAAGACCGGCTGCCGAGAACCCCAGAAAAATGAAAGAGAGAGAGAAAGAGAGAGATTTAAAAAAATTTAAATGCACCTTTGTTCGTTGAGTCTGTTGCTTCAGCGCTGAATGCAATGGCGCCGTGCTCCATAATTCCACCGATGCCGAGTTTGACCATCACTGAAAAACAAATAAAAATTTGATTGAAAAAATTAAGCACAAGTTGTTGAAAAAACGGGTGCTTACGTTGTTGAAAAAGCGGATGCTTTTCCAACTTAACCAAGATATGTTGCGCAACTGTGGTTGCGTCGTTTCTTTTTGCTTTCTTGCTGTTGGATGTCGTTGTTGATCTGGTCGTCGTCCACCCCAATCAATTCAGCCACCCCGCAAATTCCCCCCCCCCCTTCATCGATTTTGGGATGCATTGAAGATGTTGGTACAGCACCAGCCATCGTCGCGTTGGTTGTTGTTTGTGGTGGTTCAACAGCAGGATCAACAGCATAAGCTAATTTTTGTTTCGACGCGGCGCGGCTGGCTCGTGCGCGTCCTCTGTTCTCCATTTCCATTGGAATTGGCGATTGCGGACTCGTTCTTCTCTGAATATAAAAAAAATTAAATTAAATCCCTTTTTCGTTGCAAACTTGGTTTTGAACGCCTCCGGCCCCAGCACCACGCCCCTGAAGACACTCACGAGAAATGCAACCCGGCGCGTTGCAGTTGGAGCACGCCTTAAACCTTGAATGACGTTAGGTCCAAACGTTAATAAATCAATTAAAAATAATAGCGTCATTTCAAAATCAAAATTGTTAATGGTAGAAGTTACTAACCAATACGCGAACCACTATCACCACCACCGCTACCCAGATGGTGATAATGATGTGCGAAACCATTGCAGTTGGAACAGACTGACAAGTTCCGGCTTTTAGTTTTTTTCGGAGATGAACCACCTAAAATAAAATTTAAACTCAATTTTTTACCCTACTTTTAAGTTTTAGAGGCTGCCAGAAATTTTTAATGTAAATGCCTACCGTCATTTTTGACAATTCCTCCTGTGACGACGCCATTTCAAAGCCGGAATAAACGAAAAATTTTAAGAACTTTTGTCCTGTAAAATAAAAATTATTATAAATAATATTTTTATAATTGTGGGGGGGGGGGGAAGACGATCAATGAATGCTGAAATGAATGGATTGTAAAGCATTGCCTTATACTTACCCAAATTGCCCCAATCCCATTTTCTATTCCATTGGTCATGTTTGAAGTGAGTGACCTCTCCTCCTCCTCACCACAGAGAGATTTGGCGCGTCCTATTCCCAATCAATGCCATCCCCATTCGTTTTCCATCCTCCCTTCCCCCTATTTTCAGCCATAAAAATCCCAGGGGACATCTCTAAACGCCTAATACAATATTAGTGAGAAAATATTATTGATTCGGTTAAGTAAATAATATTTATTAAGAATATAATTTTTGTGTATGCATGCCCTTTACAATTGTGAGCTGTCATTTATTACTTTCAATCATTTTTTTTCAAAGCTGAATAATTTTATTAAATTATAAAATTTGTGAAATATTTATTATTCTTTTTTAAGAATTTTTTGAAAAATTTTTTAAACATAATTGGAGGTTTTTTTGCCCAAATAAAATGGAAAAGTTTCGGTTTTTCATTTTGTTGGCATTTTATGCAACAAATTCACTGGACAAAGCCGAATCCGTACAATTGGAGGAATTGGAGGAATTGCCACTCCAAACATTTGACGAATTATTCGTAGATGAATGGTGGGACAAAGATGAAGCCGAAGGATTGAAAACGCCGGCGCCAACAAATTTTGGACAAAATGTCCATCACCAAATTGACCGGCAGAACACCCAAATTGGACAAATTGAACCCAATTCAACTGATCAGAATCCTACTCTCACAGAGTCTGATCACTCTGATTATGCCAAAAATGGTGAAGATCAAAACGAAATTACTTCAAACGCTGAAGATGAGCGAAAACGTAAAATTGTCGACGAATTCCACGCAATGAAAGACGGTTTTAAGCAAAAAGGAAAATATTCAACAAAAGAATGGGACCAAATTGATCAGAATATTGCTAAACATCTAAAAGTCAGTCGTTCAAAAATATATAAATGGAAAAAAAAATTTGGCCTAAATCAAAAAATGCATAACTTAGGGAAGAAAAAAATGGATCGAAAAAATTTGGTTGAGAAATTTGATCAGATGAAAGCCGAGTTAAATCGAGACGGATTCAAAAACTCTTATTATCAAGAAATTGATAAAACTGTCGCAAAGGAGTTGGGCCTCAGTCTTAGAACAATTTTCAATTGGAAACGTGAACTTGGCCAAACCGGTGTGTATTTTTACCTAAATTTATTAATTTCTTTATATTAATTAAAATTCTTTTACAGAACCAAGTAAATACCTTCACAGCGAACAAACGGAATTGATGAAACGTTATTATGAAATTAAGGGTACAAATCCTAAAATTAGCGACAAGGAAATTGCCAAAATGTTGAAAATTGGAAGAGTCACTTTGGTTAGATGGAAAAAGCAATTTGAACGACAGTAATTTCATCCAAATTCTGTCGATGTTTGCAATTCTGTGGAAGAGAATGTCGCGGCAAATGTTCAGGAACTTGAAAATTCCAATTAGTGGACCATTTGAATGAAAATTCAATGTTTAAAAACCCCCCAAATCTATTTTCATTATATTTTTTCGGCTGTATCCGCACAAAGAATGCTTGTTTGTTTTCATAAACTTTTAAATTGATTACCCGCGAGTTTAAGCCCGACAAACCACCGACCAACTGGAGTCGATTGGTATATGATTTGGGTCATTTAATAATTGGAATATTTATTATTCTTTAAAATTTAACAGAATTATGAAAGAAAATCGAAATCCCAAAATTTTTTTGGTCGGTATACCGAATCGGTAATACCGTACCGTGCCGAACACTAGTCCTGATTATAGATCGGATAAATCGGAGATTTTCAATTTCTCTGATCATGATCACTTTAAGACTGGGCGGGAGGGGGGGGGGGGGGTATCAAAACTTCAAAAAATGTTTGGCAAAACATCCTCGAAACGTGACTTGGAAGTTATCTGCTATGCCAATGGTCTCTCTACCAAAAAACAAAGCAGCAAATCAAATTGATCAATCTGTGGAGAGTGAATGATGGAATAATTTGAGAAAAAAGGGATCATTGGCAAATGGTATCCACTAGGGATGTTCAAGACTTGAAATTTACCGAGACCCGAGAGTCGAGACCGAGAAATGACACCGAGACTCGAGACCGAGATCGAGACCCAAAAAAACCCCAAGAACTTTCTAGGTTCGAGACCCGAGACCGAGACTTTTTTGAAATTTTTTGTTTGCAAGCCACTAAAAATTTTTTATTTTAAAAAAAGGTTCAATTTAGGAGTGTATTTTCGGTGGTTTTAATGCATTTTTTACGAAATTTTCAAAAAATGCAAAATTTCAGTCAGAGAATAGAACTCATGAAAAATAAATCACGAGCCAGAATTTTCAACTGATCCATACGACACTGCTGACTGCAGTTGTTTTGCAAAAGATATATATCATTAAAGATTTTTTAAAATTGATTTGTCATTATGCATTTTTTTAATTTTTTAAGCTCAGACTCTGTAATGAATTCCACCAAATAAACCAATCTTTACCAGTGCAAAAAAGTCTCGTTTTCCGAGACTAAAAGCTCGAGAGTCGAGACCGAGACTCTCGAACATTCCTAGTGTCCGCGAAAAGAAAAACAAAACGACAAAATCGGACCAGTCCTAACAGGGTAACCACCTCAAAACCCAAAAAGCAGGATTTGCAGGAAAATAAATCCCCTATCCTTTATATTCAAATAAATTGCTTTCATATAACCATATTCAGGCAAATTCTAAGCTCACTAATCAATCAAAAAATACACCCTAAAAATCGCTTTTTCCTTTCCCTTAAAATTTTCTCCAAAAATTGATTGTATTCTCCTAAGATCGACTTTTATTGGGCAAAAAACACTTTTTAAAATTTAAGAAAATTTTTGTGAGAAATTTCACAAAATAACTATTTTTTATTTTGGCTATTCTTAATCGATCGTTATTTTGTAAAATGATGATTATTTGAGGACAAATATTTATGAGATAAGCAAGAATATTGATTTGGTCCCGGTTCAAAAGCCTTAGGCAATATTATTAAAGAATATGATTTATATGCCTACCCATTCAATTGTGGGCTATCATTTATTACTTTCAATAATTTTTTTGTCAAAGCTAAATAATATTTATTAATATTTAAAAATTTGTGAATATTTATTATTCATCCTTTTACCCGCCCGTCAGCTCTTCTCCCGAGGTCTCTTCGAATAATTTAAGAAAATTTGAGAGAAATTTTTAACACAAAAATGAAAATTTGTATATCGAATTTTCCGTTTAAATTATAACATTAATTGGAATTTCATATAAAAGCCCCTTAATTTAGAGATTATTTGCCCAAATAAAATGGACGAGTTTTGGAAATTAATTTTGGTGTTATTCTTCGTAACAAATTCACTCGACAAAGCCGAATCCGTTAAAGTAAAATTGGAGGAAACGCCACTCAAAACATTTGATGAAATATTCGGAGAAGGCTGGTGGGACAAAGGTGAAGCCGAAGATTTGAAAACGCCGGCACCAACAAACTTTGGACAAAATGTCCATCACCAAATCGACCGGCAGAACACCCAAATTGGACAAATTGAACCCAATTCAACTGATCAGAATCCTCCTCTCACAGAGTCTGATCACTCTAATAATGCCAATTCAAGCAAAAATATTGCTGAAAATGAGCAAAAACGTAAAATTGTTGACAAATTCCACGCAATAAAAGACAAATTTAAGCAAAAAGGAAAATATTCAAAAAAAGAATGGAATCAAATTGATCAGAAAATTGCTAAACATTTACAAGTCAATCGCACAAAAATATATGAATGGAAAAAAGAATTTGGCTTAAATCGAATAAATCCAAAAAATGAGCAAAAAAATTTAGTAGAGAAATTTGATCAAATGAAAGCCGAGTTAACGCGGGCCGGATTCAAAAATTCTTATAATCACGAAATTGATGAAACTGTCGCGAAAGAGTTGGGCCTCACTTTTAGAACAATTTCTAATTGGAAACGTAAACTTGGCAAATCCTGTGAGTATTTCGAAATTATTTATTTATATTTAAATTTTTTTTCAGCACCAAAATACTCTCACAGCGAACAAAAGGAATTAATGAAACGTTATTATGAAATTATGGACCAAAATCCTAAAATTAGTGACAAGAATTTTGTTAAAATGTTGAAAATTGGAACAAACACTTTGCGTAGATGGAAAAAGCAAGGCTTGAAAATTTTAATTTTACTAATCTCATCGATATCGTTATTTACATGTATGTATTATTCGGTTGCTTGGCAACCGCAAAAAATTTGAAGAAAATTGCTAACAAAGTATAAATTGGTAAATTTTAGCGAATTCAAAGATTTTATGGCTTTGCAAAATCAATTTAGGGGAAACTAAAAAAATGTGTTTTAAAATACGTCACGCGATTCACAGGGGAGTGGGAGGGTGGGGGTGAGAACACACACTTTTTTGAGACTTTTCTAATCTCAAAACTTTAGCTTATAATTAGGGTTAGCGGTTGAGCATTTGAGCAGGCATTCTCTTCTACAGAATGTCCATCAACAGACTTTGAATGCAATTGCTGTTGTTTAAATTGCCTTTTCCATCTATACAAAGTGTTTGCTCCAATTTTCAACCTTTTGGCAATGTCCCTAACACTCATTTTAGGATTTTGGTTCTTAATTTCATAATACCGTTTTATCAATTCCTTTTGCTCGCTGTCGGAGTGTTTATGTTTTTGTTCTGTTAAATGATTTTAATTAATATAAATAAATAATAAAATTGGGCTCAAAATACTCACTGGTTTGGCCAAGTTTTCGTTTCCACCTGGAAATTGTTCTATCACTTAGTCCCAATTCTTTTGCGACAGTTTCATCAATTTGATTGGGATAAAAGTTTTTGATTCCGACCCGCTTTAATTCGGCTTTCATTTGATCAAATTTCTCTACCAAATTTTTTTGCTCTTTTTTGTCTTTTTTGTGCTTATGCCAAATTCTTTTTTCCATTTATATATTTTTAGGCGACTGACTTTTAAATGTTTAACAATTTTTTGATCAATTTGATTCCATTCTTTTGATGAATATTTACCTTTTTGCCTAAATTCGTCTTTAATTGAGTGGAATTTGTCAATTCGTTTTCGCGAATCTTCAGCAATAGTTTTGTTTGAAATCATTTCGTTTTGTTCTTTACTATTTTTGGCATTATCAGAGTGATCAGACTCTGTGAGAGGAGGATGATCAGTTGAATTGGGTTCAATTTGTCCAAGCTGATCTGAATTAGGTTCAATTTGTCCAAGCTGATCAGTTGAATTAGGTTCAATTTGTCCAGAGTGATCAGACTCTGTGAGAGGAGGATTCTGATCAGTTGAATTGGGTTCAATTTGTCCAAGTTGGGTGTTCTGTCCATCGATTTGGTGAAGGGAATTTTGTTCTAGCGTTAATTTATTCCATTCTTCGGCTTTATCATTGTCCCACCATCCTTCTCCGAATATTTCATCAAATATTTTTTCAGGCTTTTCATCCAATTTTACGGATTTGGCTTTGTCGAGTGAATTTGTTGCAAAAAATAAAACCGAAATTAAAATCCAAAACATTTATCTCTAGTTAATTACGATCTATATTAATATTTTTTAAATGAAATGAAATAAAAATTGTGGATTTTTAAAAATGCAAATTTAAAATTCTTTGGAGTCACTCGGAAAATCAATTGAGACCATCATTTTCCAATTTCTTTCAACACTAAAATTATTGATCACAATTAGAGGAAATGGTGACAATTTCCGGTCGCTTCTATTAGAGACCGGATGCTCAGATGCCAGGAATAACATCCAATTTTGCCAAAACACTTCTCCTAGTGCCAACAATTACTCTGATGTTTGTCGTCGGGTAGTGAAAAAAAGTCTCGGTCTCGAGTCTCGACTCGAGAAATTTCTCGGGTTTTTGGTTCTCGATCTCGACTCTCGAGTCTTGGTAAATTTTGGGTCTCGTGTTTATTAACAACTCCAAAAATTCAAAACTGACCAACATAAAAAACTCTAAACGATAATTATACGTCAAAATTATTGACTAAACAGACTTTTGTTATAAAACAGTGATTAACAGGGCTGGTACTTTTATGTAAGAAAATTGGAAAATCAGTTACTTATAGGTGAGAAAAAATGCCAAAATAGGTACCAAATAGGTACAAAAACCGTGAAATAGTACAAAAATAGGTAAGTAAAAATTTTTTACCGAAAATGTTTAAACACCAAAAAAAGCGATTATAATAAAAGCATATTTTAGGGTTTTGAGCATATTTCGAGCATATTTTGGCATTTTTGACCGAAATTGGGGCAAATAGACCTAAAAATCATTGATTTCTGTCTGTTTAAAAAAATAATTCATTCATATTTAACGATGGCCTTTTAGTCATTTTCGAATAAATCCATAAAAAAATAAACTCGTATAAAAATAGGAAACAAAAGGTCTTAAATTTAAAAAGACAGCTAACTATATTTAACATTTTATTGATTAAAGTTCTCTTTACGATGCAAATTCTTCAAAACTAATGCCACAGATTAAAATTTGCTGCGCAGATAACATTTAGAGACCGGCTGATCAGAGAAGTTGCCAGGGCTAGCATCCAATTTTACTCTCACCCGTTTCCTAGTGCCAACAATTTTGCAGCAAGCTTTCGGGCATTTTTTTTCTCGCCGGTATAAAAGCTACAGCGACCGATTACCTATTAAAATGCTCTATTGAGATTGGAGAATTGCATATAAAAAAACCTCTCCTTTTTCCATTTATATATTTTTGAGCGATTGACTTTAAATGTTTAGCAATTTTATCCTTAATTTGATTCCATTCTTTTGTTGAATATTTTCCTTTTTGCTTAAATTCGTTTCTAACATAATGATATAATTTTGTTCTGTTCTTTACTATTTTTGGCATTATTAGAGTGATCAGACTCTGTGAAAGGAGGATTCTGATCAGTTGAATTGGGTTCAATTTGTCCAAGTTGGGTGTTCTGCCCATCGATTTGGTGATGGATATTTTGTCCAAAGTTTGTTGGCGCCGGCTTTTTCAAATCTTCGGCTTCATCTTTATCCCACCATTCATCTCCGAATATTTCATTAAATGTTTTGAGTAGGGTTGTTCACGGTCGGTTAACCGAACCGAAACCGAAACCGAAAACCGGCTTTTTTTGCCCAAAAACCGAAACCGAAAACCGGGGGTACAGGTTTATTAAACAATTCCAAAAGTTTTTAAATCCCATTTTTTAAAATTAGATACAATTCTCAAGTTTTCATTTCATTTTTTTTGCTTTGACGAATTCACTGAATATTTAAAAAATGCATAACTTTGTTCAAAGTTGAGTGAACCCAACCCGACTAATTTATTTTTTATCACTTTCGGTGAGCATCTATGGTGGACGAAAAATTGTTCTATTTATTCTTTGTAAAATTGGTAAATTGGACCAATTTTCTTAACAAATTCGTTAGATTTCAAAATTATGTCCCCGTACAATTGCCGTATTTTTAATTTGTGGTTGCAAATCTCTTAACAAATTGAGTCAAAAATTTAAAAATTTCTCGGCGGAGCCTATCGGCACCGCCGACCCACCCACCTCCCTCAGAAGCTTAAAATAGGCCTATTAGCAATTTTTTTAAATTTCGATTTTCAGTAAATTTTTTTAATTTTTATTAAAAAAATTGCGTAGTATTTTGGAAATTTTGTCAATTTTTGAATAAATAAAAGAAAGCAATTTGTCCAAGTTTTATGCTGTTAAAGGGTTCTTCAAATCTGTGAGTATTATACCAGCCGTCGAAACAGCCTTTTTTTTGAAAATTCTGCTTCTTCTGGAAGAGGGGGGTCGGCGGTGCCGATAGGCGCCGCCGAGAAAATTTTATTTTCGACTCAATTTTGTTATGAGATTTTCAAGCAAAATGCCACTTTAAGAAAAAATTGTCATAAAAATGCCACTATTTTGGTCCAAAATTTACGAATTTGAAAATCAAAAAGGTTCCCTAATAATTTGACAAAAAACCGGTTTCGGTTTTTGGTTAACCGGGTGTCGGTCAAAAACCGAAACCGAAAACCGGGAGTCGCAAAACCGGCCTAACCGAAAACCGGGGGGTACCGGTTTAAACCCGGTAAAAAGTGAATTGCCGAATTGTCCAATGAAACGTTTTGTTCAAATACTCCCCTAATTTGAATTTCCAATTTCCTGAATATTTGCCGCGGCATTCTCTTCCACCGAATGTTCATCGACAGAATTTGGATGAAATTGCTGTCGTTTAAATTGCTTTTTCCATCTATACAAAGTGTTTGCTCCAATTTTCAACATTTTGGCAATGTCCCCGTCTCTAATTTTAGGATTTTTGTCCTTAATTTCATAATAACATTTAATCAATTCCACGGAGTATAAATGGTTTGGTGCTGTAAAAGAATTTTAATTAATTTAAATAAATAATAAAATTGGACTAGAAATACTCACCGGTCTGGCCAAGTTCATTTTTCCAAACGTAAATTGTTGTAACACCTAGTCCCAATTTTTTTGCGATAACTTTATCTAATTCATTTTTAAATGAATTTTTAAATCCGGCACAATTTAACTCGGCTTTCATCTGATCAAATTTCTCTATCAAATGTTTACGTTCTTCTTTTTCATAGAATACTTTTCGACTTATGCCAAATTCTTTTTTCCATTCAAATATTTTTGTGCGACTGACTTTTAAATGTTTAGCAATTTTCTTTTCAATTTGACCATTCTTTTGCCGAATATTTACCTTTTTTCTTAAAGTCTTCTTTCATTGCCTGGAATTTGTCGACTTTACGTTTTCGCTCATCTTCAGCAATATGTTCTTCCCCATTTTTTGCATTACCAGAGTGATCAGACTCTGTGAGAGGATTCTGATCAGTTGAATTGGGTCGATTTCGTGATGGAAATTGTGTTCAAGCGTTAATTTATGCCATTCTTCGTTTTTGGCATTGTCCCACCAGCCTTCTCCAAAAATTTCATCAATTATTTTGAGTGGCTTTTCATCCAATTTTACTGATTTAGCTTTGTCGAGTAAATTTGTTAAGAATGACACCAAAATTAAATTCCAAAACTCATTCATTTTATTTGAGGTAATAAACTTTTAATTTAGAGATATATATGAATTCCAATTTATTTTATATTTTTGTGTTAAAAAGATTTCTTAAGATTTTTTAATTTAAGGAATATATATTTAATATTATTTAGCTTTGATAAAAAATGATTGAAAGTAATAATGCCAGCCCACAATTGAAATGGGCATTCACCTAAATCATATTGCTTTAATAATTATCTCATCCGAATCAATATTCATACAACTCATAAATATTTTATTTTCTAATAATATAATTGCATTTACATATCGAAGCGGGCACCAATAAATTTGTCAGGTGCGGAAAACGACGGCACAATTCAATGACCATATGTGCGCATATTTGGAATCTGGCATCCGGAATCCGGTTACATCCCGGATATGCCCATCAGGGATGGTACGAATTCCGATTATCGAAAAGCGCGTTCACTCAACGGTGCATATTCGATCATATTTTGGCACTTTGGGCCAAAAGTTTGAAAAATTGCACCCAAAATCATCGATTTCTGGCTGTTTTCAAAAAAATAGTTGATATTTAACATTAGCCTTTTAGTCATTTTCGAAAAAAATCCATGATAAAGAATAAGCCAAAAAATGGTGGCGCTGAAATGGACCGACCCAAATGGCGATGGAGAGGACCGGAATTTTTTCAAAAATTTCAACTTTCGAAAAATGTTAAAATAATATACGAAAATGCTTTAAATCTATCAATTAAACGTTGAAGAAGAAAAAAATGAAGTATTAAGCAAATGAATGGACTAAAAATGCCATTCGGTGCATATTTCCGCATTTTTTGCATATTTTGGCCTTTTTTTGGTGCATATATATCAGGGATGTCGTCCGTGTCAAAAAAGGGACACCCAAAAAAACGGAAACAATTTTTCAAAATTTCGATTTTTGAAAAATTAACATTTATGTCTATAAATCAATTGAAATGCATGAAATGGGCCATAAATGTGAACACATACAAAAAATTATTCACATGGATAAATTAGTAAAATGCATCACACGAAGTGTTTACGACAGAGGAATTGGGGAAAATATGTGTTGAGGGTTTGAGAATTGTTCCCGGCTTGGGGATTAAATTTGCGTTTGAAATGAGACCACATGGACTCTACATTTTCAGTGTGTACATTGGGGTCTTTATTAAAGTATGATTCATATACCCCTGGGAAAGTTGGGAATCCCACCATAAGCGCGCCACATGTCTGAATGGATAATTGAGCCCTGAGCGATATATTGTTGGATCAGCGGCAAGAGCTCCTTGGCTGTTCGTTCGGTATACCAGGGAGAAGTATATTATTGCGTCATATGATTTTTTTGAATTTGAACTACTTGGGGCTTTCAGCAAGCCCTAGCTAGATAAGAATGGGTACATTTTATTGCATATTTCAAGTGTTGCTTTTTAACATTGTGTGTGCGTCAGGGATGGGCAAAATCGGAAAATAAAACCCGAAATCCGAAACCCGAATTTCCGAAACCCCAAAAATCCGAAACGATTTAAATCCGAAATCCGAAAACCCAAAAATCCCAAAATTTCCAAAATATCCGAAACCCGAAATCCGAAAATTTTTCAAGGAAAATTTTTTTTTGCATTTCTGATAATAAAAAAAAGTTTTTCTATTATCTGGGCCAAATACGTCATAATTCTTTTCACAGCGTACCAATCTTGGCAATCTTTTATATCATTTAAAGGCTTTGGTGATTTGAAGATATAATTCAACATGAAAGAGTCAATTCGATGCAATACTAAAAATTTATAAAAGAAACACTGTGTAAAAATCAGGATTTTTCATGTTTTTTGGCAATAACTTTGTTGACTTTCATTCATTTGTGATTTATAGACACTTTTCAATTTGGTCCCGGTTCAAAAGGTCCTAGGCAATATTTTATAAGATGTCAGGCAGGAATATTGATTTGGTCCCGGTTTAAATTTTATGAGATGTCAGGAATATTGAATCGGGTGAAAGAAATTCAATGAATTGATTTATATAAATAAATGCCCATTTCAATTGCGGCTGTCATTTATTACTTTTAAAATTTTTTTATCAAGTCTAAATAATTTAAATTAATATTGCTTAAATTAAGAATATTTTATTATTTTTTAATGTTAGAAAATTTTTAGGGAATCCTTTAACACAAAAATATTTGACAAATTTTCCATATCGAATTCTTCGTTTAAATTATAAATCAATTGGAATTTCATATAAAATCTCCCTAAATTGAATTGCCCAAATAAAATGGAAGAATTTTGGGTTTTAATTATGGGTGCATTCTTCGTAACAAATTCATTGGACAAAGCCGAATCCGTAAAATTGGAGCTCAAAACATTTGATGAAATATTCGGAGAAGGCTGGTGGGACAAAGGCGAAGCCGAAGATTTGAAAATGCCGGCGCCAACAAACTTTGGACAAAATGTCCAACACCAAATCGACCGACAGAACACCCAAATTGGACAAATTGAACCCAATTCAACTGATCAGAATCCTCCTCTCACTAAGTCTGATCACTCTGATAATACCAAAAATGTGGAAGAACTGAACGATTCTTCAAACGAAAATATCACTGAAGATAAGCGAAAACGTAAAATTGTTGCCAAATTCCACGCAATGAGAAACGAATTTAAGCAAAAAGCAAATTTTTCGGCAAAAGAATGGACTAAAATTGAAAGGAACATTGCTAAACATTTAAAAGTCAGTCGCTCGCAAATATATAAATGGAAAAAAGAATTTGGTCTAAGTCAAAAAAAGACAAAAAATGAGCGAAAAAATTTGGTCGAGAAATTCGATCAAATGAAAGCCGAGTTAAAGCGGGCCGGATTCAAAAACTCTTATCCCAATCAAATAAATGAAACTGTCGCAAAAGAGTTTGGCCTTAATTTTAAAACAATTTACGATTGGAAACAAAAACTTGGCCAAACCGGTGAGTTTTTCAAGCCCAATTTTATTATTTTTATATTATAAAATTCTTTTACAGCACCAAAACATAAACACTCCGACAGCGAACAATTGGAATTGATTAAACGTTATTATAAAATTAAGGACAAAAATCCTAAAATTAGGAATGTGGACATTGCCAAAATGTTGAAAATTGGAAGAGCCACTTTGTTTAGATGGAAAAAGCAATTTAAACGACAGCAATTTCATCAAAAATCTGTCGATGGACATTCTGTGGAAGAAAATGCCGCGGCAAATGCCCAGGAAATTGAGAACTCGAATTTGGGGAACGTTTGAATGAATGGTTAACGATTTGGAAAAAACACTTTGGTATTTAGATCTTAACCATTTTTGACATATAAAATTGAAATTGTAAATTCCTTTTAAAATAACTTTGTGTTGCCGTGAATTTTGCTTTAAAGCCTTTTGTTAGGTAAAAATTTAAGGGAATTTTTTTTGGAATTTAACATGATTTATTAATAAAATTGGTCCAAAAATTACGAATGTTGCAAACCAAAAGGGGGCAATTCCCTGAATTTTTAGAATTGTTTACACTATCTTAAATGTTAAGAGAAAGTCGGAAAAAATAATTTTAGTTGGGAATCTGAATAACTACCCAAACTCAAATGCCCCACCACACTCACCACTATTTCTTTGCCCAAAAATCCCATTCTTAGGAATTTGCAATATTAAATTTGGCGTTTTGTCATCAAAATTTCAAAACAAGTCAGGTAAGATCCACCAAAAAATTTGATTTTGCAACTAGAGATCGTAACAAGAAATCGGTCCTAGGAAAATAGGGTGTCTGTCCAATTACCTATATGCATATTTTTTTTTCTGAACTGGGAACGGTCTGAAACGCACGAAAAACTTGTTTTCAGCCTGGTTTGAAGCGTCTGAATGCATTTCCATGTGCATATTTTTGAATATTTCTGCGATTTATGTGCATATTTTTGCATTTTTTGCGATTTATGTGCATATTTTTGCATTTTTCGCGATTTATGTGCATATTTTTGCATTTTTTGCGATTTATGTGCATATTTTTGCATTTTTTTGCGATTTATGTGCATATTTTTGCATTTTTCGCGATTTATGTGCATATTTGTGCATATTTCATTATTTATGTGCATATTTTTGCATTTTTTGCGATTTATGTGCATATTTTTGCATTTTTCGCGATTTATGTGCATATTTGTGCATATTTCATTATTTATGTGCATATTTTTGCATTTTTTGCGATTTATGTGCATATTTTTGCATTTTTCGCGATTTATGTGCATATTTTTGCATTTTTTGCGATTTATGTGCATATTTTTGCATTTTTCGCGATTTATGTGCATATTTTTGCATTTTTTGCGGTTTATGTGCATATTTTTGCATTTTTCGCGATTTATGTGCATATTTTTGCATTTTTTGCGATTTATGTGCATATTTTTGCATTTTTCGCGATTTATGTGCATATTTTGCATTTTTTGCGATTTATGTGCATATTTTTGCATTTTTCGCGATTTATGTGCATATTTTTGCATTTTTCGCGATTCATGTGCATATTTGTGCATATTTCGCGATTTATGTGCATATTTGTGCATATTTCGCGATTTATGTGCATATTTTGCAATTTTTGGTCCATATTTTATGCGCATATTTCAAGATTTTATGTGCAGTGGAAGTTTTGGGCCCGGACTTTTTGTATTACTTTCTCTTTATTTCTTCAACAATTAAATGTGGAAATGATGAAAGTGTTGTTGCAATTGATGGGACCGAAAGTGAATGACGGAAAGAGGGTAAAAGGAGGAGAGGAGTGAGATTGGAAAGTGTCGGAGGGGAGGAATAGGAAGAAGAAGAAGTGTGGACCGAAGGAGGTGAAGGAAAAAGAAGTGTCCTGCCCCTGGGCGATCCATTGCCTTTATACCGTCCCCCGGGCGTGGGAGGAGCTGTGTGGAAATTGGCCAAAAGTAATGCGACGAAAAAATGCTCATTTGTGACAGGAAGTTGCTCAAGTGATTGTTGGTAATCAAAAATATAACAAATAAAGCTAATTTACTTAATTTTGTGGGTTTAATGAAGAAATGCCGAATTTGCAAATTTTAAGTATCAAATGAGGATTTTTTAATGCTCCGTTGCGGATTTTAAAAATTTTGAGATCATTCCCTGCTGGTTAAGAGTGGGAGAATTGGGTGTGTTGGAATATGAATTAGGGTGCGGACGGGTACCCGAGTCGGGCGGGTACCCAAAACGTAAATACCCGAGTCGGGTATTTACCCGTACCCGCCCGGAAATACCCGCCCGGACAAAAAACCAAAAAATTTTGTTAAAAATTACAAAAAAATAAATTTTCACGCAAGAACCTTTAAATAAATTTTGTTTCCTTTACCCACAAATACTCTATTTGGATTAATTTATTTTCTGTACCATTCCTTCACACATTGTATGCAATTCGCCAAAATGTTTAGCTTTACTATTCTATTGTAAATGAGTAACATTTGGTTGACCGTTCAGAAATGTAAATCGCTTTCCTTAGTGTGACTTTTCCATGGCTATGGCCTGTTACCAATCTGATTGGTTCATCCGAATTCACAGGCCCGTGAGCACGACCAGGGCACTCCTTGCGCGGACACACCCATACTTGAATAGTGCCAGCACCAATTATTCCGTTAGCTGATGTTTTTTTCCTATACTCGTGTTTCTTCAAAAAATGCCAACGCTCCTCCTTTTGTTGTTCGGACTTGACCATCGATGCAATACAGACAAAGAAAATATTGGGATTAATTTTATTGTTACTGTCAGCATGATATCCAAAATAAAAATATTACAAAACAGAAAATTAGCCTTCCATTTGTGTGATCATGGATAGATCAAGAAGATCTAAGGAATTAATGAAATTTGTTAAAAGTTAAAAGAAAAATGATTTTTTTGTGTGAAAAGTTAATTTTGGCATTGATTTTGTCTTTTTTTTTTGCTTTAATTCTGGCCGCAAAATTTGGGCCACAAGCTTCGCACCACCCACTCACCACTACACCACCAGTTTCATCAACAGAGCTCCATAAAATCCCATCATTAGGGGTGTATTTTTTTCATTTTTACACCGAAACCGGCCCCACGATTTTCGATTTCGGTTTTTGGGCCAAAAAAGCCGGTTTTCGGTTTCGGTTCTGTTAACCGACCGTGACCCACGCTAGAAAAAAACAATAAAAAATTTCGAATTTTTCTTGCCAAGATTACTAATTTTTTGAAAAATTTTCATAAAAATACAATAAATTCGAATTTTTTTTTTTGTCAAATTCTTCATAAAATTTCGGCCTTTTAGGTCTTAGCGCACTGCGCCAATCGCATATCGCATTTTGTGCAATATTGCGCGATATTACACCGTTAACGATTGGATTTTTAATTTAAAAATAATGTCAGAATGCCAAAGGGGTCGGCGGTGGCGATAGGGGGCACAGATAAAATTTGAAATTTTGACTCAATTTGTTAAGGTGTTTGCAACCAACATTTTCGGAAAAATGCATAAAAAACTAAAATTTCTCAAGAAAAATGCCTAAAATATTATTTATTATAAAAAAAGTGGCGAAATATTGATTTATATCGACTAAAAAGTCAGTCTAATTTATCGGAGCGGAACTTGCATGAGTTCACTCAAGAATCCAAGGCCAACATTTTCCAAAAAAAATATTTGATCCCTTAAATTGATTTTGGAGAAAATTTTTGAGCGTCCTTGGATTTTACCAAAATGTTTTGTTTTGTCCTTGACAACATCAATGTCCTTGAAATTTTGTGTTAAGTAGATCCGAGCCCTGTTTAAGAGAAATCACAGCGCAAGCTTTATTGATTTTCTGAGTGAATCCAAAAGAATTTTATATTTGCATTTATTTGGGATTCACAATTTTAGTTTTCATTTTATTTACAATAAAATTTATATAAATCCAAACAATTATCATAAAATGAATAAGTTTTGGATTTTAATTTTGGTGGCATTATTCGCAACAAATTCTTTGGACAAAGCCGAATCCGTACAATTGGAGGAAACACAATTCAAAATATTTGATGAAATATTCGGAGAAGGCTGGTGGAACAATGCCAAAGCCGAAGAATGGCATAAATTAACGCTTGAACACAATTTTCTTCAACAAATCGATGGGCAGAACACCCAGCTAGGACAAATTGAACCCAATTCTACTGATCAGAATCCTCCTCTCACAGAGGCTAATCACTCTTATAATGCCAAAAATGGGGGAGAAATTTCTTCAAATGAAAAACGTAAAATTGTTGCCAAATTCCACGCAATAAAAGACGAATTTAAGCAAAAAAGAAAATATTCTGATAAAGAAAGAGTTACAATTGAGGAAAAACTTGCTAAACATTTGCGAGTCAATCGCAAAAAAATATATAAATGGAAAAAAGAATTTGGCCTAAATCAAAAAGTCTTCACTGAAAAAGAACGTAAACATTTAATAGAGAAATTTGATCAAATGAAAGCCGAGTTAAAGCGGGACGGAATCAAAAACTCCCAAAATGAATTAGATAAAACTGTCGCAAAAAATTTGGGCCTCAGTTTTAGAACAATTTACAGGTGGAAACGTAAATTTGGCAAAACCAGTGAGTATTTTGAGCCCAATTTTATAATTTATTTATATTAATTAGAAGTTCTTTTACAGCAGCCAATAAATACGCTCATGACAACCAAAAGGAATTATTGATGAAACGTTATTATGTAATTAAAGACCAAAATCCTAAAATTAGTGACAAGGAAATTGCCAAAATGTTGAAAATTGGAAGAGTTACTTTGTCTAGATGGAAAAAGCAATTTAAACGACAGCAATTTCATCCAAATTCTGTCAATGGACATTCTGTGGAAGTGAATGCCGCGGCAAATGTTCAGGAAATTGAGAATTCGAATTTGGAAAGTATTTGAATGAATGGACAATGATTTGTAAAAAATCTTTTGGCATTTAATGATTAGGGCTCGGAGTTATATGTTTTTGCATATTTTTGTTCTCATATGTTCTGAAGAATACTGGCCAAAAATAGCCTTTTCGCGTTGGTTTGAGTTTTTTGGACAAGTTTAAAATTGCATATTTTAGCATATTTTGGGATTTTTGAGCATATTTTGGCATATTTTGCATATTTCAAGCATATTTTGGCATTTTTGACCAAAATTTGAAAAAATGCAACCCAAAATCATTGATTTCTGGCCTTTTTGATAAATAATTCATCTTTAACTATGGACTTTAGTCATTTTTGAAAAGAAGGCCTAAAAAATTGTAAAAAAATAAATACAAAAAATGGCGGCGCGGAAATGGATGTCTGGCGCTGAGATGGCAAAATAACGATCAGCTGGCCTGACGGTTAAAATTCCGGAACTTTTTTCAAATTTGTTCAACTTTCCAAAATACGCGAAAAGGCTTTAAATCTACTTATTTAACGTTCAAAAGGAGAAAAAATTAAGTAGTAAGCAAAGTGCACAAAAGTGCCATTTCTCGGTCCATATTTCGGTATTTTTGGCATATTTTGGCCTTTTTTTGGTGCATATATATGCGCATATTTGGCCATTTTTGATGCATATAAATCCGAGCCCTAGTTATTATGCAATTAAAGACAAAAATCCTAAAATTAGATACGAGAAAATATTGAAAATTGTATTTGCTCCGGCAAATTCATGGAGGGGCAATCGGCTGACTCAAAATCCTTTTATGACAAGAGGGAGTTACAATCCAAGGGGATTCAGAGGTCGCTTACCGCGGGAATTTTAACTCGCATGCAATTTCACCCCAATCGGCAATCGATTTCAAAGAGGCCGAGGCGGATTTGGATCAAACAGAGGAAATACGCCTTTCCAAGGGCGAGGCGGAGTTGAACCTGACAGAGGAAGAGGCAATTGGCGGGTGAACGAAGTTAATTTTCCGTTCACCTGCCTGGTTACTATGGTCATCTCGGCGATGATTCTACCATCCGCAGGACAATTCCAGATTTGCCCAAGCCATCCAATCGAGGAAATCTCAGTCACCATGAGCTTTCAGAGGAACACAACTGCACGCTTCCAATGGAAAAACCCCCGCTGGTCGCCCAAGCGAACCTTAATGTCCCAATTCGGATCCCTCCCCATTTCCTGTTTTCAAATGTTGGAACGTCACAACAATTACCTGCACGGAATTCATTCTTGCGTGTCTGGACGTTAGACCATCCAATAAAGAAGATTGAGAAAGAAGCAATTAGAGAAGATTGCCAAGCCTCACTCGACCATCTGCCAATGAACCGAGTTACTGAAACTCGATGGAAAGTTTTTCTCCAATCCGAAAACAGTACGGATGGTATGGAGTAAAATGTTTTGAAAACATCCAAACCGTAATTGAAGAAGGAGCAGGCGGAATTCTTGAAGGAAGAAGACTCGTTACAGCCAGGGGCGATTCCCTGAAAATCGACAAAAGTTTTGACAACGAAGAAAGCTGGGTTCGACTGCCAGGAGCGGTTGAAATGCTGCTGTTGAGAATCCCGCCGAAGGAATTTTAGCATACTCATTTTATCCTAGGACCAGTCGAAACTAAGACTGGCCAAGAAAAGCCATTGTAGTGGATGAATTACAATACACGTTTCCAATCAGTAAAATCAGGAACGGAAAGTCCAAACATTCGGGGTTCCCGAAGAGGCAATAAAAACGGAAGGCAATGTCTTTATTCTTGTAACGGGAAAACAAAAAAGACGCGGAAGAAAAGACAAACCGAAGAAGTTCCTCCGTCGCCCGAGTAAAAGAAAAGCAAGGATGCCGAAGGAAAAGCCAAAAAAGAGGAAAAGAAAAAGGCTAGGAAGATCAAGAAAGAGGAAGCAAAACTGGAAAAGAATGGAAAGGAAAAGAGGAAAAGCCAAGAAGCTGACGAAGAGGCAATCGGAATCCTCAACCGCGAAATCGAGTTAAAGAAGAAGGCAATCGAACAAACCAAAATAAACAAAAAAGTGAATAAAAAAAAGCTTAGGCACGGAAGATAAATGAAGAAGAGAATCTGGAGAGACCCAGAAAGAAGGCAGAGGAGGAAGGACATAAGGAGAAAGAAAAAGTGAGAGCAACGGCCAAGAAAGAGACTGAAGACAAAGACGAGGAACAAAAAAGAAAAGAGAAAATTTGCAAGAAAATTGACAAATTGTCAAAAGAACTGAGTTTTGTAAAAAGAGGAGAAAGGAGGCAAAATTCGGAAGAACTACAAAGGGAGGAAGAAGCATTTAAAAACCCAGCATCACCACCTCACAGGCAACGGAGAAATGGGGAGGGACGACATCCAACCCCAGCGGCAATGACCGAGCATGTCAGGGACAAGAACCCTCTGCGAAAAAAGAGCCGCTTTTTTTGGGTACTTCGGAGGAGAAGCTTATGTAGCTGAGGAAATCCTTGCTGGAAGCGGCAGACGCGGTTTCTGAAATCGCTGATGAGTTATTTTCATACGACATGAAGAGAAATGAGGAGGATGATGGGAAAGAAAAAATCGAGAAGGAAAGAGCCGGAGGTTCATCAGACGAAATAAAGGAAAGGAAGTACCAAAAATTCTAAAACGACCGAGACGGACAAAGGACCGATCCAACGTTGAAACAAAACAAAACCATTTGACCAATTCCCCTTCAAAAATAATCACTCGCCCGCTTACCCTCTCCCTCAAACCTGACCTATCAATTACTCACCAATGGCTTGTCCCGAACTCCCCACCACAAGCCAAACAAACGAGCACAAAAGCGAATTTCGCCTTGGGAGACTGAAACCAATTTGTCCAAAAATCAGGGAAAAAATTAACCTCACCATTGATGAACAGAAGGAATTTCAAAGCCCAAAAAAAATTGATTCAGTGAAAGAAAAGAAATAAAATAAGAATGAATGGAACGATGGACAAATTGGAAAAACTTCACAAAAGACACCCCGCCCGCCCATCGACAAGTTGGCTCATTTGCATTTCTGAATGACCCCCAGCCAAAGTCAATAGCCGCGGGGCGCGGCTTCGCAGGTCGCGGGGAATGTGATGGAGAAAGTGATCATCCAAATGATCGCTTCCCAATTTCTTTGCCCGTCCCTTCCCTTTCCCTTCTTTTTTACTGTTGGCTTGGCCGCTGTGTTACTCTCACCTCTCCCCCAATTCTCCCTTCCTCACGCATTCTCGTTCTCTCCCCTCCCCAAAGTTGTCTAACCACCTCTCTCTCTCTCTCCTTTAGTCCTAGTCTCTCACTATATTTCCATCGGTAGCCTTGATCAGAGCCCCTCCCCTTCGTATGCTTATAAATGGGGGGGGGGGGAATATTCTCTTTTTGATCAGATTTACACTTTCATTAATTAGACAAATAAACATTTGTTAATCGCTTCGCCCAAAACCCAGTTAAAACAAAGGGAGGACTGCCGCCTCCTCCGGGGAGCTGAAAGGCTCTCCGGAGGGGGGCCCAACAGTCCGAGTGTCTCATCCCTATTAAAAGCAATAAATGATAGCCCACAAAAAATGTACATTCATATAAATCATATTCTTTCATAATTATCTCTCACCCGAATCAATATATTTCTGTCATCTCATTAAATATTTTTCCTAAATAATAGTCATTTTATAAAAATGACAATCGAAAATGAAAGCCCCAATCGTTTCCAGCATTGTTTTTCAATTTGTAGCTTTTGGACCAATTTTCTTAACAAATTCCATCAAAAAAATCAAAATTTTTTAACATTTTAAGAAAATTTTCTTCTGCAAAACTTTAAGAAAATGCATTTATATCTCATCAAATTTTACCCAGTGGAAAAGAAATGATAAATTTGCATTTGTAATATAAAATGAGAGCGACATTATTACAGGGGGAAAGCTTTTTAAAATTTTGGGTTGAAAAATCTCTTCTGAAAAGTTAGAAATCGGAAATCATAAAAAACTGTAAGGATGTGAGAGATTCCGCTGGTTGGAAGTGAACAGTTAAAACGCCTAGGGCGGGGGCAAAAAATCAAAAAAAAAAGCAAATGGGGCACCCCGGTAGCTCAGTTGGGAGAGCTGCCCACGGATTGGGGAAAAAGTCGGATACGGATTTCGGATCGGATAGCCCAAAATTTGTCGGATCGGATTTCGGATATCGGATTGAAAACACCGGATAACGGATTTCAGGTGATTCTTTGCAACCCTGGTTGGAAGCAGGGTTGCAGCGGATCATCCGAAATCCGTTATCCAAAATCCGGTGTTTTTCCCAATCCGAAATCCGATCCGAGAAATTTTGGGCAATCCGATCCGAAATCCGTATCCGACTTTTTCCCCAATCCGCTGCAACCCTGGTTGGAAGAGCTGCCCACGGGTTGGGTGGAGGACGTGGGTTCGAGTCCCACCCGTGGTATATTAACCTTCTCAGAAGCAAGCGTAACCAGCTGGGCCTATGGCGGGGGCCTAAGATCCATAAGGACGGCTAATGGGACGCGTCGGTAGCTCAGACGGTTAGAGCATTTGAATCGATCGCCATTTTTATAAAATGGTGAATATTATTTTGAAAACAAAATATTTAATGAGATGTCAGGAATATTGATTTGGTCCCGGTTTAAAAGGGAATATTGATTCGGGTGAGATTTTTAAAGAATATGGTTTATTTAAATGCCCATTTCAATTATGGGCTGTCATTTATTACTTTCAATCATTTTTTTAAATAATATTTATTAATACTTGTAAAAATTTGATATTTTATATAATTATCCCAAATTCAGAGGTTGTTTAAGCCCAAATAAAAATGGGAGAGTTTTGGATTCTAATTTTGGTGGCATTTTTTGCAACAAATGCACTGGACAAAGCCGAGTCCGTACAATTGGAGGAATTGCCACTCCAAACATTTAACAAATTATTCCTAGAAGAATGGTGGGACAAAGATGAAGCCGCCGAAGAATTGAAAACGCCGGCCCCAACAAACTTTGGACAAAATGTCCATCACCAAATCGATCGGCAGAACACCAAATTGGACAAATTGAACCCAATTCAACTGATCAGCCTGGACAAATTGAACCCAATTCAACTGATCAGAATCCTCCTCTCACAGAGTCTGATCACTCTGATAATGCCAAAAATGGCGAAGAAGAAAACAAAATAATCAAAACAATTTCTTCAAACGAAAATATTGCTGAAGATGAGCGAAAACGTAAAATTATCGAGAAATTCCACGCAATGAAACAAGATATTAAGCAAAAAGGAAAATTTTCGGTAAACGAAAAGAATCAAATTGAAGATAAAATTGCTAAACATTTAAAAGCCAGTCGCTCAAAAATATATAAATGGAAAAAAGAATTTGGCCTAAGTCAAAAAAAGACAAAAATTGAGCGAAAAAATTTGGTAGAGAAATTTGATCAGATGAAAGCCGAGTTAAATTGTGCCGGATTTAAAAATTCATTTAAAAATGAATTAGATAAAACTGTAGCAAAAGGGTTGGGGCTAAGTGATAGAACAATTTACAAGTGGAAAAGTGAACTTGGCCAAACCAGTGAGTATTTCGAGCTCAATTTTATCATTATATTTATATTAATTAACAATTCTTTTACAGGAGCAAATAAATACGCCCATAACAAACAAAAGGAATTTTTGATGGAACGTTATTATGAAATTAAGGACAAAAATCCTAAAATTAGTGACGAGTACATTGCCAAAATATTGAGTATTGGAAGCGCCACTTTGAATCCAAATTCTGTCGATGGCCATTTTGTGAAAGAGAATGCCGCGGCAAATGTTCAGGAAATTGGGAACTCAAATTCGGGGAGTATTTGAATGTCCAATGAGTAAAAGAAATTGGCCTCAAATTTGATCAAAACAAGAATCGACTAATTGTTGTTTTCTTTATTGTTTCGCAATTTTATAAATTATTTAAAAATATTAAAATTTCCCCACCAAAATATGCCATCAAATTGACACATATTTCATGCTTAACTCTCGTCCTGACAGTTTTAGAACGAATCATTTAAAAAAATGTTAAACCGGTTCAAAACCCGCTTTTTTATTTCTTTTTATTTTGCGACATAAGCCAAATTCTTTCTTCCATTTATAAATTTTGTCGCGACTGACTCCCAATTTGTTTCCAATTTTACACTCAATTTTAATTTTTTCTGTTGCTGCGAATTTTCCTTCTTTTTTAACTTTTTCTCTCATCGCAAGAAATTTGGAAATAATTTCTTCTTTTTTTTGCTCAGAGAATTCATTTTCATCATTAATTCCTTTAATTGTTTCATCATCACTTTGATCAATACGATCCGGGTCTTCCTGTGTAAGATTCTGATCAGTCGAATCCGAATTATAAGCTTCAACATCCTGATCTAATTGTCATCATGATCAGCTTGTTCATTTAGTGCATTTTCTCCCGAGTTTAACGACGATGTTTCCACTTTTATTTTTTGTTGCTCATTCGTCCCATCTGTAAGGATTTGAGTGTTCCGCTGGTTGGAAGCGAACGGTTAAAACGCCTATGGCGGGGGCAAAAGATCATCCATAAAGAAGAAGGCTAATGGGACGCCCCGGTAGCTCAGTTGGAAGAGCTGCCGACGGATTGGGTGGAGGACGTGGGTTCGAGTCCCACCCGGGGCTAACATTTTGCCTATTCTTTACTGGTAGCACCGGATGGTTGCCCAACCGTCGCCAGCGAAGCGATCGATGTGAGATCGATCGATGGACCGAGGGACCGGTCCCGTTGAGGATGGAGCTGTAAGGATTTGAGTGTTCCGGCAACAAATTCATTTTCTTTATTAATTGGTTCTAAAAGTATTATCGGAGTAAAGAAATCATATTAAAGTGTTTTATTTTAATTTAATTACCCACCGCTTGCTAAATATTTCATAAAATATTAATAAAATATTTTATAAAACATTTTTTTACTTCATTGTTAATTTTATGGTTGAATGTGCATGCCAATGCTAATAAATATAATTCATATAATGTAAATAATTGCACCAATCGATTTTTTATCTGTAATCGACGAGAGGCTTCAGAAAGAAATTTATTACTTTTTTTTTGTTAGTTTAGTTGGTTCGTCAACTGCGAACTTTTCACAAATTTCCATAATATTTGAGTATTTAAAATTGTTTTAACTAGGGTTAAGCCCCGACCCCGAGCCCCAAAATAGGATCGTCCCCGACCCCGACATTGCCAACCCCGGCTTCCCCGTGCCCGACCTTTTTGGGTCGGGGATCGGAGGTGAACGAACACCCCTAAATCTTGGACTTTTTTTGGGCGCAATGAGTACTTTTTAAAATATCTTTTTCAAATGTGCTGGCGTACTGTTGTGGTGGTCGTTGCTATGGCAGTGAGGTGGGATTTCAGATCCTACTGGTGTGATAAATTAATTTTTCCGAGTTTCGGTGCACATCTATGGAGTGCGAAACATTTTCTAAAAATTTTTAAAATTTTTTTGAAATTATAAAAAATATTTTTCTCTTTCTTGGAAAGCAAAATTAGGTGACTATATAAAATTACAAAGTCGTCCTCACTCTTGAAATATTTTTGCCTAGTGACGTAAAAGATGAAGCGTTTGAACTGATGGACACAATGCTGGCTCGATCGCATGAGAAAAAGGTTAAGATTCCTATGCTTTATTTGATTTACATTGCTTTTGATTTGAAATTGACCATTAATCTGGTTCATTTTTTCTTTTTAAATATGGGTGAGGTAAATCCCCATTTTTCTGAAATCACATGGGGCAGTGTCAATTTTTTTTATTTCACACTATTTTATTCTTCTCTAACCAATTGACCTATGCTTAATCTAAAGCAATTTAAAAAAAAATGTTTGATTTCGGTAAATTTAGGGGTTTTAACCTTTTTGTTAAAAAATTGCATAAAATCAAATTTGACGCTTTTCGAATTTTTCCAAAAATGGTTAAGATTTTTTTGGTAATATTAAAAAATCCCGCAATACCGCGCGGAATCCCGTAAATTTAAAATGCGGAATTGCGGGATTACCCGCAAATCCGCTCCCGCACGACTTTTCGCAAAAAAAATCCCGCAGCGGGATTCATGCAAGATCGGCGCGATATTACACCCCAAACGAACGATTAGATTTTTAATTTAAAATTGCCAGAATGCCATAAAAAATGAAAATTTTATACAATTTTTTTTAATTCTGGTTAATTCCTTTTTCCCATCCCTGGTTTGCTTGGCGACCAAATTGTTTGCAATAAGGCAAATTTTAGAGCGAACAATTCATTATCAGTGCTTTAAAGTAAAGAATAGGCAAAATGTTAGCCCCGGGTGGGACTCGAACCCACGTCCTCCACCCAATCCGTGGGCAGTTCTTCCAACTGAGCTACTGGGGTTTCTTCTTTATGGATGATCTGCTCTTCCAAATGTTCAGCTAAACATGTGTGAACTTTTATACATAAATTGAAGATTTAAAAATAATTAAATGAAAGATGACGGATAATAAATAATATATATCATGCTCATAGGGTAAAATGACCACCAGAATGAATGGTCAGAAGGTTGTGGGTTACAATATTCGCTTTTAAATTATTCATGTGTCATGGATTTTTAATGCTGGATAGCTGCGACTTGGTTTGCTTGATGACCAAATTGAGTGCGAAAAGCCCTGCGATATTGGGTACTAAAAATAAGCATTAAATTACATTTTGAATAAATAAAATAATTGTTTTAAAAATTATAGCAAATCATTACTTGCAAAAGTAGAGAACCGGAGCACTGCTTCCGTATGCCATCGATTGCAAAGCAAAACTTATTTGTAGAACAAAATTTTCAATTGTAAATGCGTCCAAATTGAGAAACGGCATTATGACATTTGAGAAAATAGTATTCTTAAAAAAGGGTTTAAAAATAAATAAAGTAGAATTATTTGTCAGCTAACCAATAAGTAGCATATCAGACCAATCGACATCAAAACACTCAGCGACAGTGTTAACTTTTTCACATTTTGCGGGACTAAATGCAAAAAAACTAAAATATTTGTTAAACAAAATATAAAAACTCGTTGGTTTTCGACGCCACATAATCAGCAAAATCAGTGTGTAACATAAAAATTCGCCACAATATACAACTAAGGCGCTAAGATTAGAGAAATATTGGTTTTCGGGTTGTTGGCTAGGATCCCCAAGTATGCACATCACCGGTCTAAAAATTATTTTTTAAAATAATTTTTACAAAAATTCAAACTTTTTCCAATGCCTGGAGCTTCCAATATAGGCATTGACCCCATTTAATATGGATCTAATGCAACAAATGCCAATGGCAAATTTAAAAGCGACCTTTTTTCCATTTGCTTTATACCTTAAAAAAATTTATGCTAAAAATGTATTAAATTTCTTTTAAATAAATTATTTAAAAAAAGCTAATATAAAAATTATAAGCTTTATCACCAGAATGGAAAGATAACTCCGATCAGACGGTCGAGTCCAATGCATAGCTGAAGCGTCAACGTAATTGCAGTGCCAATTATAGGAACAATTTGTATATAAAAGCACGTCCGCAGCGTGATGTAATTAATTCCAAACACAAAAATGACGAATTTGACGCAATTTCCAAAAAGGAGAAATGAGCCAAAAAATGCATACAAAGCGACCAGAATTAGGCAAGGCGAATGGAGTGATCTGATCGGATAAATTGCATTTTTGATAATCATTTTTTTTAAATTTCAAAATTTGGATTCTATTTTTTTTATTAAAAAAACAGGTTGGACTAAAGGTATTTCTAAGCTTTTCTAATTAGTGGCTGTTATATTACATTATTTTGTGGTTTTTGAAGATTGATGAGTACCGAGAAAGTCCCAAAAAACTAGCAGCCCTTTAGTAAAAATCAATTTAAAGATAAAACGCAATTAATTTTAGTTTAGGGCTTAAAGTCGAAAAATTTTTACTTTGTTTTAATGGTCACATAGACGAGAGACGAGTTTAGGCTAATTCCGACACAACAAATCATAGCAATGACTCCGGTTGTAACAATTTCTCTTGGGACAAATCCTTTGTTCATGTAAAGCTTAAAAAAAATTTACAATTAATTAAATAAATAACTTTACCGGGTCAATGGATGGTAACATTGTAATTTAAAATTCGAATATTGTAAGGTTGTAAATGTTTTAGTATTCAATTTATCTCAAATTATTAATGTATAATCAAATAAATTTTATTTATAAAACTCCAAATTTCAGTTTCTTGGTTTATTTCAAATCACGTCAATAATCCGAGTAATTTGGTATCCTAAGTGCTCTAAACCTACTATGAAAGTAAACCTCTAGTCCCGAGGGCCCGACCAAAACCTCGATCGTTAATTTAAGACATATACTAAAGATTTTTTAATCAATTCAAAAAGAAGAAATAAAAAAAAAGTTCACAGAAAAATTAAATCTTTCCAGTGAATGAACATAAACATTTGCAATGCGTCGTAATCAGTGGCAAACTTTACAGCATAACACTTGAGTAACTTTTTGTCAAGAAGTGTGACAACTTTTTAACATGACAATACGCGCGTGAAAATTTAATAATGAACAAAAGTTTAAGACATTAAAAAAACATAAAAACAATGTCTGTTCGTGGTTGAATGTACAAAAGGCCTAAGAGTTCTAAAGTGTCAACGCATGGACTAGAGGGAGTGAGGAGGGTATGATGTGTAGTAGTTACAGGGTGACACAAAAGTCCTGCACCACTTTTGAAATTTTTATAACGTATGTCAATCTAAACAAAATTTAAAGATTTTATACTCATTTTGTAGCCCATTCAATTCTCTATCATCTCCTCTAAACGCGATTCAATAATATCTTTAACCAACAATGACAGAATTCATCCGATTGACTGAAATCTGCCCTTTTTGTATAAATTTTTATTAGTTATGTGTATTGGAATTATATGTTTTTTGTTTTTTTTAAAACTAAAAAGGAAGATATCAAAGGGGATTTCAAAAGTTTTTAGTATAAGAGGGTTATCTTTACCGATTCAAAAATTTCCACCATTTTTTGGGTAAAAAAAGCACCGCCACTCAAACTTGTCAACTCCATCAGGAGTGTAGTCTGGAGGATCTGTTGGCCATCGTGTCATTTGCAGACGCAACGGAAAAATTTTAAAGATTTTAGCGAAATTTCAAAAACGTCTTCAAAATTTCAAATTGAATCAAGTAAGACCCTCTAAAACATTTAATGTGGTAGCTAAAGATTGTAACAAGAAATCAGAAAATTTATTTAACATCACGTATTAGCTATAAAAAAAATAAATTGTAAAAAAGTTAGAAGCCTAAATATAAATGGAAAATTTATGCAAAAAATGTCTCTTTATAAAATATATGTGGCGGATTTAAGAAATGCCCTGGCGGATTTAAGAAACGACCCAGCACGATTTAAATATAGGAATCATGCAAATTCAAAGTTACAAAAGCCTTATTTTGCAGCATTCCTTACACAATCCAATTTAGGCTCTTTACTTTTTTTTGCAATAAAAAATATGGAGGGGGTGAACATGGCCGCAATCTTTTTTTTTAGTTAAATTGCGTGATACCTAAAATTTATACAAATAAAGCATGAACTCCGGTCCTTGTCATGAGTTACGGTGAGATAAATATGGCATTTTTTATGTTTTTGTATGACAAAAAATGCAGAAATCTAAAATGAGTTAATATCAGGGGTGCCAACAAAAATTTTTCAAAATCAGTACATTGGAACCAAAATATCAGATTTTGGGGTCAAAAATCAGTACATTGTAAAAAATGTCTCAAAATACAGTAAATCTTTAATTTTTCGCATGAAATATGCATTTTTTAACCATATTTCTCTCCACCAACAATTTTTCTCAACAATTCGGGAGTGGAAATTGGAGCTTTTCACATTAAAATTTCAATGTCAATCAATTGAATTTGTGATCATCAACATCGACACCGTTACATTGTGGTCGATCTAAGTTCTCAATTTCCTGAATATTAGATCCAAAATTCTCTTTCACAGAATCGACAAAATTTGGATGCAATTGCTGTCGTTTAAATTCCGTTTTCCAATTAGACAAAGTGACTTTTCCAATTTTCAACATTTTGGCAATTTCCTTGTCACTAATTTTTTTAGGATTTTTGTCTTTAATTTCATAATAACGTTTCATCAATTTCTTTTGTTCGCTGTGGGGGTATTTATTTGGTGCTGTAAAAAAAATTTAATGAATTAAATAAATAATAAATTTGAGCTCGAAATACTCACTGGTTTGACCAAGTTTTCGTTTACAATTGGAAATTGTTCTATAAGTTGTGCCCAATTCTTTCGCGACAGTTTCATTTAATTGAGTGGGATAAGAGTTTTTAAATCCGTCCCGCTTTAACTCGGCTTTCGTCTGATCAAATTTCTCTATCAAATTTTTTCGCTCATTTTTTGTCTTTTTTTGACTTAGACCAAATTCTTTTTTCCATTTATATATTTTTTTGCGATTGACTTTTAAAAGTTTAGCAATTTTGTCATCAATTTGATTCCATTCTTTTGCCGAATATTTTCCTTTTTGCTTAAATTCTTCTTTCATTGCGTGGAATTCGTCGATAATTTTACGTTTTCGCTCGTCTTCAGCAATATTTTCTTCCCCATTTTTGGCATTATCAGAGTGATTAGACTCTGTGAGAGGAGGATTCTGATCAATTGAATTGGATTCAATTTGTCCAAGCTGATCAGTTGAATTAGGTTCAATTTGTCCAATTTGGGTGTTCTGCCGGTCGATTTGGTGATGGACATTTTGTCCAAAGTTTGTTGGCGCCGGTGTTTTTAAATCTTTGGCTTCATCTTTGTCCCACCATTCATCTACGAATAATTCGTCAAATGTTTGGAGTGGCAATTCTTCCAATCCCTCCAATTGTACGGATTCGGCTTTGTCGAGCGAATTTGTTGCAAAAAACGCCAACAAAATTAAAAACGAAAACTCTCCCATTTTATTTGGGCTAAAAACAACTTCTGAATTTATATTTTAATTTTATAATTTAAATGTAAAATTCAGCAAAAATTTGTCAAGTTAAAGAATTTCTCGCAAAGATTTTAAAGAATAATAAATATTCACAAAATGAATAAAATAAATAAATGGTGAATTTTTTTAGCCCAAATAAATTGGAGTCACTCAATAAATCAATAAGGCCCATCACAAATGCCAACCCTAAAAATTATTGATCACAATTGGAGAAAATGGTGACCTTTCAGGTCGCTTCCATTAGAGACCGGAAGAAATATGCTTATTAATATATTAAAAGTGATATACCCTTCAAAATATGTGCTAATATGCTAATAACTAGGGCCGCTAATTATATGGACAAAAAATCTCGGAATATGGCCATAAAATATGGATGAAAAATTGTAAAATATGGACCAAATATGGCAAAAATTGCAAAATATGGACGAAATATGGATAAAAAAATTTTCATATATAGCAAAAAATTGGCAAGATTTTCCTTATTGAAGTAATAAGAGAAATAAAATTTTTATATGTAAATTAAAGGCATTCAGAAAAAAAATTTTCTGAAAATAAGCAGAATTTAAAAAATTATTCATTTTTTTGGTGGCAGAATCATATGTTTAAATTGTTGTGATTTGTGCGATTATTAAATGTCATCCAGTATTTAAAGGTTATTGACTGATCGGAAGATCACTTCTGCTCTCACCATTTGTTATTATTATTCATACGTTTATTCTTTGTTTTAGACGGGGGATCGAAAAACGATGCCTTATTAATAGGGCTCCGATTTATATGGAAATCCATATTTTTTTGCAAACTTGAAACGGCTTCTAAAGCCATAAATAGTGTTTTTAGCTTTGGTTGGAGCTTCTAGAGCCCATTTAATCAATATCATGGGCATCATCAGATTCATTTTTATTCTGGAGCGGTAGATGGCGCCAATTGTAAATTGTCCATATTCGCTTTCGCAACCAAAATTTTCTCGACCAGTTCTCCGGACAGACTTCAAATGAGGAGAACAAAATAAAAAAATAACAAAGTACCGGTTGCGAAGCTTGTTCCCATAAATCAATCCAGCCTTAGAAAACAGGAATTGTTTCATATCCGAGGCGTGGCGTTTCGGCAGTGATAAAGTTCGTTGATCCCTTTCAAACTGCATAGACATCAAAACTTTTTTTTGTTCTTTAAACGCCGACAACATTACGGTAAACGGAGTTCCAGCGCGTCGGAACGGACTAAAATAAACAAACTAATTTTGAACCTAAATGGACTAAAAATTTACCATAATAAGTTGTTTTTGGGGACGTTCAACTGTTCCTGGTGCCGGTGAAGACAATGTCTCATTTTTGGCTTACGATACTCTTTAGTCCATTCCCTTGCTTTGGTGATAATTTCTGCAAGCCCGTATGTTTCATAGCATCCTCCACGACTAGGCAGAGAAAATGGGCGCAACATTGGAAGCTGTAATAAATTATGTATTTAATTCAAATATTACAAACAACCTGTCTTTCAACATTCTTCTTATAGCACATTGCATATTCCGTGCGTCATCACGAACACAACAAACCAATTTTTCCATTGAAATCCTTTTTCGGCCAGGACATCACCAGAGTGCCAAAATTCTTCCATAGGAAATGCCGCCAAAACTATGTCCTGTCTGTTCCAGTTTGTGTCAGTCCAATGAATTGTGACACTAAATATGTTGGTAGTTCAAATTAATTTTTAAATGGCATCTAACCTTTGCAATTGGGTGACAGTGTTGGTTTTGACCATCCGTCGCTCGTGATTGCATAAAAATCAGTTCCAACGCCCGACTTGTGCAGATTTCTTCAAACATTCTTAGAATTACTTTGCGTCGAAAATGGTCCCGACGTCCAAGCTCCTAAAACATTGAAAAATTTATAACAATCAATAAAGTTAGCATTATACAAAGATTGGGATGCGCTTTTTTGTAAAGTGCCTTCAAATCCGGGTCTTTGAGAAAAAGAAAGAGTTGTTTGGTCTCAACATTATACGCGCCATCTGTTACTCTGCCTCTCGCTGCTCATTTTTCTTTGAAGTTACGAAGCTCACAATTGACCTTTGCTCTTCCTCATTTTCGCGATCGTTCAAAGTGCCCTTTAATTGCTTGAAGTCCTGTTGATGCTTGGCCTCCAAGTGTTTCCACATTCCTCTTGTTGAGCCAACTTTTCTGGCAACCTTTCTTTTGCAAATTTGGCATTGCGCTTCATCGGCAGAACTTTTGTTGTAATATTTCCAGATATCAAACATTACAACTCCTAAATTCAAATTGTGTAATTCGTGCTCCGCCAAAAGCTTATTTCTGTCACTCAAGATGCCATCTTTAGGGGTGTACATTTAGTCCCGGTTGGTCCCGGTCCCGGCGGGACCAAAAAACCGGGACCGGGACTTTCAGTTTTTGAAAAGTCCCGTCCCGACCGAGACCTGAAAAAATCGGGAAATCCCGTCCCGGTCCCGTTACCGGTCCCGCTCAACCCTAATTTAAACTCAAAAATTCTTGTTTCTCTCACAATCAAAACCTGTTCATACTTCAAATGTTCATCCGTAAAGCTTCTAAAAATTATAAAGTTGTTAAAAAAAGACGAATTCATACAGACGCCATCATTACCAAACCTGTTGAAACAATTAATTGGGAATCTTCAAATTGATTTGGAATTGGAAAATAACCGAAAAAGAGCCAACAAAATTTAACTGAACCCCCGAATTGGACATTGGCTAAGGACGAAAAGAGTTTCGGAAGAAAGATGACGCGGCCAAATTTTGCAACAAAAACCACCCATTCCAAAAGCAAATCAAAAGTGCCATTGAAGAAGTGAAGACGCTTTAGCGTTTTTTTGATTAATTCAAGTCAAGGCAACATATAAAAATTTTTAAAATTACGACACATAACTAGGAGTCTAACATTTGGCGATTGGAATTTGTGGCCTTAGGGAGGCTCGAAAGTCTCGGTCTCGAGTCTTGGTGTCACCTCTCGGGTTCATCTCTTGAGTCTCGGTAAATTTCAAGTGTCGAGTATCCCAAGTGGCCCCAAAAACAAATGGATGAAAAATTTCAGCATAAGCAAAAATGTAGTTTTGCTTCAAAGCAAATTTAAATTATTTAAAAATATTCTTAGCTATTCATAATCGATAATAAGAAAGTATTGATTTGAATGAGAGAATTATTAAAGAATATTATTTACATAAATGCAAATTCAATTGTGGGCTATCATTTATTACTTTCTATTTTTTAATTTAGTAATATTGTAAAATTTTTGATAATTATTCTTTAAAATTAAGAAATTAGAGAAATTCTTTAACGCAAAAATAATTGACAAAATTTTCATATCAAATTTTGCATTTAATATAAAATTAAATTGTAAATTTAAAAGTTGTTTAACCGAAATAAAATGGAAGAATTTTGGATTTTAATTTTGGTGTCATTATTCGTAACAAATTCACTGGACAAACCCGAATCCGCACAATTATTTGATGAAATATTCGGAGAAGGCTGGTGGGACAATGACAAAGCCAAAGAATGGGATAAATTAACGCTTGAACAAAATGCCTTTCACCAAATCGACCGACAGAACACCCAAATTGGACAACAAAATCCAAAAATTAGTGATGAGAATATTGCCAAAATGTTAAAAATTGGAAGTGTCACTTTGATTAGATGGAAAAAACAATCGGGGTCCCAACACTAAAACAAATCGTCGTCTTTATTCCCCAAAAAATAAGACTAAAAAATTAGTCACTATAAATCGATTAAAAATGCTTATAGTGGGACTTTTCAGAAGGGCGTGGTGAACGGAAAATCGGCCACCGGAAAATTGGTCACCAGGATATTTCGAGTTTTTCGTTCTAACTTTTTCCAAACAACTCTAAAAGCTTGTTGTCTTTGCTATGTTGCTCAACTCAAAGAGATCTATTGATTGAAACTAATTGCAACTAATTAGGCTTAGTATAAACAAAGTTAGCGTAAAGGGACGCGAGTTTTCTTGGAAGCGAACCACTTTTCAGCTTACAACATTTTTAAAAGTTTACAGAATACGAAGAATTTATACCATTTGACAGCATTTAGTCTGAAGAAGCTTTTTTCAAAGAAAGCTAAGCTTTTAGAGTTGTTTGAAAAAAGTTAGACGAAAAACTCGAAATATCATGGTGACCAATTTTCCTTGTTGACCAATATTCCGAAAACGCTTGGTGACCAATTTTCCGGTGACCGATTTTCCGGGACTCGGGGGCGTCTAGGAAAAAAAGACAAAAGACTAAAAATCCGGGCTCTATTTATAAAAATGTGATTTCCCTTTTAAAAGTTCAAATTTTTTGGATTTCGGTTCTGAAATTTCAAAAATTAATTACCCAGTCTAATAATTACCCCCACTCTAGTGGAGGATCGCAAATTAATTACCTGGGTAATAATTAAAGAATATACGGTCACAAATTCAATGCCAAAATTGTTGTATTTTTTTTTGTTATGTTTGACTTGATTCAGCAACTCGTAGTCACTTAGAAAATGATCAATTTGCTTGGTGGGTACAATCAAAATCAGTTATCAAATTTTTGTGAGCTACCCGATGTGCCAAAATATGATCGAATACCGGGTTATTGTGCAAAAATCCCCGAAGTTGAATTCTCATTTTCCTGAATATTTGCCGCGGCATTCTCTTCCACAGAATGATGTCCATCGACAGAATTTGGATGCAATTGCTGTCGTTTAAATTGCCTTTTCCATCTAACCAAAGTTCTTCTACCAATTTTTAACATTTTGGCAATTTCTCCGTCACTAATTTTAGGATTTTTCTCTTTAATTTCATAATAAAGTTTCATCACTTCCTTTTGTTCGCTATGGTTATGTTGTGGTTCTGTTAAATAATTTTTATTATTTACAAGAATATATTAGCAAAGTATGAATAAATTAATATAATTTGGGCTCGAAATACTCACTGGTTTGGCCAAGTTCACGTTTCCAATTGTAAATTGTTCTACAAGTGAGGCCCAACTTTTTTGCGACAGTTTTATCAATTTCTTGATGATAAGAGTTTTTGAATCCGGCCCGCTTTAACCCGGCTTTCATTTGATCAAATTTCTCTAACAAATTTTTTCGATCATTTTTTGAGTTTATTCGACTTGGGCCAAATTCTTTTTTCCATCCAAATATTTTTGTGCGATTGATTTTCAAATGTTTAGCAATTTTTCTTTCAATTTGAGCCCATTCTTTTTTTGAATATATTCCTTTTTGCTTAAATTCGTTTTTTATTGCGTGGAAATTGGCAACAATTTTACGTTTTCGCTCATCAGCAATATTTTCGGGTGAAGAAACTTCGTTTTGTTCTTTACTATTTTTGGCATTATCCGAGTTATCAGACTTTGTGAGAGAAGGATTCTGATCAGTTGAATTGGATTCAATTTGTCCAAGCTGATCAGTTGAATTTGGTTTAATTTGTCCAAGCTGATCAGTTGTATTTGGTTCAATTTGTCCAAGCTGATCAGTTGAATTTGGTTCAATTTGTCCAAGCTGATCAGTTGAATTTGGTTCAATTTGTCCAAGCTGATCAGTTGAATTATGTTCAATTTGTCCAAGCTGATCAGTCGAATTTGGTTCAATTTGTCCAAGCTGATCAGTTGAATTTGGTTCAATTTGTCCAAGCTGATCAGTTGAATTATGTTCAATTTGTCCAAGCTGATCAGTCGAATTTGGTTCAATTTGTCCAAGCTGATCAGTTGAATTGGATTCAATTTGTCCAGAGTGATCAGACTCTGTGAGTGTAGGATTCTGATCAGTTGAATTGGATTCAATTTGTCCAAGCTGATCAGTTGAATTGGGTTCAATTTGTCCAAGCTGATCAGTTGTATTTGGTTCAATTTGTCCAAGCTGATCAGTTGAATTTGGTTTAATTTGTCCAAGCTGATCAGTTGTATTTGGTTCAATTTGTCCAAGCTGATCAGTTGAATTTGGTTCAATTTGTCCAAGCTGATCAGTTGAATTTGGTTCAATTTGTCCAAGCTGATCAGTTGAATTATGTTCAATTTGTCCAAGCTGATCAGTCGAATTTGGTTCAATTTGTCCAAGCTGATCAGTTGAATTTGGTTCAATTTGTCCAAGCTGATCAGTTGAATTATGTTCAATTTGTCCAAGCTGATCAGTCGAATTTGGTTCAATTTGTCCAAGCTGATCAGTTGAATTGGATTCAATTTGTCCAGAGTGATCAGACTCTGTGAGTGTAGGATTCTGATCAGTTGAATTGGATTCAATTTGTCCAAGCTGATCAGTTGAATTGGGTTCAATTTGTCCAAGCTGATCAGTTGTATTTGGTTCAATTTGTCCAAGCTGATCAGTTGAATTTGGTTCAATTTGTCCAAGCTGATCAGTTGAATTTGGTTCAATTTGTCCAAGCTGATCAGTTGAATTATGTTCAATTTGTCCAAGCTGATCAGTCGAATTTGGTTCAATTTGTCCAAGCTGCTCAGTTGAATTTGGTTCAATTTGTCCAAGCTGATCAGTTGAATTATGTTCAATTTGTCCAAGCTGATCAGTCGAATTTGGTTCAATTTGTCCAAGCTGATCAGTCGAATTTGTTTCAATTTGTCCAAGCTGATCAGTTGAATTGGGTTCAATTTGTCCAATTTGGGTGTTCTGCCGGTCGATTTGGTGATGGCTATTTTGTCCAAAGTTTGTTGGCGGCGTTTTCAAATCTTCGGCTTCATCTTTGTCCAACCATTCATCTACGAATAATTCGTCAAATGTTTGGAGTGGCAATTCTTCCAATTCCTCCAAATGTACGGATTCGGCTTTGTCCAGTGAATTTGTTACGAAGAATGACACCAAAATTATAATCCAAAACTCTTCCATTTTCTCTCTCAAAAATTTTCTTTGAACTTTAAAGAATAATAAATATTCTAAATTGTATAATTTTAATAAATAGTATAAAGCTTTGAGCAGTCTGGTACAGATAGATGAAAAAACTATAGACTCGTTTCTGTGGAGGTAATGCCGCGGCAAATGTTCAGGAAATTGGGAACTCGAATAAGTGACCGCCCGCATTGGCGTTCTGTCATCACTAAATATGAGTCTCGGGTGAAACCCCGAACACTGATGAATAGAGCGCGGATTTTTATTTTTTAAAATGTTTTTTTGTAGAATAGGATTTGACGAGAGAAGCCCAAAAATAGCATTCATTTCGAAAAATTTTAGAATTAGAGCGACTTTTTAGTCAATATAAATCAATATTTTGGCTTTTTTGAGAATAAATCAATATTTAGCCATTTTTTCGTAATATTTTTCTTGAGAAAAATGCAATTTTTAGGTATTTTTCCCAAAATTTTTGAAGAAATTCAATATTTCTGGCACTTTTTCCCAAAATTTCTTCAAAAAAATGCAATAAAACCGACAAAATTTGACCCTAAAAATCAAATTTTTTCAAACCAAAAATGTACCCCTAAAAATGACTTTTTCTTTGACCAAAATCCACCCCCAAAGATCGTCGACATTACCCTAAAAATTTTTTAATTTTTATTTTTTATAAAAATTTCCAAAACATATGTAGTACATTTACAATAGTGAGAGCAAAATTAATAAAGATTAACCAATTTTGAAGGGTTTTACGCATAAAATGACCGGATTTGGGCAGTTTTAGCATATTTTTTAATCAATATTTTAGCACTTTTTGGGGTTTTTGGTCAATATTTTGGGGTTTTTTGGTCAATATTTTGCGTTTTTAGTCAATATAAATCCGCGCTCTACTGATGAATAGCTAATTAAAATTATAAAAATTATTGATTTTTATTTTTTTCGCAAAAATGAAAAAATATTTAATTAAACAATTGACTGAGTTTAAATCGTTTTGAATTGTGTCACAAAGTCCCTTTTAGCCTTGTTTCGGCTGCTTCCATTAAATTGCTTAGATGGAAAAGGCAATTTAAACGACAGCAATTTCTTCCATTAAATTCCTATAAATTTTGTAAATTATTGAATGAGAATTTAATCCAAAATATTAATATCGTTTTAAGAATAACAAAACAAATAAATTTTACATCAGTAATTTTGGCACTTTTAAGTCATATTAATAGGACCGGGATTTATATGGACTAAAAAACGTAACATAAAATGAAGCACTTATTTTTTATTAAGAATTCTGCCACTTTTTTGTTTTAGATTCAGCAGCTCTTTTTAGTCAAATTTTTAGCTTTTTCTGGGGGGAGGGGTCGAAGATTCGAATTTTTGATGGAATTTGTTATGAAAAAAATGTTTTGAAAAAGATTATAAAAAATCAAATTATTGGGATTTTGAAATTCCTCGTATTTCCGGACATTTTTTTGCGAGCCGGAATTCCGGATTCCGGCCTTTTTATGTTTTCCGGTTACTCCCGGATACACATAAATCAATAGCATTGGCCTGGCATAATTGGGCCATTCCACGTCAATTCCACCGGTAAACAGCGAAAGTTGGGCAACATAAATGTGGCTAGTTGTAAGCCAAATCCATTAGCAGGAGGACTTTCATTTATTTAATACAAAAATCTAATTTCTTACATTTTATGTTTTTTTGAGTCATATTTTGTATAATTTTATTTGTTAGGTCATAAATAGGGATATTTTTATGTTTTAACATATTTTTTTTTGTGGATTCCTTACCATGAGAGAAGCACAAAAATAGTCTTTGGTTTTGAAACATTTTTGAATTAGGGCAGCTTTTAGCACATATTTTGGCACTTTTTGGGATTTTTAGCACATATTTTGGCATTTTTTAGCACATATAAATCCCAGCCCTAGCCATAAAATATGATAAAAGTCATATTTTGGGCATTTTCGGTTAACAAAAATGCAATAAAACCCGAAGAATGCACTCCTAAAGATCGACTGACCACATTTTAAGGTACCCTAAAAATTGACTTTTTTTTTTTTTTTGTCAAAAATGTAACAATAAATATTTTGCGCTTTTTAGGTCGTAAAAATCCCAGCCCTATTGATAATAGCAGAATTCCATCCATAGAAAATTTCTGGGGTATGCATTTTTAGTACCAAATTCAAAAAATCCAGAGCCGAAATTTACCCCCAAAAAATAGCCATAATCTGCTGGTCGTTTTTCCTACAGAGCCAATTTATTATATAGAAAAAAAATGAGGAATTGAAATAAGTACAGGTTCTGAGGCCTTTTTAAAACATTTGCATTTTAAAATAAATTAATTGGAAGATCACAATTGATCATTATTTTTATAGAATGCTTATTATTTTAAAAAAATATTTAGGAAATGTCAGGAATATTGATTTAGTCCCGGTGCAAAAAAAAAACATTATGAGATGCCAGGAATTTTCAATATTTTTTTTTAATCTGCATATTATTTATTATTATTTGTAAAAATTTGTGAAAATGATTATTCATTGAAATTTTTGACAAAAATTCTTTAACACAAAATTAATTGACAAATTTTCCCATATCGATTCTGTTTATTTAAAATTAATTGGAATTTCATATAAATTCCCCTAAATTCAGAGTTATTTTGTCCAAATAAAATGGAAGGGTTTTGGATTATAATTTTGGTCTCATTCTTTGCAACAAATTCACTGGACAAAGCCGAATCCGTTAAATTGGAGCTCAAAACATTCGATGAAATATTTGGAGAAGGCTGGTGGGACAAAGGTGAAGCCGCCGAAGATTTGAAAATGCCGGCGCCAACAAACTTTCGACAAAATGTCCATCACCAAATCGACCGGCAGAACACCCAAATTGGACAAATTGAACCCAATTTAACTGATCAGCTTGGACAAATTGAACCCAATTTAACTGATCAGCTTGGACAAATTGAACCCAATTCAACTGATCAGCTTGGACAAATTGAACCCAATTCAACTGATCAAATTGGACAAATTGAACCCAATTCAACTGATCAGCTTGGACAAATTGAACCCAATTCAACTGATCAGATTGGACAAATTGAACCCAATTCAACTGATCAGAATCCTTCTCTCACAAAGTCTGATAACTCTGATAATGCCAAAAATGGGGAAGAACAAACCGAAATTACTACAAATGAAAAACGTAAAATTATTGACAAATTCCACGCAATGAAAAACGAATTAAAGCAAAAAGGAAAATATTCGGCAAAAGAATGGAATCAAATTGAAAATAAAATTGCAAAACATTTAAAAGTCAATCGCAAAAAAATATATAAATGGAAAAAAGAATTTGGCCTAAGTCGAAAAAAGACAAAAAATGAGCGAAAAAATTTGATAGAGAAATTTGATCAAAAGAAAGCCGAGTTAACGCGGGACGGTTTCAAAAAATCATACAAAGAAATAAATGAAACGGTCGCGAAAGAGTTGGGCCTCTGTTTTAGAACGATTTACGCTTGGAAAAAAGAACTTGGCCAAACCAGTGAGTATTTGAGCCCAAATATATAATTAAAAATTCTTTTTACAGAACCAAAACATAAATACTCCGACAGCAAACAAAAGGAATTGATGAAACGTTATTATGAAATTAAAGACCAAAATTCTAAAATTAGAGACGAGGACATTACTAAAAGGCTGAACATCAGCAGAGTCACTTTGTATAAATGGAAAAAGCACAAGCAATTTAAACGACAGCAATTGCATCCAAATTCTGTCGATGGACATTCTGTGGAAGAAAATGCCACGGCAAATATTCAGGAAATTGGGAACTCAAATTCGGAGAGTATTTGAATGAATGGTCAATGAATTAGAAAAAAACGATTTGGCATCTGATGATTTTAAATTTTTTTTGACGAATGCGATTTACTTAAATATATTATGCTAAATCTATTATGGAATACCTGTTTCAAAATGCGTGGAACCTCATAACTAGGGTGCGGATTTTTAGGCTTAAGCCTAGCCAAATTCTATAAGAAAAATGCAATAAAATTCAATTTTTGAATTCTTCTTTGACGATCGTTGTGAATAGCCAAATGAAAAAAAAAATTTGTTGAATTAGGGCGGCTTTTTAGCACATATTAAAACATATTTTGGGGGTATTTTTAGCACATATTTACTGACATATTTTAAGCTTTTTCAGAGTTTTAGCAAATATTTCGCCATTTTTCAAAAAATTCCTTAAGAAAAATGCAATAAAAACGAAAAATACACCGCTAAGGATCGACTTTTTAAAAATTTTCAAAAAATGCACCCCCTAAAAATTGACTTTTTCACGACTAAAAATTCTGCCACCAAAAAATGTGAATTTACATATAAAAACTTTTGTTTCTCTTATTACTTCAATTAGGACCATTTCTTGAAAGTTGATTAAATTTTTGAAAATTTTATGCATAAACTGATAGATTTTGGCCATTTTTGGCACATATTTTGCCATTTTTTGGGTTTTTAATACATATTTTAGCATTTTTAAGCACATAAAAACAAAAACATACATAGTTTGGTGTTTTTAGCACATATAAATCCGGGCCCTAATAATTATTGTATATTAAAGTATTGATAAAAGACAAAAACTCAAACAAAACGAAATATGAATTGGGATATTTTGACTTGGCGAAATGTTTTCGGAACATAAAATATAAAAGGGCGAGAAGAGTCCTACAGGTCACGCACACGGACGGATAACGGATATGAGATTTTGAGGACTGACGGATACCAAAATTACCTTTATCCGTGCACACCCCTGGCATTTTTCAATGGTGGCGCTCGGCCCTTTGTGGGCGTGATTTTATTCCACGTCTTGGCTCCCGGCACTTTGAATTTATCGGATACAAAAAACCAAAACCGGCCGGAAAAAAAACCAAAATTTTTTTGAATTTATTTTTAAAATTGAGTAGGTCGGGACCGGGACCGGTCGGGAAATTTTCGGTTTTGGGATCCCGGCCCCGGTTTTTGGAAAATTGAAATCCCGTCCCGGTCGGATTGGGACTAACCGGGAAAAAATACACCCCTAAGGATGGAATTTTCAGCTAAATATGTTCGGCTGTAGTGTAGTGGTGAGTGGTGGGGACATTTTAAGTGGCGTAGTTTCGGGGTTCAGATCCCCGACCGTGTAAATGATTTTTTTCCAAGTTTCTCTGAACATTTACGAGTGCATAGCAACTAAAATTCTTTTAGATTTTTCCGATTTTGTTTTTAATATTTTCACACGTTTTTATTTCATTTTTTGGTTGGACGAAATCATAAAACCATAGGGGGAGGGGGGGCCTTTGAACAACTGACGCAAACATTAAACATTTTTTGAAAAACAAATTAGAATTTAAAAAAAGCTTGCCGACAACATACTATTACTACTTCCTGTTTGGTTGCACTTTTATTTTAAAAACAAAAGAAGCCCTTTTATTTACTTATTAAAGGATTTATAATTTATAAGCTTTGTTCGTTTTCCGATTTCACGAAAATTTTCAAGCAGTTTATGTTTGAGAATGGGAGGAGATTGAGTCGGTCATCATCTTTTCTTTATACTAACCAGTGGATGTAGCACAGCTTGAACAGTACGAACTACATGCTGAATGAGACCCCCAGGGCTGTATGAGTTTGGCAAGCGGAACATCTTCAACTTTGTATGATAAACAGTTTTATAGAATTGTTTGTATTTAACGGGACAGGACAAATACAGATCACTTGATGAATTTAACAAATAAAGACTCTTTATTTATTATGCACATTGGTTGAATACATTTGGATTTGAACGTTTTAATAGTCACAAATGTTGCGCTTCTTAAGCTAAAATTAAAATTGAAATATTTCCTTTTTTTATTCATTTGAGTTGAATGATTGTTGAATAATAACGAAATTTTGAGGGAATTTCTATTAAATTTGCGTTTCCGATTTAAAAATCCCAAGAGAATTTGCGCGTTTTTGTCACAGTTTGTCGATTTTTGATTCAATCGAAATTTGTTTAAAAAACCTTCGAATTCTAACTCAGAAGGAAAATGAAAATTTCATCTCAGTCCCGACCCAACTTTAATGAAGAAACTTAACATTTAAAGGCAAAAATGTCTCTTTAAATTAGGGGAAAATCTCCAATCAAAGCAAATTTTGTCATTATTTTATTTCTGAGATGGCCATTCTCATCAATACCCAACCAATTTGAACGAATTTTGTCAGTTTGGCCTAAATTTTTGGTAAATTTTTGCAATCGCCAAATTTAAATGAGTTTGGGTTTGTCCGAAGTATTCCAAAATAGATTTAGCATATATTTAAGTAAATCGCACTTGGCAAAAAATTAAAATCATCAGATGCCAAATCGGTTTTTTCCAAATCATTGAACATTTATCCAAATATTCCCCGAGTTCGAGTTCTCAATTTCCTGAACATTTGCCGCGGCATTTTCTTCCACAGAATGTCCATCAACAGAATTTGGATGAAATTGCTGTCGTTTAAAATGCCTCTTCCAATTAACCAAGTATCAGTTCTAATCTTCAACATTTTGGCAATATTCTCATCGCTTATTTTAGGATTTTGGTCCTTAATTTCATAATAACGTTTCATAATTCCTTTTGTTCGCTGTGAGAGTGTTTATATTTTGATGCTGTAAAGAATTTTAATTAATATAAATAAATAATAAAATTGGGCTCGAAAAACTCACTGGTTTGGCCAAGTTCACGTTTCCAATTGTAAATTGTTTTAAAACTGAGGCCCAACTCTTTTGCGACAGTTTCATTTATTTCATTTTGAGAGTTTTTGAAGCTGTCCCGCTTTAAATCGGCTTTCATTTGATCAAATTTCTTTATCAAATTTTTTCGCTCATTTTTTTTCTTCCCAAAGTTATGCATTTTTTGACTTAAGTCTAATTCTTTTTTCCATTTATATATTTTTGAGCGACTGACTTCCAAATGTTTAGCAATTTTCTGCTCAATTTGATTCCATTCTTTTGACGAAAATTTTCCTTTTTGCATAACTTTGTTTCTCATTGCGTGGAATTCTTTGACAATTTTACGCTTTCGCTCATCTTCACCATTTTTGGCATTATCAGAGTGATCAAACTCTGTGAGAGAAGGATTCTGATCAGTTGAATTGGGTTCAATTTGTCCAATTTGGGTGTTCTGCTGGTCGATTTGGTGATGGACATTTTGTCCAAAGTTTGTTAGCGCCGGCGTTTTCAAATCTTCGGCTTCATCTTTGTCCCACCAGCCTGCTACGAATATTTCATCAAATGTTTTGAGTTCCAATTTAACGGATTGTTGCAAGAAATGCCATCAAAATTACCCAAAATTCTTCCATTTTATTAGGGCAAAATAACTCTGAATTTAGGGTCATTTATATGAAATTCCAATTAACTTTATAATAAAAGAAATGATATGGGAAAATTTGTCAATTAATTTTGTCTTACAAATTTCTGTCAAAAATTTTCAATGAATAATTATTTTCACATTACAAATAATAATAAATATTTTTAGCGTATTAAAAACATTATTGAAAGTAATAAATGGCAGCCCACAACACTAACATAAATGGAAGAAATGAAATCTTTGTATTAAATAAATGAAAGCCCTCCTGCTAATGGATTTGGCTTACAACTAGCCACTTTTGTATTGCCCAACTTTCGTTGTTTGCCGGTGGAATTGACGTGGAATGGCCCAATTATGCCAGGCCAATGCTATTGATTTATGTGTATCCGGGATGTAACCGGAAAACATAAAAAGGCCGGAATCCGGAATTCCGGCTCGCAAAAAAATGTCCGGAAATACGGAGAATTTCAAAATCCCAATAATTTGACTGGGGCAGATTTCTTAATAAAAACATTGTTTTTTTGCAAAAATTTTAGGACGTGAATTCCGAACGGGATTCCCGTAAAAATCCTGTCAAATTTTTCACAGGATCCCGCGGAACAGGAAAATTTTGAAAATTTAATTTATAAGTATTCGTTTCAAAATTGTTTATTAACCCAAAATCCAACACCAATCAGGCATTATTTAAGAATTTCGTGAACCTGAATCCATGATTACGTCTACCCCTGATTTAACATTTTAAATCAATCACGTTTTTTTCCCATATAAATTCCGGATCTATTATAACTTAAAAAGTTTGACAAGTTTATGAACAGGCGGCCAAGTTGAAATAGCGCCTATTCCAACTTGACAAGGTTATGAGCAGGCGACCAAGTTGAAATAGCGCCTGTTCCAGCTTGACAAGTTTATGAACAGGCGGTCAAGTTGAAATAGCGCATGTTCCAACTTGACAAGGTTATGAACAGGCGACCAAGTTGAAAGAGCGCCTGTTCCAACTTGACAAGTTTATGAACAGGCGGCCAAGTTGAAATAGCGCATGTTCCAACTTGACAAGGTTATGAATAGACTACCAAGTTAATAGCGCCTGTTCCAATTGACAAGCATGAACAGGCGACCAAGTTGAAAGAGCGCCTGTTCAAACTTGACAAGTTTATGAACAGGCGGCCAAGTTGAAATAGCGCCTATTCCAACTTGACAAGGTTATGAGCAGGCGACCAAGTTGAAATAGCGCCTGTTCCAACTTAACAAGGTTATGAACAGGCGACTAAGTTGAAAGAGCGCCTGTTCCAACTTGACAAGTTTATGAACAGGCGGCCAAATTGAAATAGCGCATGTTCCAACTTGACAAGGTTATGAACAGGCGGCTAAGTCGAAGAGGCGGAAAATATGTTAATTTTTGTAAAAAAGTTTTAAATTATCAGAAAATCCAGATTTTTGCTACATTAAAAATCTTGCTCTGAACTATTTTTCCTAATAATATTACATAAATGATAGGTATAGGTTGGCTTTAGAAGAATATTGTTTTGTTGCATACGTTTTAAATAATAGAATTCTGAACACCTTTTTAAAAACCAGAATTATGATTGCTGCTAAAACTAGGGTTGACGGGATTTCCCGGTTTTTTCAGTTTTTTGGTCCCGCCGGGAATGGGACCAACCGGGAATATACCTAATGATGGGATCACGAGTGACAATTTCAATCTTTCTTACAAGAATACATCTAAGTAAATAGATGGTCTAGTGGTTTGTCATCTCGATAATTCTTATGGTGAGTTTTGGGTTCGAATCCGCTTGACTGCAAACTTGTTATCGTTTTTCCTCTACTCACATACCTGGGGCCTATTTCAATTGGATCATATCTCCGATATGTTCTTATGATATGTCATATCTGTGTTTCAATTCCGTCGTATTGACTGGGATATGATATCATAGGCAGAGGTTACATACGACGGCTGCGTGTGATACGGCATCATACGCAGAAATCATATGTCATAGGTGCTGTTTCAATTAATTTTTACCGATATGATATCATTTTCTACATATGATTTCTCTCATTACCGTAACCAATATCCCTTTTACGAAACTAATACCCCTTTCCAAATTCGAAAAAGTGATCAAAAGTAGAATTTGGGTCGTAGAATCCAAATCTGACTTCCATTTCAACCAATTTTCGAACCCCTGACCCGTATTCGAACAATTCTTCGAAAATTCAAAATAGTTTTTCTAAGGGATTTCTAGGCCGTAGAATCCGAATCTGATCTCGATTTCACCCAATTCTGAATCCCGGACCCGAATTCGAACAATTTTTAGAAATTTTTCGAATTTTTTTACCTTTTTATAAACAATTTGGTGGTATAAATAAAAAAAGCAAAAAAATTTTTATTTTTTTGAAAAAATTGTTCGAATTCGGGTTCGGGGTTCGGAATTGGTCGAAATAGAAGTCAGATTCGGATTCTACGACCCCAAAACCCCTAGAAGTGTGTTTTCAACATTTTGAAAAAATTTTTTCAATGAGCTAATTGAACCACACATATGACACCCCCATATGACATATCATGGGCGGCACATGATTTTTCATACGATTCAATTGAAACAGAAATTTTGCATACGATATCATATCGTATCATAGGATCATATCGGAGATATGACACAATTGAAATAGGCCCCAGGAATGGGAATCGCTAGCGCTATCGCGCGATATTATCGCATTTAACGCTTTTTGGGGCATATCGCCTATCGCATTAGAAATGGGTTTATCGCCAATCGCATATCGCTATCGCATTTCGTGCAATATCGCGCATACTGCACCCCTAACAATTGGATTTTTGATTTAAAAATAATGTCAGAATGCCAAAAAATGGAAATTTTGTACAATTTTTTTTTGAAAAACTGGCCCATTTCATAGCAATAATTTAGTTCTCGAAATATTATATTTATCTCGCTGGTCGATCGTTAAAATTTCTCTATCAAATTTTTTCGCTCATTTTTTGTCTTTTTTCGACTTAGGCCAAATTCTTTTTTCCATTTATATATTTTTTTGCGATTGACTTTAAAATGTTTTGCAATTTTCTCATCAATTTGATTCCATTCTTTTGCCGAAAATTTTCCTTTTTGCTTTAATTCGTTTTTCATTGCGTGGAATTTGTCAATAATTTTACGTTTTTCATTTGAAGTAATTTCTTTTGGCATTATCAGAGTTATAAGACTTTGTGAGAGAAGGATTCTGATCAGTTGAATTGGGTTCAATTTGTCCAATTTGGGTGTTCTGTCGGTCGATTTGGTGATGGACATTTTGTCCAAAGTTTGTTGGCGCCGGCATTTTCAAATCTTCGGCGGCTTCACCTTTGTCCCACCAGCCTTCTCCAAATATTTCATCGAATGTTTTGAGCTCCAATTTAACGGATTCGGCTTTGTCCAGTGAATTTGTTGCAAAGAATGAGACCAAAATTATTATCCAAAACCCTTCCATTTTATTTGGGCAAAATAACTCTGAATTTAGGGAAATTTATATGAAATTCCAATTAATTTTATAATATATAGAATCGATATGGGAAAATTTGTCAATTAATTTTGTGTTAAAGAATTTCTGTCAAAAATTTCAATGAATAATCATTTTCACAAATTTTTACAAATAATAATAAATAATATGCAGATTAAAAAAAAATATTGAAAATTCCTGGCATCTCATAATGTTTTTTTTGCACCGGGACTAAATCAATATTCCTGACATTTCCTAAATATTTTTTTAAAATAATAAGCATTCTATAAAAATAATGATCAATTGTGATATTCCAATTAATTTATTTTAAAATAATTTATAATAAATTGGCTCTGTAGGAAAAACGACCAGCAAATCCCATTTCGCTCGCCTTGCACTTCTGTGTGAAATGTCCAATGTGTGAAATGTTTTATGTGTGAAATGTCCAAGGTGTGAAATGTCTTATATGTGAAATGTTTTATGTGTGAAATACCTTAGGTGTGAAATGTCCAATGTGTGAAATGTTTTATGTGTGAAATGTCTTGTGTGAAATGTCCAAGGTGTGAAATGTCTTATATGTGAAATGTTTTATGTGTGAAATGTCTTGTGTGAAATGTCCAAGGTGTGAAATGTCTTATATGTGAAATGTCTTATATGTGAAATGTTTTATATGTGAAATGTCATGTGTGAAATGTCCAAGGTGTGAAATGTCTTATATGTGAAATGTTTTATATGTGAAATGTTTTATGTGTGAAATGTCTTGTGTGAAATGTCCAAGGTGTAAAAGGTCTTATATGTGAAATGTTTTATGTGTGAAATGTTTATGTGTGAAATGTCTTATATGTGAAATGTTTTATGTGTGAAATGTCCAAGGTGTGAAATGTCTTATATGTGAAATGTCTTGATGTGAAATGTTTTGTGTGAAATGTCCAAGGTGTGAAATGTCCAAGGTGTGAAATGTCTTATATGTGAAATGTTTTATGTGTGAAATGTCCAAGGTGTGAAATGTCTTATATGTGAAATGCTTATATGTAAATGTTTTATGTGTGAAATGTCCAAGGTGTGAAATGTCTTATATGTGAAATGCTTATATGTAGGTAAATGTTTTATGTGCGAAATGTCTTATATGTGAAATGTCTTATATGTGAAATGTCCACACCTTTCATTCAAATACTTCTCAAATTCATGTTCTCAATTCCTGAACATTTTCCGCGGCATTCTCTTCCACAAAATGTCCATCGACAGAAAATTGCTTTTTCCATCTAACCAAAGTTCTTCCACCAATTTTCAACTCTTTGGCAATGTTCTTATCAATAATTTTAGGGTTTTTGTTCTTAAATTCATAATAACGTTTCATTAATTCCATTTGTTCGCTGTGGGAGTGTTTATTTGGTTCTGTAAAAGAATTTTATTAATAAAAATAAATAATAAATTTTGGCTCGAAATACTCACCGGTTTGGCCAAGTTCACTTTTCCACTTGTAAATTGTTTTAAAACTAAGGCCCAACTCTTTTGCGACAGTTTTATCAATTTCGTGATTATAAGAGTTTTTGATTCCGACGCGAGTTAACTCGGCTTTCATTTGATCAAATTTTTCAACCAAATTTATTCGCTCATTTTTTGAATTTTTTTGACTTAGGCCAAATTCTTTTTTCCATTTATATATTTTTGAGCGACTGACTTTTAAATGTTTAGCAATTTTATCCTCAATTTGAACCCTTTCTTTATCTGATTTTCCTTTTTGCTTTAATTCGTTTTTCATTGCGTGGAATTTGTCGATAATTTTACGTTTTCGCTCATCTTCAGCAATATTTTCGTTTGAAGAAATTGTTTTGATTATTTTGTTTTGCTCTTTGCCATTTTTGGCATTATCAGATTGATCAGACTCTGTTAGAGGGGGATTCTGATCAGTTGAATTGGGTTCAATTTGTCCAATTTGGGTGTCCTGCCGGTCGATTTGGTGATGGACATTTTGTCCAAAGTTTGTTGGCGCCGGCATTTTCAAATCTTCGGCGGCTTCACCTTTGTCCCACCAGCCTTCTCCAAATATTTCATCGAATGTTTTGAGCTCCAATTTAACGGATTCGGCTTTGTCCAGTGAATTTGTTGCAAAGAATAAGACCAAAATTATTATCCAAAACCCTTCCATTTTATTTGGGCAAAATAACTCTGAATTTAGGGAAATTTATATGAAATTCCAATTAATTTTATAATATATAGAATCGATATGGGAAAATTTGTCAATTAATTTTGTGTTAAAGAATTTCTGTCAAAAATTTCAATGAATAATCATTTTCACAAATTTTTACAAATAATAATAAATAATATGCAGATTAAAAAAAAATATTGAAAATTCCTGGCATCTCATAATGTTTTTTTTGCACCGGGACTAAATCAATATTCCTGACATTTCCTAAATATTTTTTTAAAATAATAAGCATTCTATAAAAATAATGATCAATTGTGATATTCCAATTAATTTATTTTAAAATAATTTATAATAAATTGGCTCTGTAGGAAAAACGACCAGCAAATCCCATTTCGCTCGCCTTGCACTTCTGTGTGAAATGTCCAATGTGTGAAATGTTTTATGTGTGAAATGTCCAAGGTGTGAAATGTCTTATATGTGAAATGTTTTATGTGTGAAATACCTTAGGTGTGAAATGTCCAATGTGTGAAATGTTTTATGTGTGAAATGTCTTGTGTGAAATGTCCAAGGTGTGAAATGTCTTATATGTGAAATGTTTTATGTGTGAAATGTCTTGTGTGAAATGTCCAAGGTGTGAAATGTCTTATATGTGAAATGTCTTATATGTGAAATGTTTTATATGTGAAATGTCATGTGTGAAATGTCCAAGGTGTGAAATGTCTTATATGTGAAATGTTTTATATGTGAAATGTTTTATGTGTGAAATGTCTTGTGTGAAATGTCCAAGGTGTAAAAGGTCTTATATGTGAAATGTTTTATGTGTGAAATGTTTATGTGTGAAATGTCTTATATGTGAAATGTTTTATGTGTGAAATGTCCAAGGTGTGAAATGTCTTATATGTGAAATGTCTTGATGTGAAATGTTTTGTGTGAAATGTCCAAGGTGTGAAATGTCCAAGGTGTGAAATGTCTTATATGTGAAATGTTTTATGTGTGAAATGTCTTGTGTGAAATGTCCAAGGTGTGAAATGTCTTATATGTGAAATGTCTTATATGTGAAATGTTTTATATGTGAAATGTCATGTGTGAAATGTCCAAGGTGTGAAATGTCTTATATGTGAAATGTTTTATATGTGAAATGTTTTATGTGTGAAATGTCTTGTGTGAAATGTCCAAGGTGTAAAAGGTCTTATATGTGAAATGTTTTATGTGTGAAATGTTTATGTGTGAAATGTCTTATATGTGAAATGTTTTATGTGTGAAATGTCCAAGGTGTGAAATGTCTTATATGTGAAATGTCTTGATGTGAAATGTTTTGTGTGAAATGTCCAAGGTGTGAAATGTCCAAGGTGTGAAATGTCTTATATGTGAAATGTTTTATGTGTGAAATGTCCAAGGTGTGAAACATATATATGAAATTTTTATGAATTTTATAATTTAAACAAAAATCTGTTATGGATTTGTGACTAAGAATTTCTCTTAAAATTCTCTTAATTTTTTAAATAATATTAGTCAAATCTCTACAAATTAATAAATATTATTTAGCTTTAATAAAAAAATATTTGTAAGTAATAAATGACATCCCACAATTGATATGGGCATTCACATAAATCATATTACTCACCCGAAATCAATATTTTTGATCATAAATATTTTTTCCCAATGATAATCATCATTTAATAAAAATGTCGATCAATTATGAATGCTAAAATGAAAAAAAAATGTTTTTCAAATAATTTAAAATTTGCTTTGGAGGAAAAGCCACATTTCCTAATTTGTTGCAAAAATGCCATCAAAATTAAAATCCAAAACTCTCCCAAAAATGATGTAAGTAATAAATGATAGCCTCGTTTATAAATCATATTCTCATTAATAATTATTCACCCAAATCAATATTTTTGACATTAATCCTAATGATAATTACCTATCATTTAATACAAATGGCGATGAAACAACTTTTGGCTAAAATGTCGTTTATGGGAGTAAAATGGTTTTCGTCGAAGCATATAACAATTTGAAAAGTTAATTATAAAAAATGTTGGTACCGAAAACCGAAAAAGTACCGACAATTTTTTTCGGTACTTTTCGGTACCGGTACTTTTTCGGTACTTTACCGAAAAGTACCGACCGAACCTTTTTGGACTTTTTCGGTACTTTTCGGTACCGGTACTTTTTCGGTACTTTACCGAAAAGTACCGACCGACCCTTCTGGCCGGTCTCTACTGGCGAGAAAGACGACGCCAGAGGAATCTTGGCAAAATGAACCAAGATGACCATCAAAATTGCTGATTTCATCGAATTCCAAAATAACTTTTGAAATAATGAAATATTTAAAACCATTACAAGAACCAATTAAACAAATAAATATTGATATTGAAAATAAATTTTGCTTATTAGCTCATTTTGCTGAATATTTATTGGAGGAAATGGCGACGGGGGCCAAAATTCCAAAAATTGTGCAAAGAAAAGTCGTAAGTAAAATTAATTTTAATACGGATTTTTGTTGCCATAATATTTTAGAATCAATTTCAAGAAATATTTTGATGAAAATTTGATAAACATCGGAAACACCTACTTCAGTCCACACAACGGTTATACTAATCGAATTCGGGTATTCAAAACAGGGATCTGAATTTCCATTTTAAACCGGGACCATGATCGAGATTCCGAGAACTAGTATAATCCCGACCGATCCCAGTTGGCTCCCGGTCCGGCCAACTCTAGCACTAATTATGTATCATATCTAGAGCCCGGACTTGAGGATCGATGATCGAGAATTTTGAAAAATCTCGACGAGATTTTTCAAGATTGTCAATTTTTTAATGTGAATTTCTAAAAGTGAAGGATTACATTTAAAAAACAACAACATGCCGCAAAATTAAAATTGCCGTGAGCAGGGATGTGCTCTGTTATGCTCTGATTTTCTAACTTATCAGAATTTCTAGTCATTTTGGGCAGCAGAATTCTGTTTTCTTTTTCTGGTTCTTAAAAGGGTCACCAGAATTTTGATTCTGATTTTTGTTTTTGCAACCAGAATTATGATCAAGTTATGGGGGGGGGGGAAGGCTCGGCGGTGCCGATAGGCGCCGCCGGGGAAATTTTTACAAAAATCGGCAATTTTTGTGAAGAAAATTAAAGCGAAAATACAGAAGACATTCATTCAAATGCTTCCCGAATTCGAGTTCCCAATTTCCTGAATATTTGCCGTGGCATTCGCTTCCACAGAATGTTCATCGACATAATTTTGATGCATTTGCTGTCGTTCAAACTCCTAATCCATTTATATAAAGTGCGGCTTCCAATTTTCAACATTTTGGTAATTTTCTCGTCACTAATTTTAGGAGTTTTGACTTTAATTTCATAATAACGTTTCATCAATTCCTTTTGTTCGCTGTGGGAGTATTTATTTGGTGCTGTAAAAGAATTTAATTAAAATAAATAAATTAATAATTTGGGCTCAAAATACTCACTGGTTTGGCCAATTTCTTTTTTCCACCTGTAAATTGTTCTATCACTGAGGCCCAATTTTTTTGCGACAGTTTTATTTATTTCATTTTTATAAGAACTTTTGAATCCGGCCCGCTTTAACTCGGCTTTGATTAAATCAAATTTCTTTACCAAATGTTTACGTTCTTCTTTTTTATAGAAATGATTTCGGTCAAATTCTTTTTTCCATTTATATATTTTTTTGCGATTGACTTTTAAATGTTTAGCAATTTTTTCCTCAATTTGAACACATTCTTTTTTTGAATATTTCCCTTTTTGCTTAAATGCGTCTTTCATTGTGAGGAATTCGTCGATAATCTTTTTTAACCGGGACCAAATCAATATTACTGACATTTCATAAATATTTTTCATCATCATTTTACAAAAATGACGATCGATTATGATTAGCCAAATAAAAATATATTATTGTTACATTTTCTCCAAAATTTCTTAAATTTCAAAGGTTTTTTGTTGGCAAAGCGAATTGAGGTGAATGGAGATGGGCACCGTTCTTTTATAAGCGCTCGACAAAAGAGGCAATGGGTGGCGGTTTGAAGGGCGACGTATTTACGGCGTCAAAATAATGTGGTCATATGAGCAGCTGAACGCGCTGATCTTGTCGAAGGCGTTCGGAGGATCATCCGGGAATGATCCCCGATCGCAAAACAATATAATGGATAGATTGACGATGGTTCGGGGATGACGGACAGCTGATCATAAATTTTTTATCGGTGAAAAAGATAATGCGTGATCAGGGAGGGAACAACGATGTTGAATTTTGATTGGTCATGTCGTGGGAGAAGAAGATTTGCTCCGGGGGCATGGGCACTCAATCGGAGCGGGGGGATTTCGACGATCGGTACAGCCACCACCGGTCACAGGACTGATCGGATTTTGCGCACAATTACGCGCATCCATTTCAATGAATCATAAATTTGATCGTTATTTTTCTTTTCGTGGAGACACCATTTGCCGATGATCCCTTTTTTTCTCAAATTGTTCCATCATTCACTCTCCACAGATTGATCATTTGATTTGCTGCTTTGTTTTTTTCCAATTAGAATTTCAATTTCGTTCTGATTTTTTCACTTTTTTTTTGGTAGAAACGTTTGTTGATCATTTGCTAAATCGCTTTTTAATGAGCTTTTGATCCATCCTTCACTCCATATCAGTTAGGCCGCATCTCCAATTGTTGTAGTGCCTGCTCCAGATTGCAGGTGGGCAAGCTGACTTCCAGCGACTCGCGTGTGATCTGAACGAGACATGAAGATCAATCGGTGGATGTTTGATCAAAATTCTTGTATGATTTGACAGTGGCCTGATTTTTGATTAAAAGCCCATCCATGGCACTTTGTCCTCCTCCGCATACCTTGGCCACCAGTTGCCATGCGTCAGGCCCGCACGTTTCGAGCACAAACGGCTTGCAACAGTGCAAGTACTCGTCCATGGCGTTGCACAGCGCGTCCAGATACTGCTCTCCGTCGACGCCGCTTTTGCCGCCCATTTCGGCAGTTGCTTGGTCCATGGCACGCGATGCTGTCCGTTTGCACTGGACGTACTGCTCGCGGTTCTCCACCTCCGCAAAACAGTCTGCGTGCCGCTCAAACGCGGCATGGCCTGACCCGCACATGTAGCTGAACATTTTTTAGGCTTAATGTCCAAAACAAATTTTTTAATCGATTTGTGATTGTGATCAAAATAATTGCTGTTAATCGCGTTAATTGATTTGGGAATAATTTTAATTCAATCGAAAGTGAGTAGAATCGAGATTTAACCTGCCCATTGCTCAAAAATACCGAATCAGATAAAACCGAAAAAAATACCGCAATACCGTACAGTAAAACACTAATGCTCCCCGACCCTTAGGGGGCGGGAAGGAATGTCGGGATTCAATGGCAAAATGCCGGACCAAAAATGCTCGGGGGCCCGGGGTTGGCACAGCAACTCAACGACTTTCTACCCACCCGTAACTGGCTTCCACCGCGCGGATGGACAGACTGAAGCATTTGAAAGACGACTCAGTGCAGGCCTTAATTGATAAACAAATATTTTTACAAACAGGTGAACCCCCTAATTATGAAGGATGGCATTTTCAGGCTATTTGGCACTTTTAAACTTTTTGTGTTTATTTTGTCGGCCCAAAGACAACGAAAAAAATGGAATTCCGACCAACCCTAAGGTTATGGACTCACTTTGAAGTTTGCGTACAATGTGCACAAATGGCGGAATACCGCGCCGCCCTGCAGCGAAAAGTGCTGGCGATGGTTGGCATGATGGTGGAACGCCGCCATGTTCAGCTTGTCCGGCGGGTTGGCCAACTCGTCCTCCAGTTGGATGGCATTTGCATAGGCCAACATTGGCTGAATTTTTGTTGGCATTTTATGGATTAATAAATTGAAAATGCGAATTCTATGACCTCCTGACATCGTCTGATGTCCTTCTCCACCTCCGGTTCACATCGGTTCATCTGCTGCTCCTCCATGAACTTGCTTAACTCATCCGATTTGTGCGCTGACGATGAAGCAATTTGAATTTTGCAACAAATCAAAAGGAATAGATGGCCACCAAATTTTTGCAGTGACGGCGACGTTTTCATAATAATTTAAAATGACATTCATCCGAATTTACGGGAGGAAAATTAGGGGAATTTTTATTTTAAATTTAAATTTAAATTCAAAGAAAAGATAAAATCAGCGACTTTAAACGCCATGATCAAAAAAGGAAATGATCAGAACGATCAGGCCGTTTGGTCGCCGGTTTATCAATTTCAGCGCCGTTTGCCCGTTTCAGCGCCTCCGGCCTAAAAGTCTCCACTTTTGCGTTTTAAGGATCATGGCAATTTCTTAAAATGTGTGGCCTCTTTTTAGATTTGAGCTTTCGAATGACGTCATGAAAGTCTGATATGGGCAAGACACAAAAAAGGTAAATTAAGCCATGAATTGCAAAAACCCCTCTCCTGCATAGCTTAAGCTATATAAAACTGAAAACTTTGCCATTAAAAATGCCGCCAGCTTAAGTTTTAGAATGCCAAAAATGCCTTTTATTTGGCCAAATTGCCCTAGGCGGCCCTTTTCGTTCACGGTGAGAGGGCACAAATAATGACATCGCAAATTTGAATGGGATTTTGATGGATTTTTTGGCCAACAATTCGGGGAGAAAAAGTCAGAAAGCGCCTCGCCACGGCGGCTTATTGAGTGTGTGCCATTCCATCACTCATAATTTGTGCCGCCCGACAATTCAATTTGGCCACCCCGAAAGGAGGAGCGAAATTAAAGCCCCCGGAGTGAGATGCTTATTTATTGCCAAGGGCGTTATTGTAAAAAACTTTAAGTCGAAATTTTCAGTGAAACTGTTAAAAAAAACAAATATTAAGATTTCTATTGAATTTCAATAAAATTCGTGTGAATAATCGAGAATTATTGAATTTTTAGGAAAATTAATGGAATTAAATAAAAATATTATTCGTTAAATAAATTTTTAATTATAAAATAAATCATAAAGACTTCTGATATCGATTTGATTTTATCAACAATATCGATTTGATTTTGTCAAAAATTTAAACAGAGTTGCTTCATAATTTTCAAATTGATCTGTTTGGCTTGGTCTTGATCCTTCACGGAGGAGTATAATAATTATGACGTTAAAAACTCCAAAAAATTATGAGTATTTTCCCAATATACGGAACGCAATTGTGTACCATAAAATGTTAGAATATTTTTTAAAATTTTCCCGTACCCGCGGGATTCCCGTGAAAAATTGTTCGGAATTTTAAGACGGTAACGAGACAACCGCCCGTTCCCGGACTCTACTTGAAATAGGCCTAAAAAAGACCGCTGAAGCAAAAAAAATGGCGGTTAATAAAAAATTGTTTTTTTTAAATGTTTATGTTTCCAAATTTAAAACGCTTTTAAACTTTGTCCTTATTTTGAACGCCTAAATTAGGGTTGGTCCCCCCGACCCCTTAGGGGAGGGAAAGTCGGGGGTCGGGGAGGCCGGGGTTGGCAATGTCGGTTACATGTCAGGTCTGGCACCCTTTTTTGCAAAAGTGCTAGTATTATTTAGCTTTGATAAAAAAATGATTGAAGTAATAAATGACAGCCCACAATTGAATGGGCATTCACATAAATAATAATAAAATCATGATTAAACCGAATGATTAAATTATGATTATACTGATGTTAACTCAGGATCAGGGTTTCTATAGGCAAAACCTAAAAACGTAGAAATTTTTTTCAAAAACATGGAAAAAAGTGGAAATTTTTTTAAGCCTTTATTTAATATAAATTGCTTAAAAAATCAGTAACTAGCATTATTAGAAATAATAAATTTTAATATCATCAACGATAACAAAAAAAATTCTGACAAACTTACACACCAAGCATTTATTAAACGTAAAAAGGGGTGTCCGGACATTTACACATTGGACATTTCACACAGCAGTGAAAAAACGGACGTTTCACACATACATAGAGGGCAAAAAAGACGTTTCACAAATAAATTTCGCATACATTTAATAAAAGCTTTAAAATATTTTAAATGGATGAATAAATTTGAAATTAAGCTAAAGTTGAATAATTGGCTAAAAGTGTAACGTCCGTTTTTTCACTACTGTGTGAAATGTCCAATGTGTGAAATGTCCGATAGCCGTAGAAAGGATGTAAATGATCAGATAAATTTTATGTGATCACAAAAATGTTTCGTCAGTGGTTTCTTCCTGTGGTTCCTCTTATGGTTTTATTAGAGCACGGACCGATCGAGATTCTCAATCAAAATCGCGATCGGTCCTCAAGTCCGGGCTCTAGTTTTTTTGACCAGGTCATCAGTCGGAACATTCGGCACCGCCTCAGGGTGGCTTAAGGATAAGCCTAACGAAGCCCAAGCTTTTTGCAGTGAAAAAAATTAGAATTCGACACTCGGTCGGTATTTGTTCTATTCAACACTCAGACTTTCGGCACTCGGATATTTTTCGTTCTGTTCGGCACCCGTACTGTATTTGCACCATTCGGTACTCTGACCATTCGGCACTGGGACGTTCGGCACTTGGGCATTTTTTGTTCTATTCGGCACTTGGATATTTTTTGCACTATTCGGTACTCGGACCTTTCGGCACTCGGATCGAATGCGTTAGGCTTAAGCCTACACAACCCTGGCTTGAGGTACGTTAGGTTTAGGCCTAAGCCTAATGAACCCTAAGGCTCTACCTCTTCTCCGGTTATTCTATTCGGCTTTGGTGTTACTGGACACCAGATGGTTGCGCTTTCGAGCGCAACGGGTGACGGTCCATCCAGAGGACGGAGACTCTGCCTTTGGCGGAATGATCAATTGGCCATTAAACTTTGCTTCATCACCGATATTTGAGTCCCACTCGAAAATAGATTTTGTCTCAACTCCAAGCACCTTAACTTGGCCGACCATCCCATTTCCATTATTCTAATCTTTGTTTGGCTGTTTTCGCTGCGCGGGATTTCTTCGCCAAGGAATAATTAGAGGGAACAGGAATTCCAAATTTAACGGGTGCGGGAATCCCGAACGGGATTCCCGTGTTTTCTCTGAGCCGCCGCGACAAATTTACAGTTTCTGAAGATCGATATAAACTTTGTCTAAAATTTTGCCAATTTAAAACGTGCGCGCCCAAATGAACGACCCCCGAAAATGGGTAATTTGGCATAATGATTGTAAAAATATTTGGACTGGCAACGAATTTTGAAATTGAACAAATCTTTTTAGTTATAAAAAAAACTTAAAATTGTTTAATTGTTAATAAATAATAAAAAAAGCAGCGTTCTGCTTCGAATAAAGCCGAAGAAATAGAAAGAAGTCGTAACAAATTAGGCGATTTTCAATTTATTGACCATTCATTCAAATACTCCCCGAATTTGAGTTCCCAATTTCCCGAACATTTGCCGCGGCATTCACTTCCACAGAATGTCCATCGACAGAATTTGGATGCATTTGCTGTCGTTCAAATTTCTTTTTCCAACTGCGCAAAGTGCGTGATCCAATCTTCAACCTTTTGACAATGTACTCGTCACTAATTTTTGGATTTTGGTACTTAATTTCATAATAGCGTTTCATCAATTGTTTTTGTTCGCTTTCGGAGTGTTTATGTTTTGGTGCTGTAAAAGAATTTTACAATATAAAAATATTTAGTTCGAAAAACTCACTGGTTTGGCCAAATTCCCTTTTCCAATTAGAAATTGTCATAAAACTGAGGCCCAACTCTTTTGAGACAGTTTTATCTAATTCGTGATTATAAGAGTTTTTGAATCCGGCCCGCTTTAACTCGGCTTTAATCTGATCAAATTTTTCTATTAAATTTTTGCGCTTTTTTTCATTTGACATTTTTCGAATTAGGCCAAATTCTTTTTTCCATTCATATATTTTTGTACGATTGACTTTTAAATGTTTAGCAATTTTCTTTTCAATTTGATTCCATTCTTTTGTTGAATATTTTCCTTTTTGCTTAAATTCGTTTCTAATTGCGTGGAATTTGTCGATAATTTTACATTTTTTGTTTGAAGTAATTTTTGCTATAATTTTGTTCTGTTCTTTACTATTTTTGGCATTAACAGAGTGATCAGACTCTGTGAGAGGAGGATTCTGATCAGTTAAATTGGGTTCAATTTGTTCAATTTGGGTGTTCTGCCTTTCGATTTGGTGATGGACATTTTGTCCAAAGTTTGTTGGCGCCGGCGTTTTCAAATCTTCGGCTTCACCTTTGTCCCACCAGCCTTCTCCGAATATTTCATCAAATGTTTTGAGTGGCGTTTCCTCCAATTTTACTTTTACGGATTCGGCTTTGTCCAGTGAATTTGTTACAAAGAATGCCACCAAAAATAAAATCCAAAATTCTTCCATTTTGCGTGGGCAAAAAAACCTCTGAAGTTACAAAATTAATTTTATATTCAAACTAAAGTTGGCATCCCGAACCGACCCCGTCCCCGATTGAATTTTGGAAATTCAATAAAAAGTGACTTCTAAACTGCTTTTTTTTAAAAACCCAGAACCCCGACCGATTTGGGTAAGCAGACCTCGACGGTCCCACCCCCGAAAAATCCCGACCCCGCAATTCTTAACCCCGACGTCGGTGTTTCAACGCTAATTTAAACGGAAAATTCGATATGAGATAATTTTGCGTTAAAGAATTTCTTAAATAAAGCAAAAATAAGAATTTTTAAATATTAAAATGGTTCGCGGACTGGCCCTTCGGGGCATGTGTCGCACCATAAATGGTTCGCGGACTGGCCCTTCGGGGCATGTGTCGCACCATAAATGGTTCGCGGACTGGCCCTTCGGGGCATGTGTCGCACCATAAATGGTTCGCGGACTGGCCCTTCGGGGCATGTGTCGCACCATAAATGGTTCGCGGACTGGCCCTTCGGGGCATGTGTCGCACCATAAATGGTTCGCGGACTGGCCCTTCGGGGCATGTGTCGCACCATAAATGGTTCGCGGACTGGCCCTTCGGGGCATGTGTCGCACCATAAATGGTTCGCGGACTGGCCCATCGGGGCATGTGTTGCACAAAATTTATAAATCTCTTTGTTATGCATTACCCTGATTGCTCGTACTTCCCCATCAGTACCTGCCAACATCCGGGGCGAAGCCTGACCAGCACTTTGCACGGTTGGGTGGACTGGTGAGAGGTACCGTAGGATTTATGTGTGATCAAAAAGGGTAAGCATTCGATGAGCCTGCCCCTTCGGGGATTGTGAGCCGTAAAAAAGGGTCTGCCCCTGCTACTTCGGGAGGTCGGACCAAAAAACGCCAACTGCAACCTGTCCCGTTTAGGGGAACTGTTGGCCGGGTCAAAATGTACCTGCACTCTTGATGCCCTTTGCGGCTATTTGGGGTATGTGAGTCCTGGGTGGCAGATTTGCTACTGGACGTCTTCACAGCGTGGCACTATGCGGGAGGCAAATGTTCTTTATTTGTCATTTTGTTTGAATAAATATTTGAATTTTGTGTGTACTTAATGGTCAATTTGTGCCTACCTACTTTTGCCACACACACCCATATTTAATTGACTTTTTTTCTTAGATGCCTTCTAAGAAACAAGAGTTTCGAAAGCAGAGAAGTGAGCGGCACCAGCGGCAGACAGACCAGTCTGTCAGCTCGGGAAGCTCGCTTATCCCAAATAGTCCATTGGACTGCAAAGGGAGTGCAGATGGGGATGGAGAGGCATCCCTTGGCAACACGCCAAAAATATGTGCTTTGCATATAAGCACACCCGCTTCATCTGGGGGCAAGAAAAGGGGCAGACCCTCTGATGACAGAAATAAAGCCTTATTGCCTGGACTTGATTGTGTGCCATTGACAGACACACCGAACTCGACAGTGGCTGAAAGTGCGACAAGTTCGCCATGCCTTAAAAAAGAAAAGGCTTTTGAATTTGACCAAAAGGCCATTACAGAAGCCATGGCTTCAACGCCCGTTACCAGTAAAGGAAAAGGCGGGCGCCCAGCAAAAAAGAAAAGGGGGGCTGGGAGAGGCAAAACTGTTGATTCGATGAGCGAATGCTCGATTATGGATGAAAGCATTGTTGTAAACGAAATAATGCAGGTTGAAGAACCACTTGAAGATGTGGATGCCAACCTTACATTGGAAAAAATTGCGTGCACAGCTGGGAATGTGCCAGAACACATTGATTTCAATGTTCTTCATATTAATTTTGCTGAAACGCGAAATTTTAACTGCCGCATATGGAGATGGGCTGCTATTGGCTTATACGCAGACGATGCTACGTCGTCTGGGCCCAGATTCATCGAAACCTGCTGGAACAATCCCAAGGAATGGCTCAATGATGGCTTTATTGCCATGTATCTGGCCTATTTGGCTAGCATTTCACAACGCAAAGTTGTTGTACTGGATTCGATTGTTTTTGATGCAGCGGTTTCCAGGGTTCGAGGTTCATATCGAAACTACATTTTTGGTTTCGATCCTTCCACGCCGACGGAAGTGATCCTTATGCCTATCAACTTCCCTGGTCATTGGACAATCCTTGTCCATGATATTGAAGCGGGAACATTTTTTGCAGATTCTCTGCAAATGTCCACATTGGATACACAAAAATCCAATCTCATAAAAGGCATAATTGCCGAGATCACGTCAGCATCGCTTGAATCTATTCGTATTGATTATGTTGACAAAGAGAATCTGACTCCGCAGCATGATGTCTTTAGCTGCGGCTATTTTGTTTGCCTGTATGCGGAGGCTTGGCTTATGAGCCATAAAACATTCATTTTAGAAAATTTGAATATTAATTATGAAAAGAAAAGGATTTTGTGGCATTTGAACCATCTTTACAGCTCTGATCAAGTGCCATATCATCCAAGGCCGGGTGTAACGTTACCTTGCCCATTTGTCAAAAGGCTGCAAATGGAAGATGTTCAATCAACTTCCAAAATTTTTCAGTCAAATGTACAACTGGACGATGATTCCGACGATATCATTATTGTCGATGTCCCGACCAAGGAGGAAAAGGTGGAAGAAGGTATTTTCTTCAACACTCCGAAAAATGAAGAAGCAGTGCATTCTGCTGTTCAAGCACAGGCAGCCGTGCCCGGTGAAAACCTACCAAACGAACTTGGTTTGGTCGTTGATTCTTGCACAGCGCAGGAACCAATTGCGCAGATTGACGATGACGCCATATTTGTTCGGCCTAAAACGCCACCAAGGCGTTCATTGCGCAATAAAAGGCGGGTAAATGATTCCACTACCGCAAATGCGTTGGGACCAGCAACACCAATCACAAAACGTTGCAAAATGGTCCATAAAGGGTGGAGTTGCGCGGCTGCAAAGGCTAAGCACTTTCCCGAGTACTATGCATTCCGGTGAGCTCGGTGAGAAAAAGTGCCCAAATTGTGGAGCACATCTCTTTCCTCACGAAACAAGCAGCCTCTGCTGTCGTGATGGTAGAGTTGTTTTGCCCCCATTAAGCCCACACCCTGATGCTCTCAAAGAGCTGCTGGCGGGCGCCAATCAATCACGTGAAGGGAAAGAATTCGTTAAACACGAATCACGCTATAATAATCTGCTTCAATTTGCCAGCGTCTCTGCTGGTAGCAAACCATGTCCCTGCTGGCGGACCAATGGCAGTTATCCTTAATGGAGACTTCCACCGTCAAATAAGCAGCATGCAAGCAGGCTCAATGCAAACACCTGGCTTTAGCCAGCTGTACATCCTTGATCCTGCTGAGGCAATGGAACATCGACGCACCAACCCCACGTTCACGGGGGAGAAAATAACAAGTGAAAATGCGTTCGTCCAGGGGCACTAAATTAAATGAATCCACCCTGACGACATTGGAAGCAATGATTGATGAGGGTCATCCTGCAGCGAAAGCTTACAAAAAAGCGCGAGAACAGCTGAAGGAACTGTTCGAACAACAAAAGAGTAATGAAGAATTGCGGTTCTTCCGCATGACTCTTTTAAATCAGCGCACTGTACCTACAGCATTGAAAGACCCAAAACTGCACCCACACCAAATAATAACCCCATCTACGGGTGAAGGAATGTTTGCAATCCATGCAGACCCCTCTGGTGTGCCTGCACCTAAGGGAATTTGGGTCGAAAACCAAGAGGGAAAATTGAGGGAGATTGCTCCTTTCAGTCCATGGACTGACAGTCTCACCTACCCTCTAATCAAGCCGAGAGGCGATGATGGATATTCTATTGAAAATCGAATTCCATACGCAAAACCAGCTTCGCGTAAACAAAAAAATGCTGGTGCTGATAGCATCGCTGATTCCGATGACGATTTAAGCCTCAAATCATTTGATGCTCAATCAGTGGCTTCTTCTGAAGTGGAATCAGTCGCATCAGATACTGCTTCAATAAGCAGCCGCCCTGAAAGCTCTCGTAAATTTATTACCCTTCGAGATCATTGCAAATATTATCTCGCAATAAGGGATGATAACGTTGAGCAGGGCTATCACCACATTCTTTCATGTGGGGGTGGACTTGGCCAACGCTGGATTCTAGATCCAAGCGGCCAAGATTGACTGGCAAACAGCCACATGGCTACGCAGACCGGAAATGGATCTGCGCATCAGCACGCCAAAAAACATGCTGTTGTATTTGATTAAACTATACAACAAGCAGCAAGCACAAAAGAACCCAAATGCTCAGCCTAAAACAGGTTGATGATATTGGCAGTGTTGTGCGTTTCGCTGAGCAAAACGTTAATTCATTGCAATTCTGGAAAAAAATGTATGAAGATTGCAATACAATCATGGCGCGCTGTCATAACCCCAAGAAGGCACGGCTATTTATTACATTCACAAACAATCGTGAATGGCCTGAATTTAAGGCAAACATTTTCAATAACGGTCAGGTATTCACCGACCGATTTGATATGTGGATGCGGGTCTGGACCAGCAAGGTCCAGCAATTTCGCAACGACCTTTATGAAAATAAATTTTTTGGAACAATCCTTGGCTCTGGGGAGTCCATGGAGTTTCAAGGTCGCGGAGGCCCGCACGCCCACATTGTGGCCCAATCAGATTTGGATGCGATTCCAGAGGTTATCCAAGAATATATCTGGGCTCACATTCCATCCTTGCCAGACAAGGATGACGACACGCCAATTGCAAATATGCATCGCGAAATTCGCGAGCTTATACATCTGCAACTACATAGGTGTGCAGATAGTTGGTGCGGTCCTCGCGACGCAAATTACGGCCGGTGCAAAAAGCAATTCCCCGCGCCATTTTCCAACCTAACAATTTTGCGACCGGATCGGCCAGCATTGTATTTTAGGCCGAGCCCCGCAGATGGTGGTGCCCAAATACAAATTGGCAACATTATATACGACAATTCACATGTGGTGCCCTTTAACCCATTCATACTTTTAAAGTATCGGGTACATCACAATGTACTTTTTGCCTATGGTAACAAGGCCAACATTAAATACGCACTCAAATACCCTTTCAAAGGGCCTGGACATTGCTATGTCGAGTGCAAAGAAGAGTCCGGCAAAATTAACATTGATGAGCCGGCACAGTATGCGAAAATGAACTTTCGCGGATCAACTGAGGCCTATGCGCTCATAATGTCGCAGCCTTTCGCAAGGCTATCACATCATGTTGTGAAATTGAACATTCACTTGCCTGGTCAACAGCCAGTGGTGTTCAGAGCATTTCAATTGAAATCAAAAGCTCAACAAATCCAACAAGGTGACTTGCCAGAAACAAAATGCTCCGCTTACTGGAAACAATGGGAAAATGAGTGGAGTAAAGATCCAGAATATAAAGACATGCTGTTTGAGCAAGTCCCTGAGAGATTCAGATGGGGAAAAGGCCTATGGGTCAAATATAAGTACAATTTGAAGAAAAGACCACCTTTTGGTCGAATTGTCCCCGTTCCACCTACCGATCTGGAAAGATTTGCATTATATATGCTTATGAAACATTTTCCTGGAGATCCAGAGCATTTAAAAGTTGTCAATGGCAAAAAGTGCGACTCATTTATTGAGGCCGCAACAATGCATGGTCTTCTTGAAGATGACCTGATCTGGGAGAAAACTCTCACAGAGGCCTCACTGCACCGTTGGCCAGACCAAATGAGATGGCTCTTTGTGAGCATTTTGGTCTTTGGACACCCGAGCAACGCTCTTGCATTGTGGAACAAGTTCAAGGAACACATGTACAATCCGCAAGGCATTGCCAATGCGACGCAACGTTTGACAAAAGAAATGCAAGCCCTCGCTGATATTGATTGGCGATTGCACAATTTTGGCTATACCTGTGTACATTTTGGCTTGCCGGACCCGCCAAATTCGATTGCTAAGAACACCGATAAAGCGATTGAAGAATTTTTCTTTGGCGATGAGGATTTGAATGTGCCGCCTGGCCAACAAAATGCTAATCACCAAGAGCAAAATGTGCCTCCATTAAACATCGACCAACAAATGGTCTTTGATGCTGTTGTTAAAGCAATTCAGTCTGATCCACTGGATCAGACAGTCACACGCCGTTTCTTCATATACGGCGACGGAGGCACTGGGAAAGACTTTCCTTTTTGGCCAAATTATTAGGCGCTTTGCGAAAACCGCCAAATAGCCACAAAGTGCTTGCTACGGCATCCACCGGCTGCGCAGCAATTTTGCTGCCATATGGCAAAACGGCCCATTCGACATTCCGTCTTGGCAGAGATGCGTCGCTGGATAAACTTCCAAGCATCCCGCATGAAAGCTTCTTTGCCAGACGGATTCGTGAAGCACAGCTCATCATCATTGATGAGATAACAATGCTGCACAACACGGTGATTGAGGTCATTGATCGAGTGTGCAAAGAAATGGCTATTAGCCAGCACAAAGACCTGCTCTTTGGAGGTAAAACGGTCATTTTTAGCGGTGACTTCAAACAGTCACTGCCGGTCGTGCCTCGTGAAAGCATTTACGCCCAAGTGACGGCGTGCTTTCAAAAATCGCCATTGTTTGCTGAGTTTACAACAATGAAACTGACAATAAATCAGCGAATGGGCCAAGGCCAGCAAGAATATTTGCAAATGTGCCGTCAAATAGGCCTCGGAGAGACCGGAGAACACTTCTGGATTCCTCCACAATATCTCGTGCAGAGCAGTGAAGAACTGATAGACTTTGTTTATCCAGACTTCCAACAACTCCTTGGAAATGACAAGGAACTGCTCCGTAGGTTGATTCTCGCACCTCACATTGAGACATGTGATGAGGTCAACGAATTGATGATGGAAAACGTGCCAGGTCAAGTGCGAGAGTATTTGTCTACGGACAAGCCGCTTGACGAGCGTCCACTTGACATTGATGAAATCGAATCTGAAGTGGCTGCGCTGAACCGACGCAACGATTCGGGGATGGCACCCCATCGGCTCCGACTAAAGGTCGGTTGCGTCGTAGTTCTCCTTATAAACAAAAGTGATAGAGAAGGGCTTATAAATGGCACTCGAATTGTCATTGAACAACTTGGCGATGATAAAATCGTCGGCAGGGCTATTAATGGCACTGCTCTCGGTGGTCAAGTTCGGTTCTTCATTGAACGAACACGCCAAGTTTATGAAGAAAAAGTGCCTGGCGGCATAAAATATGAGCGTCTGCAATTCCCAATAAAACTTGCGTTCGCTATGACCATAAACAAAGGACAGGGTCAAACCATTGACATTGTCGGTATTGACTTAGAACGAGAGGTGTTTTCACATGGTCAGCTATACACTGCCTTTTCAAGGGCAACGGACGGAAGAAATGTCCGCGTATACGCTCCGAAAAGGGAAATCGACGCTCAAGGACAAGCAAGAGTACAAAACATTGTGGCTGCAAAAATGCTTCAATTGCAATAAGCATTTAATGAAATAAAGCTATAGTCCAGAGGCATTTTGACACTAAAATTGCTATGAAAATTAAATACCAAACATTCCCATCTGCACTTTAATTTGCACAAAGGATGCCAAAGAGCAAGGAGAGGAGTCGAGGTTTTATACGGCATGGCCCTCTTTAGGGCCTCCAATCCGAGCGATTTGCTGTCTGAAGTGCTCAAAAGTGTCAATGCCTGGACTAAAGGGTGGGAGGAGGGTATGATGTGCGTGTTAGGGCACTTCCGGCTTCCATTGCGCTGAAAGCAATGTGTCAACTCTATCATGAGTGAAGCCAAGTGCATGTCGGTTGACGCCAAGACCCTAACAATTCACTAGGTAGCGAAGCTCGATAAGCGCGTTAGCGCTTTACCAGCACACAAAATATCGTTGTACCTCACTCCACTAGTTAATAATATTATTCAGCTTTGGTGTAAAAACATAGAAAGTAATAAATGACAGCCCACAATTGAAATGTGCATTCATATAAATCATATTCTTTAATAATTATCTCTCACCAGAATCAATTATATTCCTGACATCTCATAAATATGTTTCCAATAATTTCCATCATTTTATAAAAATGGCGATCGATTCAAAAATAAACATTTAAAAATAATTTATAATAATCTGGAATGCCGAGATTCCGAATGACGAACATATAGTAGGACGGGATGGGGAGTATTGTGGAACGGGAATTAATGATGGGTTAAATTTCGGCTAAGAGGTTGAAATATCGGGGAGCCGAAAGGAGCGAAGGAACGATCCGCGCAAGTGGTTATTTACTATGGCCCAAGGGCGTACCTAGAGCCTTTTTTCGGGGGGGGGGGGGGACTAAATTGAAAAAAAGTCAATCTTTAGGGGGTGCTTTTTTGGATTTTATTGCATTTTTCTTAAGCAATTTTTCCCCAAAAAAATGTTGCCACATTGGAACAATGCAATTTAAGAGTGAATTTTATGAAAAATCTGTTAAAACTTTGCATTGCAGTTTTTGCCATTGCTAGGCAAATGATTTCGACGCCCTGTCACGATCTCATTTGCATTTTGGCCGGACGAATGAATAAAAATGGACGGAAAGACGAGGAGGTGTGGATGGGTTTGGGCTGGGGGGCATTCTGGCCATTCATTTGAGAGCTCTTTCAAATTGTATACCCAAAGCGATCAATCAATGTATTGCTAATTTTTTGTTCATGCCTTTTCTAAAATAAAATTATTAATCTTGTCAGAAATAAAACGAAAACAAGCTCCTGGACCCGGATCCTCACAGTCTGATATTCGTGTTTCAACTTGGCCGCCTGTTCATAACCTTGTCAAGTTGGAACATCGCACTTTCAACTTACCCGCCTGTTCATGATTGTCAAGTTGGAATAGGCACTCTTTCAACTTACTTGCCTGTTCATGCTTGTCAAGTTGGAACAGGAGATTTTTTAAATTTACTCGCCTGTTCATGCTTGTCAAGTTGGAACAGGCGTTCTTTCAACTTGGCCGCCTGTTCATAACCTTGTCAAGTTGGAAAAGGCGCTCTTTCAACTTGGCCGCCTGTTCATAACCTTGTCAAGTTGGAACATCGCACTTTCAACTTACCCGCCATGATTGTCAAGTTGGAACAGGCGCTCTTTCAACTTACTCGCCTGTTCATGCTTGTCAAGTTGGAACAGGCGATTTTTTAATTTACTCGCCTGTTCATGCTTGTCAAGTTGGAACAGGCGCTCTTTCAACTTGGCCGCCTGTTCATAAACTTGTCACGTTGGAACAGGCGCTCTTTCAACTTGGTCGCCTGTTCATAACCTTGTCAAGTTGGAAAAGACGCTCTTTCAACTTGGCCGCCTGTTCATAACCTTGTCAAGTTGGAACATCGCACTTTCAACTTACCCGCCATGATTGTCAAGTTGGAACAGGCGCTCTTTCAACTTGGTCGCCTGTTCATAACCTTGGTGAAATTTGAGGGATTTTTACATGTAAACTTGTTTAAAATTTTGGGGCTTCGAGTTTCGGGTTCGGGTAGTGCGCCGAGCTTCGCCCATCCCTGATTCGGACCGGAACGTTCAAAAGATTTTGCCGGGAATTATTTAGTATTTTATGAATGAACTTGCTAAATTAGGGCAGAATGTCTGCTTTCATCGGCACAAGTTCGATTGGCATAATGTCAAGTTACGTCGAAATTTTATAGAGAAGTAAAATGTAAAATTATGAAACGGCGAGGTTGGGGTGGGTTTTTCCAAATAATAGCAAAATTTTGATTTGGGGTTAGAATTTCTGCTCTCATCGGCAGAGGTCCGATCATTGCCATGCCATTCAAACACTCCCCAAATTCGAGTTCCCAATTTCTTCAACATTTGCCGCGTCATTCTCTTCCACAGAATGTCCATCGACAGAATTTAGATGAAATTGCTGTCGTTTAAATTGGTTTTTCACTTTAACCAAAGTGGTTATTCCAATTTTCAACATTTTAGCAATGTTCTCATCAGTAATTTTATGATTTTGGTCTTTAATTTCATAATAACATTTCATCAATTCTTTTTGTTCGCTGTGGGTGTATGAGTTTTTGAATCCGTCCCGCATTAACTCGGCTTTCCTTTGATCAAATTTCTCTACCAAATGTTTACGTTCTTCTTTTCCATTGAACTTTCGAATTAGGCCAAATTCTTTTTTCCATTTATATATATTTTTTTTTGCTTTGACTTCCAAATGTGTACTAATTTCATTTTCAATTTGAGCCCATTCTTTTGCCGAATATTTTCCTATTTGCTCAAATTCGTTTTTCATTGCAAGGAATTTGTCGACAATTTTACGTTTTTTGTTTGAAGAAATTCCTTTCATTATTTGGTTCTGTTCTTCGCCATTTTTGGCATTATATAGTGATCAGACTTTGTGAGAGGAGCATTCTGAACAGTTGAATTGGATTCAATTTGTCCAATTTGGGTGTTCTGTCGGTCGATTTGGTGATGGACATTTTGTCCAAAGTTTGTTGGCGTCGGCGTTTTTAAATCTTCGGCATCACCTTTATCCCACCAGCCTTCTCCGAATATTTCATTTGGGCAAAATAACCTCTGAATAAATAAATGCTTAGAAAAAAAGTATTGAAAGTAATAAATGATAGCCCACAATTGAAATGGGCATTTATTTCTATAAATCATATTCTTTAATGATTATCTCATCCGAATTAATACTCCTGACATGTAAAATGTTTCTACAATAATCATCGTTTTATAAAAATAACGATCGATTTTGAATAGCAAATGAAAATGCCTTGGAGAAAAAGTAACATTCCGCTTCTGCTGCGTTTTTCACCCCCGCATTCGGTTTCGGTTTTTGGCCGACAACCGGTTAACCGAAAACCGAAACCGGTTTTTTGTCAAAAATAGAGGGGACCCTTTTGGATTCCAAATGCGTAAATTTTGGAGCAATTTTTCTAAAAAATATCGTTAAAATCTAACATTTTTCCGGCGGTGTGGGCGTGCTCTGCCCGCAGTTAAGCGAGCGGGGGGAGGGTGGGCAGCGTTGTATAAAAATGGCAAGGTTGTGTGTATAGCCAAATGTAAAAAATTTAAAAATCAATGAATAAAATTAAAATCCGCAGATATGGGAACCCTTAGCCACGTGCCGATGTGCGTGACGTTTATTATTTGTTGTAAGAGAACGATAAACGAAGAAGACATGGCTGTTAGAGAAATAGTGAAAAGTGAGAGACATCAACGGGTTTCTCTAACAGTGGAGTGCACACCAAGGCTGCCTGCACGCAATTGCGTATTGCGGGTTGCGGATTGCTGAAATTGCGGAAATTATTTTTTCTGACTTTCTCAGAACATTACCGGTGATGTAAACAATTCTTAAAATTAAATTTACGATGGATGAGGCAATAGAAGTTGAAGAAAATGAGAAAAAAAATATTTTTAATAATAATGAATTCCGATTAAACCCTGATCCCGGCCAACTCTACTCTTACGTAACCCTATTATTGTTTACGAAAATTTTTCCGGAATTCCGAAGCAAAATGATAATTTTGCGAAAATTTTGATGAAATTTCTTAGCAAAAAACCGAAATTTTTCCCGAGAGCGCCTGTCGGCACCAGGGCTGTGTCGAAAGTAAAAAACGTCGAAAATCGAAATCGAAATTTTTTTTTATATGACTAAAAAAATTATTTATTAAAATAATTTATTTATTAAAATGTTGTTTGATAGGCCTTCATTTTTCGCTTCAGTGGCCCTTCTACGCTTAAAGCTTTTGGGTGGGGGGGGGGTTTTAATTATTACTCAATTTTGTTAAGAAATTTCATCCAAATTTTAGCAAAATTAAGCATTTAGCTTCGGAATTTGGGAATTTTCTAAAAAAAATTAAGTAAGAGTGGAGGAGTTTGGAGGTGCCTGTCGGCGCCGCGGGGGAAATTTTTTTGAATATTTTAATGATATTTGTTATGGAAAATACAAATTCAAGAAGATGTAATTAATTTATTTCAAAAATTCTTTTTTTGTGCGCATTTTAGTTTAAAAATATTTGAAGATCATTAAAAATGTTCCGTGGTGGAGCAGAGCATGAAACCGGTCATCTGCTTTATGCACGTTTCTTGACCAAAGTACTCTATAGGCAGATGGAGCTGTGGAAAAAATGCGTTTTCTTATGGCGCCCACCTTAAGGTAAGGGATAGGGAAACCGTTGCTTATGACCAAGAAATGTATCACTGGGATCCTTATAATGTGGTGGACACCTTTTAGCCTTTTTGGATTACCAGTGGTTGTTTCAAGCCCTGGTAATCGGTAAGCGTTATCGTTACAGCACCCTTGGCAAGAAAAATTCAAATTTTATTGCTTTTTTCTAAAAATTTTTTCAAAAAATGCCCAAATAGTGGCAAAAATATGGGCAAAAAGCCTTTTTACTTGAAATAGGAAATCTGCAGAAAAATTAGGTAAAAATCTAAAAATCCTAGCCCTGCTCATTCGTAAGATTTGTAGGCGCAAACTAATATTTTTTATGAAATTTTGACATTTATTACTAAATTGATTAATTAAGTGTTTATAAAATCATTGGTCTATTCAAATCTCCGAATTCGAGTTCCCAATTTCCGGAACATTTGAGCCGGCATTCTCTTCCACAGAATCGACAGAATTTGAACGAAATTGCTGCCGTTTAAATAGGCTTTTCCAGTTAACCAAAGTGCTTGTTCCAATTTTCAACATTTTGGTAATGTCCACATCTCTGATTTTAGGATTTTTGTCTTTAATTTCATAATAACATTTCATTAATTCTTTTTGTTCGCTGTGGGAGTGTTTATGTTGTGGTTCTGCAAAAAAATTTTTAATTAATAAAAAGAAATAATAAATTTAGTTTCGAAATACTCACTGGTTTGGCCGAGTTTTCGTTTCCAATTGGAAATTGTTCTAACACTTGGGCCCAACTCTTTCGCGACAGTTTCATCAATTTCATGACAATAAGAAGTTTTCAGCCCGTCTCGCTTTAACTCGGCTTTCATTTGATCAAATTTTTCTATTAAATTAATTCGCTCTTCTTTTTTCATTCCAAAGTTATGCATTTTCCGACTTAGGCCTAGTTCTTTTTTCCATTCATATATTTTTGTGCGATTGACTTTCAAATGTTTTGCAATTTTATTCTCAATTTGATTCGTTTCTTTTGTCGAATATTTTCCTTTTTGCTTAAATTCGTCTTTTATTGCGTGGAATTTGTCGATAATTTTACGTTTTTGCTCATCTTCAGCAATAAGTTCTTCTCCATTTTTGGCATTCTCAGAGTGATCAGACTCTGTGAGAGGAGGATTCTGATCAGTTGAATTTGGTTCAATTTGTCCAGAGTGATCAGTCTGATCAGTTGAATTGGGTTCAATTTGTCCAAAGTGATCAGACACTGTGAGAGGAGGATTCTGATCAGTTGAATTGGGTTCAATTTGTCCAAAGTGATCAGACACTGTGAGAGGAGGATTCTGATCAGTTGAATTTGGTTCAATTTGTCCAGAGTGATCAGTCTGATCAGTTGAATTGGGTTCAATTTGTCCAAAGTGATCAGACACTGTGAGAGGAGGATTCTGATCAGTTGAATTGGGTTCAATTTGTCCAAAGTGATCAGACACTGTGAGAGGAGGATTCTGATCAGTTGAATTGGGTTCAATTTGTCCAAGTTGGATGTTTTGCCGGTCGATTTGGTAATGGAAAGTTTGTTCAAGCGTTAATTTATTCCATTCTTCGTCTTTTTCATTGTCCCACCAGCCTTCTCCGAATATTTCATCTAATGGATTGATTGGCGTTTCCTCCAATTGTACGGATTCGGTTTTGTCGAGTGAATTTGTTGCGAATACTGACACAAAAATTAAAATCCCAAAATCATTCATCTTACAAATTAGGATAATTGTTGGGATTTATATAAATTTATTGTAAATAAAATAAATAACTAAAATTGTGATTTTTTTAGCCCAAATAACTCGTTTTCAAGGGTGCTGATGACAACATCTAAAATTTTTTATTTTTTTCTATCAGATTCGTGATCAGTACCCATGAAAACTCCATATATGATGTTTCAGCAAATTTGGAGAGGGGGTCGCAAAACCGTAAAGTAACTCGTCCAATTTCCATAATCAGCTGGGGGTGGGGTTGCAGCCCCCCCCCCCGAAATTTTTTGAGTACCGACGGACAAACCTATTACGGCCCTGGTATCGGGTAAAACACAAAAATTAGATCCCTAAATTGATTTTGGAATCTAACTTTTTTCGAAAAAATTTCTCAAGAAAAATGTAATAAAATCCTAAAATCCAAAAATGCACCCTAAAGATTGATGTTTTTGAATTAGACCCCCCCCCCCCGCCGGAAAAAAATAAAGTGGGAAAAGGTGATAAATTGGATTTGAACTGTTAAATGAGGTGGTGGTAGATGGTGGGGGATTGCAAAAAATAACAACAAAATTAAAAGCCAAAACTCTTCCATTTTCGTTGGACAAAGTAACCTTTGAATTCAGGGATATTTATAATAAATGGAAAATTTGGTCTGTAAAATTTGCTAACTATTTTTGTGATTGTACAATATTAATAAATAGGGCGCTTTGATAAAAAAATTATTGAAAGTAATAAATGGCAGCTCCATAATTTGGGCATTTATTTACATAAAATTATATTCTTTAATAATTCTCTCATCCAAATCATTAATATTCATGACATTTCATAATTATTTTTTCCTTAACATTTTGAACCGGGACCAAATCAATTTGTTGACATTACTCGGATAGGCGAGTTAGAATGCTCTAATAGCAGCGAGACGAAAGACAAAAAGCTTAGGTAACCATTTTGCAAGCTTCTGCGCTAGGCCAGGGAGGGGTTTGAGCAGTGTTCCTGGGACAGCAATGTTTGACAGGTCAACGAAATATGCTCTAAATATTGCCGAAAGCCTCGAAATAAGACTCCTTTTAAAACCCGAATTTCTTCCTTTAAAATGCAAAACTTGCACCAAAAAATGGCACTTTAGTACACTAATTTGCTTAATACTATATGTTTCTTTTTTTAACGTATAATTACCATCAGCGCAGCAATTTTTTGCCTTATTTTTTATGCAAAAATTCATATTTTTATGGATCAAGAAGCTCTATAATAATGAAAAAATTGCGCAGCGTGCAAACCAAACAAAGTTAAAACAAAAAAAAAAAACCGAAAATTGAGGTTCCGACCACGCGCCACATACGGCTCCCTGGGCTTCAGTCGTCCATCTTAGCACCAGCGACTATTTTCTCAGAGGTGACTAAAAATTTGAGTTAAGATGTACAATTTTTAACTTTTATGCCAGAGCACACCGCTTTGGAATCGGAACCGCCAAAATTGGTGGAACCGGTTCCAGAACCGGTTACGGATTTATTATCCAAAGATGAAAGAATTTTGGATTTTAATTTTTGTGTCATTTTTTGCAACAAATTCGCTCAAAAAAGCCAAATCCGTTAAATTGGAGCTCAAAACATTTGATGAAATATGGTGGGACCAATGTGAAGCCGAAGATTTGAAAACGCCGGCGCGATATTTAGAATATTTATCAAAGAATATTTTTAAAGAACGCAAAATGTCCATCACCAAATCGACCGACAGAACACCCAAATTGGACAAATTGAACCCAATTCAACTGATCAGCTTGGACAAATTGAACCCAATTCAACTGATCAGCTTGGACAAATTGGACCCAATTCAACTGACCAGCTTGGACAAATTGAACCCAATTCAATTGATCAGAATCCTCCTCTCAAAGAGTCTTCGTCAAACCTATTATGGCATTATCATGCCTTGGGGCAAAATGTCTGTGTTTTTAATGTCACAAATCTACCCAGACTTTTTGCCCTGAGTTCCATAATCAGGGTAAAATATCGATTCGTTCCCCACCGATTGGTTCACCTACGATTCGTTCCCCATATACGATTCGTTCCTTTTGTAACGATTCGTTCCCTTTGTAACGATTCGTTCCCCTCCACAAAATTTTGAACGATTTTGTTATAAAAATCGGTTTTGACAAAAAAATTGTTTTTGAAAAATTGTTCGAACTAGGGTCCGGGGTTCGAAATTGGTCGAAATGGAGGTCATATTCAGGTTCAATGCCCCCGTATACCCCCTATAAACCCTTTTTTATGGACTTTGGAAATTTTTTTATTTTTTTCGAGGGGAACGAATCGTAGGTGAACGAATCGGTGGGGAACAAATCGATCCCCGTTCCATAATCAGCTGGGGGTGGGGTTGCAGCCCCCCCCCCCCCGAAGTTTTTGAGTACCGACGGACAAACCTATTACGGCCCTGGTATCGGGTAAAACACAAAAATTAGATCCCTAAATTGATTTTGGAATCTAACTTTTTTCGAAAAAATTTCTCAAGAAAAATGTAATAAAATCCTAAAATCCAAAAATGCACCCTAAAGATTGATGTTTTTGAATTAGACCCCCCCCCCCCCGCCGGAAAAAAATAAAGTGGGAAAAGGTGATAAATTGGATTTGAACTGTTAAATGAGGTGGCGGATTATTAGATGGTGGGGGATTTAACCGTGAGCATGCCTGTATTTTTGAGCGATTGACTTTTAAATAATTAGCAATTTTATTCTCAATTTGAGTTCTTTCTTTATACGAATATTTTCCTTTTTGCTTAAATTCGTCTTTTATGGAATGGAATTTGTCGATAATTTTACGTTTTTGCACATTTTCATCGTTTGAAGTAATTTCGTTTTGATCTTCCCCATTTTTGGCATTTTCTGAGTGATCAGACTCTGTGAGAGGAGAATTCTGATCAGTTGAATTGGGTTCAATTTGTCCAAGCTGATCAGTTGAATTGGGTTTAATTTGTCCAAGCTGACCAGTTCAATTGGGTTCAATTTGTCCAAGCTGATCAGTTGAATTGGGTTCAATTTGTCCAAGCTGATTAGTTGAATTGGGTTCAATTTGTCCAAGCTGATTAGTTGAATTGGGTTCAATTTGTCCAGGCTGATCAGTTGAATTGGGTTCAATTTGTCCAATTTGGGTGTTCTGCCGGTCGATTTGGTGATGGACATTTTGTCCAAAGTTTGTTGGCGCCGGCATTTTCAAATCTTCGGCTTCTCCTTTGTCCCACCAGCCTTCTCCAAATATTTCATCAAATGTTTTGAGCTCCAATTTTACGGATTCGGCTTTGTCCAGTGAATTTGTTGCAAAGAATGACACAAAAATTAATATCCAAAACTCTCCCATTTTTATTTGGGCTAAACAACCTCTGAATTTACGGGACAATTATATGAAATTTTAATGAATATTATAATTTAAACAAAAAATTCAATATGTAAGTTGGTGTTTAAGTATTTTTCACAAAAATTCTCTTTAAATGATAGAGTTAAATTTTTACAATATTAATATATTTAGCCTTAGTAAAAAATGAGTGTAAGTAATAAATGATGCCCAAAAGTGAAATAGGCTTTCAATTCTCATAAATAATTATCTCACCCAAATCAATATTCTTGACATCATCATTATCTTATCCGTGGGCAGCAGCTCTGAGCTACGGGCGTTCACTTTTGAGGTCCTCCCACTCTGTTCTTTTACCCTCTTTCTCCCACACTCCTCTTCCTTCAGGCATCACGTCCCGCCTCCCTCGGAAGCCCGGTCCCTCGGGCTTTCTCTAGCCCTTCTCCAGTGGACATGGTGGAACCTGGACTCAGAGGTCCCTTGTTGGGCATAGTCTCAGGACTCAGTGGTCCTGGCCGCGCAAGGAGGGATCCACCCGAGAGCATTACGTCGTGCTCTACCGGTCCAATGCGAAAGCGCAAAAGATCGGCCCGCGGTGGGACTCGAACCCACTCCGGTGGGACTCGAACCCACATCTTCCCTTTCCGTGGGCAGCTCTAATCCATTGAGTTACGGGCGTTCACTTAAGAAGGAAAGAGAAAAGGGGAAGGAAGGGTGTGGCGCAATGGAGCCGTTTGTCAAAAGCCCCCCTCCCCCCAAACCCTGAGGGTTCAAACCCTGAAACTCTCTATAACCGCGCGATGAGGCGGGATTTACCCTGAAACCGTTAAGCCCGCTGGTTTTTTCTACCCCTAAACCTTGTGATCGGCCCACGATGGGATAGAATGGCCCGCTAGCCTAAATCCTCCCAAACCCTTTGGTTCAGCCCCTGAAAGGCCCGCGACGGGATGGGATGATGGACAAGAGTTCAAAGTCACCCTCACCCAACCCTTTAAGCCGGTCCCTGTCAGAGCTGGGCGAAATTTCGTTTCGTTTTGTTTCGTGTTTTTCGTTAGTTTTTGGGCGTTTCGTTTCGTTACGTAGAATTTTAGCCGTTTCGTTTCGTTTCGTGTTTCGTTAATGACAATTTTAACGAAAAAACCACGAAACAGGACCCCTAATGATTGAGGTTTTTGATCAAGATTTCACTCTAGTGGTGGTGTAGTGGTCAAATTGAGTCAAAAATTCAAAACTATCGGCACCGTCGACCCACCTGTGTGCCCTAGAATGTTAAAAATTGTTTTCTTGAAAAATCACAACAAAAATGCAGAAAACCAGGAAAATAATGCCCCAAAAATTAAACATAATTAAAAAAAAAATTCGTTTCGTTTCGTGTTTTTCGTGAGTTTTTGGGCGTTTCGTGTTTCGTTTCATTTTGCAGAATTTTAGCCGTTTCGCGTTTCGTTAATTAAAAACAAACTTTGGCTTCAAACTCGAAACCCTCCCAAACCCTTTTAAAATAGACAAGAAAGGACGATAAAATTCGGGCAATTTTATTAATTTTTTCATTTGGCTATTCACAATCGTTCGCCATTTTTATAAAATAAAGAATTAGTTGGAAAAATATTTATGAAATGTCAGGAAAATTGATTTGGTCCCGGTTCAAAAGCTATAGGAAATATTATTAAATACGATGATTTATATGAAATTTATTACTTTTAATATTATTTGTCAAAGCTAAATAATTTTATTAATATTTGTAAAAATTTGTGAATAAATTTTTTATTTTTACAGAAATTCTTTAAAACCAAAATAGTTGACAATTTTCCATATCGAATTTTACGTTTAAATTATTAAATTAATTGGATTTCATATATATCTTGCTAAGAAGTTATTTTGCCCGAAAAAATGGAAGAATTTTGGATTTTAATTTTGGTGGCATTCATTGCAACAATACCGGACAAAGCCGAATCCGTAAAATTGGAGCTCAAAACATTTGATGAAATATTCGGAGAAGGCTGGTGGGACAAAAGTGAAGCCGAAGATTTGAAAACGCCAACAAACTTTGGACAAAATGTCCATCACCAAATCGACCGGCAGAACACCCAAATTGGACAAATTGAACCCAATTCAACTGATCAGAATCCTCCTCTCACAGAGTCTGATCACTCTGATAATGCCAAAAATTGGGATGAACAGAATGAAATAATAAAAGAAATGACTTCAAACACTGACGATGAGCGAAAACGTAAAATTGTTGTCAAATTCCACGCAATAAAAGACGAATTTAAGCAAAAGGGAAAATATTCAACAAAAGAATGGATTCAAATTGAAAAGAAAATTGCAAAACATTTAAAAGTCAATCGCACAAAAATATATGAATGGAAAAATGAATTTGGCCTAAGTCGAAAAGTATTAAATGAAAAAGAAGAACGTAAAGATTTAATAAAAAAATTTGATCAAATGAAAGCCGAGTTAAAACGGGCCGGATTCAAAAACTCTTATTCAAATCAAATTGATGAAACTGTTGCAAAAGAGTTGGGCCTCAATTTTAGAACAATTTACAGATGGAAAAGTGAACTTGGCCAATCCAGTGAGTTTTTCGAGCCCTATTTTTTTATTTATATTAATTAAATTACAGAATCACAATATAAACACTCCCACAGCGAACAAAAGGAATTGATGAAACGTTATTATAAAATTAAGGGCAAAAATCCTAAAATTAGTGACAAGGAAATTGTTAAATTGTTGAAGATTGGAAGCGCCACTTTGATTAGATGGAAGAGACAATTTAAACGACAGCAATTCTATCTAAATTCTGTCGATGGACATTCTGTGGAAGAGAATGCCGCGGCAAAATTTAAGGAAATTGACAACTCGAATTCGGGAAAGATTTGAATGCCCAATGTTTGAAAGAACCCCAAATCTGAGGCCTTTTGGCATTGTTCTCTTTGAATTTTTCCCTTTTGGCATTATCTTATATGACATTTTTTTGTTACGGGCATTTTACCTATCCATTATCTGTGATCAAACATTGTTTGGCGGGTTTAATTACCCAAGTTTGAGAATCGAAATAAATTTTGAATTTCTTATTTTTGTTTGGCACACTTCGCCACCGCTCCCCGCTCATCATCTCCTCCCGATCCACCCCACCGCACCCAGTCTCCACAGGCGACCCTGACAGGGACGGAACGGATCCTGCATTCTGCACTTCCCATCATCGGCACTGAACGGCGTGCCTGGACTACCTGTACGGGAGCGGTGCGAAAGGGCGTAAAGGAGGTTTAGTAACTGTCCTTTGAGGCAGTAAAGCCGTAGGGGAAGCAATAAGTACTGCTTGTCCAACGAGACACGGAATAATTAAACTTGGGGGGAATTCAAAAAAACTCAAAGCCCTTAAGGCAAGAGTTTGTCAAATTCGCGTGCTACACCAACGGTCCTTGAGGCAACTGGTGTCAGTCTCAAAAACCGGCTTAACCCGCTAGCGTCCGGTGCGACACGCAGCAACCGCAAGCAACAAAGCAGCAATGTCCGGACCTGTTCAACGGCGAATCCGCGCCGTGCTAAAAAGCACTCAGTGCCACTGAACTGGACGTCCAACCGGATTCCGCTCGTCCGGCCTTGGAAACCAACATTTAGCTAGAATCGGCAAAGAATGCGCATTTTGGAGGTGTATCTGGATGAGATGCGCGAAGCATCTACGGCAGGTCGGATTGAGTAAAATTTCTACCAAAACGTTAAAAAATATAAAAAATTCCCGCTGCGCTTGTCGGCCCACCAACAACAAAATCCAAGACTAGATTTGCCATAAAAATGCCACTATTTTGAAGCCGGTTGCCATATTTTGGCGCAGTTGAGTCGCGAGCATCTTCGAAAGGACGATAAAATTCGGGCAATTTTGTTAATTGATTTTAAAATTTTTTAATTTTGCTATTCACAATTGTTTGCCATTTTTATAAAATAATGAATTAGTTGGAAAAATATTTATGAGATATCAGGAATATTGATTTGGTCCCGGCTCAAAAGCTATTGGCAATATTTGATTTATATGTTAATGCCCATTTCAATTGGGCTGGCATTTATTACTTTTAATATTATTTATCAATGCTAAATAATTTAATTAATATTTGTAAAAATTTGTGAATATTTATTATTTTTTACAGAAATTTTTTAACACCAAAATATTGACAATTTTCATATCGAATTTTACGTTTAAATTATTAAATTAATTGGATTTCATATATATCTTGCTAAGAAGTTATTTTGGCTGAATAAAATGGAAGAATTTTGGATTTTAATTTCGATGGCTTTATTTGCAACAAATTTATTCGACAAAACCGAATCCGTAAAATTGGAGCTCAAAACATTTGATGAAATATTCGGAGAAGGCTGGTGGGACAAAGGTGAAGCCGCCGAAGATTTGAAAACGCCGGCGCCAACAAACTTTGGACAAAATGTCCATCACCAAATCGACCGGCAGACACCCAAATTGGACAAATTGAACCTAATTCAATTGATCAGCTTGGACAAATTGAACCCAATTCAACTGATCAGCTTGGACAAATTGAACCCAATTCAACTGATCAAATTGGACAAATTGAACCCAATTCAACTGATCAGCTTGGACAAATTGAACCCAATTCAACTGATCAGAATCCTCCTCTCAGGGAATCTGATCACTCTGATAATGCCAAAAATGGTGAAGAACAGAACAAAATAATCAAAGAAATTACTTCAAACGAAAAACTTAAAATTGTCGACAGATTCCACGCAATGAAAAACGAATTTAAGCAAAAAGGAAAATATTCAAAAAAAGAATGGGTTCAAATTGACATTAAAATTGCTAAAGATTTAAAAGCCAGTCGCTCAAAAATATATAAATGGAAAAAAGAATTTGGCCTAAGCCAAAAAGTGTTTTATGAAAAAGAAGAGCAAAAAAATTTGGTAGAAAAATTTGATCAAATGAAAGCCGAGTTAATGCGAGCCGGATTCAAAAACTCTTATTCAAATCAAATTGATAAAACTGTTGCAAAAGAGTTGGGCCTCAATTTTAGAACAATTTACAGATGGAAAAGTGAACTTCGCCAACCCAGTGAGTTCAAGGAATTGATGAAACGTTATTATTAGGGCCACGATTTATATGGAAATCCTTATTTTTTACGCATTGGAACAGTGTATAGATAGATACCCTAAATGATCTAGAGTCAATTTTATAATCCATATTTTCCATTTTTCGCGATCTTTTTGCTTAAAGTTGTTTTTTATTTTGTGGAATTTGACGACAATTTTACATTTTCGCTGCTCCATTCCTCCAATTTTACTTTTACGGATTCGGCTTTGTCCAGTGAATTTGTTCCAAAGAATAAAACCAAAATTAAAATACAAAATTCTTCCATTTTATTTGGGCAAAATAACCTCTGACCGGGACAAAATCAATATTCATGACATCTCATAAATTTTTTCCTAAACCTTTTGAACCGGGACCAAATCAATTTTCCTGTCATTATGGAGAAGAAAATGAGTGTTGAACATTCTCCCTAGCACGGTTGATGTAAATGTAGCCAAATTAAAACTTCCAAATTTCATACACCATTAATGATTAAATTATTGTTACCAAATAGACAAAATAAAAGCCGTTGTTGTGCTAATTCATCAAAACTTAATTGCCTGGGCCATCCATAGTCGTTAATTTTTTGTCCAATTTTCAAGAATCCGGTATGACCAGTTACGGAGAATAAGTCTATATTTCGCCCATTTTCACCATATTTCGGCAATAATTTTAGCGTTTTTAAACCCTAAAATTTATGAAAAACCATTTTTATAATTTAAACGAAAATTCGATATGGAAATTGTTCACACTCAAAAATTTCATAAATTTTAAAGAAAATTCACTTAAAATATTAATAAATATTATTAGCTTTAATTGAAATGGGCATTCACATAATTCATGACATCTCATAAATATTTTTACAAAATTTGAACCGGGACAAAATCAGTAATCGTAACATCTCATAAATTTTATACAAAATTTGAACCGGGACAAAATAACCGGGACAAAATCAATAATCGTGACATCTCATAAATATTTTTACAAAATATGAACCGGGACAATCACCGGGAAAAAATCAATAATCTTGACATCTCATAAATATTTTTACAAAATTTGAACCGGGTCCAATTCAATATTCCTGGCCCGAAAGGGCGGGACCGAAACGTCCTTGACCCGTTCCTGTTTTTTGACAAATTGACCAACCGTTTTTAAAATGTTCTTGGCGGCGCTATCGGCACCGCCAATCCCCTTCCTCCCCGTAAAAAAAGTATTTAAGAAAAATCGCGCTCAAAACTGAGGAATATCGTTTATATTGTTTCCATTTTTTGCAAATTCTGCACAAATTTTCTTAACAAAATTCATTAAATTAGAAAAAATTCCCCCGGCGGCGCTTGTCGGCACCGCCGGACACCCATTTATTCACAAAATAAAAAAGCCACTTTCATTATTTACCGGTTTAATAAAGATTTTTAAAAAATTTTGGTTCCAAATGATGCCTTTTTGCTATGGGCATATCAGGGATGTCATTAAATATATATGAGATGTCACGAATATTGATTCGGTCCCGGTTCAAAAGGTTTAAGAAAATTTATGACATGCTAAGAATAACACCTTCACACCGCCATTCCACCCTCAATCGAACGGCCAAGTGGAGAGATTTGTGGATACGTTTAAAGCGACAAGCTTTGGGCAGAGAAAATGCTTCTCGCTTACCGGACGACTCCAAGCGCCGTACTGAATGGGCATTCACCAGACCAATTATTTTTTGGTCGGAAACTCAGAACGAAGTTGTCACTCATCCACCCAAGGGGGGAACAACGGGAATTCGTCGATCAGAAAGACATCAGGAAGTCCCAACTCAAAATATTCATCTCAAATGACAAAACAATTCGACAAGAAACACGGCGCAAAACCATCGGAATTCGATCCTCAAGACCCGGTTTTGCTCCTCAACTTCAAACTTGGTAAGGCACATTGGTTGCCAGGCACGATTGTGGAGAGAGTACGTCACTCGCCCACTTATCGAGTTCTGGTCCCGTCGCTCGGCAAAAGAATCGTCTATCGCCACGCTAATCAATTGCGTCGACGTTTTGCATTCGAAGAGGACGGCCTACAACTGATCGTGAACCGATTCCGACAGTTCAAGCCGACGAAAACCATCAGCCACCAATCGATCAGCAATTGCCGCAGGGCAGTCCACCGTTAGCGGTTCGCCGATCACGTCGAACCGTCAAACCGATGACGTTCTACTCGCCGCCACTGGCGCGGAAGCCCCGTCACTAAATCCGCCGGGAAGCAGCTTAAAGAGGGAGGTGTTGGAGAGGAACGTCCATCCTTGGCGTTGTTCCGCCTTATCGATTGACCCATTGATTGCATATCATTTTCCTCACCTCTTTACTCCCCCGGTCCTTTCACTTCTGTTATTATTCAACTCCCAACCAAACTAGACCTCCGTCTACCATTTGTTAATTTATTTATTCATCAATAAAATTTATTCTTCAATTGTTGTCAACCCTATCGGACAAGGACACAACAATTTTAAAAATTTTTCATTTGCATATTCACAATCGTTCGCCATTTTAATAAAATAATGAATTAGTTGGAAAATATTTATGAGATGTCAGGAAAATTGATTTGGCCCCGGTTCAAAAGGTTTAAGAAAATTTATGACATGCCAATATTGATTTGGGTGAGATATTATTAAAGAAAAGATTTATATTAATAAATGCCCATTTCAATTAAAGTTAAATAATATTTATTAATATTTTAATTGGGATTTTCTTTAAAATTTAGGAAGTTTTTGAGAGCATTTCCTTAGTACAAAAATAATTGACAATTTCACCCATATCGAATTTCCGTTAACTATATTAAATAAAATAGAAATTTTATATAAATGCCCATAAATTAAGAGGCTATTTTGCCCAAATAAAATGGAAGAATTTTGGATTTTAATTTTGTTGGCTTTATTTGCAACAAATTTACTCGACAAAGCCGAATCCGTAAAAGTAAAATTGGAAGAAATGCCACTCAAAACATTTGATGAAATATTCGGAGAAGGCTGGTGGGACAAAGGTGAAGCCGCCGAAGATTTAAAAACGCCGGCGCCAACAAACTTTGGACAAAATGTCCATCACCAAATCGACCGGCAGAACACCCAAATTGGACAAATTGAAGCCAGTTCAACTGATCAAATTGGACAAATTGAACCCAATTCAACTGATCACTCTGGACAAATTGAACCCAATTCAACTGATCACTCTGGACAAATTGAACCCAATTCAACTGATCACTCTGGACAAATTGAACCCAATTCAACTGATCACTCTGGACAAATTGAACCCAATTCAACTGATCACTCTGGACAAATTGAACCCAATTCAACTGATCAGAATCCTCCTCTCACAGAGTCTGATCACTCTAAGAATGCCAAAAATTCCGAAGAACAGAACAAAATAATGAAAGAAGCAAATATTACCGAAGATGAGCGAAAACGCAAAATTATCGACAAATTCCGCGCAATAAAAGACGAATTTAAGCAAAAAGGAAAATATTCTACAAAAGAATGGTCTCAAATTGAAGAAAAAATTGCTAAACATTTGACAGTAAATCGCACAAAAATATTTGGATGGAAAAAAGAATTTGGCCTAAGTCAAAAATTTTATGAAAAAGAAGAACGTAAATATTTGGTAGAGAAATTTGCTCAGAGAAAAGCCGCTTTAAAGCGTGATGGTTTCAAAAACTCTCAAAATAAATTAGATAAAACTGTCGCAAAAGAGTTGGGCCTCAGTTTGACAACAATTTACAGGTGGAAACGAAAACTTGGCCAAACCAGTGAGTCAATTTTATTATTTATTTATATTAATTAAAATTCTTTTACAGAACCACAACATAAACATTCCGACAGCGAACAAAAGGAATTGATGAAACGTTATTATGAAATTAAGGACCAAAATCCTAAAATGAGCGTTGGAGACATTGCCAAAAGTTTGAAAATTGGAACACGCACTTTGTATAACTGGATAAAGCAATTAAAACGACATCAATTGCATCCAGATTCTGTCGATGGAAATTCTGTGGAAGAGAATGCCACGGCAAATGTTCAGAAAATTGGGAACTCGAATTCGAGAAGTATTTAAATGAATGGCTAGTGATTTTGAAATAAGTTTTGATGAATTAATTCAAAAACCCTTTTACGTTGTTCCCGTTCTTTTTGCATTGCATATCGTTTTTCAAAATTCTAAAGCTAACAATTGTCAATTGTATGCTATTTAATAAGAATTTTACGGTCGGTTACCCGAACCGAAACCAAAACCGTCCCAAAACCGGGAAACGAAAAATTGGTCAATATTTTATGTTGTAAATTGTATATGTGCTTAAAGAAAATGGTAGGTTGGATTTTTTGTTTCAAAATATTCAGTTCAAAGAATCATTCAAAAGAGTTTTATCGATTCTTTTGTTCGGGTATACGAAGTTCTCAGGGATTTTTTAAGAGCAGTTCTTAAATTTAACGGCGTTTAAGGACGATAGAAATTTGTTGGGGGTGACTTTCGGTTTCGAATTGTACCACTTTTACTTCTGCCCCTTTCCTCATTTGAATTTTTATCGCCTTCTCTACCGAGGCAACGACTTTATTTTTTGGTTGAAATTGTTGTGTATTTGACACAAACAAATATGTAATAACGTTTATTGTCCAAAATATAAAATATTGAAGAGGGACGGCGTAGAAGGTTTTCGGGTAAAATTGGAAACGCAAGAGAGAGTTACTGGGGGGGGGGGGGATTTTGGGGGTGTCAACATGGGGGCGGGGTCAAAGGTGACAAATGATAAAAGGGATCGTGTCGATACTCCGTCATTTGTCTCCGTCTCCAACAGAAATGGCGCCTGCCATTTGTATCAAAAATTCAACTTTCTGATTTAAAAATTTACAAAGCGCTCAGCTTCAACATTTGTCTCTTATCAATTCGTATAAAACTTCTTCTTCTATCCCCGGATATTTGAACTCCCCCGTCGAGCATAGCTTTCATTTCTACTCCAATGCATCTTAACCTTGGACCGTCATCACCTTTCCGTCATTGAAAAGTCCGTTTTGCTGTTTCCGCTGAGTTTAAAATTTTTTAGCTTTGATAAATTATTAAAAGTAATAAATGACAGCCCCAATTGAATGGGCATTCATATAAATTATATTCTTTAATAATATTGCCTATAGCAACTCCGAATGTTGATAGAATTGTCATGGAGAGAAATACGATTAAAAAACTCACATTTCATGCAAATATAAAAAATCATGGCATATTTATCATGTTGTAAATTGTCCTTTTTTTTGCAAGCAACCAGTAAGCTTTTGCTTGGTGTGCGGCAGTTTTTGTACCGTTGTGCGAGCCTTAAAGAGTGCGGGAAATGTCAGTATGGCAATTACTACACTTTGATCTTAGCCAAAAGCTCCGAGAAGCAATGCCCGGTCAGCGAAACGGAGCACACAAATGCACCCGGCACCAATTAAAACGTATGGGGAGATTATTAGCAATCCTTTCCACTTGATAAAGCACCTCGGGCGTCCTTTCTAAAAGTTGGTATCCGCAATGGTTTCCACGCCGGTATAATTTGTCAACCGACATCAATCATTTCATGGCTTTTGAATGGACTTCATTTTAATGTAAAAAATTATTTTCTAAATGAATTTTAAACAAAGAAAGATTTTAAATCATTAAATACCAATTCGTTTTTTTGCAAAATCATTGGGACCATTTAATAAAATGCTCCCCGAATACGAGTTTTTTTTTCTCAATTTCTTGAACATTTGCAGCGGCATTCTCAGCCAACAAATGCCAGCGACAGAATAAATCTATTTGGCGATTCGCAGTTACACATTTTTAAATATTATTTAGCTTTGATTAAAAATAAATGAAATTAATAAATAGAGCCCACAATTGAAATTTTCATTCATTAAATCATAATTCTTTTAGGATTATCTCACCGAATCAATATTCTTGACATCTCATAAATATTTTCATAAGCCTTTTTGAGCCGCGACCAAATCAATATTCCTGACATCTCATAAATATTTTTGCCACTAATTAATTATTTTATTAAAATGGCGAACGATTGTGAATAGCCAACTGAAAAATTTTAAAATCAATTAATAAAATTGTACTCGGATTTTAATGTCTATTTCAAGAAAAAAAAACGTATTTTTAGTGCTTCCTCTAAAGCCATGCTCTTGCAATTCTATATTTGCCGGTTAAGCATTTTGGTTGAATTATTAAAGATTTGAGGTGAAAATGAAAATTTAATGGTTTGAGCCGAAAATAGAGAGGACGGACTCACATTTGGACAAAGCGTTGCCTGGCTCTTCGAATTTGTTTCTAAGCAAGTAGGAGGTAATTGCCATTTGGAAAACATCTTTCAGAAATGAGCCATCTTATTGAGCACCCGTTGATTTGAGCTGTCCGTGCTCTTTCACCCTTCTTTGATGCTGCGCGTTATAAAATCGCTCCGGCACACCAGTGCTGGGCGGAATTCCGATTTTTGGAATTCTGACTTCCGACTTCCAAAATTTTTTGACGATGCGGAATTCCGAGTTCTGACTTCCAAAATTTTTTGACGATGCGGCAATTCCGAGTTCCGAAATTTTATAGGAAAAAATCGGAACCTTTAGCCCCGGAATTCTGACTTCCAAGTTCCGAAATTTTAAGAAATCGTCGGCGCCCATCCCTTCGGCACACTTCGTCGTCCTTTCGGCATGGTCAACATTGGAACCGATTTCGACAAAACGTCCAACAGAGTTGCCCATGCATTTGCTTTTCCAGAATAACGGCTTTGCCGTCTAACGTAAAGCCCTTCAGGTTTTGGTTCTGCAAAAAACAAATGTAAAATCAAATAAATCGCATCTTCTTTATATTCAAATAAATTCAAAAATTTCATTTAACCATTTTTAGGCTAATTCTATGCTCAAAAATAGCCTTTTTGCGTTAAAATGGCAATTTTGGACCATTAGTGCCTATTTAGCTTTATTTTGAACTTTTTGTGCCTATTTTGGCATTTTTTCTAATAATTTTTTAAGAAAAAATGCTAATAAATCAAAAAGGCACCCCCTAAAAAGCGCTTTTTTTAATTTCCAAAATTTTCTCCTAAAAATAATTTTATTCTCTTGAATTTACTTTTCTTGGACCTAAAAAACACTTTTAAAATTTAAGAAAATTTTTGAGAAAAATAGAAAAATTTTATAAAATAATTATTTTTTATTTTGGCTATTATAATCGATCATAATTTTTGTAAAATGATGATGAAAAATATTTATGAGATGTCAGTAATATTGATTTGGTCCCGGTTAAAAAAGATTTAGGCCATATTATTAAAAAATATGATTTATATGAATGCCCATTCAATTGTTGGCTGGCATTTATTACTTTTAATAATTTATTAAAGCTAAATCATATTTATTATATTGTAAAAATTGGAATATTTACTATTTTTTAAATAAATATTTGAGAAACATTCTTTTCCCACGCCGAATTTTCCGTTTAAATTATAAAATTAATTGGAATTTTTTATAAATGCCCCTGAATTCAGAGGCTGTTTTGCTCAAATTATGAAAGAGTTTTGGATTTTAATTTTTGTGTCATTTTTTGCAACAAATTTAATGGACAAAGCCGAATCCGTAAAAGTAAAATTGGAGGAAACGCCACTCAAAGCATTTGATGAATTATTCGGAGAAGGCTGGTGGGACAAAGGTGAAGCCGAAGATTTAAAATCGCCGGCGCCAACAAACTTTGGACAAAATGTCCTTCACCAAATCGACCGACAGAACACCCAAATTGGACAAATTGAACCCAATTCAACTGATCAGAATCCTCCTCTCACAGAGTCTGATCACTCTGATAATGCCAAAAATGGGGAAGAACAAAACGAAATAATAAAAGAAATTACTTCAAACGCTGAAGATGAGCGAAAACGTAAAATTGTTGTCAAATTCCACGCAATGAAAGATGAATTTAAGGAAAAAGGAAAATATTCAACAAAAGAATGGATTCAAATTGAGCTAAAAATTGCTAAACATTTGAAAGTCAATCGCACAAAAATATATAAATGGAAAAAAGAATTTGGCCTAAGTCGAAAAATGCATAACTTTGAAAAGAAAAAAAATGAGCGAAAAAATTTGGTAGAAAATTTGAGAAAATGAAAGCCGAGTTAATGCGAGATGGATTAAAAAACACTTATGGTCATGAAATTGATGAAACTGTGGCGAAAGAGTTGGGCCTCGGTTTTAGAACAATTTTCAATTGGAAAAGTAAACTTGGCCAAACCAGTGAGTAATTCGATTTTATTAATTTAATTATTTTAATTCAAAATTCTTTTATAGCACCAAACCATAAATACCTCCACAGTGAACAAAAGGAATTGATGAAACGTTTTTATGAAATTAAAGACAAAAATCCTAAAATTAGTGATAAGGATATCGCCAAAATGTTGAAAATTGGAAAGGTTACTTTGTTTAGATGGAAAAAGCAATTTAAACGACAGCAATTCCATTGAAATTCTGTCGATGGATAAATTCGGGAAAAAGAGAATATAAATTTGGGGAGTATTTGAATGAATGGTCGATATGAAAAAAACGATTTGGCATTTAATGATTTTTTAAATATTTTTTGTCACATTTTTTTATCACTATTAGTGCGATGGCAAGCAAATTTCTGAGTTACATAAAGCTTCAACAAAGGCGTAATCCGGAATTCAAACCGGCTGTTACGCACCTCCTAGTAGCAGGATATTTTTAGGCGTGTAAATATACGAATTTAATGCCTACACTGTCTTGAGTCGAGAAATTTCTCGATTTTTTTGGGTTAAGTTGTCGAATCTCGGGGTCATTTTTCAGTCTCGAATCTAGGTGATTGAAACTTGAAAAATAAAGTTTATAAAAAGTTTTCAGTCGGATCTTGATTTCGATTTCTTAATCTCGACTCTCTCACCCAAAATTAAAGTCTTGATTCCACTGCTCAAGAATATTTTATAATTGTAAATTTACAAAATTACTTAGCAAATTACTGAAAATTAAAATATTTTTATTATTTTATATTGAAAACTGAACATATCCAAAAAAGTTCTGACACTCCTTGCTCTTTATCATTTTAAAGCCCACTAAAAATGTTACAAAAAAGCTCTTGAACACTTTTTACAATGGCTTCTTAATTAAGTTATAATGCGTTAAACAAAAAAATTTATTTTGTCACAATAGATATGCACACCAGGGATGTCTTCGTGTCAAAAAAAAATATGAACACGGAATTACGGAATGCCAAACAATACGACGGAATTACGGAATACGGAACGCAAGACATCCCTGATGCACACCACTGTCCAACAAAATTCAAATTTTATGATTCTTGCCCTAAATCCTATGCATATAAGTAAATGTTACATCACGTTTTTATCTGCTGTTTAAATTTTTTATTTATTGTTATTGTCACCTTTTAAGGTTTGTCTACAAATTCAAAAAAATATGCCAAAAATTCAATCCAAAGCAGCATACATCCGCGCTATGATTTGTAATTAATGATCGCTTTTCTTGTTTGTTTAAAAACATGGTAAAAATCTATTGTAATCACCATTCGACGCCTCGCAAAGCTTTACAATATTCCGAAAACCCGTTAATTTGTAAGCGCTGCGGGCGATCCCCCCCCCCCCCAAAAAAAAGGTTTTTATTCCAATCAAATAAATGAAACGGTCGTGAAGGAATTGGTCCTCACTTTTGTAATAATTTAAAATTGGAAACATAAAGTTGGCCAAATCGAAGTGCCACCTTGGTTAGATGGAAAAGGCAATTTAAACGACAGAAAGTGCATCCACATTCTGTCGATGGACATTCTGTGGAAGAGAATGCCGCGGCAAATGTTCAGGAAATTGGGAATTCAAATTCGGGGAGTCTTTAAATGTAACAATTTCTTTGTAATATATTTTCATCATTTATTTTAATTCCAAATTCTAAAGTTTTAAAGGATAATTTTTGAAATCCTTAACAAAAAGCAAATCAGTTTTTTTGAACCGTTTAAAATTGCCATAAATGAATATTTTGATCTAAATTTTGTGACATCCTGTGGGTCACCCGGCTACCCGTAAATAGAAAAAAAGGTTACCTAACTATAAGTGTAAATCCGACAAATGTCACCGTACAAAATGTCACCTCGGACAAAAGGTCAACAGGGTAAATGAAGCAGAATTCTCAAAAACCTGCATTTTTGACCAATTTTCTTAATTGCAAAAAAGTCATATTTTGTGATTTTAATTTAGGAATCCAAGCCCTATCATGGGCCTATTTGTAAAAAAACTTATAAATCCGATCCTTAGTTATTAGCATATTTAGCACACATTTTGAGGATTTTATCACTTTTAATAGGTTAATATTTCAGTTTTTTAGCATATTTCAGCCGGTCTCTAATGGAAACGACCGGAAATGTCTCCATTTCCTCCAATTGTGATTGCTCAGCTGTATGAGGGAGCGGGCCATTTTAGCCCCTTTGGGCTGACTCCAAAGGGCGTTTCGGCCCCACGTTTTGGCAAATGCTAAGTTTGAATGTAAGCAGAAGCGAAAATGTCTTTTTTCCTACAAGGCAATTAAATTATTTTAAATATTTCTTAGCTATTCATAATCGATTATAGGAAAGAAATATTGATTCAAGTGAGAGAATTATTAAAGAATATGATTTACGTAAATGCACATTTCTATTGTGGGCTGTCATTTATACACTTTCTATTTTTTATTTTACCAAACCTATTTAGAAATATTATAAAAATTTTGATATTTATTCATTAAAATTTAAATTATAAAATTAATTGGAAATTTCATATAAATGTCCCTAAAGTCAGGTGTATTCTGACCAAATAAAATGAATGTGTTTTGGAATTTAATTTTTGTGTTAGTATTTGTAATAAATTCACTCGACAAAACCGAATCCGTACAATTATTTGATGAAATATTCGGAGAAGGATGGTGGGACAATGGCAAAGCCGAAGAATGGCATAAATTAACTCATGAACAAACTTTCCATCACCAAATCGATCGGCAGAACACCCAACTTGGACAAATTGAACCCAATTCTACTGATCAGCTTGGACAAATTGAACCCAATACTACTGATCAGAATCCTCCTCTCACAGAGTCTGATCATTCTGGACAATTTGAACCCAATTTAACTGATCAACTTGGACAAATTGAACCCAATTCACTTGAAAAAGGTAAAATTGTTGCCAAATTCCACGAAATGAAAGAAGAATTAAAGCAAAAAGGAAAATATTCGGATAAAGAAAGAACTCGAATTGAAATCAAGATTGCTAAGCATTTAAAAGTCAATCGAAAAAAAATATATAAATGGAAGAAAGAATTTGGCCTAAGTCGAAAAATGTTCAATGAAAAAGAACGTAAACATTTAATAGAGAAATTTGATCAGAGAAAAGCCGAGTTAAAGCGGGACGGATTCAAAAATTTATATAAAAATGAAATAGATAAAACTGCCGCGAAAGAATTGGGCCTCAGTTTTACAACAATTTACGCATGGAAAAGTGATCTTGGCCAAACCTGTGAGTATTTCGATCCCTTATTTTTTTTTAATAATTAAAAATTCTTTTACAGCAAAACATAAAAACTCCCACAGCAAGCAAAAGGAATTGATGAAACTTTATTATGAAATTAAAAACACAAATCCTAAAATTAGTAATGAAAACATTGCCAAAATGTTGAAAATTGGAACAAACACTTTGTATACATGGAAAAGGGGATTTAAACGACAGCAAATGCATCCAAATTCTGTCGATGGACATTCTGTGGAAGAGAATGCCGCGGCAAATGTTCAGGAAATTGGGAACTCAAATTCAGGGAGCTTTTGAATGAATGGTCAATGATTTTGAAAAGCGATTTAGGCAAAAGATGTTTTAAAAATTCTAAAAAATATATAAAGCACGTTTAGGTACTTCGTTTTGCTTCCCTTTCCTGCGCCCAAATTTTGTGATTTTCGTTCATTTTAAGCTAAAATTTAAATATTTGACTTTTTCTCCGTCAAACTTGAACAATTTCGCTCAGACCAGAATTCTTTTGCTTAGTATTATAGACAATTTAGTTGCCAAAACCAGACTCAACTGCTAGACTCAAACGGCCAGACTCAATCGTACGGTCAGAATTTCGAGGTTTTTCTTTCGTTTCGAAAAACTTTGTCGAATGAGAAATTGTCTCATTCGTGTGTGAGATACTTGTTGTTGTTGGCTAATTGGTCCATGTTCCCGACACCAGAATAAGTTGGAGGTTCGAATCGGGGATGTGCTCTGTTCTGTTCTGATATCAGATTTTCTGATCGTTTTAGGCACCAGCATTGGAAAGATCAGAAATTTATACATTTGAAATATTCAAATTTGGCAAAACATTATGACATTTTCAATCCAAGCGCAGCAAGCGCGGCATTTTTGCCTATGACAAAAAGTTTTAGAAAAAATTTTCGATTTTGAATAATTCAGACCTTTTTTTTTAATTGGAAAGTGGTCAATGAAATTTTGATCCAATTTTCTTAACAAATTTTGTTAAAATTTAAAAAAATTCCCCGACGGCGCCGCCGACCCCCCCCCCCAGCAGAGCCCGTAGAAAATGAGCGAGGGAATGGGAAGTTTCCCTTGGAATTGGGGGAAAATTCCCTGGGAACGTTCCCGGGGAATTTTCGGAGAAAGTTTCCTCGCTCTTTTTCTACGGGCTCAGAAGTGAAGCACAATTCTCAAAAAAAAATTACATTTTTATTAAATTGCTGAACTTTCACCAATTATTTTTTAATACCGAATTTTTTAAATTGGTTGATAATCTGTTAATAAGTTGATTACAAAAATTCAAAAAAACAAATTTTTTTTTAGAATTTTTATAACTATCTTTTTTAATCATGCATTACTGTTTGATCGAAAATCAGTGAAATTCATCCTTGCAGACTACCGGGTTCGGTACACCTCGATTGGGCGCGCACGATTGGGCGCCGACACAAACCAAACATTTTTGTAAGTAGAAGCTTACAAAGGCAAAAGCTAAGCGATTCGACTTAAATATAGAAAGTTATGACGTCACCACGACAAAAATGGCAATTTTCACAAAACTTTTTGAAAAGACGAATCGGTTAGCTTTAGCCTGATAAAAGGTTCAGCATACTGAGAGCTTTTGTATGATACCAATTTTGTTTGGTTTGCTTTGGGCGCCGAATCGTGCCGGCACCGAACGAGCCGGCGCAATTGTTTCAGAATTAAAGAAATTTGGCCGACATTTCATAAATTTTGAAAGTAGTGACAATTTTTGACTATAACTTGTTGAAATTCTCAAAATTTTAAACTTTATCCTACAATTTATGACACTAAAATACTTAAGCTCATTCAACTTTGAACAAAGTAATAAATACATTTTCAAATAGTCATCCAATTTTGCTGACCAAAAAAGTTAAAACGATCTGAATTGTCATCAAAAATTTTTTTAAAACACTGAACAATTTAAAAAACTTTAGAAATTGTTTACTTCGCAAAAATCAAAAATCGAAACAAAATCGAAAATTTTTTTATTTGTTTTAAAAAAAAAATTTTTTTTAAATTAATTTTAGTATTTTTTGAAATATTCACTTATTTATTTTTAAAATTTTGAAGGATGCGTTTTTTGTTTCAGCGGCTTTCATAAGCCCATTTTAAGTTTTTAGGGAGGGTGGGTGGTCGGCGGTGCCGATAGGCGCCGCCGATAAATTTTTGAACTTTGACTCAAATTTATTAAGAAAAATGGTCCAAACAACAGAAATTAGTCAATTTTAGGCTTATAGTGCGGCCACCGGTGCCGATAAGCGCTTGCCTTGAGGGAAAAATGAAGATTTCCTGAAAATAGACAATTTGAAGTTTTTGGTTGCAAATATCTAACAAATAAGAGTCAAAAATTTCTCGGCGGCGCCTATCGGCACCGGCGACCCCCTCTAGAATTTTTTTCAAAAAAATGTCCTTTTGAAATTTGTTAAAAAAATTGCTATTATAATGCCATTTTTTGGACCCCTCGATGCCATTATAATGCCATTTTTTAGAAGCCGTTTGCCATTTTTCCTCGAAGGTGATCTGGATATGCTCAGCTTTTGAGGAACAGAGAGAGTTTAGCTTAAAAGTTTGAGGGAGTGTAACAGATACCAGCTCACGGGGTTCCATCTATCAATGCATCAATTAACGAATAGATTGAGGCGATGGAGGACTTTTTTCTTTTTGTAAGTTTGGAATTGGTATTTGCGACTTGGGCGGTTAGAGAATTTGAGAATATCTTTAGGATCGATGAGCTGCGTGTGTGTGATCGTGACATATTTTGTGAATTTAACAAAAGGTTGATGAGACGACGGCACGCCAAAGACACAAGTTTGAACCCAGAAAGACGTTGTTTCTAGGAACATTTGGCGATATGACATTTGACAAGAGCTCTACGGGTAATGGACACGCTCAACTTTGGCTGACAACCTTTTATATGAGGGATTCAAGACTGCAAGGCCATATTCAATGAAAGGACGGATATATCAATCAGGGGTGCGATTTTGCCCCGGAAATGTGGCATTCACCCCTATGTTGTCTGAGGTTCGAGTCCTCGAGTGAAATTCCTTTTGGGTTGCCTGGGGTTAAACACCGATTGTGTAAATAGTTTTTTGTTTAACTTCATAGCAAAGACGACAAGTTCTAACGATTTTTTAAAATAATTAGTAAATATTAAGGTAAGCTAGAAATTTTTTACTTTTTATTTCAGTGAATTCAATTAAACATTAAAAAATTCACCAAATAACGTTGGTGTCAAAAAAAAATAGCTAGAAAAATAAGGAGCATTTAAATGCCTGCAAAATTGTTTGCACTAGGAAAAGAGTCTGGGTAAATTGCATGTTAGCCCTGGCAACTTCTCTGATCATCCGGTCTCTCTAATAGAAGCGACCGGAAATTGCCATAACAGAAAATGATGGTGGCACTTGTCGATTTTCTGAGTGACTTCGAAGATTTTTTTTTTATTGCATTCATGGACTGAATCCGTAAAAGTAAAATTGGAAGAAACGCCACTCAAAACATTTGATGAAATATTCGGAGAAGGCTGGTGGGACAAAGATGAAGCCGAAGATTTGAAAACGCCGGCGCCAACAAACTTTGGACAAAAGTCCATCACCAAATCGACCGACAGAACACCCAAATTGGACAAATTGAACCCAATTCAACTGATCAGAATCCTCCTCTCACAGGGCCTGATCACTCTGATAATGCCAAAATGGTAAAGAACAAAACGAAATAAGCAAAGAAATGACTTCAAATAAAAATATTGTTGAAGATGAGCAAAAACGTAAAATTATCAACAAATTCCAAGCAATGAAAGACGAATTTAAGCAAAAAAGAAAATATTCAACAAGAGAAAGAACTCAAACTGAGGATAAAATTGCTAAACATTTAAAAGTCAGTCGCAACAAAATATATAAATGGAAAAAAGAATTTGGACTAAGTCCAAAAGTGTTTTATGCCAAAGAAGAACGTAAACATTTGGTAGAAAAATTTGATCAAATGAAAGCCGACTTAAAGTGGGACGGATTCAAAAATTCTTAATCCCAATCAAATAAACGAAACTGTCGCAAAAGAGTTGGGCCTCAATTTTAGAACATTTTACAATTGGAAAAGTGAACTTGGCCAATCCAGTGAGTATTTCAAGCCAATTTTATTTTAATAAAAATTCTTTTACAGAACCAAAACATAAACACTCCCACAGCGAACAAAAGGAATTGATGAAACTTTATTATGAAATAAAGGACAGAATACCTAAAATTCATGACGAGAACATTGTCAAAAGGTTGAAAATTGGAATAAATACTGTATCGATGGAAAAAGCAATTTAAACGACAGCAATTTTATCCAAATTCTGTCGATGGACAAGAGAATGCCTGCTTAAGTGTTCAAGAAATTGAGAACCCGAATTCGGGAAGTATTTATGTCAATAATTATTACAATATGTCGCCACGCAACAAAAAGTTTCTTGCAAACAACCTTTGAAGCCTGTTGAATAATCCTGGCTCATGTTTGTTCATTGAAAAGCTGGATAAAAAAAGTCACCGAATGATAGTATAGAATTTTGTTAGTGCCCAACAAACAAAAAAAGTTTTGTTAACTTTAAACGGTGGTTGCTTAATTTTGAACACGTTGCTAAACGGGTATTAGCTTAGTTCAAGTCTTAGTAGTGTAAGGACTCACAGAGGTAGCCATCTGAGCGCAAAAAAAAACTCTGTACCAGAGCACCAGATTTACGCTAAATCGGATCACGAACCTTCTGGAGTCCCTTAGCCATTTATGCAATTTGCAAAACTTGTGCAGAGCAAGTTGCGATCAACGGGGTGTGCACATTTTGCCGACAAAACATTGATGGATTGGTTAAAATTTTTGTGGTGCAGCTTGATTGTTAATTCAATAGATTTTTGGTGCTACTTTATTTTGTAGTTTATTATGAATTAAAAATAAATTTATTACACGGTGTTGAACCTTCCACTAGGGTTGGACGAGACCGAGACCATTTTTTCCATTTTGGTACTGAAATTTTAGTCCCGGTTTTTAACCAAGCATTTTTTTCTTGTTTTGTCCCGGTTTTTTTGACCGGGACCAAATTTAGTCCCGGTCCCGGTTGTTCCAAAAGTCCCGGTCCCGTCCAACCCTACCATCAACCATTGCAAAGCGCTTTAGCTAATATGGAAGGGAAAGATATTTGGAAAAGTAATTTCTCCCAGCAAAATCAAAACAATTGACGAAATTGTTTGCCTTTATAAAATGTTTAATTAAATAATAAATATTATTTTGCGAAATTGTCTTTGAGCTTGCTGCCTCATTCGTGTTGGGAGGACATTTTGCCTTCAGTACCAGAAGGCTCGTGATTCGATTTAGGGTAAATCTGGTGCTCTGGTACTGAGTTTTCTGCGCTCAGATGGCTCTTCGTGTGTCCTTACACTACTAGTCTTCTTAATTGATAATTGAACGCGTTTCTCGTAGTCTGTTGAAAGCGAAGACGCTGATTCTCTGAAATTTTTGGCACAGGTGCATTTTCGGCGAATAAAATGCTCGAGGTTGACGTCGACCACCTTTTGGTGTTCGTGCAGTTTGATGAACACCCGGATTTTGCGTGCGTTTTGGCCAAACGCTTGTTGCAATGTGCTGTGGTAGTACTCCGAGAAGTTGTTTGGTCTGATCACTCTCGACAAATTGAACCCAATTCAACTGATCAGAATCCTCCTCTCACAGAGTCTGATCACTTTGGACAAATTGAACCCAATTCAACTGATCAGAATCCTCCTCTCACAGAGTCTGATCACTCTGGATAAATTGAACCCAATTCAACTGATCAGAATCCTCCTCTCACAGAGTCTGATCACTCTGGACAAAATAGAACCCAATTCAACTGATCATAATCTTCCTCGCACAGAGTCCGATCACTTTGATAATGCCAAAAATGGCAAAGAACAAAATGAAAGAATGAAAGAAATGACTTCAAACGAAAATATTGCTGAAGATGAATAACTACTAGGGTTGAGCGGGACCGGGACTTTTGGGAAAAACCGGGACCGTGACTTACCGGGACCAGAAAAACCGGGACCGAGACCAAGATTTTCAACCGGGACCGGGACCGGGACCAACCGGGACTTTTCAAGGAAAAAATTTTTCTCTTATCAAACACTAAAAAAATTTTAATTTTCCGGCAACACATTGTTGATCTTCTTGATCTTCGACGTCATGGTCATCATCATTCTTTTTTTTTGAAATTCTGCTTTACTTTTAGGGAGGGTGGGGGTCGGCGGTGCCGAATCGGCACCGCCGATAGGCGCCGCCGAGAAAAATTTTTGTAATTTTGACTCAATTTTGTTAATGAAATTTCATCAAAATTTTAGCAAAATATGAATTTTGCTTCGGAATAGGGGAAGAAAATTATGTGAGTAGAGGAAAAAAGATAAATAAATGTTTGTACTCAAGCGGACTAGAACCCGACACAAACATTTGACTTGCCGGAAGACAAACCACTAAGACACCGAGTTCTTTGGTGGAATCCCTTGTAAAAAAAGATTGAAATTGTCGCTCGATGATGCCATCATTAGGGGTGTAAATTTAGTCCCGGTTGGTCCCGGTCCCGGCGCGACCAAAAAACCGGGACCGGGACTTTTCATTTTTAAAATGTCCCATCCCGACCGGGACCGGGACCTGAAAAAACCGGGAAATCCCGTCCCGGTCCCGGTCCCGCTCAACCCTAGTAAATACTTAAAATTATCGACAAATTCCACGCAATTAAAGAAGAATTTAAGCAAAAAAGAAAAATATTCAAAAAAGAAAGGGACCAAATTAAGGAGAAAATTACTAAACATTTAAAAGTCAATCGCAAAAAATATAAATGGAAAAAAGTGGCTTAAGTCGAAGAATACCAAAAAATTCTGTCGATGGACATTTTGTGGAAGAGAATGCCGCGAATGCTAAAACAAAAAGTGCTCCACTAAATCGACTTTGTGATGATTATTTAGTAAAATTTTTTATGAAATGTCTGTCAGTCAGGAATATTGATTTGGTTCCGGGGAGGATCTGATCATTTGAATTAGGTTCAATTTGTCCAAGCTGATCAGTTGAATTGGGTTCAATTTGTCCAAGCTGATCAGTTGAATTGGGTTCAATTTGTCCAAGTTGATCAGTTGAATTGGGTTCAATTTGTCCAAGCTGATCAGTTGAATTGGGTTCAATTTGTCCAAGCTGATCAGTTGAATTGGGTTCAATTTGTCCAAGCTGATCAGTTGAATTGGGTTCAATTTGTCCAAGCTGATCAGTTCTTGTCCAAAGTTTGTTGGCGAGCGTTTTCAAATCTTCGGCTTCATCTTTGTCCCACCAGCCTTCTCCGAATATTTCATCAAATGTTTTAAGTGGCGCTTCCTCCAATTTTACTTTTATGGATTCGGCTTTGTCCAATGAATTTGTTGCAAAGAATTTCATCAAATTAATATCCAAAACTCATTCATCTTAGGATATTTATTGTTGGAATTTATATGAATATTTTGTAAATGAAATAAATAACTAAAATGGTAAATTTTTATCCAAATAAATGCAACTCTCAGAAAATAAATTATTGATCATTTTTCAAATTTTCTGGTTAAGTAAACTTAGACCCGGGAATTTTGTTTATATGTCTTAAGAATGAATGAATACGGCAGAAAATTACCTATCCATTTTCAGTTTTTAGTTTAATGGAATCTTAAAAATCAAGTCATTTTTTTGGCATTTTCTCCCCTTTGGCTTTTTCATTTTCATTTTCTCCCATGTGGCATTTTATCCTTGGCATTTTTTCCTTGGCATTTTGCCCTTGGCATTTTCTACCCATTGGCTTTTTCCTTTTAGCATTGGTTTTTCCTTTTTTGGCATTGACATTTCCTATTTGGCATATTTTACTTTGGCTTTTTCCTTGTTGCCATTTTCTTCCCCTTGGCATTTTTCCATCGTTGAAGTTTAAAATAATAATAATGGATGCGTCCATGCAGCCCGGCGCTGATGGCACTGAACAACATGATGGCGCAGGGGAACAACATGCTGGCGCAGCGGAACAACATGCTGGCGCAGGGGAACAACATGCTGGCGCAGGGGAACACCATGCTGGCGCAGGGGAACAACACGCTGGCGCAGGGGAACAACATGCTGGCGCAGCGGAACAACATGCTGGCGCAGCGGAACAACATGCTGGCGCAGGGGTACAACATGCTGGCGCAGCGAAACAACATGCTGGCGCAGCGGAACAACATGCTGGCGCAGGGGAACACCATGCTGGCGCAGGGGAACAACATGCTGGCGCAGGGGAACAACATGCTGGCGCAGGGGAACAACACGCTGGCGCAGGGGAACAACATGCTGGCGCAGCGGAACAACATGCTGGCGCAGCGGAACAACATGCTGGCGCAGGGGAACAACATGCTGGCGCAGCGGAACAACATGCTGGCGCAGCGGAACAACATGCTGGCGCAGGGGAACAACATGCTGGTGCAGGGGAACAACATGCTGGTGCAGGAGAACAACATGCTGGCGCAGCGGAACAACATGCTGGCGCAGGGGAACAACATGCTGGTGCAGGGGAACAACATGCTGGTGCAGGAGAACAATATGCTGGCGCTGGGGAACAACATGCTGGCGCAGGGGAACAACATGCTGGTGCAGGGGAACAACATGCTGGTGCAGGAGAACAACATGCTGGCGCAGCGGAACAACATGCTGGCGCAGGGGAACAACATGCTGGTGCAGGGGAACAACATGCTGGCGCAGGGGAACAACATGCTTGCGCAGGGGAACAACATGCTGGCGCAGGGGAACACCATGCTGGCCCTGGGGAACACCATGCTGGCGCAGGGGAACAACATGCTGGCGCAGGGGAACAACATGCTGGCGCAGCGGAACAACATGCTGGCGCAGGGGAACAACATGCTGGCGCAGCGGAACAACATGCTGGCGCAGCGAAACAACATGCTGGCGCAGCGGAACAACATGCTGGCGCAGGGGAACACCATGCTGGCGCAGGGGAACAACATGCTGGCGCAGGGGAACAACATGCTGGCGCAGGGGAACAACACGCTGGCGCAGGGGAACAACATGCTGGCGCAGCGGAACAACATGCTGGCGCAGCGGAACAACATGCTGGCGCAGGGGAACAACATGCTGGCGCAGCGGAACAACATGCTGGCGCAGCGGAACAACATGCTGGCGCAGGGGAACACCATGCTGGCCCTGGGGAACACCATGCTGGCGCAGGGGAACAACATGCTGGCGCAATGAATACGGCAGAAAATTACCTATCCATTTTCAGTTTTTAGTTTAATGGAATCTTAAAAATCAAGTCATTTTTTTGGCATTTTCTCCCCTTTGGCTTTTTCATTTTCATTTTCTCCCATGTGGCATTTTATCCTTGGCATTTTTTCCTTGGCATTTTGCCCTTGGCATTTTCTACCCATTGGCTTTTTCCTTTTAGCATTGGTTTTTCCTTTTTTGGCATTGACATTTCCTATTTGGCATATTTTACTTTGGCTTTTTCCTTGTTGCCATTTTCTTCCCCTTGGCATTTTTCCATCGTTGAAGTTTAAAATAATAATAATGGATGCGTCCATGCAGCCCGGCGCTGATGGCACTGAACAACATGATGGCGCAGGGGAACAACATGCTGGCGCAGCGGAACAACATGCTGGCGCAGGGGAACAACATGCTGGCGCAGGGGAACACCATGCTGGCGCAGGGGAACAACACGCTGGCGCAGGGGAACAACATGCTGGCGCAGCGGAACAACATGCTGGCGCAGCGGAACAACATGCTGGCGCAGGGGTACAACATGCTGGCGCAGCGAAACAACATGCTGGCGCAGCGGAACAACATGCTGGCGCAGGGGAACACCATGCTGGCGCAGGGGAACAACATGCTGGCGCAGGGGAACAACATGCTGGCGCAGGGGAACAACACGCTGGCGCAGGGGAACAACATGCTGGCGCAGCGGAACAACATGCTGGCGCAGCGGAACAACATGCTGGCGCAGGGGAACAACATGCTGGCGCAGCGGAACAACATGCTGGCGCAGCGGAACAACATGCTGGCGCAGGGGAACAACATGCTGGTGCAGGGGAACAACATGCTGGTGCAGGAGAACAACATGCTGGCGCAGCGGAACAACATGCTGGCGCAGGGGAACAACATGCTGGTGCAGGGGAACAACATGCTGGTGCAGGAGAACAATATGCTGGCGCTGGGGAACAACATGCTGGCGCAGGGGAACAACATGCTGGTGCAGGGGAACAACATGCTGGTGCAGGAGAACAACATGCTGGCGCAGCGGAACAACATGCTGGCGCAGGGGAACAACATGCTGGTGCAGGGGAACAACATGCTGGCGCAGGGGAACAACATGCTTGCGCAGGGGAACAACATGCTGGCGCAGGGGAACACCATGCTGGCCCTGGGGAACACCATGCTGGCGCAGGGGAACAACATGCTGGCGCAGGGGAACAACATGCTGGCGCAGCGGAACAACATGCTGGCGCAGGGGAACAACATGCTGGCGCAGCGGAACAACATGCTGGCGCAGCGAAACAACATGCTGGCGCAGCGGAACAACATGCTGGCGCAGGGGAACACCATGCTGGCGCAGGGGAACAACATGCTGGCGCAGGGGAACAACATGCTGGCGCAGGGGAACAACACGCTGGCGCAGGGGAACAACATGCTGGCGCAGCGGAACAACATGCTGGCGCAGCGGAACAACATGCTGGCGCAGGGGAACAACATGCTGGCGCAGCGGAACAACATGCTGGCGCAGCGGAACAACATGCTGGCGCAGGGGAACACCATGCTGGCCCTGGGGAACACCATGCTGGCGCAGGGGAACAACATGCTGGCGCAGGGGAACAACATGCTGGCGCAGCGGAACAACATGCTGGCGCAGGGGAACAACATGCTGGTGCAGGGGAACAACATGCTGGTGCAGGAGAACAACATGCTGGCGCAGCGGAACAACATGCTGGCGCAGGGGAACAACATGCTGGTGCAGGGGAACAACATGCTGGTGCAGGAGAACAACATGCTGGCGCTGGGGAACAACATGCTGGCGCAGGGGAACAACATGCTGGTGCAGGGGAACAACATGCTGGTGCAGGAGAACAACATGCTGGCGCAGCGGAACAACATGCTGGCGCAGGGGAACAACATGCTGGTGCAGGGGAACAACATGCTGGCGCAGGGGAACAACATGCTTGCGCAGGGGAACAACATGCTGGCGCAGCGGAACAACATGGTGCAGGAGAACAACATGCTGGCGCTGGGGAACAACATGCTGGCGCAGGGTAACAACATGCTGGTGCAGGAGAACAACATGCTGGCGCAGGGGAACAACATGCTGGCGCTGGGGAACACCATGCTGGCGCAGGGGAACAACATGCTGGCGCAGCGGAACAACATGCTGGCGAAGGGGAACACCATGCTGGCACAGGGGAACAACATGCTGGCGCAGGGGAACAACATGCTGGCGCAGGGGAACAACATGCTGGTGCAGGAGAACAACATGCTGGCGCTGGGGAACAACATGCTGGCGCAGGGGAACAACATGCTGGTGCAGGGGAACAACATGCTGGTGCAGGAGAACAACATGCTGGCGCAGCGGAACAACATGCTGGCGCAGGGGAACAACATGCTGGTGCAGGGGAACAACATGCTGGCGCAGGGGAACAACATGCTTGCGCAGGGGAACAACATGCTGGCGCAGGGGAACACCATGCTGGCCCTGGGGAACACCATGCTGGCGCAGGGGAACAACATGCTGGCGCAGGGGAACAACATGCTGGCGCAGCGGAACAACATGCTGGCGCAGGGGAACAACATGCTGGCGCAGCGGAACAACATGCTGGCGCAGCGAAACAACATGCTGGCGCAGCGGAACAACATGCTGGCGCAGGGGAACACCATGCTGGCGCAGGGGAACAACATGCTGGCGCAGGGGAACAACATGCTGGCGCAGGGGAACAACACGCTGGCGCAGGGGAACAACATGCTGGCGCAGCGGAACAACATGCTGGCGCAGCGGAACAACATGCTGGCGCAGGGGAACAACATGCTGGCGCAGCGGAACAACATGCTGGCGCAGCGGAACAACATGCTGGCGCAGGGGAACACCATGCTGGCCCTGGGGAACACCATGCTGGCGCAGGGGAACAACATGCTGGCGCAGGGGAACAACATGCTGGCGCAGCGGAACAACATGCTGGCGCAGGGGAACAACATGCTGGTGCAGGGGAACAACATGCTGGTGCAGGAGAACAACATGCTGGCGCAGCGGAACAACATGCTGGCGCAGGGGAACAACATGCTGGTGCAGGGGAACAACATGCTGGTGCAGGAGAACAACATGCTGGCGCTGGGGAACAACATGCTGGCGCAGGGGAACAACATGCTGGTGCAGGGGAACAACATGCTGGTGCAGGAGAACAACATGCTGGCGCAGCGGAACAACATGCTGGCGCAGGGGAACAACATGCTGGTGCAGGGGAACAACATGCTGGCGCAGGGGAACAACATGCTTGCGCAGGGGAACAACATGCTGGCGCAGCGGAACAACATGGTGCAGGAGAACAACATGCTGGCGCTGGGGAACAACATGCTGGCGCAGGGTAACAACATGCTGGTGCAGGAGAACAACATGCTGGCGCAGGGGAACAACATGCTGGCGCTGGGGAACACCATGCTGGCGCAGGGGAACAACATGCTGGCGCAGCGGAACAACATGCTGGCGAAGGGGAACACCATGCTGGCACAGGGGAACAACATGCTGGCGCAGGGGAACAACATGCTGGCGCAGGGGAACAACATGCTGGTGCAGGAGAACAACATGCTGGCGCTGGGGAACAACATGCTGGCGCAGGGGAACAACATGCTGGTGCAGGGGAACAACATGCTGGTGCAGGAGAACAACATGCTGGCGCAGCGGAACAACATGCTGGCGCAGGGGAACAACATGCTGGTGCAGGGGAACAACATGCTGGCGCAGGCTAACAACATGCTTGCGCAGGGGAACAACATGCTGGCGCAGCGGAACAACATGCTGGCGCAGGGGAACACCATGCTGGCCCTGGGGAACACCATGCTGGCGCAGGGGAACAACATGCTGGCGCAGCGGAACAACATGCTGGCGCAGCGAAACAACATGCTGGCGCAGGGGAACAACATGCTGGTGCAGGAGAACAACATGCTGGCGCTGGGGAACAACATGCTGGCGCAGCGGAACAACATGCTGGCGCAGGGGAACAACATGCTGGCGCAGCGGAACAACATGCTGGCGCAGCGAAACAACATGCTGGCGCAGCGGAACAACATGCTGGCGCAGGGGAACAACATGCTGGCGCAGCGGAACAACATGCTGGCGCAGCGAAACAACATGCTGGCGCAGCGGAACAACATGCTGGCGCAGGGGAACACCATGCTGGCGCAGGGGAACAACATGCTGGCGCAGGGGAACAACATGCTGGCGCAGGGGAACAACACGCTGGCGCAGGGGAACAACATGCTGGCGCAGCGGAACAACATGCTGGCGCAGCGGAACAACATGCTGGCGCAGGGGAACAACATGCTGGCGCAGCGGAACAACATGCTGGCGCAGCGGAACAACATGCTGGCGCAGGGGAACACCATGCTGGCCCTGGGGAACACCATGCTGGCGCAGGGGAACAACATGCTGGCGCAGGGGAACAACATGCTGGCGCAGCGGAACAACATGCTGGCGCAGGGGAACAACATGCTGGTGCAGGGGAACAACATGCTGGTGCAGGAGAACAACATGCTGGCGCAGCGGAACAACATGCTGGCGCAGGGGAACAACATGCTGGTGCAGGGGAACAACATGCTGGTGCAGGAGAACAACATGCTGGCGCTGGGGAACAACATGCTGGCGCAGGGGAACAACATGCTGGTGCAGGGGAACAACATGCTGGTGCAGGAGAACAACATGCTGGCGCAGCGGAACAACATGCTGGCGCAGGGGAACAACATGCTGGTGCAGGGGAACAACATGCTGGCGCAGGGGAACAACATGCTTGCGCAGGGGAACAACATGCTGGCGCAGCGGAACAACATGGTGCAGGAGAACAACATGCTGGCGCTGGGGAACAACATGCTGGCGCAGGGTAACAACATGCTGGTGCAGGAGAACAACATGCTGGCGCAGGGGAACAACATGCTGGCGCTGGGGAACACCATGCTGGCGCAGGGGAACAACATGCTGGCGCAGTGGAACAACATGCTGGCGAAGGGGAACACCATGCTGGCACAGGGGAACAACATGCTGGCGCAGGGGAACAACATGCTGGCGCAGGGGAACAACATGCTGGTGCAGGAGAACAACATGCTGGCGCTGGGGAACAACATGCTGGCGCAGGGGAACAACATGCTGGTGCAGGGGAACAACATGCTGGTGCAGGAGAACAACATGCTGGCGCAGCGGAACAACATGCTGGCGCAGGGGAACAACATGCTGGCGCAGCGGAACAACATGCTGGCGCAGGGGAACAACATGCTGGCGCAGCGGAACAACATGCTGGCGCAGCGGAACAACATGCTGGCGCAGGGGAACACCATGCTGGCCCTGGGGAACACCATGCTGGCGCAGGGGAACAACATGCTGGCGCAGGGGAACAACATGCTGGCGCAGCGGAACAACATGCTGGCGCAGGGGAACAACATGCTGGTGCAGGGGAACAACATGCTGGTGCAGGAGAACAACATGCTGGCGCAGCGGAACAACATGCTGGCGCAGGGGAACAACATGCTGGTGCAGGGGAACAACATGCTGGTGCAGGAGAACAACATGCTGGCGCTGGGGAACAACATGCTGGCGCAGGGGAACAACATGCTGGTGCAGGGGAACAACATGCTGGTGCAGGAGAACAACATGCTGGCGCAGCGGAACAACATGCTGGCGCAGGGGAACAACATGCTGGTGCAGGGGAACAACATGCTGGCGCAGGGGAACAACATGCTTGCGCAGGGGAACAACATGCTGGCGCAGCGGAACAACATGGTGCAGGAGAACAACATGCTGGCGCTGGGGAACAACATGCTGGCGCAGGGTAACAACATGCTGGTGCAGGAGAACAACATGCTGGCGCAGGGGAACAACATGCTGGCGCTGGGGAACACCATGCTGGCGCAGGGGAACAACATGCTGGCGCAGCGGAACAACATGCTGGCGAAGGGGAACACCATGCTGGCACAGGGGAACAACATGCTGGCGCAGGGGAACAACATGCTGGCGCAGGGGAACAACATGCTGGTGCAGGAGAACAACATGCTGGCGCTGGGGAACAACATGCTGGCGCAGGGGAACAACATGCTGGTGCAGGGGAACAACATGCTGGTGCAGGAGAACAACATGCTGGCGCAGCGGAACAACATGCTGGCGCAGGGGAACATCATGCTGGTGCAGGGGAACAACATGCTGGCGCAGGCTAACAACATGCTTGCGCAGGGGAACAACATGCTGGCGCAGGGGAAAGGGGAACAACATGCTGGCGCAGGGGAACAACATGCTGGCGCAGCGGAACAACATGCTGGCGCAGGGGAACAACATGCTGGCGCAGCGGAACAACATGCTGGCGCAGCGAAACAACATGCTGGCGCAGCGGAACAACATGCTGGCGCAGGGGAACACCATGCTGGCGCAGGGGAACAACATGCTGGCGCAGGGGAACAACATGCTGGCGCAGGGGAACAACACGCTGGCGCAGGGGAACAACATGCTGGCGCAGCGGAACAACATGCTGGCGCAGCGGAACAACATGCTGGCGCAGGGGAACAACATGCTGGCGCAGCGGAACAACATGCTGGCGCAGCGGAACAACATGCTGGCGCAGGGGAACACCATGCTGGCCCTGGGGAACACCATGCTGGCGCAGGGGAACAACATGCTGGCGCAGGGGAACAACATGCTGGCGCAGCGGAACAACATGCTGGCGCAGGGGAACAACATGCTGGTGCAGGGGAACAACATGCTGGTGCAGGAGAACAACATGCTGGCGCAGCGGAACAACATGCTGGCGCAGGGGAACAACATGCTGGTGCAGGGGAACAACATGCTGGTGCAGGAGAACAACATGCTGGCGCTGGGGAACAACATGCTGGCGCAGGGGAACAACATGCTGGTGCAGGGGAACAACATGCTGGTGCAGGAGAACAACATGCTGGCGCAGCGGAACAACATGCTGGCGCAGGGGAACAACATGCTGGTGCAGGGGAACAACATGCTGGCGCAGGGGAACAACATGCTTGCGCAGGGGAACAACATGCTGGCGCAGCGGAACAACATGGTGCAGGAGAACAACATGCTGGCGCTGGGGAACAACATGCTGGCGCAGGGTAACAACATGCTGGTGCAGGAGAACAACATGCTGGCGCAGGGGAACAACATGCTGGCGCTGGGGAACACCATGCTGGCGCAGGGGAACAACATGCTGGCGCAGCGGAACAACATGCTGGCGAAGGGGAACACCATGCTGGCACAGGGGAACAACATGCTGGCGCAGGGGAACAACATGCTGGCGCAGGGGAACAACATGCTGGTGCAGGAGAACAACATGCTGGCGCAGGGGAACAACATGCTGGCGCTGGGGAACACCATGCTGGCGCAGGGGAACAACATGCTGGCGCAGCGGAACAACATGCTGGCGAAGGGGAACACCATGCTGGTGCAGGGGAACAACATGCTGGCGCAGGGGAACAACATGCTGGTGCAGGGGAACAACATGCTGGCGCAGGGGAACAACATGCTGGTGCAGGGGAACACCATGCTGGCGCAGGGGAACAACATGCTGGCGCAGCGGAACAACATGCTGGCGAAGGGGAACACCATGCTGGCACAGGGGAACAACATGCTGCAGGTGATAAATAAGGTTCACAATATTAAACAACAATTTCAGTTTGGAAATTCACAATCCAAACAAAATTATTGAAAACTTGAAAAATCTCGTGAGATTTTACGAGAATTCTTAGGAGTGTATTTTCCCCCGGTTACTCCGGTCGGACCGGGACGGGATCCGGTATTTTGATTTTGCAAAACCGGGATCGGAAATACGTTTTTTCAAAAACCGGGACTGGGATTCCAAAACCCGGGAATTTCCCGAATTCCGCTCCCGACCTACTCTACTTGTTATACAGTAACAAAAAATGTTTCTATCCAAAAACTGATCAGCAGCTCCGCGTTGATCCGGAGTGATTTACGAATATATTTTTATTTAAATGTTTAGAAATGCAAATTTTTTTGTGGTATTTTTACGACTTTAAGCACCCAACCAATTTTTCTTTTCTTGTTTTTATTATCTCAAATTTAGACTTTTGATATAAAAAAATTATTTATACTATTTAGGTACAGACATATCATTCATTTATTTAAATACTGCCCGAATTCGTGTTCCCAATTTCCTGTACACTTGCCGCGTGTCGTTTAAATTGCTTTTTCCATCTAAACAAAGTGGTTTTGCCAATTTTCAACATTTTGGCAATATCCCCAACATTCATTTTAGGATTTTTGTCCTTAATTTCATAATAACGTTTCATCAAATCCTTTTGATCGCCTTGGGGGTATTTATTTGACGCTGAAAAGGAATTTAATGAATACAAATAAATAATAAATTTGGTTCCAAATACTCACTGATTTGGCTAAGTTCCCTTTTCCATTTGTAAATTGTTGTAAAATTGAGCCCCAACTTTTTTGCGACAGTTTTATCTAATTCATTATAAGAGTTTTTGAATCCGTCACGCTTTAACTCGGCTTTCATTTGATCAAATTTCTTTATCAATTCATTTTTTGGCTTTTTTTGACTTAGGCCAAATTCTTTTTGCCATTTATATATTTTTTTGCGACAGGTTTTTAAATGTTTTGCAATTTTCTCCTCAATTTGATTCCATTCTTTTTTTGAGTGTTTTCCTTTTTGCCTAAATTCGTCTTTCATTGCGTGGAATTTGTCAATAATTTTACGTTTTCGCTCATCTTCAGCAATATTTTCGTTTGAAGTAATTTTGTTCTGTTCTTCCCCATTTTTGGCATTATCAGAGTGATCAGACTCTGTGAGAGGAGGATTCTGATCAGTTGAATTGGGTTCAATTTGTCCAGAGTGATCAGACTCTGTGAGAGGAGGTCTATTGGGTTCAATTTGTCCAGAGTGATCAGACTCTGTGAGAGGAGGATTCTGATCAGTTGAATTGGGACCGATTTGTCCAAGCTGATCAGTTGAATTGGGTTCAATTTGTCCAAGCTGATCAGTTGAATTGGGTTCAATTTGTCCAATTTGGGTGTTCTGCCGGTAGATTTGGTGATGGACATTTTGTCCAAAGTTTGTTGGCGCCGGCGTTTTTAAATCATCGGCTTCATCTTTGTCCCACCATTCATCTACGAATAATTCGTCAAATGTTTGGAGTGGCAAATTCTCCAATTCCTCCAATTGTACGGATTCGGCTTTGTCCAGTGAATTTGTTGCAAAAAACAAAACAAAAAATAAAATCCAAAAATATTTCATTTTTACAATATAAATTGTATTTAGCATCTTTGATAAATAATGCTTGAAAGTAATAAATGACAGCCAGCAATTGAAATGGACATTCATATAAATCCAATTTATTTAATAATTATCTCCCCTAATCAATATTCCTGACAACAAAATTGGTGATCGAATGTGAATATACAGAAAAAAAATATTTTCCAATAATTTAAATTCGCCTGGAGTAAAAGTAACATTTTTCAGCTTCTGTACAACTTTGTCAAAGCCTTGTTTACCCGGGACCGGGATTGAGAAAATAATAAACTGGGATTTTATGAGTGGGAAAATTAATCAAATCCCGGTCAAAAAAACCGGGACTAATGGGCAAAAACAAAGATTGTCAATTTTGAAAAAACCGGGATTTATAAGGGGGAAATTCAGTCCTAAAACAATCGCACAAAAATATTTGAATGGAAAAAAGAATTAGGCATAAGTCAATTCCATAAAAAAGAAGAACGTAAACATTTAATAGAGAAATTTAATCAATGAAAGCCGAGTTAAAGCGGGACGGATTCAAAAGTTCTTATAAAAACGAATTAAATGAAACTGTAGCAAAAGAGTTGTGCCTCAATTTTAGAACAATCTACGCTTGGATATATGAACTTACAACATGCTGGCGCAGGGGAACACCATGCTGGCGCAGGGGAACAACATGCTGGCGCAGGGGAACAACATGCTGGCGCAGGGGAACAACACGCTGGCGCAGGGGAACAACATGCTGGCGCAGCGGAACAACATGCTGGCGCAGCGGAACAACATGCTGGCGCAGGGGAACAACATGCTGGCGCAGCGGAACAACATGCTGGCGCAGCGGAACAACATGCTGGCGCAGGGGAACACCATGCTGGCCCTGGGGAACACCATGCTGGCGCAGGGGAACAACATGCTGGCGCAGGGGAACAACATGCTGGCGCAGCGGAACAACATGCTGGCGCAGGGGAACAACATGCTGGTGCAGGGGAACAACATGCTGGTGCAGGAGAACAACATGCTGGCGCAGCGGAACAACATGCTGGCGCAGGGGAACAACATGCTGGTGCAGGGGAACAACATGCTGGTGCAGGAGAACAACATGCTGGCGCTGGGGAACAACATGCTGGCGCAGGGGAACAACATGCTGGTGCAGGGGAACAACATGCTGGTGCAGGAGAACAACATGCTGGCGCAGCGGAACAACATGCTGGCGCAGGGGAACAACATGCTGGTGCAGGGGAACAACATGCTGGCGCAGGGGAACAACATGCTTGCGCAGGGGAACAACATGCTGGCGCAGCGGAACAACATGGTGCAGGAGAACAACATGCTGGCGCTGGGGAACAACATGCTGGCGCAGGGTAACAACATGCTGGTGCAGGAGAACAACATGCTGGCGCAGGGGAACAACATGCTGGCGCTGGGGAACACCATGCTGGCGCAGGGGAACAACATGCTGGCGCAGCGGAACAACATGCTGGCGAAGGGGAACACCATGCTGGCACAGGGGAACAACATGCTGGCGCAGGGGAACAACATGCTGGCGCAGGGGAACAACATGCTGGTGCAGGAGAACAACATGCTGGCGCTGGGGAACAACATGCTGGCGCAGGGGAACAACATGCTGGTGCAGGGGAACAACATGCTGGTGCAGGAGAACAACATGCTGGCGCAGCGGAACAACATGCTGGCGCAGGGGAACAACATGCTGGCGCAGCGGAACAACATGCTGGCGCAGGGGAACAACATGCTGGCGCAGCGGAACAACATGCTGGCGCAGCGGAACAACATGCTGGCGCAGGGGAACACCATGCTGGCCCTGGGGAACACCATGCTGGCGCAGGGGAACAACATGCTGGCGCAGGGGAACAACATGCTGGCGCAGCGGAACAACATGCTGGCGCAGGGGAACAACATGCTGGTGCAGGGGAACAACATGCTGGTGCAGGAGAACAACATGCTGGCGCAGCGGAACAACATGCTGGCGCAGGGGAACAACATGCTGGTGCAGGGGAACAACATGCTGGTGCAGGAGAACAACATGCTGGCGCTGGGGAACAACATGCTGGCGCAGGGGAACAACATGCTGGTGCAGGGGAACAACATGCTGGTGCAGGAGAACAACATGCTGGCGCAGCGGAACAACATGCTGGCGCAGGGGAACAACATGCTGGTGCAGGGGAACAACATGCTGGCGCAGGGGAACAACATGCTTGCGCAGGGGAACAACATGCTGGCGCAGCGGAACAACATGGTGCAGGAGAACAACATGCTGGCGCTGGGGAACAACATGCTGGCGCAGGGTAACAACATGCTGGTGCAGGAGAACAACATGCTGGCGCAGGGGAACAACATGCTGGCGCTGGGGAACACCATGCTGGCGCAGGGGAACAACATGCTGGCGCAGCGGAACAACATGCTGGCGAAGGGGAACACCATGCTGGCACAGGGGAACAACATGCTGGCGCAGGGGAACAACATGCTGGCGCAGGGGAACAACATGCTGGTGCAGGAGAACAACATGCTGGCGCTGGGGAACAACATGCTGGCGCAGGGGAACAACATGCTGGTGCAGGGGAACAACATGCTGGTGCAGGAGAACAACATGCTGGCGCAGCGGAACAACATGCTGGCGCAGGGGAACATCATGCTGGTGCAGGGGAACAACATGCTGGCGCAGGCTAACAACATGCTTGCGCAGGGGAACAACATGCTGGCGCAGGGGAAAGGGGAACAACATGCTGGCGCAGGGGAACAACATGCTGGCGCAGCGGAACAACATGCTGGCGCAGGGGAACAACATGCTGGCGCAGCGGAACAACATGCTGGCGCAGCGAAACAACATGCTGGCGCAGCGGAACAACATGCTGGCGCAGGGGAACACCATGCTGGCGCAGGGGAACAACATGCTGGCGCAGGGGAACAACATGCTGGCGCAGGGGAACAACACGCTGGCGCAGGGGAACAACATGCTGGCGCAGCGGAACAACATGCTGGCGCAGCGGAACAACATGCTGGCGCAGGGGAACAACATGCTGGCGCAGCGGAACAACATGCTGGCGCAGCGGAACAACATGCTGGCGCAGGGGAACACCATGCTGGCCCTGGGGAACACCATGCTGGCGCAGGGGAACAACATGCTGGCGCAGGGGAACAACATGCTGGCGCAGCGGAACAACATGCTGGCGCAGGGGAACAACATGCTGGTGCAGGGGAACAACATGCTGGTGCAGGAGAACAACATGCTGGCGCAGCGGAACAACATGCTGGCGCAGGGGAACAACATGCTGGTGCAGGGGAACAACATGCTGGTGCAGGAGAACAACATGCTGGCGCTGGGGAACAACATGCTGGCGCAGGGGAACAACATGCTGGTGCAGGGGAACAACATGCTGGTGCAGGAGAACAACATGCTGGCGCAGCGGAACAACATGCTGGCGCAGGGGAACAACATGCTGGTGCAGGGGAACAACATGCTGGCGCAGGGGAACAACATGCTTGCGCAGGGGAACAACATGCTGGCGCAGCGGAACAACATGGTGCAGGAGAACAACATGCTGGCGCTGGGGAACAACATGCTGGCGCAGGGTAACAACATGCTGGTGCAGGAGAACAACATGCTGGCGCAGGGGAACAACATGCTGGCGCTGGGGAACACCATGCTGGCGCAGGGGAACAACATGCTGGCGCAGCGGAACAACATGCTGGCGAAGGGGAACACCATGCTGGCACAGGGGAACAACATGCTGGCGCAGGGGAACAACATGCTGGCGCAGGGGAACAACATGCTGGTGCAGGAGAACAACATGCTGGCGCAGGGGAACAACATGCTGGCGCTGGGGAACACCATGCTGGCGCAGGGGAACAACATGCTGGCGCAGCGGAACAACATGCTGGCGAAGGGGAACACCATGCTGGTGCAGGGGAACAACATGCTGGCGCAGGGGAACAACATGCTGGTGCAGGGGAACAACATGCTGGCGCAGGGGAACAACATGCTGGTGCAGGGGAACACCATGCTGGCGCAGGGGAACAACATGCTGGCGCAGCGGAACAACATGCTGGCGAAGGGGAACACCATGCTGGCACAGGGGAACAACATGCTGCAGGTGATAAATAAGGTTCACAATATTAAACAACAATTTCAGTTTGGAAATTCACAATCCAAACAAAATTATTGAAAACTTGAAAAATCTCGTGAGATTTTACGAGAATTCTTAGGAGTGTATTTTCCCCCGGTTACTCCGGTCGGACCGGGACGGGATCCGGTATTTTGATTTTGCAAAACCGGGATCGGAAATACGTTTTTTCAAAAACCGGGACTGGGATTCCAAAACCCGGGAATTTCCCGAATTCCGCTCCCGACCTACTCTACTTGTTATACAGTAACAAAAAATGTTTCTATCCAAAAACTGATCAGCAGCTCCGCGTTGATCCGGAGTGATTTACGAATATATTTTTATTTAAATGTTTAGAAATGCAAATTTTTTTGTGGTATTTTTACGACTTTAAGCACCCAACCAATTTTTCTTTTCTTGTTTTTATTATCTCAAATTTAGACTTTTGATATAAAAAAAATTATTTATACTATTTAGGTACAGACATATCATTCATTTATTTAAATACTGCCCGAATTCGTGTTCCCAATTTCCTGTACACTTGCCGCGTGTCGTTTAAATTGCTTTTTCCATCTAAACAAAGTGGTTTTGCCAATTTTCAACATTTTGGCAATATCCCCAACATTCATTTTAGGATTTTTGTCCTTAATTTCATAATAACGTTTCATCAAATCCTTTTGATCGCCTTGGGGGTATTTATTTGACGCTGAAAAGGAATTTAATGAATACAAATAAATAATAAATTTGGTTCCAAATACTCACTGATTTGGCTAAGTTCCCTTTTCCATTTGTAAATTGTTGTAAAATTGAGCCCCAACTTTTTTGCGACAGTTTTATCTAATTCATTATAAGAGTTTTTGAATCCGTCACGCTTTAACTCGGCTTTCATTTGATCAAATTTCTTTATCAATTCATTTTTTGGCTTTTTTTGACTTAGGCCAAATTCTTTTTGCCATTTATATATTTTTTTGCGACAGGTTTTTAAATGTTTTGCAATTTTCTCCTCAATTTGATTCCATTCTTTTTTTGAGTGTTTTCCTTTTTGCCTAAATTCGTCTTTCATTGCGTGGAATTTGTCAATAATTTTACGTTTTCGCTCATCTTCAGCAATATTTTCGTTTGAAGTAATTTTGTTCTGTTCTTCCCCATTTTTGGCATTATCAGAGTGATCAGACTCTGTGAGAGGAGGATTCTGATCAGTTGAATTGGGTTCAATTTGTCCAGAGTGATCAGACTCTGTGAGAGGAGGTCTATTGGGTTCAATTTGTCCAGAGTGATCAGACTCTGTGAGAGGAGGATTCTGATCAGTTGAATTGGGACCGATTTGTCCAAGCTGATCAGTTGAATTGGGTTCAATTTGTCCAAGCTGATCAGTTGAATTGGGTTCAATTTGTCCAATTTGGGTGTTCTGCCGGTAGATTTGGTGATGGACATTTTGTCCAAAGTTTGTTGGCGCCGGCGTTTTTAAATCATCGGCTTCATCTTTGTCCCACCATTCATCTACGAATAATTCGTCAAATGTTTGGAGTGGCAAATTCTCCAATTCCTCCAATTGTACGGATTCGGCTTTGTCCAGTGAATTTGTTGCAAAAAACAAAACAAAAAATAAAATCCAAAAATATTTCATTTTTACAATATAAATTGTATTTAGCATCTTTGATAAATAATGCTTGAAAGTAATAAATGACAGCCAGCAATTGAAATGGACATTCATATAAATCCAATTTATTTAATAATTATCTCCCCTAATCAATATTCCTGACAACAAAATTGGTGATCGAATGTGAATATACAGAAAAAAAATATTTTCCAATAATTTAAATTCGCCTGGAGTAAAAGTAACATTTTTCAGCTTCTGTACAACTTTGTCAAAGCCTTGTTTACCCGGGACCGGGATTGAGAAAATAATAAACTGGGATTTTATGAGTGGGAAAATTAATCAAATCCCGGTCAAAAAAACCGGGACTAATGGGCAAAAACAAAGATTGTCAATTTTGAAAAAACCGGGATTTATAAGGGGGAAATTCAGTCCTAAAACAATCGCACAAAAATATTTGAATGGAAAAAAGAATTAGGCATAAGTCAATTCCATAAAAAAGAAGAACGTAAACATTTAATAGAGAAATTTAATCAATGAAAGCCGAGTTAAAGCGGGACGGATTCAAAAGTTCTTATAAAAACGAATTAAATGAAACTGTAGCAAAAGAGTTGTGCCTCAATTTTAGAACAATCTACGCTTGGATATATGAACTTGGCCAAACCAGTGAGTCTTTACCCCAAATTTATTAATAATTTATAATAAGCACCAATTCATAAATACTTCACCAACGAGCAAAAAAAATTGATGAAACATTATATGACATTAAGGGCAAAAATCCTAAAATTAGAGACGAGGACATTGCTAAAGGCCTGAAAATTGGAAGACGCACTTTGATTAGATGGAAAAAGCAATTTGAACGAGAGCAATTTCATCCAAATTCTGTCGATGAACATTCTGTAGAAGAAAATGCCGGCTCAAATGTTCTGGAAATTGGGAACTCGATTCGGGGAGTATTTGAATGATCAACAAATATTTAAATTTGATATGGCAGTATTTTCCAATTGTTTAAGCTAAGATTTCTGTAACAAATTATTAACATATGCGATTGATTGTGATAGTTAAATGTAATATATTATGCACCAGGGATGTAACCTGATGCCCACAAAAATATCCGGAAACCGAATTCCGACTCCTAAAAAAGAATTCCAAATTCGGCATGAAAAAGTTGTCCACTGAATTCGGAAAATTTCTAAATCCTAGAAACATTTATTATGTTATTTTGATTTTAATTAATAAGACTTTTAATTGTCTATAAATCAGGGTCTTATTTAATAGATTTGTTTTTTTGTTGAATAACATTTTTGGAACGAACTTTTATTTTGAATTGAGAAACTTTATTATTAAAAAAAAAATTCAGAGAAACCTATGATTCCCCGTACGGGATGCATTCATTCCGGCCTTCACATTTTATAAAGACCATAAAGATAAATTGTACAGACCAGCAGGGATGTCTTCCGTTCTATATTGCGTGCCGTATTTTTGGTTGTTCCGTATGCCGTATTGTGGGTAAAAATTTGAACATTAAGGAAAAACGACTTTTTTTTAAAGTATCTCCAAAAGCGGATAGAATAACCGGGGAAAGTTAGAGACTTAGGGGTTTGTTAGGCTTAGGCCTAAGCCACCCTGGCTTGGGGTTTGTTAACCAAAATACGATACAATTTTTTTACGATGCACGATAATGCCAAAATTACGATATTTACGATTACGATAAACGTACGATATTTTTTCTTGCTGTTATAAAAATTCAAAAAAAAAATTATTATTTCCAGTTTTTTTAATTAGCACCGCCGGGAAAAGGCAAATAATGATCGAATCTTGCTTATTAAACGATTTTTAGACCAAGTTATTTTTCGAAAATTTAAAATCATTAAATGCCAAATCGTTTTTTCCAAATCATTGACCATTCATTCAAATACTCCCCAAATTTGAGTTCTCAATTTCCTGAAGATTTGCCGCGGCATTCTCTGCCACAGAATGTCCATCGACAGAATTTGGGTGAAATTGTTGTCGTTTAAATTGCCTTTTCCATCTAACCAAAGTGCGTGATACAATGTTCAACATTTTGGCAATGTTTTCGTCACTCATTTTAGGATTTTGGCCTTTAATTTCATAATAACGTTTCATTAATTCCTTTTGTTGGCTGTGGGAGTATTTTTGGTTTGGTTCTGTAAATGAATTTAATTTAATATAAATAAACAATAAAATTGGGCTCGAAATACTCACTGCTTTGGCCAAGTTCACGTTTCCAAGCGTAAATTGTTCTATCACTGAGGCCCAATTCTTTTGCGACAGTTTCATCAATTTGATTGGGATAAAAGTTTTTGATTCCGACCCGCTTAAACTCGGCTTTCATTTTCTCAAATTTCTCTACCAAATTTTTTTGCTTATTTTTTGAATTTCGTCGAGTTAAACCAAATTCTTTTTTCCATTTATATATTTTTGAGCGACAGACTTTTAAATGTTTAGCAATTTTCTCCTCAATTTGATTCCATTCTTTTACCGAATATTTTCCTTTTTGCTTAAATTCGTCTTTCATTTTGTGGAATTTGTCGATAATTTTACGTTTTTTGTTTGAAGAAATTTTTTCACAATTTTTGGGTTTATCAGAGTGATCAGACTCTGTGAGAGGAGGATTCTGATCAGTTGAATTGGGTTCAATTTGTCCAATTTGGGTGTTCTGCCGGTCGATTTGGTGATGGACATTTTGTCCAAAGTTTGTTGTCGCCGGCGTTTTCAAATCTTCGGCTTCACCTTTGTCCCACCAGCCTTCTCCGAATATTTCATCAAATGTTTTGAGTGGCGTTTCCTCCAATTTTACTTTTACGGATTCGGCTTTGTCCAGTAAATTTGTTACAAATAAAGCCAACAAAATTAAAACCCAAAATTCTTCCATTTTATTTGGGCAAAATAACCTCTGAATATAGGGATTAAATATTAGTTAGATCTGATAAAAAATTCGATAAAATTAATAAATGACAGCCCACAAATGAAGTGGGGCATCCACATAAATCATTCTTTAATAATATTGCCTAAAACTTTTGAACCGGGACCAAATCAATAAATATTCTTGACATCTCATAAATATTTTCAACTAATTCATTATTTTATATAGTTTAGTTCTCACAAAAAAGTGAGCCCATACCCTACTCTTGTATATCTCAAAAACAGGACATATTTTGAAAATTAGTAAACATTTCGCCCAAAAAATAATTCACAAAAAGTTTCAAAGCGAATTGGACCAATTTTCATTACAATTGAGTCAAAATTCCAAAAAATTTTCTCGGCGCGCCTATCGGCACCGCCGACCAGCGTTGTCTCAAATTCCGATTTTCGACCTTTTTTTACTTTTGACACAGCCCTGCCGCCGACCTCCCTCTCAGAACCCAAAAATTGTAAAAATTCTGACAATTTTTCTTCACAAATGTCGTTAAATTATTGTCCCGGCGGCGTTTATCGACGTCGCCGGATCATTCCTATTCTTAAAAAGCTTAAAAAATTGCCGTAGTTTTAAAATTTTTTGTTGCAAAACTTCTCTGATCATCCGGTCTCTAATAGAAGCGACCGGAAATTGTCACCTTTTCCTCCAATTGTATCAATAATTTTAGGGTTGGCAAAAATTTGAAAAATGATCGCCAGCTTTATTGATTTTCTGAGTGACTCCAAAGAATTTTTATTATTTGCAAAATATCCACAATTTCATTTCCAAAATATTCAGATAAATCGCAATTATTAGAGATAATTTATCTTAACATGAATGTGTTTTGGATTTTAATTTTGGTCTCATTTTTTGCAACAAATTCACTGGACAAAGCCGAATCCGTAAAAGTGGATGAAAAGCCATACAAAATATTTGATGAAATATTCGGAGAAGGATGGTGGGACAATGATAAAGCCGAAGAATGGCATAAATTAACGCTTGAACAAATTGGACCCGATTCAACTGATCAGAATCCTCCTCTCACAGAGTCTGATCACTTTGGACAAATTGAACCCAATTCAACTGATCAGAATCCTCCTCTCACAGAGACTGATCACTCTGATAATGCCAAAAATGGCGAAGAACAGAACGAAATAATAAAAGAAATTTTTTCATATGAAAAACGTAAAATTGTTGACAAATTCCATGCAATTAAAGACGAATTTAGGCAAAAAGGGAAAGTTCGGCAAAAGAATGGGTTCAAATTGAAGATAAAATTGCTAAACATTTAAAGGTCAATCGCACAAAAATATATAAATGGAAAAAAGAATTTGGCCTAAGCCAAAAAAAGACAAAAAATGAGCGAAAAAATTTGATAGATAAATTTGATCAAATGAAAGCCGAGTTAACGCGGGACGGTTTCAAAAAATCATACAAAGAAATAAATGAAACGGTCGCGAAAGAGTTGGGTCTTAGTGATGCAACAATTTACGCTTGGAAACGTGAACTTGGCCAAACCAGTGAGTATTTTGAGTTCAATTTTATTATTTATTTATATTAATTAAAATACTTTTACAGAACCAAAACATACATATTCCCACAGCGAACAAAAGGAATTGATGAAACGTTATTATAAAATAAAGGACGAAAATTCTAAAATTAGAGATGAGAACATTGCTAAAAGGTTGCAAATAGGAAGTGCCACTTTAATTAGATGGAAAAAGCAATTTGAACGAGGGCTATCCCGCAGATGAAAATTTCTTAGACGACTCAAAATTTGATACGATTTCTCTTTCGACAAAATTTTGAAGAATTCATCTTTTATTTTTGAACCGAAAAAAAACCTCGAAATTCGATCAATGGCACATGTTCACTTTTTTATGGCCGAATTCCTCCTGGCTTCAACTCCGCCCACTTTTTTTCCTGATTAAATAAACGCCATTCAAATGCCATGAAATGATGCCGCTTGACAACGTTGTTTTGGAAAACTCATACCGATATTAACCTTAAAAAAGGACCCCCGAGGGGCTTCTGCATTGGGAAGAAGTTGTTAATTAACTCCATATCTCCTCTACCCAAAGTCTCACTCCCACACATATTTCATCCCTCAATTGGTCATTTGTCATGAATAGAACCCGGATTAATGGACTTATAACACGTAAAAATGTGGACAAAAAATTCCCAAAATATGGGATTTTATTGGTGGCAATTAAGTTTTGATTAATTAGCAGAACAACGGCTTTTACGTTGTTCCATTCATTTTACCATATTAGGCAAACAATAATTTAATCATTAATGGTGTATGAAATTTGGAAGTTTTAATTTGGCTACTTTCCCATCAACAGTGCGGGGAAAAACTGTTTAACACTCTTTTTATTCTCCATGCAAATCTTTTTGTCTCTATCGCACTCCAGGATCCGGACGAGAGTTCGCTAAGAAACTCTGCACGGATGTGATCAGCGTGAACTTACCTCAAAGGTTCGGGCAATTCTGATCGATCTGACATGAAATGACGATTTGTGATTTCTGAAAGATGTTTTCCAAATGGCAATTACCTCCTACTTGTTTAGAAACAAATTTGAAGAGCCAGGCAACGCTTGGTCCAAATGTGAGCCCGTCCTCTCTATTTTCGGCTCAAACCACTCAATTTTCATTTTCGCTTCAAATCTTTAATAATTCAACCAGAATGCTTAATTGTAAACAGCACGGCTTTAGAAGAGGCACAATAAATTGAGAGAAATTTCATTCGAGGCTAAACCGTGGCAAAAATTCCCAAAACGTGGAAAACTTGCCACTGCTGACTTTGAAAACCACGCATGTACGAGCCTCTCCAACAATGCTGTCCAACTCAGAAATGTAATGATTTTTAGGATAATTCAAATTTATGGACCAATTTTCTTAACAAATTGAGTTAAAAATCAATAAATTTTCTCGGCGGCGCCTATCGGCACCGCCGACCCCCCCCCCCCCCTAAAAGTAAAGCCGAAAAAGCCGAATTCCCCAAAAAAATGCATTTTTGAAAATCGAAAATCGGCAAAATTTTCGGAAATCATGCCCAGAAGTGAAGCAGAATTCTCAAAATGTTTAATTTTTAAACTAGAGTAGCTCCCCGAGCCCCAAAATTGGGTCTCCCCAACCTCGACATGGCCAACCCCGAATTGTTGAGGAAAAATTGTTGGTGGAGAAAAATAGGTTAAAATACACACATTTCATGCAAAAAATAAAGATTTACTATATTTTGAGCCATTTTTTTAAATGTACTGATTTTTGACCCCAAAATCTGATATTTTGATTCCAATGTACTGATTTAGAAAAATTTTCGATACGACCCCTGTTTTATACTGGTAGACGAATGATTGCTTTGCAAAATCAAACCCCCCAAAGATCATTGGAATTTCTAAATCACCTGAATAAATGTATCAAAGATTGTTTTCTTTACTTTTTGTTGTTGAATAAGTTATGTTTGGAAAGTTTTTTTTAGAATATTTGCTTGACCTTTAACTTTTGAGACAATTTTTGGGGTCGGGGTTTGTTAGGCTTATAACAGGCGGGAAATCAATTTAAGAAAAGGTCTCAAAATTCCTGAACATTTCTGCAGGCATTCCCTTCCACAGAATTTTCATCGACAGAATTTGGATGCATTTGCTGTCTTTTAAATTGCTTTTTCCAGTTACTCAAAGTGCGTCTTCCAATTTTCAGGCTTTTAGCAATGTCCTCGTCTCTAATTTTAGGATTTTTGCCCTTAATTTCATAATAATGTTTCATCAATTCCTTTTGTTCGCTGTGTGAATGTTTATGTTGTGGTGCTGTAAAAGAATTTTACTTATTATGAATAAATAATAAATTTGGACTCAAAATACTCACCGATTTGGCCAAGTTTGTGTTTCCATTTGTAAATTGTTGCTTTACACAGGCCCAACTCTTTCGCGATAGCTTCATTTATTTCTTTGTATGATTTTTTGAATCCGTCCCGCTTTAACTCGGCTTTCATTTGATCAAATTTCTCTATTAAATGTTTACGTTCTTCTTTTTTATGGAATTGACTTATGCCTAATTCTTTTTTCCATTCAAATATTTTTGTGCGATTGACTTTTAAATGTTTAGCAATTTTCTCTTCAATTTGAACCCTTTTTTTATCCGAATATTTTCCTTTTTGCTTAAATTCGTCTTTCATTGCGTGGAATTTGTCAACAATTTTACGTTTTTCACTTGAAGAAATTTCTTTTATTATTTCGTTCTGTTCTTCACCATTTTTGGGTTTATCAGAGTGAGCAGACTTTGTGAGAGGAGGATTCTGATCAGTTGAATTGGGTTCAATTTGTCCAAGCTGATCAGTTGAATTGGGTTTAGTTTGTGCAAATTGGGTGTTCTGCCGATCGATTTGGTGATGGAAATTGTGTTCAAGCGTTAATTTATCCCATTCTTCGGCTTTGCCATTGTCCCACCATCCTTCTCCGAATATTTCATCAAATATTTGTACGGATTCGGCTTTTTCCAGTGAATTTGTTACAAAGAATGACACCAAGATTAAATTCCAAAACTCATTCATTTTATTTGGGCAATTAACCTGTTAATTTAGATATATATATAAAATTCCAATTTATTTATATTTTTTATATTAAGATTTCTTAATTTTTTTGTTTTAAGGAATAATAAATATGCACAAATGATTAATAATCAATATTTTTCGCTTTGTAAATGACAGCCACAATTGAAATGGGGCATTCATATAAATCAAATTCTTAATCATCTCATCTGACTCAATAGTTTTTCCTGACAACTCACTAAATATTTTACTTTATGCAATAAGAAATTTTGAAAATATTATCAAGTGTATGATGTGTTGGTGTTGTGGTGAATGGTTGTTACTGTGTTTGGGGTCAAGTTTGGGTTCGGATCTCGGTTGCGTGAATTAACTTTTACCAATTAATATTAACATCAATGGTGGAGTAAAAAATTTGTAAAAAATTTTAAATTGCTTGCGTTTTTAAAATATTTTGACGACAACTCCGATAAAATTTTCATTTTTTTGGTCAGCAAAATATGGTACTATTTAAAAAATACATAACTTTGTTTAAAAGTGAATTGCAAATGCCAACAAAATTTCTAAAATTTTCTCGCGCTAATCCCCTCCACTCACAATTTTTTTTTTGTTATAAAATCGCTGATAAATATTCGCTCAGAAAAGCAAAACTTGGCCACAACAAGATTTTTGAAGAATTTTTTGCCTACTATCAACGACCATATGTGCGCATATTTGGCATCCGGAATCCGGTTAAATCCCTAATATGCCCAAACTGTGATGGTCGGAATTCCGATTTCAGAAAAGCGCGTCCACCCAAGCTGCGGTTGGACGGAGTGTTTTAATTTTGGAAAGTTTTTTTTTATATTTGCTTGACTTTGTGAGACAACTAAAAGGGTTTTTCTTCTAATCAGACTCAAACGGCCGACTCACCTGTGGACTCCAGACTCAACCGCCCAGACTCAACTCGCCCAGACTCAAGCGGCCGACTCAAACGACCCCTACCGCCATATTTTTTTTTGCGCAAACATCGTACAAATCCAGGATGTCGTCCATGACAGATATAATCTAATCACAGTAATTCTTTGCCCTGGGGCGCCCATCGATCATTGTCGCCCTCAATCCCAAAGGGGCGGTCCCTCCTCCTCTCAACTCTCACCTCTGTTCCCGACCCAATTCATTCTACGCACATTGGCCAATATGTGAACCTTACTTCCACGCTCGAACCGGGGAAGCTGTACCTCCCTTTTGTCCCCCACATATATTTCCCGGATAAATACGGAATTATCCCGAACCGTGTACAAATGTGGGACCGGGAGAGGAGTCTAGAGTGAACGAATGTCATGGAGTTCCTATCATTGGAAATTTCAACTTGTAAAAAACATCATAATCATTATTTTATTAAAACAAATTAACTTCCAGTTCTTCCTTTATTTCTAGGACTTTTTTTGCTTGTGCTATTGCTTCCGAAGGTGTTTTAGGTTTGTCCATGAAAAATAGTTCGTTTCAGGGTCGTGGGCATCCCGTTCAAAAAAGTCATGTATACTTTCATCTTCCCTTGCTTCTTTGTATAATTTGGCGTCGGGGACGCTTGTTCCACCAATTCTCTGATCTTATTGCCAAATTCCGTTACCGTCCCCCTGCCGAACGTTGCCTTTGCCAACAGTTTTTGTGCCCAAACAGGCCGGCAAAGAGTACGCCAGCCACCACTCAATTTCCAAAAGTGATCACAAGCACCAGTCCAACAAAAATAATGGCAACCAAAACAACAAAAATTCAGACTACTCCTGAACCTAAAGTATTCACCACAAGAAAACCAACCCAATAAATAGCTGCCAGCACTCGAAAACCAAAAATGCCAACAACAATACCTAAAGTGGCAACAACAACAACCAAACCAAAAACCACCAGCACGCCAAAACCAAATCCGATTTTAACACCTAAAGTGGCAACAACAGCCAAACCATATACACAAAACTTAACCAAATCTGTGAACACAAAATCTTCGGATTGGAGGAAAAGAGAGAGAAGAGAGGTGCAATTCACGGGGAAAATTATTTGCGAAATGCAAATGAGTCATTGGGCTATTCGTTGTTCAGACACGATAGACGTTGGAAGACGCTAGGCGGACTGAGAGGACGCGGACAATGGCGCGGAAATGGAGGAGGAAGAGGAGGACGCGGAAATTGGCGCGATCAGATCGATGAGTGGGGGCCAGGAACGTCACAATCAGCGGAAAATTATTCGTTCTACGGGTAAATACCCAAAGTTTCGGGTAATACACTCCACTAAAGATGTCATTTTTAGTAAGAATGCTTACTGAACTTTGAGCTTGAAAGATTTGGAAAACACACTGACAAAAATTAAAAATCCGTAATTAATATATTTGCTAAACAGTATCACCAGTGGTAGTATGGCTCAGTGGTTAAACTCGACTTTTCTAGCTTATTTATCGGATGTTCAACTCCTCGAGTAAAAATTTATTTTTATTTTTTCACTTTAATAATTCCTCTTTTTTACAAAATGGTGATTTTTTGCAATTTAGGCACATTTTCCTAATCAGTTCACTAAAACGGTCTCGAGTCTCGGTGTCAAGTCTCGGTAAATTTTAGGGCTCGAACATCACTACTATATAATCATAAAATTTTACATTTTTCTTCACTGATCACTTCAAAAAATGTACCAATAAACGCAATATTATGAAATTGAGGGCCACTTTTTTTAACAATTCGAGTCAAAACTCAAAAATTATTCCGGCAGCGCCTATCGGCACCGCCGGACCAACCCCGTCCCTCATTCCGGTTCCTCCGGTGGATTTTGGCTCAGATTCGGAATCCGAAATTTTTTGAGGGTCCGGATTTTTGTTTTCAAATAATTTTTAAAAACTTCGGCTTCGAGCTTCGAACTTCGCGAAACTTCGGGTATTTAGGGCTTCGAAAAAAATTGATCTTCGTTTTGAGCTTCGGTTTCGGGTTGTGCGCCGAGCTTCGCCCATCCCTGATCCGGAACGGACGACATCCTGGTATAAATGCCATAAAGCGTGTTTTTAGCTTTGGTTGGGTCTTCTAGAGCCCATTTTATAATCCATGTTAGCAGTATGGGGCCCAGATTCCCGTTAAAATCTCGAGCCCTCCTCCTTCCCTTTCTGAAATCCCACCCAAACCCCCCCCCCCCGCGAAAAAACGACGAGAGATCAGGGGATGAGAGAGTGCAGAGAAAAGAGTAAATAAAAAGATGAAAAAAATTGCAAAAACATTCTCTATAAAGCTAATGGGTATGAATTTTTTAATTAAATCTTTGCCAAATATGCAAAAGAATGGGAACACAGTAAAAGCCCTTGTTGACTTAATTTCATCAAAACTTATTTTTCCAAATCATTGACCATTCATTCAAATGCTCCCCGAATTCGAATAATCAATTTTCCTGAACATTTGCCGCGGCATTCTCTTCCACAGAATGTCCATCAACAGAATTTGAATGCATTTTCTGTCGTTTAAATTGGCTTTTCCAATTATACAAAGTGGTTGTTCCAATTTTCAACATTTTGGCAATGTTTTCATTACTAATTTTAGGATTTTTGTCTTTAATTTCAGAATAAAGTTTCATCAATTCCTTTTGTTTGCTGTGAGAGTGTTTATGTTTTGGTCCTGCAAAAAAAAATTGAAAATAAATTAATAAAATTGGTCTCGAAATACTCACTGGTTTGGCCAAGTTTTCCTTTCCACCTGTAAATTGTTCCAAAATTGAGGCCCAACTCTTTTGCGACAGTTTCATCTAATTCATTTTTATATGAATTTTTGAATCCGGCCCGCTTTAACTCGGCTTTCATTTGATCAAATTTCTCTATCAACTTTTTTCGATCATTTTTTTTCTTCCCAAAGTTATGCATTTTTCGACTTAGGCCAAATTTTCATATATTATTGAACGATTGACTTTTAAACCTTTAGCAATTTTATCCTCAATTTGAGTTTTTTCTTTTGCCGAATATTTTCCTTTTTCCTTAAATTTGCCTTTTATTGTGTGAAATTTGTAGAAAATTTTACGTTTTCGCTCATCTTCAGGATTATCAGATTGATCAGGCTCTGTAAGAGGAGGATTCTGATCAGTTGAATTGAGTTCAATTTGTCCAGAGTGATCAGACTCTGTTAGAGAAAGATTCTGATCAATTGAATTGGGTTCAATTTGTCCAATTTGGGTGTTCTGCCGGTCGATTTGGTGAAGGGCATTTTGTTCAAGCGTTAATTTATGCCATTCTTCGGCTTTATCATTGTCCCACCAGCCTTCTCCGAATATTTCATCAATTATTTTGAGTGCGGTTGACTCCAATTGTACGGATTCGGCTTTGTCCGGTGAATTTGTTGCAAAAAATGAGACCCAAAACTCTCATTTTTTTTCGCAAAACAATGTCTGAATTTAGAGAGATTTATTTATCTCATAAATATTTTTCCTAAACATTATGAACCGGGACCGAATCAATAAATATTCCTGACATTTCGTAAATATTTCCTACTAATAATCATCATTTTATGCAACTGCGTTCGATTGTGATAGCCAAATAAAAATATATTATGCAACAGGGATGTAACTAGATGCCCACAAAAATATCCGGAAATCGGAATTCCGGCTTCTAAAAAGTTCGGAATTTACGCAATCCGAAAAATTTCTAAATCATAGAAACATTTATTCCGAACAATATAAATATGTTAGAGTCAATTTATAGGTTCGTTTTTGGGAAATGGAAAATCGTGTGTAACCCTGAGACCGAGACTTGAACCCGAGACACGATACCAAGACTTGACCTCGAGACTCAAGCGCGAATTCTCCGTTGTTTCCGTTCTTTTGCATATGTACTGTATACAATTTTATAGCATTTTTGGTGGCCTTTTTTAATGGTACTATTTTTACCTGCAATAATTCTTTCCGAACTTATGATTTTGGAATAAATGCTGGGATGCCCTTTGTGGTGAGCATGTGTTTTGGAAATAAGTATTGATGAAATTAACCCAACCACGCCCAGGGATCTCAACTCACCTTCGAGAAAATATGGCAACCGGCTCCAAAATATGGCATTTTTATGGCATCGAGGGGTCAAAAATATGGCATTTTTATGGCAGTTTTCTTAAGGAATTTTCAAAAAAGCATTTGTTTTTTTGAGAATTTTGCTTCATCCACCCTCCTGACGGAGAAGTGCTGCCACCAGGCTGAAATTGGGTTAAACATTTAATTGAAGTGTTTAAAAAATGTAGCCTTACCCTGGTGGCTTCCTCGTAAGACGGCAAGTTCCCGTCCAACCCTGCCGGGGTATATGGCGGCGGCGGCGCCCCTGCAAATTATTCAAAATTAATTTTAAAATAATTATTAAAAAAATTTTTAAATTTTTATTAGGACTACCGAAATGACGAGTAGTTGGCGGGTGGCGGGTATACGGCGGCGGCTGAACCCATAAGCCACGGTGGGGGCACTGTTCCGGTCCGGGGGCGGAGGACGGCATTCTGAAAAACCAAACGTTTTTTTTTGATAAATTAAACTGCTTTACCAAAAAAAAAAAAAGAACAACAGCATACAAAAAGCATTGCCAACAAAAAACAAAAGAGCAGAAAAATAAAACAAAATTCAGAGATGGCGATTTCTTCGCCAATTTTTGCCATTTTTTATTACTAAAAAAATATTTTTTAATTAAAATTCCCGTATTAAATAATTTTATTACTAAAAATATTTTTAAGATATTTTTCCGACAACAAAATGCTCAAGAAAATGGATGGGCAGCCTGATCATCCCTTAGCTTTAGCGTGATCAGCGCCGCCCATCCATTATCCGAGCATTTTTTCCCACCATGCCTGCGACAATATTGTTGGCCGGACCGGCGGAAGCCCGTAATAGGCCATTGATTAGCCAAGCATTGCCTGCGGCAATAAAATAATTGATGGCGGGTAATAGGGGGGGGGGGTGAGGAAGGAGGACTTCTAATTGGGGGGGGGGGGGGTGAGGGTGAGGGAAGAGGACTTCTGATTTGTGGTAGGGAAGGGGGTCAAATTTGATTTACTAATGGGTATGGGTGGGGGGGGGGTCTAAAGAAATTTTAAATACTAAAATACAAAAAAAAGGAAAGGTAGGATATTCCCGATCAGATATCGGTTGATGGCGTCTCTGACGTCATCAATCGATAATCTGATTGGGAATATTTACTACTTATTATCCATTTTAAAAATAGGCTTTAGGATTGTCTTTACACTTTAAATATTATACATTTTAAAAGTAGGCTTTTGGATTGCAAGTCTTTGCACTTTTAAATATTTACATTTTAAAAGTTAAAAATTATGTTCTTGTAAACTTTTATAATTGGCTTACAAATTAGTGCTAAACAATGAACTTTGCTCCACGACCGACCACCACTAGGGGGGATGTTCGGGGACCAAAATTACCCGAGACTCAAGATTGGCCCGACCGAATTCTCGATCGGTGTTCAAGTTCAATCTTTACTCGAGACCGTCGGTAAAATACCGATAGCGAAAAAATACCAAAATACCTAAAAATACCGCGGTATTCCGAGATGGCTCGGTAGGTACGGTATTCCGAGATGGCTCAGTACGGTATTTCGGTAGAAACCCTAAAATTTCTTCGGTCGCTATATTGAATTAGTGATACCGAAAAATGCCGCCGTATTACCGTACCGTGCCGAACACTATTATTCCCCACAACTCGCCCCACTCATACCGTAGTTTTTTTTCTCTTTTAGATATATGCCCGGCGCAAATGCACGCGCTGCAGCGATTCGTGACGCCATCCTTGAGGCGCAAAAGAAGGATCAGGGCAATCGATGATTTTTGGGCTTGGAGCACTCCGACGGTTGATGAACAAAAAATGCTTTTTGGAACTTCATCGATAAATGGGCGGCAGTATTGTTAACTGCGCTTTTCCATTTTTCAACAACAAAAAAAACAGCTCGAACCTTTACGCCAACCTCGAATTTTAAAAAAATATTCAAATTTGGATTATATTATAATAAGCTACAGGTTTCTTCACCGTAAATCGTATTGTCTCCTCAAGAGCTGTCGATTAATACCTAATTTGTGGCGATTGGAGAAGCGCCGAGACGGGACTGATCCGCTTCACCTTGTGTAACGCTAGTGAACAGGGCGGCCTACGGGCTAAATCCAGACCGGACCGAATACACACTGGGGCAGGGTTGCCATTTATGCACGTTTCCGTGATTTTTTCACGTTTGGGGCTTTTTGTCACGTTTTTTCCAGGTTTAGCCTCGAATGGGCTTTTTCTCAATTTATTGGATATATTTTAAAAATTTGTAAACATTTCGCCAATATTTGGACCAATTTTCTTAACAAATCTTGTAAAAGCTTCAAATAAAAGCCGCGTAGTGGCTCGCCAACAGCGAGCCAATGACGAAGCAAGTAGAGGGGCAAGACGGAGGGCGGGTCCGCTGTTTTATGCCTAAGTCTAAGCCTAGGAGCCTAACGAACTCCAAGCCAGGGTGGCTTAGGCCTAAGCCTAACGAACCCCTAAGCCTCTAACTTTTCCCCAGTTATTCTATCCGGCTTTGGTGTTACCTAAAAGTCGGGTTTTCCTTAATTTTCAAAAATTTCAACAGATTCAAAAATTTTCTTTTAAATTAGTGTCGCATGTTCCAGTGTCGTATTTCTTAATGTCGCATTTTCTGTCGGTGTCGCATTTTTTTGTAGTGTCGCATTTTCCGATGTCGCTTTTTCCGGGCGGCTTATAAATTATGTGCTTATCAAATTCATTTAAAGTTAAAAAACACTGAACTTCCGTTATTAGCTTTTGTCCGTTTTTAAGCAATTAGTTATTTTGACCGGTTTTGTCTGAGTAGGGAGTTTGTCCGTTGGTGATTTTGTCCGTTAGGGGTTTTGTCCATTAGTGGTTTTGTCCTAGCGCCAAGAAATTTGGCGAAATTGAACTTCCTAAACATGACGCCAAGGAATTTGGCGAAATTGAACTTCCTAAACATGACGCCAAGGAATTTGACTGAATTTATCGAATTCAAAAAAGAGAAATTGTGCAAAATTCGTAGGTTAAAATTATCGCAATCAACCACTCTCGAAGTCACATAGCATCGTGGACAGGCACCCGAAAAATAGTTAATTTGGCATAATACTTAGTATTAAATTATTTGAATTGGAAACAAATATATTGGAACTGACCCGAAACTTTTCGGTTATTCTAAAGTTAATAAAATAAAAAATGAGCATGTTCTGCTGCGAATACAGCCGAAGAAAGAAATCTAATTTTAGTATTTTTTTTTTCTTTAATTCAATAATGTTTCATCAATAATTCCTTTTGTTCGCTGTCGGAGTGTTTATTTGGTTCTGAAAAAGAATATTTAATTAATATAAATAAATTAATAAAATTGGGCTCGAATTACTCACTGGTTTGGCCAAGTTCACTTTTCCAATTGTAAATTGTTGTATCACTTAGTCCCAATTCTTTCGCGACAGTTTCATCTAATTCATTTTTATATGAATTTTTGAATCCGGCCCACTTTAACTCGGCTTTAATTTGATCAAATTTCTCTACCAAATTTTTTCGCTCATTTTTTGTCTTTTTTTGACTTAGACCAAATTCTTTTTTCCATTTATATATTTTTGAGCGACTGACTTTTAAATGTTTACCAATTTTATCCTCAATTTGAGTTCTTTCTTTTGCCGAATATTTTCCTTTTTGCTTAAATTCGTCTTTAATTGCATGGAATTTGTCGACAATTTGACGTTTTTTGTTTGAAGAAATTTCGTTCTCTTCTTCGCCATTTTTGGCATTATCAGAGTGATCAGACTCTGTGAGAGTAGGATTCTGATCAGTTGAATTGGGTTCAATTTGTCCAAATTGATCAATTGAATTGGATTCAATTTCTCCAATTTGGGTGTTTTGCCGGTCGATTTGGTGATGGAAATTATGTTCAAGTGTTAATTTATTCCATTCTTCGTCTTTTTCATTGTCCCACCATCCTTCTCCGAATATTTCATCAATTATTTTGAGTGGCGTTTCCTCCAAGTGTAAGGATTCGCTTTTGTCGAGTGAATTTGTTACAAAAAATGACACCAAAATTAAAATCCAAAATTCCATTTTATTTGGGAAAACTAACGTTTAAATTTTCAGTGAATTTTTTAAAGAGATATAAAAATTATAAAATTTATTCATTGACAAAATCTGATAAAAATCACTTGTTAAGCTTAATACATATCAATTTCGATTTAATTCAAAGTCGGTATTATAGTTCCCCCATAGTGTGCAGGATTACCCGATTAATAAATTTATTTTTTTATTTTTAAAATTATTATTACAACTTAATAATGTATTTAGCTTTGAAAAAATTATAAAACAGCCCATAAATGAAATGGGCATTCATATAAATCACATTTTTTAATAATTTTCTCACCTAAATTAATATGACATCTCTAAAATTTTGCCTAAACCTTATGAACTGAGACCAAATCAATAAATATCCTGAAGAGAATTTTTTTTAATAATTTAAAAAAGCGTAGCTTTTTATTGTTGATAAAAATGAATTATAAATAAGTATATTTACATAAATTACAGAATTTTTACATTCAAAAAGAATTTGACCCCCAACAACAAGTTTTTGAGACGATTAAGCAGGAGCTTAGGCTTTTTTCTGGCGCTTGTCATTAAAAATTACTGAATAAAACAGCAGGTTGGTACATACCGTATATCAGGGATGGGCAAAATCGGAAAATAAAATCCGAAACCCGAAATCCGAAATTCCGAAATCGAAAATAAAAGCCGAAACCCGAAATCCGAAACCCCAAAAATCACGAAATTCCGAAACCCGAAATCCGAAATTTTTTCAAGTGAAATTTTTGCATACGAATCTGCAAAAATTTTGAGTCGCTCTTGACTCTAAGCAAGTTATAGCTCCTTAAGTTGACAAACCCATAGGGGGGACCTTTTTGTCAAATTTGCAAATATTTTATATCTAAAATTGTCTGAAAATAGGTTCCTGATGCACTGATTACCAAAAAAAATTTGTATTTCTAATTATAATTAACAACTTTGCGGTGAATTTAGGGGTGTATATTTTTCCGTTTTTTTCGTTAAAGGGCTTTTTAATGGAAAACGGAAAAATTTGCAATAAAGTAAAAAATTATTTTTTTAAAATAATTATTTTGTAAATATTTTTTGAAATTAACAGTATTCACTTTAAAAAATTTTAAAGGATGTCTTTTTCAGCGGCCTTCTAAGTCTATTTTAAGCTTTTAGAGGTGGGAGGGGGTCGGCGGTGCCGATAGGCGCCGCCGGAGAAAATTTTGAATTTTTGACTCAATTTGTTAAGAGCTTTGCAACCAAAATTTTAAAAATACGGTAATTTTTGAAAATAGAAGAGGTCCGGTGGCGCCGATAGGCGCCACCGGGAAAATTTTTTGAAGATTTTAATGAATCTTGTTAAGAAATTGGCTTTTCTGAAATTTTATGGCACTAAAGTAATTTACGATCACTCAACTTTGAACAAAATTATAAATTTTTTAAATATTCAGCGAATTTGTACAACCAAAAAATGAAATGAAAACTTGTGAATTGTTATATAAAATATTTTTAAAAAATGGGAAATTTAAAAAAATTTTTGGAATTGTTTACTCGACAGTAATTGTTCAGAGAAAGTCGGAAAAAATCATTAAACCCGAAATTTCCGAAATTCCGAAACCCGAAATCCGAAATTTTGCCCATCCCTGCCGTATATACTGTTTTAATCCCCCACCCTGTAATAATTCCCCACTCTCTGAGTAGCTGAACTCACAAAACCCAGCCATTTTCACCTGTAATAATCTCTCACCCTCTAATAATGTCGCCCTGTCTGAGGAGGTTGAAAATAATCCCCCATGTGGGATTAAAACAGTATTAGGGTAGGTACATAACTGGTGCCAAAAAGGCGGCGCCGAAACAGCGGTGGGCAGAGCCGAAATGGCAGCGACCAAACCGTCCCCGTCTCTCTTCCCAGGAAGCGATGCTCGGCACTCCTTTCTCAAGCGGTTAGCCCACATTTGTGCCCCCACATTTGTGCCCCCACACTTGCGCCCCCACATTTGCGCCCCCCACATTTGCGCCCCCACATTTGCGCCCCCACATTTGCGCCCCCCACATTTGCGCCCCCACATTTGCGCCCCCACATTTGCGCCCCCACATTTGCGCCCCCACATTTGCGCCCCCCACATTTGCGCCCCCACATTTGCGCCCCCACATTTGCGCCCCCACATTTGCGCCCCCACATTTGCGCCCCCACATTTGCGCCCCCCACATTTGCGCCCCCACATTTGCGCCCCCCACATTTGCGCCCCCACATTTGCACCCCCACTTTTGCGCCCCCACTTTTGCGCCCCCACATTTGCGCCCCCCACATTTGCGCCCCCACATTTGCGCCCCCACATTTGCGCCCCCACTTTTGCGCCCCCACATTGCGCCCCCACATTTGCGCCCCCACATTTGCGCCCCCACATTTGCGCCCCCCACATTTGCGCCCCCACATTTGCACCCCCACTTTTGCGCCCCCACTTTTGCGCCCCCACATTTGCGCCCCTCACATTTGCGCCCCCACATTTGCGCCCCCACATTTGCGCCCCCACTTTTGCGCCCCCACATTTGCGCCCCCACATTTGCGCCCCCACTTTTGCGCCCCCACTTTTGCGCCCCCACTTTTGCGCCCTCCACATTTGCGCCCCCACATTTGCGCCCCCACTTTTGCGCCCCCACTTTTGCGCCCTCCACATTTGCGCCCCCACATTTGCGCCCCCACTTTTGCGCCCCCACTTTTGCGCCCTCCACATTTGCGCCCTCTACACTGGGGAAAAGTTAGAGCTTTAGGGATTTGTTAGGCTTAGGCCTAAACCACCCTGGCTTGGGGTTCGTTAGGCTTAGGCTTAGGAGCTAGCTTAGGCTTACGCCTGAGCCTAATTTGCGCTAATTCAAATTAAGGACTGTCGTCGCCAAAATAAAATTTTTTATGTGGGCGGGCGCCGAACTGGTCGCGCCGACAATGAGCGGATCCGAAGAATTTGGTACCCATACTCAAGTTAATGCAACGGCAGAAATGAAAGGGCCGACAATGAGCGAACAGTTTTTCGAAAATTTTACGAAAATGAATTTGTTTTTCTCCATCTGGGGGCGCAAATGTGGGGGCGCAAATGTGGGGGCGCAAATGTGGGAGCACGTCGCAAGCAATTTTTCGAATGGTAAAGCAGCGCTCTTTGTTGTCTTTAATCTTTTTTTTGTTTAAATTTTTTCTGTTGCCTTGACTCTTGACTTCTTTGAGTCTTGACTTGCCATGACTCTTGACTTGCGTTGAATTTCAACTTGCCTTGACTCTTAACTTGCCTTGCTTCTTGACTTGCCTTCTCTTGCTCTGTTGCGTTGAATTTTGACTTGTATTGGCTCTTGACTTTTGACTCACTTACTCTTAACTTGCCTTGATTCTTGACTTGACTCTTGATTGAATCTCAACTTGTTTTGACTCTTACTCCTGCCTTGATTTGACTCTTGACTTGCTTTGACGCTTGCCCTGACTCTTGACTTGAGTTGAATTTCGACTTGCTTAAACTCTTGAATTGCTTTGACTCTTGGTTTGACTCTAGACTTGCCTTTACTCTACCCTGACTCTTGACTTGAGTTGAATTTCGACTTGCTTTGACTCTTGACTTGCTTTGATTCTTGACTTGCTTAACTCTTGACTTGCCTTGATTCTTGACTTGCCTTGTCTTGCCTAACTCTTGACTTGCCCTAACTCTTAATTTGACTCTCGGCTTACGTCGAATCTCGACTTGCTTTGACTTAACTTGGCTCTTGACTTGCCTTGACTCTGCCCTGACTCTTGACTTGAGTTGAATTTCGACTTGCTTTGACTCTTGACTTGCTTTGATTCTTGACTTGCTTAACCCTTGACTTCCATTGATTCTTGCCTTGTTTTGCCTTGCCTAACCCTTGACTTGCCTTGACTCTTGCTCTGACTCTTCTCGACTCGTGATTGAATCTCGACTTGCTTTAACTTTTACTCTTGCCTTGATTTTGCCTTGACTCTTGATTTGACTCTTGGCTTGCGTTGAATCTCGACTTGCTTTGACTTACCTTGGTTCTTGACTTGCATTGGCTCGACTGCCTTGACTCTTGACTGAATCTCTACTTGCTTTGACTCTTAACTGCCTTGACTTGCCTTGGCTCGACTGCCTTGACTCTTGACCTGGCTCGTGAATGAATCTCGACTTGCTTTGACTCTTACTCTTGCCTTGGCTCTTGACTTGCCTAGACTCTTGACTGCCTTGACTTGCCTCGGCTCGACTACCTTGACTTGCCTTAACTCCTGACTGCCTTGACTTGCCTTGGCTCGACTGCCTTGACTTGCCTAGACTCTTGACTTGCCTAGACTCTTGACTGCCTTGACTTGCCTTGGCTCTTGACTTGCCTTGGTTCGACTGCCTTGATTTGACTTGCTTTGGCTCTTAACTTGCCTTAACTCTTGACTTGCCTAGACTCTTGACTGCCTTGTTTGCCTTGGCTCGACTGCCTTGATTTAACTTGCTTTTGCTCTTAACTTGCCTTAACTCTTGACTTGCCTTGGCTCCTGACTTGCCTTAACACTTACTTGCACTGACCCTTGACTCGATTTTAAGAAATAATTACTTTTAGATAAATCCCTTTTATTGAAAATAATTCTATCACAAACGGGAAAACGGAATTCTTCTTGAGTGATTTTAGTTAAATTTTTAATTATTGTGTTGAAATTGCTGTTTACTAAAGTAAAAATTTAACAAAGCAAAACAACTCTACACAGTATGTCCCTCGCTCTCTTTCCTCACTCTCTTCGTTTTTTTGCTCTCTTTTCCCACCCACCAAAAGTTTTCGTGTCAATAAAAATTCCGTTCAAAGTGTGACATACTGGAGGACACACTGATTTAGTATAGTTAATATTTTTATTTAAAAATTATTCATATAAATCCCAACAATTGTCTTGAGGTTAATTTTTCCAAATAAAATGGAATTTTGGATTTTAATTTTGGTGTCATTCTCTGCAAGAAATTCGCTCGACAAAACCGAATCCGCACAATTGGAGGAAACGCCACTCAAAATAATTGATGAAATATTCGGAGAAGGCTGGTGGGACAAAGGTGAAGCCGAAGATTTGAAAACGGCGCCAACAAACTTTGGACAAAATGTCCATCACCAAATTGGACAAATTGAACCCAATTCAACTGATCAGAATCCTACTCTCACAGAGTCTGATCACTCTGATAATGCCAAAAATGGCGAAAAAGAGAACGAAATTTCTTCAAACAAAAAACGTCAAATTGTTGACAAATTCCATGCAATTAAAGACGAATTTAAGCAAAAAGGAAAATATTCGACAAAGAAAGAACTCAAATTGAAAGAAAAATTGCTAAACATTTAAAAGTCAATTGCACAAAAATATATAAATGGAAAAAAAAATTTGGCCTAAGTCAAAAAAAGACAAAAAATGAGCGAAAAAATGTAATAGAAAAATTTGATCAGAAAAAAGCCGAGTTAAAGCGTGACGGATTCAAAAACTCTGAAAATGAAATAAATAAAACTGTCGCAAAAAAGTTGGGCCTCAGTTTGACAACAATTTTTGGAAACAAAAACTTGGCCAAACCTGTGAGTATTTTGAGTATTTATTTATATTAATTAAAAATTCTTTTACAGCACAACATAAATACTCCGACAGCGAATAAAAGGAATTTATGAAACGTTATTATGAAATTAATGATCAAAATTCTAAAATTAGTGACGGGGACATTGCCAAAATGTTCAAAATTTCAACACGCACTTTGTATAGTTGGAAAAAGCAATTTAAACGACAGCAATTTCGTCCAAATTCTTTCGATGGACATTTTGTGGAAGAGAATGCCGCGGCAAAATCACGAAATTGATGGAACTGTCGCAAAAGATTTGGGCGTCAGTTTTAGAACAATTTCTAATTGGACAAGGGAACTTGGCCAAACCAGTGAGTTTTTCTAGCCAAATTTTATGAAATTAAAGACAAAACCTCTAAAATTAGTGACGAGGAAATTGTCAAAATGTTGAAAATTGGAAGTGCCACTTTGATTATATGGAAAAAGCAATTTAAACGACAGCATGTTCAGGAAATTGTGAACTCGATTAGTATTTGATTGAATATTATGTTGGAGACCTATTTCTTTTTTTTCTCGGCATCAAAGTAAATGTACACAATTGCAAATCGCTGACATGATGGGAATTGGGGTAGGACGACCCCAAACGACACTCACCCGGTCACTATACCAAATCTCACTTTTAACTTTTAACTTTGAAGTTTTTCACTTTAACTTTGAAAAAGTTAAAAGTTTTCTATCGTGTTCAGCACCTAAAAAACTTATAAAAGTGGTTTTGAGTGCTTTTGGCCTTTTCGCGTTGGTTTGAGGGTTTTTTTGATAAGCTTGAACTTACTTATTTTAGCATATTTCGCGGGTTTTAGGAAATAAAAGAATATTTTGGTGTTTTGAGCATATTTTGGTGTTTTGAGCATATTCCGAGCATATTTTGACCCAAAAATTAGAAAAAGGCATCCAAAAAGAAACCGGGACCAAATCAATATTCCTGACAATTTATTTATTTTTCCTAAAGCATTTGAACCGGCGCCAAATCAATAATATTTTGACGAACTTTGGCGCACCGATGAACCGGGTACATTCAAATTGTTAGAACAACAAACAGAACACACTATTGGAATGACAACTGCAAACATTGTTTTTTTGAAAATAAAAGTCAAGTTTTAAAGTTGTATTTTGGAGAATACGTTTAAGGTTACATAGTGGGAATGCTTTTAAATTTAGTTTGTATTTTTGAGAATGCAAAATCGAAGTTTTAAACAGATTTTGTATTTTGAGAATGCAAAAGTCAAGTTTAAGGTTGCATAGTGGAAATGCTTTTAAATTTAGTTTGTATTTTTGAGAATGCAAAATCCAAGTTTTAAATTGATTTTGTATTTTGAGAATGCAAATCAAGTTTTAAATTGATTTTGTTTTTTGAGAATGCAAATCAAGTTTTAAATTGATTTTGTTTTTTGATTATGCAAAATTCAAGTTTTAAGGTTGTATTTTTGAGCATGCAAAAGTCAAGTTTTAAAGTTGTATTTTTTGAGAATGCGTTTAAGATTGCATAGTGGGAATGCTTTTAAATTTAGTTTGTATTTTTGAGAATGCAAAAACAAAGTTTTAAACAGATTTTGTATTTTTGAGTATGCAAAGGTTAAGTTTTAAATTGATTTTGTATTTTTGAGTATGAAAAGTCAAGTTTAAGTTTTTATTTTTGAGAATGCAAAAACCAAGTTTTTAAAATGATTTTTGAGTATGCAAAAGTCAAGTTTTACGGGTGTATTTTTGCAAATGAAAAGTAAGTGTTTAAGGTTGTATTTTTGAGAATGAAAAGTCAAGTTTAAGTTTTTATTTTTGAGAATGCAAAAGTCAAGTTTTAAGATTGTATTCACGTTTCCAATTGTAAATTGTTGCCAAACTGAGGCCCAACTCTTTCACGACAGCTTCATTTATTTCTTTGTATGATTTTTTGAATCCGTCCCGCTTTAACTCGGCTTTCATTTGATCAAATTTCACTACCAAAATTTTTCGCTCATTTTTTGTCTTTTTGACTTAGGCCAAACTCTTTTTTCCATTTATATATTTTTTTCGATTGACTTTTAAATGTTTAGCAATTTTTTCTTCGATTTGAGTTCTTTCTTTTTTTGAATATTTTCTGTTATGGATGAGAAAAGAGAGAGCGATATGGATGAGAAAAGAGAGAGCGATATGGATGAGAAAAGAGAGAGCGATATGGATGAGAAAAGAGAGAGCGATATGGATGAGAAAAGAGAGAGCGATATGGATGAGAAAAGAGAGAGCGATATGGATGAGAAAAGAGAGAGCGATATGGATGAGAAAAGAGAGAGCGATATGGATGAGAAAAGAGAGAGCGATTGAGCGGATTTTGATCAGCCAACCGACAACGCAATTCCCCCTCTCCCTCTCTTCTCCCTTTTCCTCTAACGGCCTATCTCCAACCCTTCTCGTTATGTTTCGTTCTCCTCCCCCAAACAGTTGTTGTGGGCCAAATCCCTCCCCATTGTTCGTTTATAAGATTGGATCTTTTTGTGATCGGGGTCAGTCTGTCAGTCCGTCAGTTCGTTCGGCTAACAATTTGGCGGAGATTGAATAATAAAAGTAATTCCTTCGAACCTTTCCCCCCAAAAACACTCCAACTAAGAGGGTTAGCCCGGACTGCGAACCCTCCCATTCAGGGGCTTGCCCTTGGATGGGAGGGAGCCCAACAGTCCATGGGGACGGGCATATTATTTTCCTTTTTGCTTAAATTCGTTTTTTATTGCGTGGAATTTGTCTATTTTAAGTTTTTTGTTTGAAGAAATTTCTTTTATTATTTCGTTTTCTTCTTCATCAATTTTGGCATTATCAGAGTGATCATGAGAGAAGGATTTTGATCAGTTGAATTGGGTTCAATTTGTCCAATTTGGGTGTTCTGCCGGTCGAATTGGTAATGGAAAGTTTTTCAAGCGTTAATTTATTCCATTCTTCATCTTTTTCATTGTTTCACCAGCCTTCACCGAATATTTCATCAATTATTTTTTATTGTAAATAAAATAAATATAAAATTGTGATTTTTTAGCCCAAATAAATGCAAATATTAAATCTTTTGGAGACTCCGAAATCAATAATGCCCACCATTTTCAATTTTTTAAGACCCTAAAAATTATTCATTTAAAAATCAAAAAACAAATCTATTTTTTAAAAGCTAGTTAGCCAAAGCTAACCAATTAGAGCAACATAAATTCCATAAAACTATGAAAAATAAATAAATATTATTTTGCTTTGATAAAAAAATTATTGAAATTAATAAATGGCAGCCAACAATTGAAATGTTATTATATAAATCATAATTCTTTAATAATTATCTGCCCAAATCAATATTCTTCAATTTCGTAAATATCCTCCTATAAGAATCACCATCATTTTGGGGCGATCGATTATGAATAGCTAAATGGAAAATATAAAACTAATTTGTAATTAATTGGCTCATGGAAGAAGAGTGTGTAAGTTATATGAAATTTTTTCAATTTGATTTAAATCAGTGGGAATGAATTTTTATGTTTTTGTGCTTATTTGGGGTTTGAGCATATTTTGACCTAAAAATTTGAAAAAATGCACCAAAAAGAGGACAAACAAAAAGAAAGCTTGAAATTTAGTGATCACTCAGATGAAGCTGATCATTTTATGACTTCAAGAAGAAGCTTTTCTTCTTCATCGAAGATGGCACATTTAAAGCAGTAAATAAGTAAAAATTATATAAAATATTTGTGTCAATTAGTTCATTTTAAATAGTTTAAAAAACAAACAAAACAAATGACAAAAGAACAAATGGACCGGAGAAAATTTGTGATCAGCGAATTTTATTTTTAAGCCGTATTCTTCAAAGCATATGAAAAAACAAAATATGCAAAATGCATATAATCCGAGCCCTATTTATTTGAAATCCTTATTTTTAATTTAACTTCACATAAATAATATTCTTTTATAATTTCACCCGAATCAATATTCCTGACATCTCATAGAATTTTTCCTAACTTTTTGAAACGGGACCCAATCAATAATTTTCTGTCATTTGGTAAAATCAGAAAAAGTGCGTTGACTGGTCAATAACTGTTAAATTTAAGGCAGAAATTCGCTTTTTTTGACAAAAAAATCATTATAAAGCCTTTTGTGAGCTGTATTTTCTTTTAAAATCTTGCTTATTTTGTGCATCGAGAGGTTTTTTGGGGTGCTGAGTGTGATGGTGAACTTTGTTTTGCATGTAACAAATCCTTATTTATTTGTTGGCTGGACCCGATCTAATTGAAATGCACATATGACACCCCCCATATGGCATATCATGGGCGGCACATGATTTTTCATATGATTTAATTGAAACAGAAATTTTGCATACGATATCATATCGTATCATAGAATCATATCGGAGATATACAAAATTGAAATAGGTCCCAGGTGTTTTCAAATCGAATCAGACTTTCCAGAAACGATTCGTAACCTCTTGTCGAGATGAAAACAACGAAATAATTTCAAACCGAACAAAGCCTTTCGGTTATAAAAAATAGAAATTGTTCAAAGGATAATAAATAAAAAATAAGCAGCGTTTCAAAAGCTTCACGCAAAACTCGAGTGCCCAATTTCCTGAACATTTGCCGCGGCATTCTCTTCCATAAAATGTCCATCGACAGAATTTGGATGCAATTGCTGTCGTTTAAATTGCTTTTTCCATTTATACAGAGTGACTCTGCAGATGTTCAGCCTTTTGGCAATGTCCACATCTCTAATTTTTGGATTTTTGTCTTTAATTTCATAATAACGTTTCATTAATTCCTTTTGTTCGTTGTGCGAGTGTTTCTTAGTTCAGTTTCAATGT